>JADLZL010003131.1:0-600000 GCA_015844335.1 Chrysopogon serrulatus | reverse complement strand
GAGAGACCGAGAGAAAGTAGACCGAGGGAGAGAGGAGACGAGAGAGGAGGAGACCGCTTGTTGCTTCATCTCGGTTTAGCAATGCTACGCCGCCGCGGTTCCCGAAGCGCCGCCGAGGCCGGAGTTAGACGCCGCACGCCGAGACCGGGCAGGGAGCATGCCGCATGCCTCGCCAGAGGGAACGCTCTTGGGGCCATGCGCCGCCGGGAGGGAGCACGCCGGGGCTCGCGCGCCGGGAGGGAGCACGCCGGGCCTTGCGCCGGGCCGGGGAGGGAGGACGCCGAGGCTCAAGCAAGCCGCCTGGGAGGTCCGGCCGGTAGTGCTCTACCGAGGAAGAGAGAGAAGGGGCGCCGCTCGACGACGAGAGAAGGAGAAGGGCCGGAATCGCACGAGTCCTCGCTCAAAATATTGGATTGGAACGGGAGGAAGGTGTGCTAGCATCAGGTGGACCCAAGGTGTCATCAGCTCAAAGGAAACACAAATCACATGAACGGTGGAGATGCATCCGCGAGGCTTTCGATCCAGCCGTTTAGGGGATCCACATCAGCGATCCGCGGCGTGCTCGTCTTGGTGCCGAGGCAAGGCAGGGCCAGCAGACGTGTGGCTATGTGTTTGTTTCAGGTGGCGGTTGTTTTAGAAAAGTGTCATCACGGTTAATGATTAATCATGGCGGTTGTGTTAGAGAAACCGTCACAGTTAATACATATTAACCGTGGCATTTTTTTTTAGACAACCGTCACGGTTAATCATTAACCGTGGCGGTTGCTTGGCAGGCAACTGGGGCTGGCCGGCCACTGATTAACGGCGGTGGCTGTCCGAGCCAACCGCCACAGTTAATAAAGGACTAGCACCACGCAAAATAGTTTCTGTAGTAGTGTGACCTTCGGCATTTTATGTTGATTGCGTATCGTTAGTCCGTCGTCGTCGACGCTAGCTATACCTTCTTAGTGCAACTATACCGTGAAGGAAAGTTGTACTCAAGATAGATTAAAGATCGTTGCATCATTATCGCATGTCTTTATCAACGCATCGTAATCATGCATTCTTATCGTGTAGTCAAAGCCTCTCCGAGGAAGGGGTTGATCCAACTCCTGTTCTTGAAGAAGGTAATCATCGTGAGGAGGTTGGATCTGATCTTGGTGATTGGGTAGCCGATCCTCACTTCATCGAGCCCCAAGGCAAGCCCCGGATGCATTCAAACCCGCCATTGAATTTTGAAAGCTTTATGATTTCATGTGATGATATAATGCATTAGGTGTAGGAGTTGTGTGCTATCCTACTTTGATGCATTTACCGTACCTTGTTATATTACCCTGTACACCTGTTTTGATTTTCGAAATGCTTAGTTGCGCTTAGCCTTGCTACTAGTGTAGGTTTTGATAAATTGTTTTCGAAGGGTGATAACAATACTCCCTGAAGGGAATTTACGAAAACCTGATGTTGCTTGTCGTCTACCCTTGTTCCGACGGGGTCAAGGGTACACCACAAGAACATGATGATGAGTAAATCGAGACGTTGGTGGAGTGACTTGCATCAGGAGGGGCTATTGCCCTGGTGTAGTGTCGTCCACTTATGTTGGTTAAGGACCGTCCGTTGTTTGGCCCTGGGATCATGAGGTTATTGGATAGTACTAGTCGCATGCTAATGGCGGTAAGCTCCACTTGGACTATTCGTTACTAGAACGGACAAGATGGCGTGTACCCATCCTACGATGCGCACCGCCCGAAGTGACCGAGCGGCCGTAGTGAGGTGGTGTACTGCGTACACCCGTTCTAGTATGGAGAAATCTAAGCGTTGAGTTGATGTATGTAAGATGTTGAGTCCTGCATACATCGTGTGGCTAGGAAGCCCCACTGGGGTATATAAAGCGATTCGAATCGTCATGTGTTCCACGATATGGGAGCCGTGATCCGAGTCCCCCGCATCGTAGTAATAATGAAAGTCTGAGTATGAGAGTTTTGAATCCGGCATATGTTTGATAAGTGATTGTTAAAGTAAGGATTGGCTTAGTCTCTTTTCGCAAAAGGGTGTCTTTTGATCTTGCTAAAGCCTCACCTTGATTCCTATTAGCCAAAGATTCCCGAGTCTTCTCCCCAATTTTTTGGTCGGGTAAGTCTTGCGGAGTACTTTTTGTACTCGAGGTTTGTTCAACCCTCATTGCGTGTGAACCGCATGGACAAGAGTGCTACGGCCCTTGTTGCATGACGGTTGTTGAAGAAGTAACCGATGAAGAGTGAATTGAGTGGCCTTTGGGCAGGGCAACTTTTGTTGCGTGGTTTGTAATAAAGTTATATAATGATACTTCCGCTGGTTTGTAATAATAACACTTTGGTTTGTATAAGTTTTGTAAAAGGTTTGTAAATTAAGTTATCGTAAGTCTTCCGCTACTCTGGTATTTGTATATGAAAACTGTTGTAATACTGTGATGTCTCTGTAAGTATCGATCCTGGAGTGATCGTGGTTTATCGGGGATTCACCCGACGGAACATTCTAGATTATGTGGTGCACAATTACGGCTGACAGAGGTCTTAGGGACAATGTCAGGTGCTTGTGGGCCATATAATTTAGAAGGTTATGCCACATATGAAAAAGTAGAACATACTCTCGTCCTATTTCTTTTCGTCCATTAAACTGAAAAAGAGTTTCTATTCTGATAGCTTTCAAATTTATTTTCTCGATCCGGGTCATATTCAGATTTCTTTCAGACTTCACCTCCCTTATCCCAACGTCCAAGTTCTTATTCTATTCTTTTTCCAATTTCGTGTTGCTGGTCTGAATATCCAAGGGGAAGCGCTTCCGCCTGGACGTCCGGACGATGCCCACGTCCGGACGCCGCGGCTGAAGTCCGCACTTCCGTTTCGTGATCCACCTAAAGGGCCTGTTGCTACTCACACATTGCCCACCTGCGCCTACGTTTCTGGGCCCACATTGCTCGGACGTAGCCTGCGCCACGCGCTTGTGTGGGTACTGCTCACGCCTCCTCTTACTTCTCGCACACATCCTGTACAACACCTCAGATCTGTTTTTGAAACATGTAGATATAATACTTGCAACAATAAAATAAGACAGATGAAACACATAAATATGTGTCTGAAACACTTAAAAAATATATGAAAAAGTACTTAAAAACCATTGCAAATATATGTAACATCCATAGCATTCATATAAACTCACTTGCAACATTTATTAAAAAACAGATAAAACATTGGGAACAGAGCTTTGCAACATTGTATCTACTTTTACAACATCCGTATAAAACTCTTGAAACATAATTTTGAAACATATGCAACATCAGAAACATACATTTGCAACACGTGTTTTTAGTGCAATATGGCATTGGTGCCGCGGCGACCAGACATGGTTGAGGCGACGGTGGAGTTAGCCATAGCATGCCTACCTGGACGTTGCTGCTCGGGGGACGGTGGTGAGGAAGGTCATGAGGCCAGCGTGACCGAAGTGCTTGGCAACGAAGATGACGGCGTGGCCCTGTGCCTTGGCGCTGTCGATCCATTACAGCAGCGCGCCGCACCGCGCAGCCGCGCGGGAGCAGCGTGGGCGAAGCGAGGCAAGCAGGCAGAAGCGAGCGCAGGAGCAGCGCGGGCGAAGCGAGGCAAGCAGGCAGAAGCGAGCGCAGGAGCAGCGCGGGCGAAGCGAGGCAAGCAGGCAGAAGCGAACGCCGAAGAGCGAGACGAGCAGTGCGGGCGGGAGCAGCGTGAGAGGCAAGCAGACAGGAGCAAGCGCCGGCAGAGCGAGTGCGGCGCATGCGGAGTAAGGCGAGCGGACAGGAGCGAGCAGCGCATACCAAGCAAGCCGGCCGGCGAGAGTGCTGCTTCTGAATTTAGATGAGCGGATGAACAGGTGGGGAGGATAAGGACGAGCAGATAATCCAGCGTGCAAGTACCGGGGAGGATAAGGACGTGAGCCCGTGGCGTGAGTACTGAGTGAAGTGGACCCTGGCCGGAAAACGACGGACGTCAGAGTTAAAAGAATTACCGATATCCAAGTTTCTATTCTATCTTTTTCCCCAATTTCACGTTGTTGTTCCGATGGTTGGAGTTGCAGCTTTTTTTATTGAGGTTTCAGGTCCGAAAGTTATGATCTTTTGTTCATATTTTCTTTACCAGATTCACCTTCCTTATCTAACACAACAAGTACGGACTATGTTTCTGTTCACGTCTCATGTTCCAAAACGGTTCCGGTCAGTACTTGTAGAAAACAAACAAAAAGATATACCTCATGTCCAGTCTGTTTTAGAATTAGACTCCATATTACACTAGACAAAAACTATTCTAACTCATAACTTGTAAGCTTGGGTTATATATATAAGTCCAGACACAAGAAACTCTCCATTATTCAGTAGTTAGTAGGGAGACGGATTAAAAAATAGGTGGAGAGAAATTTTATCTCTTTATTATTAGGTATAGATTAGAAGTTAACTCTTTTAGTTGCGCAGTTAGCTCTTAGGCCTATCACCGGAACATTTTTCAAACTAATACTTAGTTATTACACATCCTAACTAAAATTCTAAGAAATGTTTCTTCGGTCCCAAAGTACTTATATGATTTAATTTTTTCCAAAATACTTGACACTCTCACTTCATAATACATCTTTTTATTCTCTCCCCTTTTCTCCTATCCCATTGCATCTCTATCTCTATTCCTCTCCTTATTTTATGTGCATAACATCTTTTCACTTCTTAATCCATTGTGTAGACCTAAAATCATCTATTCTTGGACGAAAGGGATAGCCCTTTTGTTCATGTCATATGGCGTGACTTGGCATGCCACGATGGCTCCTGTACACTAGTACACAAAACACCACCACATGCGGTTTGCATCCTATTTTTACTGGCGTTTTTCCCAACCCCCAGCGGGAGAGGCCAGTGAAAATGGCCGATTTCCACTGGCGGTTGGTTGAAAACCGCCAGTACAAATAGATTTCTACAGACGGTTCTCTTAAGAAACCGCCTGTAGAAATCTTTGCCCAGAAAACACCCAAAAAATAGCAAAAAAATATTTTTAAAAAGGCAAAAAATATTTTTTAAACCGAGGGAGGCACCCGCCCGTCTCCGTCGAAGTCGCAACCGCGACCTCGGCCTCGCGTGTATCCCCCTCTACCACTCCACCCACACGTCACTTGTGTTTATATCTCATTTCGGTTCCCCACATATTATGCCAAACCGATAGTAAATTCAATATTTTGGGGTCTAAACGAATTCAAATGAAAAAGTGTTCAACTATAAAGTTTCATAACTTTTCGAGATCTACAACTTTCATTTATAGTGTTTCTCCATCCGAGGTCATTTGCAAAATTTGAATTTCAAATTTGAAAATTTCATTCGTAGTTTTCCATAAAAAGATGATTTCAAATGAAAAAGTTGTCAACTACAAAGTTTCATAACGTTTCAAGATCTACAACTTTTATTTTGGGAGTTTCTCCATCCGAAGAAGTTTGAAAAACTCAAAAAATTAATTTCAAACTATTTCTACTTGGCGGATTTCTTAAGAAACCGCCAAGAAATCATTTCTACCGGGCGGTTCCTTAAGAAATCCGCCAAGAAGAAATAGTCGATTTCCACCGGGCGGTTCCTTAAGAAAACCGCCTGTAGAAATAGGGCCAATTTCTATAGGCTGTTTTAAAGAGAAACCACAAGTAGAAATAAAACGCCAGTGTCAAGATAAATGGTCTGTGTACTAGTGGTGGACCGAGTCAGCTACATAGAGATGATGTGAGCTACAAGTCACATCTAGGCTAACGAAGTCGCACAAAACGTCGTGGCATGACTCAATTGCACCAAATGGTGTGGTGTGACTCAATCACGCCAAGCACATGGTGTGGCCGCACATGGTGTGGCCCATCTATATATATCTACCATAGTGTCGTCTGGCTTTCTGTCTCCTATATTCCCTCTCCTCTGAAGAGCTCAAGCTCTAGTTGAGTCGCATGTCGACTCATTGATTCCTTTCTTAGATCTGACCATTTATTCACTGATTTGATAAAACCAACAAAAACACACTGCCAAGTATCTTCTCCATATCCTTGAACTAATTTGATTCATTTGCATGTATGTGCTTGGATTTAGGGTGGTTAAGGTTAGAAGTTGAACTAATTTGATTCATTTGCATGTATGTGCTTGGATTTAGGGTGGTTAAGGTTAGAAGTATGTATGAATGTGATCGGATCAAGATGGACCGGAAGTAACAATTTCGTTTAGTTGATGTATAGTTTCGTTTCCTTTATTACCCCATTTTAAATTATAAGAGGTTTTAGTCTTTTAATTAGAAACTTAGATTTTGCTATGTATATGTTATGTCTAGATGATGTATAGTTTATGTACATGACGTAGGGATTAGAATTTGAAAGGGAGAAAGTGGTAAACTTGTATTCTTGGAGATGTATGGTTTATGTAGATGACGCAGGGATTAGAATTAGAATTTAATACTATTTTGGTAGTTATACAAGTTTCTAAATACCAAACTTTGTGGTAATAACTATGATTGATTGTACAGTCATTTTATGTTGTACTAGGTAGGTATCAAGATGGATCACATATAATAAAAATGAAATTTTTCTTAAGGCGTATGAACAGTATATGCCAAATTGAGAATCCACCGTTTTTGAATAAAATAAAATGGTTTGTCGAGATCGAGCTAGACTCTTTTTGAATTTTCTTGAGATGGTTTTGACGTTATGAAACATAAATAAAAGAAAACTATACACAAGTGAGTGGGTGTTTGGATGGACAGGGCAAAAATTTTGTTCTATCCTATCAAATCTTGTCACACCTGCATGGAGTACTAAATGTAATCTAAAAAAAACTAATTGCACAGATTGCGATAACTTTGCGAGACAAATCTTTTAATTCTAATTAGTCCATGATTTGATAATGTGCTGCTACAGTAAATATTTGCTAATGATGGCTTAATTATACTAAAAAAATTTGTCTCGTGGTTTACTGTCGAGTTCTATAATTTATTTTTTTATTAGTGTTTAAAACTTTCTCCCAGCGTCCATCCAACATTCTGATGTACTCCCTTTGTCCCACGGTCGGAGTCGTTTGATATTCGCGCTCATCTCACAGGCACAAGAATCGAGCGACAAAAGTAATGGGAGGGAGGGAGTAATAAGGGAAAACGGAAAAAAAAAATGTGCAGAGTGCAAGACGACAGCCAAGAGGTTTCGAATTGAACCGCGCTCGGCGCTGGCAACCTGCCAAGCTGCCAAATTCCTGTCAGGGCCTGCGTCCTTTTGCAGGCTGTAACCAGAAGCAAATCGCAGCCAGAGCCGTCCACAATCGTCATCCGTCCGTTCCTCTTGCTCCCAAGAGCAAATCACAACACACCTGACACGAGTGACCATAGAGCTCACCGCTGTTGTATATCTATATCTATACCTAATAATAAAGAGGCAAAACTTTCAGTCAAATTTTTTGGTTCAGATTTTTTTCGTCCATCTTTTTTTCGTCCAACTAAGAGATCGATTCAATTTCGTTTAGAGAGATATATCCGGAGTTAGATCTATACCTAATAATAAAGAGGCAAAACTTTCAGCCTATATTTTTGGTTCACCTCTTTTTTCGTCCAACTAAGAGATCGATTCGGTTCCGTTTAATTTTTCAGGCAATCACAGCTAAAAGACCCCGGCAGCAGAAAAGGAAAAAGAATCAATCATCAATAACCCTCAATCACAGCAATCCCTATCCGTCGACACGTCGTGTGCTTGCATGCGGCCACCGTTCCCTCCCATGGCCACGATTCTCTGATGGAGGCGGCGTTGAGGCCGTCGTCTTCTCTGAAGCCCTGGCGCTGGCCGCCGCTGCTGCTCTAAGCCGTCAAGTCGCCGTGTGGTCGCCGGGCTGCTGCCGCTGCAGTCTTCGTCAGATCCTCCTTCCGAAGGCCAGGATCCACCCCAAGGTCGCCTGATGCACAAGGCGTCATCATCTCCTAGCCCTGAAGGTGCGGCCGACCGCTGATGCGGTGAGGAGCCGAGCACGTCGTGGCACCGACAACCGCCGCCTCCATCAGAGAAGACGGTCCAATGGGATAAGCGCCCCCGCTCAACGTGACCTCCCTCTCTCCTGGCACTGGAAGCATTGCGGACAAGGCGTGCGAGAATCTATATGCTGCAGTGTTGCACACAATGTATTCGACAATATGATAGGTATGCCATACCAATTGTTGACAGAGATTTTCCTGTCAGGAGCGAGGATATGATGGCTTGTAATTAGGAGTTACAACTTACAGACACTCATCATATCGGGTACTCATTTGTTTTTATTTTCTATACGAGTCTGCAGCTGCAGCGTCTACAGGTCAGTTGAGGCTTGCAGCTGCATTGCCTACAGGTTGTAGTTGAGGCTTACTACCATGTGCTTGATAGAGTTAATTATTAGAGAATTAGGTAAAAAGTAAAAGTTATTTATATGATTTTTAGATGTTTCCGCAGCCGTAGTGGATGATAAGCCGAATCGAACTTATAACTTCTACTGTCGTAAGCTCTGAAATTGTCGCTTGACATGTGATTATTCTATTCTAAACTCAGCCCTTTGATTAATATAGTTAGTTCTTTGCTACTTGTAGATGGGAAAAGACAGGCTCTGAAATTGTCACTTGACATGGTTTTTATCTATTCTTTTTTTTATGTTGTCCACTTGTTCTCAGGGCCTGTCATTACCCAGTTAGTCCTTTGCAATAATGCTACTATCATTTCAAATTGCAGGATCAGTTTGATTTACATTAATTGTTTGGTTATTTTCTTACCATGTGGGTTCCTTTTATATCAGGAGCAGTTTGGGCCTTACAACTTCCACCTTTAGCTAGCAGGTCCATGCCTTCAATTTACAAAACCAAAGTATCAAGAAATTTTTAACACTTTTCCTATCTTTGTGGTTTCTTTTCAAATCACAAGCTAACTCTAAACATATAAGATATTGAAGTTCAGGTTTGGTTTTCAACACAGTTCAACTGACATCTTAAATCATTTTGAGATTACATCCTTCGGTTTCCTTTATCCACTTTAATTTAATATAAGTATAATCATTTATTTTGGTTAGTTTTGAACATGACCGGTTCCTTACTGTATTCTAACAACTAACAATCAAGCACATTATTGTTTCTTACCAAGGTAACTATTTTTATTTCAGCTGACCATTGTTCCCCATCAAAAACAAATAATAAGAAGGCCAGACACTTTCTCAGTGATGATATGTGCACAATTAGTCATGATATGTGCATGATCAGTGGCTTAGAAAGTGAAGCTGGCCATGCTGTTGTCAAGTGTCCCCCTTGCAGATCTCTGCTGCATGTAATGAGACAAAAAAAATCAGGTGTCTGGATGTGAAACAGTGTAGGACCATTGAACCAGAATTGTAATCTGATCGTGGAATCTTACATAATGAAGTGTCCTTGAGTGGAGAGATTGGTTAAAAGGTGGATCCTTATGCTGCTGGCAGAATCTGTAGATGCAGGCTTCAATGGAGATGTTTTGGAGGTACATTGAGGCGTTGACTGCATTAGAGAATGCCATTGGTTGGATTTCTCTGCCTCTCAGCTCTTCTGTTGGTCCATACTCTTAAACTTTTGTCCGCTGCAATTCTGATATTTGGGCTGGTAATAATTCTTCTCCAACAAGTCAACGACTAGATTATATATGGATAGCTGGGACTTTTACGAGGCACTAGACTTGCTCTGAAATTTTCATCGGTCAATAGTTCTTGTTGACAAATGGATAGTTACAATAGAATGGCCTCTTGCTGAGCTATGGATCATACTTGAACAAGAGCAAATAGGAAGCCAACTGAATCCCTTGGCAGCTCTTGAAAACCATGACCTTCCCCAATTCTCATTGTATTTGTTGAGTGGCTTCGACCTTTCTGTAGATACTGATTATAGCATGGTCATTGTGGTAGGTTACTACCTGATATTTTTTATGGAGCAGATAATGCCAAGTGGAATACGTGGAGACACCTCAAATATTCCAATTTTAGGACTGCGTGCTAGCACTATGGCATTTCTTAACTGAGTTGAAGTTTGGATACTCCAATTAATCTGGAGCAGTAGAAGGCATTGAACGTTTTCTAGAGTCTATCAATATTTCAACAATAGGTTTCAATCACCTGACAGATGGTGCAACATCAATCTTTCATTGCTCATTCAGATGAGCGTTTCCAGTCTATCAAAGGTAACAAAATTGTGTTTGCATATCAAAATATATGCTGTACAATTATGCACCATCTTAGCGAGATTACCATGATCTGCTTCTTAACGACATTATTTTACTTTGCTTAATAAGCGCTAAGAAAATTGCTTTGCAATTAATGAGCAGTCTTTTATCCTGAGAATTTTATGCTCCTTGTGGCTTGTCAAGTGGCTCTGATCATCATCAGCTGGTTCTCAGGGCAAAGGCAAGGCCAAATACGAGATGTCTATGCGCACCTTGACAAGCTTATGTAGTGTTGATCTTGGAAGATATTCTTGGAAAATAGTAAATTGACTTCATAAAGTTGAATCATTAATTTGTGTCTGATGTTGAATTTATTCTCATCGATTTTGTAAAAAATATTCTCATCATTATTTAATTTCATAGTATTGTTATCTTATCGTGTGATCCGTGAGTTTTTAATACAAAAGTAGTTGTCCCGTAGCAACGCACGGGCACGCTACCTAGTTTTCTTTATACACATGGAAAGGCGCACGTACTTGTCCCATGCAGGAATATCGTCCTCTCGGGTTACGTTTTTAGAGAAGATCCAGGCCTTATCTCCAACGATGATGAACTCAACTTGCTGATTAGCATGAGATATTTTCTGGCCGCGTCTACCTCCAAGTCTCAACGCAACAAGCACTCCTCCCATGCAGTCCATGACGTGTGGACCCAGCAAGATAGAGTCCCTATTGCATAAGGTGAAAAAGCAATCCTGATATACGTACATATATTTGGTCCAACCGGCTCATGGTAGATAGGCATATACAACACAACGTGCGCCGCATATACCAGGAAGACTCGGTCTGTCACGCCGATTGTGTGTCGTGTAGACTCAGCTAGGTCCCAATACTGTAGAGACACGACACGGACCGGCGCACGTACGAGCTCTACAGCCAGCTCCGGTCGTATGCACCACGTACTATGAACGCATGCCCTGCTAGCTTCTCGTGTTTGCACATATCCACGTTTGTGCATGAACCTGTAGCACTTTATTACGTTACTACCTTACTACCCAATAATAATAATATAATTAATAATTAATAATCTTCTGTTTTTCAGTCGAACATTGATTTGTTAATAGTATCAGTCTGTTCTCTCTTTTTTTTTTGCATGTGTCCATTGTTTTTGTTTCCGTCGAATTTTCACGTGCTGGTCCTTTAGTACGTGACTTTTTTTTTATCAGGCATTGATTTTCTAGCAAACACAAAAATTAAATAATAAATATGTTATTATAGGTGTTTAAACCATCGTTCATTTTGTTCTCTTCATCGAATTTTCACGTGCTATTCCTTTGGTACATGATTTTCTTTTCCTTTTTCATCTTGCATTTATTTTCTTGCAAACATAAAAATTAAATAATAAATATGGTATTATGGGTGTTTCAACAATCGATCATTTTGTTCTCTAATAAATAAATATTATTCGTGCCATTAAATTATTGATGTAGCTTTCGCTATAAATAAAATTTATTGGAGAATATTATTTTTAGCCTATCTAGCAATCTAATTGTGATTTTATCCTTATTTTTTTAATTTTATAATTTTTTCTTGCGATTTCTAAACGAAACCTCTGTTTACTCCTAATTTGGATATCCATTAGTTAGAAGTGGAATAAAAAAATCCTATGAAAAATGAGCTAGGGAAAAGGTAAAGTTTACCTGAACCCTTATCTCTTCCCATTATGTACCTACATCAGAAATTTAGAAACCGAGTCAAGCTTATAGTGGGTACAGTGGCAGCGGAGCATCTGACGATAGCATCGCGGACAAGGTAGTGGGGTGAGACTACACAAACCAAGTGGCATGCAGGCAACACGGCACACGGTCTAGGTGATGCTCATGAAGTGCGGCCTTGAAGCATAAAAAGCAATGCGACGACCATAAAGAAGTTATTGGTATTCCCTAAGGGGTGAGCATGTTTCAAGCTCAAGGACCTACTCCGTGCGTGGACAATGGCAATTTTAACATGCCATACAAGGTGACCCTCCTGAATAAGTCATCCTCAATAGTGAAAGTGGTTTAATGAGATGAATGATATCAAGCGAGAGGACTTCTCGGAGCGCATATGTGGATTGTTGAGGGGGCTCGTCTATCAAAACTGCTACAACGATGTCCATCATCAACTAATCATAGACCATGTGGTGAGTAGCAGCTTGGCTCATGCTCCATATAACTCTATATCAACACATAGATAATATAAAAATAAGCATAAATTGAATGGTTTTTTTTTCTCCCGATGCAACGCACGGGCATGTTTGCTAGTAGATTAATAAAAGTCCGACATGATCCTCAAACATAAACTCTCAAAACACTCCTTTAAGTACGTACTTAAGTACTGTAACAATCTTCAGATCTCACTACTCCCTCCGTCCCTTTTTATTTATCGTTTCGCTTCTCGAGACACAAATACCGGCAATTTTAATAAATAATAAATATCATCGATTACTATCATAATTAGTATCATCGGAAAGATCTTTGGATCTAGTTTTTTAACAAAATTATTTGAAGATATAAATATTGTATGTATTTTCTATAAATCAAGTTAAACTTGTGGCACGCATCCCACTGCGACGTATAAAAAGGGACGGAGGGAGTACAATACTATCGAGTTGGCCAGCATTCTGGTGGCGCGGCCGCGCTGCCCACAAGTACGGTGGGCGTGGGCCTTTTTTGTACTGGGCAGCGTTGCCGTACCTGGCATGGCCGGTGTGCAAGATGACCGGTCATCACGTGGGACAACACGCACACCTGTGATGGATGAAAACGGATCGGATACGGACAGATATCACTGATACCACATTTATTTTCATATTTTCGTCCGGATTCGGATTCGAATACGGATAGTATCAATCATGCCAGATAGTATATGATTGGATATCGACATCATAAATATGCGATTTGAGTATTCTGATACGGATACGGTACCGGATGTTGAATGTCCGGACTCAGATACGGACGGATAAAATCCTTTCTAAACGAATTCGGTCTCGAATACAATCAGAAAATATCCGTACCGTTTTCATCCTTAGTGATGAGCTCGGCCGTCTGCTTAACTTTATGAGATGGTGGTACACAAAAAAAAAGTCATTATGACTTCCAAAAAAGTTAATAATTTTTAACTTTGACCAAATATGTTTAACAAATATTGATATTTATTTTTTGCGAATCAAACAAATATTGACATTTATGGTACTTAGTTAGTATCATTAGATAGATCGTTGATGATATTAAACTTATTTAAAAATATAAATGTTACACATATTTTCTATAAACCTATAGTCAAAGATGAAAAAGTTTGATCAATAGTGACTCTTTTTATGGGCAGACCCAGAGGAAGTAGACACAGACACATACGCATTAGAGTGGTGCATGGTACAAGTACTAGCATTGGTCGTGGCCGGGCAAGCTGAAGATGAATGGGTCATCAGAGACCGGGCAATGTTCATGGTCAACACGATTTGATCATTTGATACGGTTCAGATCGATTTATCTCATGAGCTCTCTCTACACACTATATTCAATTATCATACATTAACAACTATCTATGGTAGTCACCATATTGGCTCAGTTCAATTTAGAAAATAGTTTTTAATGTAAACATTTTGGAAATAAGTTTATTTACAAAAATCACTCTTTAATGTTTTCGCTTGTTTTCAATTATCATACATTAACAATTACACGACTTGCCAGTGCCTAAAATATCACCCTAGATCCATATGTATACTATGGATGTCCTTTAATGTTTTCGCTTGCTTCTATAATTATGATATTATATATATAGTGTATTTAGCAAAACAAAATATATAAAAGTAGCTGTTTCATTAATCTAATAAAATTAACGTTTTACTGTGATTTTTATAGAAATTAGGCAGCAGCGTGGGCATGGTGGGCAAGACACATGTGATTAGTTTGGCAACCATGTAGGATATGTAGGAGGGTTAGCTCTATTCTATTTTTTAAAAGTTGGATCAGATTCATTTCATCAACCTACTAATGCACCAAATTTTCTTTTCTACGTCCACACACGAAAAACTTCCCCCGCTGAGGAGCCCCGTCTTGATACACCCACCAAATTGTACCCAGGAAACCAACACAGTTAAAATAGACAGCCTAGATTCAATTACAGTCATTCTCTCTCCTTACTCATTTACATCGGACGGTCCAGATTACAAGTGTCACACCTCCTTCTCCCCTCGTACATCCTTCCCCGCCGCACCCGCAATGGTTCGATCCCTCCTACCGGCATCTTTTTTACCGAAAAAATCTAACGTCATCGTCTCCGCTTGGGCGACAGAAGCCGCACACCTCTCCTCTAATTCTGCCGCCGCCACTTGGTCCATGCGCCGACGCGGTCCCCAACTCTGGCCTTATTTAGATGCACATTGGATTTGCAAGTTTTTACACTCTCTCTCCATCACATCAATTTGTACCCGCATGTAAAGAGCATTAAATATAAATTAAAAAAATAACTAATTGCACAGTTTGGTTGTAAATCAAGAGACGAATCTTTTGAGCCTAGTTGGGCCACGATTGGACAATATTTATTTACCACAAACAAACGAAATGCTTCTGCGACTTTTCAATCTCTCTCCTCTCACAAATTGTTTGCCGCATGTAAAAGAGCATTAAATATAAATAAAAAAAAAAAAAATAACTAATTGCATAGTTGGGTTGTAAATCACGAGACGAATCTTTTTTTTTAAGCTGGTTGGGCCACGATTGGACAATATTTACCAAATAAAAACGAAGTGCTAATCTCTCTCCTCTCCCCATCTAAACAAGGCCTCTGGCGGCAACCTCCTGCTCTCCAGCGATGGCCGGATCTGGTGAATCAGGTTCCCCTCTACCTGCCCCACCCTTCTTCTCCCTCTGCCTGTGGCTTCTCCGGCCGCGCCGCTCACGCGCTTCTCCTCCCTCCACTCACCCTCGCCCTTCCCAGATGCGGAGATAGCAGTGGAGCGAGCCCAGACGCGGTGGCGGCGGCGGTGGTGCGAGCCCCAGGCGCAAAGGCGGTGGCGTGTGCCCGGACGCGGAGGCACCATCGATGGTGCGAGCCCCGGACGCGGAGGCGGTCACGATGGCGCGAGCCCCAGACACGGAGGTGGCTGCCATGTCCCATCACCGTGCACGCATCTCGCAACCACCGCAGCGAGAACTTCTGGCGCGAGCGGAAGCATCTGGACTGCCTTAGGAATATCCTCACCTGCGAGTCTGCGACCATAAGGCATGACTACTCTCATCAGTGTCCTGTCATCTACTGTTGTTGTCTCTTCTTTCCCGTATTAACTTTATCACCCACCTGCTCCATGATTAGATCTGAAGAAGCTCTGAATGGATGTGCTCGTACACATCATGGTGGCCTACAGTTTTGGTATGTACTGATTTGAGTAATTCTGAAATTTGTAATGGTTAGTATCCTGCTATTACAATTTCTAATACTTTGTTTTGAATAATCACTTGTTTGAGTAGCTTATTTGTGGCACTCTTCTGGTATTTTGTCAAATAAATTATGTGTTTAAGTACGACTAGGCTAGATCATTGAGCAATTGTGGTTTTCAGCATTACAATACAATATTAGATGAGCAGCTCACTTTACAGTTTCAGTCCATTGGGATTTGGGAATGCATGTAGTGTAACTTCGATTAATTTTATAGTGAATGCATGTAGTGTTTCCTAATTAGCATAAATCTCTATTCATTCATGTAACTCAGGGATCTCAAGCACACTATTCTCGCATGCTGGCACAGTGGATCCATGAGGGATGATGTGGCTTCTCGACATGCATGAACTGCAACCTTGGTGTTAGTAGATTTCTGATGAAGAAGCTTCTTCCTCAATCAGTGCTAGCTAGATCGATCCACAAAGCAGGTATGACAGAGATTATATTGCAGTGATATATTTCCCCACGCTCCTTCAAACTATATTGCAGTGCTATATTCGCAATAACCTAATAATGTAGTTACAATTTTCCAAAGCTTATAATTGGATAGTTCAAAGCTTCAGTTAAATTATATATAGCTCTGAATTCCCTTTGTACTAATCAGTGAGGACCCCATCAGTTCAAATGCTTGATGTTACCTTTTACTAACTTCATTGGAGTTTTTATTTACAGAACTGAAAAATGCAGCTTTGTATTATATTTTAGTTCAAGGACTAGGTCTTCAACAAGGTACACTATTTTACAAAAATCTGGTTTTCCTATACAATTTTTCTATTATAGACTTGCTGTGATTTCTATTGACTTGAATTTATCATTGTAACACTACTGTTGATGGCTGTCTTTCTCCATTTTTTAATTGGTATGAAAGCATAAAGATGATCATTTTGCTTTCCTCTTTCCTCTTACTTGTATCTTATTAAAAGTAAATATTTTGTCATGCAGCTGTTTACAGATAGCAAAAGCTTTTGGAGCTTCCGAAGTCATTGCTTTGCTGTGGAAGTTCTTGATGTGAAACTCCATAAGGCTAGAACAGTTGGAGCAACCCACACTGTAAATACAGTCAAAGAGGATGTTATTGAAACTCCTAACCCATTGCAGTCGATTGTCAAAGTTCATGATCTATCAAAATAACGGATGGTGTTCACAGCTGGTTTACCATTAGGATTGTCAGCTATCAACCATTAGTAGTTCATAATCTATCCAATATATGTACGGAGTATTCTTCTTTAGAATATATTCTTGGCTGAACTACTGTGGTTTCAGCCTGTCTGATTAGTTCAGTTTAGGGCATTTTATCTGGATTGTGTGCTGATGTTTGAGATTGTTGAAGCTTTGTTGAAATCTGAGGGCAACAACAAAATATATGTACTTTATTTTTTTAATTTGTATTACTAGATATCACCGTAGCGTTAGCACGGGCAATATACTAGTGTTTAGTTAATGGGACGAGGTTATTCCATATTTTCTGTTTGGATGGAGATGACATAGGATGTCGGTTGATATATCTGACATAGCCTAACACATCAATATTTGTTCCTTCCTTCTTCCTCCGCTCAACTCGTACTCAGCAGCCAACATTGCTCTGTTATACCTTTAGCTTTGCCGCTACCTGCTTCGCTACCACCCTACCACTCCTATTCTGCCGCCACCTGCTCTTGGCCTCTACATTACCACCCACACTCGCTCCCCCGGGCCGCTGCCCAAGACTCACCCACCGTAGTGTAGTCCCATAAGCTCGCCCACGGTGCATCGTTTCGCAAGCTCGCCTAGACATTGTACTGCTGCATCACACACCTACTTGCACTGATGTGCTAAGCACTACTGCAGACGGTCCCAACAAAGTTGGTTCGGTTTCTCCAATTTGGTGGAATTGAATCAACCCACATGCAGTAAGAATATTCTTTTTATGAGATAAACCTAGCCCTTTGTCCTAAAACCAAACACCCTAGAAAATAGATCTGACCTATCCCAACCACTTGGACCCTTGAACCAAACATAAACCAAGAGAATGCAGTGTGTGTTGTTATAGTTCGCAAAATTATATTGTGTGAGATATGTACTTAATCAGCCCCAAAAATAAAAATGAACACGAGATAGCCAAAGTTGCTTCAAGTTGGGACCCGGATCAAACTATGGTGCGATGTGACCTCCTTCCAGATTTTGTAAATGTTGAGCCTACATTACTTAATGAAATGCCATGAGGCCAAGTTAAACTAAAAAAAAGAATGATCACCAGATCTTGTGTATTTTTTATGTCAGTGTATGAATTTCTCAGCTTGATTTTAAATTACAGGAGTTTCTCGTTCTCTTAGCTTAGATATTTGTGGAAAAGGCAAGTCGTTACAAATATTATCCACTCTGAATAAATATTCTACTTAATTTTATCACCGGATTGCTCAGAATGTCCCGGATATAGGCTGTATGGGTAGCTTTGCATCAACCCACAAGGCCACAAATATCTGTTCATTTCCTACCAGTTGGGATCGCATACTCTTTATCCTGAGCATCTCAAGAACTCCTCAAACGAGGCTGTTATTATTATTAATTTGGCAAAAACACAAAAATCCCTCTCTAACCTCAAACCAACTTGCTATTCACAGGCCTCGCGCGCAAAAAAGACTTGGCTATCAGGCAGGAAGTTAGCGGGGCTCTTCGTTCGCTTAGTGGAACTCTTCGTTCGCTTAGCGGGCCTCTTCATTCGTTAGCGGGCTTTTTTGTTTTGGCAAGTGAGTTTTAAGAAGCTATTGGAGAGAAGTTTTTTTTTTTTACTTGCCAAACAAATTAGCAACTTACTAAAACTCAAGATTTGACAAGTCAATTTTAAGAAGTTGTTGGAGATGCTCTAAGTTTACGTGGAACATTATAACTCTGATCTTACAGCTGAGCCGTTTATACACATCAAGCGAATTACTTGATCTAGTCCACTAGGCATTAGATTAGTACTCCTAGATATTAATAAAGGTCGGTCTAGATGTGCCGAAAGAGACCAAGATAACCTTGTTCTTCACAAATGTGCTAAGGGAGGATGGGCGAACGATTGCACCTCGCACATGTCAGACGAAATTCCTCTGATCTTCCAGTGTGCCATTGATCAGGTCATGCATCTGCATCGAGCTAGCCATGCGTCTCAACGTGATTTGCGCTTGAATTGTTCAAGTGGCCTCTGGGAGAACACACGGCTGTCGGCAACATGCGGAAGGCCTTTCCCTCCTCTAAGGCTGTGAAGGCTAACCGAGCTGACAGAGAGTTGAGGGAAGACTGACGAACTCAAGTGATCTGCAGGGCTAAGCATGACCCCAGCAGAAGTGAGACTCGGTAGGTCTTGGTCAGATATGCTGAAGCCACTCAATTGATCAGATACTATCTTGAACGCCTTATCTAGTATCGTGTCGATGTACTTCTTGTTCGCCTCCATTCGGATCTGCATATGCTTCTGGACCTAATAAATGCAAAAATGCAGTAACCAGGTGTTATTAGGAGATTATACTGCACAGCTTCAAATGAACTCAAAGAAAGAAAGTCATGTGCATAAATTGATTCAAATTGAATTAGGAGGAACTGGAATCTCAGGTTTGATTGTATAAGCTAAAATGAGTTCATTTGGTTCATCCTTAATTAGGAGTTTGTTTCAACCCTTCATCAGTAGTTGTCAGTCAACTAACCCACAACACTGTTTGTTCTTGATAAATTACAGATGAGTAGACAGCAGAGTATGGTTTCCTCTCTAACTAGGAAGTAGGAAGCACCCAAGTATGTGGAAACTACCGAGAGTTCGAGATGGCTAGGTAGTCAGAATAAAATCAGTATTTGGTGATTACTATCTCCTTAGCATTATGTACGCTAAGGCAGCAATGGAACTAGCTGAGTTCAAGAAAGACAAAGCATACTGGCAGATTGGGAACTTTATGTTACCTCCACTTGTTCATGCAATCTTCGTTGCACTTCCATTTGTGCTCTCAGTGCTTCTTTAACTTCTTGACTCCTATACAAATGTAATAGGAGCATGAAATTTCTCTAGAGCTCACAGGTAACTTGGCAAACAAATATAATATAAGTTTGTTGGATATGTGCTGATGCAGCTTACTCTTTCACATCTTGAATAGAACTTCTAGGAGACAAAGTTGTTCCACTCTGAGCTTCCATAAGGTAAGAAGCTGCAACTGTGAGAGAACAGAGAAGGCCATACATGTCACTACGAATCTGGCCCAACTATACAATGTTAGGCTCATGAGATCATATGTAAACAATGTTTTGACGATACATATGTAAACAATGTTCAGACAACCTTTTAGCTGTGAAATCAGATAAAATATACAGAATTTATTGAAAATATCTACCTATATCTAGTCAGTTTGTCCGCTTAACTCCCTATAGAAAGTTTCTCATCAATAACCACCCCAACCACCCAAAATAAAAAACTCTTCATATAAGTTGCATTTTAAGTTTAAATTGTAGATTGTGCGATGGTATATGACATCATAAACTATGCTCAAAATGTACTTCACAATTTATGTGATGCATCCCCTAATGGAGCTCTATTGGCCATAATGGCAGAGTAGATGACACACTTTAGGTAGTGTATAAGGGTGGAGGTGCTATTCAGCCCATGGAGGATTGCCACACAACATAGCACAGACATGCTTTTAATGCAACCTGCTTAGTAATATTGGTGCAATTCAGTTCAGGCCATGGGAAAGAATATGGAGGAATTGGGCACCTGGCAAGTGTAAATTCTTCATGTGGTTGGTTGCCATAACAAATATTGGACAGCTGATCGCCTCGCCAAGAGGGGGCTGCTTCACCCTGAATGCTATCCACTCTGTGACCAAGTTGAGGAGACAATCGACAACTTGCTAGTCTCTTGTGTTTTCACTTGGGAAGTGTGGTTCATCATCCTGCAGAGTTTTGGTCTGCAGCCCCAATCCCCTCAGTCTGATGACACCTCCTTTAATGACTGGTGGGAAAGTTCAGTTTCTAGAGTTGATGGTCAGGTTAAAAAAGGTCTCAGTTCTATCATAATTCTGGTGGCTTGGTCAATCTGGAATCATCGCAATCGCTGCGTGTTTGATGGGATTACCCCAACCTGAATGGTGTTTTGTCTCTCATTCGAGAAGAGTTACTTCACTGGAGTCTGGCTAGGGCTAGAGGAATTTCTCATCTCCTTGCTCTAGTGCCAAGCGCAAACTAGAACTCTCTTTCTCAGTCAAGGTCGTCTTTTTTGATGCAATAGGCGAGCAGTAGTTTTTTCAGTGAGGAGCAGTGTGTGTGGTGGTGTTGTTTGGGTTTTGGGGTTTTATACCCCTTTTCTTCTTCTAAATATATAATGATACGCAGCTCTCCTGTGTGTTTGAGAAAAAAATATTGGTCATTTCACAATTATGGCTTATAGATTGAAGGAAAGTAGGAAACAATTCCAGTTATTAAGAAAACACTACAGGAGCAGAGAAACTAATTACTTAACAACCATATCTTTAAATAAATATGCTTTCCTTATTATGCATGTCATAGTATAGCACACACTATGGCAAATGAGTGGCAACTATGCATTCCAGAGGAGGATTTGTAGTCTGAGTCTTAACTAATGGAGACTGCTCTTCCATTCTATGTCCTAAGAATGTTAATAAATGAATAACACAATGCAAGGAAAGGTGTAACACAGAAGTTTAAAAATCAGCAGTACTTATATGTTACCATCCTTTGATTGCTCCGTCAGCTCTTTGCCAGACTGTCTTCCCAGTCTGTATTTCTGGAAAGTAGAAATACGAAGTAAACTTAAGAGTGAAGTTGCAACTTTTGAAATCACAGGACATAGATGCATGAACAACTGCATGTACCTGAAGATGGCTTTTCAAGTGAAAAAGGGTGAGGCCCTTCACTCCCATTGTCCTCATGATAGCTTTTGGTGTTGCTTCTGCAGGATTGATATTGCAATCAGTCTAACAATGATATATCATCATCACGAAGTTCAATTAAGATAACCAATACATGCCAACCTAACAACAGCACCTGACTCATTAGCATCTTACAAATTCATACTAGCAAGGAATAAGGTCTGCAGACAAGCCTACAGTTGATGATATTGTGGTTATGTACCTAAGTTACTGCAGAAAATGGAATGGATTCACTCTGTATTTATGCCTCCTTCACCAAACAACGGGAATTCAAATTATGTAAAGAAGTTGACATTTACTGAGCAAGGTTCTCAAGGCGTCGCCTAGGCGACGCCTAGGCGTCCAGGCGCCTCCCTATCGCCTTGCAGAATGGTTGCCTAGGCAGGCAAGGCAGGCGTCTAAGCGAGCAAGGCGGGCGCCTAGGCATCCAGGCATGCCCAGCACTCGCCTAGATGCCTAACCGCCTTAAGAACTATGTTACTGTTATGAACGTCGTTGGGGCTGCGTGGTTGCGAGGGAGCGGCGGCGTCGGCGCGAACAGTACCCGCGCTACAGTACCATGAGAGAGAGGGCGGAGGCTAGGGTTTTGGGCGCTAGGAACGCCGGCCGCGGGGCTCTGCCCACGGCCGGCAAGAGAGAAGGGATTTCCTTCTAATCTCTTGCTTGATTTGATTATACATCTTCTCTCCTTATATAGGGAGGTTGACTTGACTCCTAAGCAAGGTACTAATTAACTCTAATGGACTAAGGCCCAATAGGCCCTTTGACTCCTCTAACACTACACCCCACCTGGACATACAGCTCGTCCTCGAGCTGCAACCTAACGATGATGGTAACGATGACTCCACTAGACGCAAACCGAACACCTAAGAACAAGTCTTTTACATCTCGGCTTATTTTGAATAAACTGTGACTCTTTATTTTTGACTCCTGAAGATACGGCGGACATCCTCCGCGAGCTGGACTTGCACGTGTGTAGCCGCTTGGATCCCATGGAGACCATCGAAACAAGAGGGGTGCATGGGTACGACCACCTGGACTTAGTCGCGACAGCGACCAGCGGAGACGTCCTCGCGGTGGTGGCCGGTAGCGGAAAGCGGGGGCGCTAGGCTGTGCGTCCTTGCCGGTGCCAAGGAAGGGAGTGGCTCCCCTACCGCCGCTGCTGCAGAGTTGGAGGTCGCTGCCCGCGCAGAAAACAGCATGCTCGCCACTCGTGGGCGCAACCGTGAGCCCAATATTCCCAACGCAGCGGACGAGGTGAGGGTCCTTTGCGCAGCGAAGCGCAACTTGAAGGAGCTACAGCTGCAGATCACGCATCTCCCGCACCCGCCGACGTGCAAGAAGGCGCGTGCAGCAGCCTGCAGCCGCACCGCAGCCGACATCCGAATTTGCTGGGCGCGGGTACCCCTATAGAAGATCCCATCGGTGAATGGGTGCTGGAGGCTCGGCCCACCGGAAAGGACATCAGCGCCAGTGGTGGGTGCTGCAGCGACCGTTGCCGTGCTCGCCGAGGTGCTCGCTGTCGTGTACACCAGCCCCATCGTTGATGCCATAGCATAAGACGGGGATGGTGAAGGAGGGGGGGGCATCCACGGCCGGTGTATGGAAACCGGGCGGTCCGGGCCGGGCGCATGGTCAGACGCCCGAACAAAAACACCGTGTCCCGTAACCGCATCTCGTGCAGGGAAAATCGGGCGGCGGCGGCTGCTGCCGATGCCGATGGCTAGATAGGACTGCATGGCAGCCAACGATCCGTCACGCCCCGGACGGCCGCAGCCTGGGGACTCCAAATGATCGGAGAGACGCAGCGGGCGCCGAAGGCACGGCACAAAGCCGCTACGCAGGCTGTGGCGCCACGATGGCCGTGGTGGTGGTGAACACTAGCGGCGCAACAGGTGAACCAGGACCAGCCCAGGCCCAATAGGATCCAGGACCCGCCATGGCCGCTGTGGTGGGGAGCATGGCCGGCGCAGCAGGGGGCGCGGTGGTGAAGATAGCAGCAAAGGAGGATCAAGGCCTGATCTCTGATACCAGATGTTATGAACGTCGTTGGGGCTGCGTGGTTGCGAGGGAGTGGCGGCGTCGGTGTGAACAGTACCCACGCTAAGTACCTGCGGGTACTGTTCACGGGGCGGCGGCTGTGAGAGAGAGGGCGG
This sequence comes from Chrysopogon serrulatus, assembly GCA_015844335.1. NCBI lineage: Eukaryota > Viridiplantae > Streptophyta > Magnoliopsida > Poales > Poaceae > Chrysopogon > Chrysopogon serrulatus. Next base: position 576,312 of record JADLZL010003131.1, on the reverse strand, counting down.
AGGCTAGGGTTTTGGGCGCTAGGAACGCCGGCCGCGGGGCTCTGCCCACGGCCGGCAAGAGAGAAGGGAATTTCTTCTAATCTCTTGCTTGATTTGATTGATACACCTTCTCTCCTTATATAGGGAGGTTGACTTGACTCCTAAGCAAGGTACTAATTAACCCTAATGGGCTAAGGCCCAATAGGCCCTTGACTCCTCTAACAGTTACTGAGAGCTCCACCAATCACTTTAGGGGCACCAAGGCAATAAAGTGTAAAATACTAAAATAACAACGGAAAAAGCATAAAAAAACAACAGCAAAAAAACTAACAAAACCACAAGGTTTTGAAAGTCACTTATTTGACAAAGGAACAATAAAAGAAGGAACACCTAAACGGCTAAACCACGTACAAAATTAAAACTGCTAGAAACAAGAGTGCAAGGAAAAGCTGATGCCACAAAGAAATAAACAAAATGGACTATAAAAAATGATTGAAGAAAATATAACATGATGCAATAGCTAAAAAGATTATTGGTGACTGGTGAACAGAAAATAATCACATGTTTCTAATGGCGAAATAGTGTATAATCCAGAAAAGATATTCACTGTTATGGACTGAATTAGAAGAACATAGGTTTTGTGATATACTTATGATCAACCAAAGCATAATAACAATAACCTGATTGTGGATATCATACAGTTTACTGTGATGCATGCTACGATGCTAAGCTTTGGTTGAGAAAAGGCATCAATTCTTTCAAATTTGACAAAGCAGCATCCAAAACAACAAACTTAAATCCCTAAACATGATCATGGATGCAACAGTTAAAATGAAACACGGAGCCTTTGTCCAAATGTAGAGAATCATAAAATCAATGGCAAGCACAACTCTATCTGAGGACAAGGATGTTTGGGGGCTACAGATGGGGCTCTAATATCTTTTCCTCCACCAAAGTCTACAAGATCTTTTCCTCCACCAAAGTCTACAAGATCCTCTCAGCCAAAGCACAAGGTCTTCACCAGTTCAAAAAAAAAAAAGCACAAGGTCTTCTTTAGCTTTGGACCAAAGACAGACTAAGCACCAGAAACATTCTAAGGAGAAACATGACCCTTGATTGCTACAACTGTGTTCTTTGCAATCTGAATGAGGAAAAAGTTCAGCATCTGTTCCCCCACTGTCCCTTTGCTCGAGCTTGTTGGGGGCTACTACACCTAGATGTTCCTCTGGACAGCAGCTTTCCAGAGATTGTCACCTTCTTCAAGGTCAATCTTCAGACTGAATTCTTCATGATAGCAGTAACCTAATGTGCTGGGTTATTTGGACAGCGAGCGATCTAATTTTCAGAGGAATTCAACCAAACCTACAAATTTGCAGAGCCCTCTTTCTCAAGGAAATCTTTGCTACTTTCCACAAGAGTCAGTTCAAACCTCACAGCTTTGTTTAGTCTATGGACCCAAACTCAAGAATGATTTGGTGCTTGTAGTACCTTGGTTATTGGTTACTTTTTAAACAACAACCCCACCAACACCACCCCCCCCCCCCCCCGGGGTTCCCTTTTCTATTTGTAATGCACACCCTGTAGAGGCCTCGACCCCTCCAGTTTCATTTTAAAAACAGTTAAAATGAAACTAACTTTGGTTAAAGTACAATAACAAGATAATGACCGTCGAGTCACCAGAAAGTAATCACAGCATCAACACAAATGATAAACCACATCATGACAAGAACACTCCCAAGAGACCGAATTGCTCCCAGCTGATAAGCCTCATGTTCTTTGTCATCATCCCAAAAATTATGAAAGATGCATGCTCTTTATGATCATTTTACCTGAAAAATAACACACTGCCTGAAATGATAACCTTACATTTGTGGATTCATACGAAACAGAATGCTGCAAGTGTGCACTTAAACATTGAAGAGATCATATGCATAGATAAATTTACCAATTCTTCACAATACAGATTAACAAGGTGCACAAAATTCCTCGACTAGACACCCAAATTGAGAGCACACGATGGCTAAAGATGCATTACCGTGAGGCCGTGATCTGAAACTCAGAATTCGTCAGGCCCCCATGGCTAACGGACCCACGCATTCAATCAACTGAAATAAAACCTCATTACCTCAAGATAACTCAAGCTCCCCCTCCGAAAAGCCGCGCAGTACCAGTTAATTGTCCTAGAGTCCAAGGTGAATTACACATTTTGCTTGCCCCAATGCCACTACGCCAATTCCCCACATGTCATTAGCCGTAACGAACTGAGCAACGCAGCCAAATGAGCTAGGAGCCATGAAACACGGAGATCAAGAAACGCGCGCAAGCGGCCACGGAGCAAGAACGAGGCAGACAGAGAAAAGGATGCGGGAAAGAAGCATGGGGAAGAGTTGTCGAAATGCTCACTATCAGGTCCGCCGAGCTGGGCGACGGCATCGACGAAGCGGTCGTGGAGGTCGGCCGTCCAGCGGAGCCTAGGCTTGGGGTCGGCCGTGAGCACCACGCTGGGCCCACCGCCGTGCCCATGCAGCCCCAACCCGCCGCCACTGCGAGGTGCGTCCTCGGCGGCGGCGACGTCGGGTAGGCCGCGGCCAGCGTGGTGGATCAGGCTGGGGAACATCTCCCCCGCCCGGAGCTCACCTGCGCCTTTAGACTCCGCGCCCGGTCCCTCCTCCAAACCGCGAGAGGGGGAGAAAGATTGGAGCTTTTCTTCTGATGGCTGCAGCCGTTCTTCCCCGCTTTCCTGCTCCCCTTTTGGCTTGCGCAGCAGACAGCTAACATTTCCGGAGCCCAAGGAGAGATTCGACCGGCCGTGGCGCTCATGGGCGGCCACATCGCGACGCCCCGGGCATTCACCGTCGCAGTCGCACTGGAAGGAAGCTATCATCACTTCATCGCACACCACGCTTCTCCCTCAGACTTCAGACTGCAGACTGCCACGTGGACTACTCACGGGATACAAAAAGATGGATTAATTGAACCATAGTACAATTTAAAAATCTGTTATTACTATATAGATAACCATGCTATTATATTATTAGTCTATCCAAGATAGGCCAATCTATACGTTTTAAATGTAGTTTGACATGATTTGACTCAGTGTTGAATCATCGTATTTTCGTCTCAGCTCTCTTCTATCTCCACTCAATGCCGCATGGGTACCATATGCCAGCCATGGGACCACTCGTCATTCTTATCACCCATTTCTTCTCCCAAGCACGTGCCCTCATGCCCGGTACCCCCATCCATGGAGACTATTGTGCCGGCCAAGGCCGATAGCCGTCCCATACCTTTGCCCTTGTTGACGTGGAGGTTGATGGGCAGCTCGAGCTCCGTCTACTGCTATCGCATCCCCCACTCCATGCACTATGGACCCATGTGTGTTGCTCTGCGCTCTATGGATGCTAGCAAGCTCAAAATAAGGTTTGATCACTCCAACCATCTTGTGGCATCCATGCATGACCTACAGAAGCTAGCAGCGAGATGCTTCTGCACGATCCAGTAGCGAAGTGGAAGTGCCAAGAATGACATAGAGGCGGGACGTAGGTGAGTATGCTCTTCTAGAAGTTTATGGCATGTGATAGATGTCGCCCAAGATGCGGCGTGGGTGCGGCTGTGGTGCAATTCCATATGTTGAGACCTAAACCACCGTTGTGCCCACTCCCACTTACTTCGAGCTTTACGTTTGTACGTGTTGCTTGCCAAATACGCACCTAGCGGATGCCAACTAGCCACCTGAGCTCTACCTCTCACCCCCACCATTGTAATAGAATGACCCGGCCACGCTATTGCTCGGGCTCGAAGGCACAGGTGCTGCTTGCCGAGGTGAAACGCAGGCAACAGTGCCATCATCGAGAGAGCCAATGAAGAAGACAAACTAGAGAGGTGAAAGGTGATGCATCCGGCCCAGGTGGGGTTAGATGAAAAGCCCGACACACCGATCCGGATTCCTTGAATCCCGCAATCTTAGCACCGACAGCCGAAATTACGATGCACCGATCCGGCTACAACGCCACTAGGGCCTCTTGTTGCGCCTCGGCAATCTTAGCACCGCACTTCGGCGCGCCCCTTCCAGAAAAGGCCCAATCGTCCCAAAAGACTAGTCTGATGGGGGAAGGGTGGCTCTCCCTTTTAAGGTGGCTTCCTCCTCCCAAGCTAAGCAAGGTGGGATTATTTAGAGGCTCACACGGTCACCGCCCGACTACAACTGGGCCACTTGACCCATTTTTTTGTTGCGTCTTTGCCAGCGGATAATAGTGGAGGATGTCCTCATCAAAAGGGATGGCACATGAGACCTGCTTGAAGGTGAGGTAGAGAGGAGGGCAATTTAGTCCATGCGAAAAAAACCGTATGCGCACAGATGCCTGAATACAGGCCTATGGCAAATCAGATGCAGAAAATGGCACGAATCAGGTATACAACAAATTGTAATGATATATTTATAAATAAATGAATAGTAGTGGTAGATTTCTAAACCATGATATTTATAATGGCATAGTTCAAATTAAAGAGCCATTAGAAATAAAAAATGTTAGTTCTCTAATGTTTTGGATGTTTATGGATAGGCATACGATATGAATCCATGATATGATTGCTTCATGCGAATAGTCTCATCCTAACTTTTTATACCCTCCAATGATGAGGAGAGAAAAGTAATGAGAACAATGTAGCAAATAAAGCCGCAGCTTGAAGAAACTCTACTAGATAGGGCTTAAGAACAATTCTAAGAGCCTCTCTACAAACTTCTAGAAATAGATAGTGAAAAGAGTAACAACCTGAGTCATTCCAATACTAATCTTGCAACAACAGCCCTTTGCAGTTGATTTCTGAAGGATGAAATTTCACCTCCTCAATCCTCCTCTGATGTGATATTCAACTCTTAGAGTCATAAGCTTTGGCTCCAACGCCAAATTGCCCAAATTCTAACCTAATTCTCCTAGGGCAGTGAGTTGATGGAGCATATGTCGATTCTAGCAGATTGTTTGTTAATCAATAGAGATAGCAGAGTGAGTGGAAAGTGAGTTATTTTCCTAGTTGGGGAGTGTGGCCCTAGCATGAGCTAAAGACTACTAAAGCCACTCCACCTCACCCCCTCCCACCCATTCATTTGCAACTTCCCCTCACTCTCTCTCTCCACTCAAGAACAAGAACCCAAGAACTAGAGAGTGAAAAGAAAAAAGAAAGGATTTGAGAAAAGGGGGAAGAAGGAGAAGGAAAGCACTAGCACCAACTCATGGATCATCCCAACCTCTTCATCTTGGTCTATGGTTAGCTCAAGAGAAACCCTCTCACTTCTTGGATTTAATCCTTATGAGGTTGACTAATGCTCTTGGCGCAAGGAAGATAGTTGCTTGCTAGTGGTGGTCCCATCATATGTAGAAGCAAGTTCAAGAAATCTTTCTCTATCTCAAACACCCCAAGAACTCTTGGATTTCCTTTGATGCATTCCTTTGGAATGGTTGCAAGAACGAGCTCCCGAGTGATCAATTTACCTTTTGGATGTGAAAGCATGCATTCAATTAATTTTGTCTCTCTCATGGATTGCATGTAAGCTACCAAAATCTTAGAGCTAAGTCTCAATCTCCATTTCAAGTTTGATTTCCTTTCTCTCATGCTCTTACTGTAAATCCCAAATCCAAAGTAGTACTTGGGAAACCTAGCTCAAGCTTAGCCATCTTGAGCTTTTCCCTAAACTACTTGGATTCCTGAAAGTGCATCTAGCCCTTAAGTGGGTTTTGGATGATTGGATGACAATGCGATTAAAGGACTAATGCTATTGCTAAGTGCTATGCAGGAAATTGGTTATCTCACAGGTATTTGATTCACATGTACAAAGCCAAGATGATGTGTTGTTATATGATTAAACTAACTTAAACACAAGATAACAATGCAAATGGATTTCATGCAATGGCTTATATATATTGTGAGATTTTCATAATTGCTATGAAAGCAAGCATATTGGGATTGGTTGTTAAAGACATGTTAAATTGCATATATATTGGTCTCACATTGAAAGCTTGCTAGTATAAAGATTGAAGAAGACATCAATACAAATGGATATGTTTCTAATTGATGATTCAACACATGATGTGACTTGACGGCTTGAGAAGGTGAAGATAGCAAGGAAAGGCTTCGAAGTACTAAGCAAGGGTGAAGGGCAAGCGACGGCTTGGCGACCGAAGAACCTAGCTAAGATGAAGAAGAAAGTACTTGCATTTAGCAGAGATATCAACCAAGCTATGGTGGTTGCATTTGTGTGAAGGATCAATATCACTATTGGTGAAAGGATGATGAAAATGACTTGGTCCATTTGGAATAACTCATATGGAATGAATGGAATCAAGTCATATGCTCAAGATGGCTATGTTCAAAGAAGAAAGATCAAGTGGGCATGATTGCACCCTCAAGTGATAAAGATCAAAAGCTATGGTCTTGAAAGTGAATCAAATCAACTCAAGTGGCACAATTCGTTTTTATTTAAATGTCTTGAGTTGAATAGGAAAACCGTACTATTAAGAGGGATGCATCATGATGATAGATACTATACATAAGTGCTCAAGCCAACCCATGTGAGGTTTGAGTGAAAGAGAGCATGAGAGACTAACTAGCCTGCACTGCCCGTGTATACCGGACGCGTCCGGTATGCATACCGGACGTGTCCGGTATTCTCGGGGTGAGTGCACTATTGAGGAGTTAATCCAGAGGGCTGACTCTCCCAGAGGGCTGACCTTTTCCAGTGGTTCTGGTGCTGAGCGCGGTCCTTGTCCTTGCGCGCGCATCTTGTTTTAATAGTGCACTAGCGGAACTTCTGGTCTTTCACCGGTAGTTCCGTTGGTGACCGGAAGTTCTGGTCATGTACCGGAAGTTCCGGTAGGTCATTTTTGCGCCAAGTCCAGGGAGCTTGTCTGTGCTGTGTAGCACATACCGGACGTGTCCGGTATGCCTACCGGACGCGTCCGGTATGCTGCAACGGCTAGTAATGGCTAGTTTTGGAACCTTTGCTATTTATACCCCCAAGCCTCCACCTTTGGAGGCTGCTGATTTACTGGTTCCCAAGCCCTTCTAAAGCTTTGCAAACACTCTCCAACCCTCTCTTAGTGAGTGATTGATTCCAATTGCCAAATCCAATTGTGGGTTGAGAGAAATTCAAATTGAGAGCAAGCCACCTCTTGAGCACTTGTGCATATTGTCAAATCTCGTGATTTGCATTTGTTACTCTTGGATCTTCGGTCCTAGACGGTTAGGCGTCGCCGAAGACCACCCAAGAGATTGTGGTGTGGCTCGGAAAGTCTGTAACAGTTGATTCCACCGCCGAAAGGGAAGGAGGAAAGGGAGTTGGAAAAGACTCCGGCTAGGGTGACCTGCGTGGTCCTCTAGAGTGGACTCAAGGAATCGGAGTTTGCAAAGACTTCGGCTAGAGAGACCTACGTGGTCCTCTAAAACGATTCGAGCAAAAGGAGTTGAAAGAGACTCCGGCTAGGGTGACCTGCGTGGTCCTCTAGAGCTCGGCCCTTGGGTCGCTCGCAGCTACCTCAACGGAGAGTAGGACTCGAGAGAGTCCGAACTTCGGTAAAACAAACATCGTGTCTCCAATTCGATTTCATATTGTGCTTGTGATCCACTTGTGGTATTCAAGCTTCCCTGCAGGTTCTCTGTGGTGAACAGGTCATCTTGAAGACTCTTGCAACTAGTGTCGATGTTTGGAAGTGAGAAGAGCAGGTCTCGAGAGTTCTCTGCAGAACCCGTGTATACCGGACACGTCCGGTGTGCATACCGGACGCGTCCGGTATTGCCTTGAGTGCTCCAGTCGCCGCTATCTATTCTAACTTTGTGTTGCAGGGTTTTAGCTCGTTGTCTTTTTGTTCATTGATTATATTCTTTATTATTATATTGAGCGGGGGTTTGTTTCTCTGATTTGGAGTTTCCATTTCATCGGAAACTCCAACACTAATCGTTTCCGCATTTGAAGGTGTTAATTTTTAGAAACGCCTATTCACCCTCCCTCTAGGCGCATCCTCGGTCCTTTCAAGTGGTATCAGAGCGAGGACTCACTTAAAGCTTCACCGCCGTGAGAAAAGAATGTCGACGCCTAAAGAGTTGGAGCCCGTGCTTCTCTAAAATGATGGTTCAAACTTTCTATCTTGGTCAATTCATGTACTCAATACTTTTAGAGATATTAGCCCTCTTGTTGAGCGTATTGTGGATGCTAGCATCTCTCTCTCCATAGTTGATTGGTGCAACTATAAAAATTTGACAAAAGAGGAAGAGAGATGCGTGCAACTCAATGCTATAGCATGTAATGTCATTTTGAGTACATTGAGTACAGAGGTTCTAGATGAGGCGATCTACAATGGACAAGCACCGCCAGAGAGTGCTCATCTCATTTGGATTAGGCTATTTAAGTTGTATGGAAAATCCAAATGCGATGAGTGCTATGTGTGGAGATCAATGGAAAGCTCGTCCACCATGTCATACTGCAATAAAGAAGCCTCAAGAAATGAGTAATTCACTGAGCCGAAAGTGAACGAGCAAGACTCGGCTGGACTGCTGCCAGATAGCAACTACCGGACGTGTCCGGTAGGTCTACCGGACGCATCTGGTATGGTCAAGGCAGCAAAGACACCCGGCGGTGTGTGCAAAGACCACTCCAGCTCGATGGTCACCAAGTGATGAGACAACTTTAGCGTCTCACCAGCAGCATCACTTGTGTCTTACGGCCGAGAAAACCAAAAAGAAGCGCATCAAGAAAAATCAAGTGAAGAATCTTGATGCAAAGAAGGAGATAGCACAAGGAGATGATCAAGTAGCAAGTGATATTGAAATTGAAGACCACTACGCTCTTGATCACCTCAGCAACAAGGACAAGCTCATATTCATGGAGATAGTTGAGAGGAATGTTGAGCTAGAAGAGGAGAATGAGAAGCAAGAGCAATCGCTTGAAAGACAAGAAATGTTTCTCATCTCCAAGATGGAAGAACTAAAAGCAATCAATGAAAGGTATGAAAAATTGTCAATTGAGAATGCTTTAGTTACTAACTCCTCTTCTAGTGCATCACAACTAGAGAAAGAAAATATTGAGCTTAAGGCAAAGCTAGATGAACTATCGAGCAAATACAATGTCTTGCAAGCAAAGTATGTTCATCTCAAATGCTCACATGAAGAATTAGTAGAATCACATGTCATGCTTGAGGTAGCTCATGAGGTTGTAATCTCATCGGTAAAGTCCTCTCAACCTCACACTCACACTCTCACTAGCACGCCACCTCAATTAAATATTTCTAGTACTAATGAGTGTGTCTCTCAAGCAAGTCAATCTTCGATTGAGCTAAATATTATAGAACACAAGGAGCTCAAAGAAGAAGTGGAAAGACTCAAGAAAGATGTGATTCGGTTGAAAGGCAAGGAGGAAGCACAACCTTCTCAAGATAACCGTGACATCATGGTGAAGAAGCTTGAGAAGGGTTCAAACCGTGCTATCTCCAAAGCCCAACAAACGAATCACGCATCAAACAACTCCAACACAACCAAGAGCAAGAAACACAAGAAGAGACCATGCTATGGTTGTGGATTGTATGGGCATGAATGGGCTATGTGTCCAAACAAAAGTTGGGCCGACAAGATGGAAGCGGCTGATCAAAAGGCCTCAAACAAGTTGGTCAAGCAAGCAAAGAGTGTTCAATCAAGTGCTTGCATCAAGTGTAACAAGCTGGGTCATCCTAGCAAGAATTGTCCCATGAACAAGCAAGCAAGAGTTGGTTTCATAGCTGCAACAAGGAAAGTGTTATGGTTGCAATGAAGCCGGACACATGGTTGATGGATGCCCCAACAAGCAAAACAAGCAAAAGGCAAATCAAGGGCGCATTTGCTATGTGTGTAGGAGAAAGGGGCATGTGAGCTATAATTGCCCAAATGGTGATCTTTCTAAGCCGAACACATTTGGTTTTGTTGATATGCTTAGGAAGGGCACAAATGGAGTTAGCACTAGAAAGGTGATGTGTTCACCTCAAACTAGTACTAAAACCATTTGGGTATCTAAGCACTTGTTGACTAATGTGAAAGGACCCAACAAGAGTTGGGTACCCAAGTATGCTTAGACTGTTGCATCAGGTACTAGGTGATGAGATGAAGACTTCGGGGTGGTTGAACAACCAAATCAAATATATTCACTCAATCTATCAACCAACTTCTATCATATCATCTTATATGGTTGACCCAAAGATTTGTTTTTGTAATTGATATTTCATTCCTCATCTTCATCACTAATGATAAGTACCTAAAACCTATAGGATAGCCACTTGGTTGGTTAGCGCTCAATAGTTCACAAATTGACAAATTTATGAAATATTCGAAGTGGCTAATTAGATTCAATTAAAAGTTCATGCTTTTCGCCATATGGTGCTCTTAATGGCTCTCTAGTAGAGCAATACATTGATTGAAATGCAGGTGTCCAGAAATGAAAAAGGAATAAAAGAAGTAATCACAAGCTGTGAAGGTCATTGGTTCTGCCCTGCACATACCGGACGTGTCCGGTATGAATACCGGACGTGTCCGGTATGGCAGTAGAGCAGAAACCTCAATTTGAATTGAAACTGAGTTTTGACTGTATGTTTCGATATATGTTCAGCATACTCAGAAGCTTGTGATCAAGTATCTCTAAGTGGGTTGTGAGCATCTCTCTACTCAACTTTATATATTTGGCAAAATTATATATGTGTTGGACAAAATGGAAAGTTGACTCCCATATTCTTAATAGAAATAAAGTGCTTGTCTTAAGTTATTCAAATCACTTGATGCACTAATTTAGGGGGAGTTCAACTTCTATTTTGTGTCTTGTGGACTTACAACTTCACTTGAGTATTCTATGTAGTCCTATGATCTTAAGTGAAAAGTCCTTCATGGCATAATCACATGACAAATGAGGTCAACTAAATTAATGTCATGATGAGATTTATCTTAGTGGGAAATATTGTGGGCTCAAGGCAAAGGTATGTTTTACATACATGCATTGTAGTGCATCTAAGGCCCTTTATGCTAGAATGTGCACTTGTGTGATGTAGGATAAATATTTTTTAAAACCCCTACTAGCATGTGTAGGTTGTGTGATTTTGAAAAGCAATTTGGTTTTTGGTCTTCGTGACCTAGCCATGTCATGTGTGGTTATTGCTCCTACTGCTCGCTTGATCGACTAATCACAAATGACATGGTCTCTCTCAAGTTCTAATCACTATATCTCTCTAAGATCACTTCTCTACTTTTGGAAATAAGAGTATGCCTAAATTTGGAAAGAAGATAAGTCACCTCAAGTCTAGTATGAGAATGGATGTCACACTGTGTTTGGATGGAGATTGGACATTATCTTGGAATATCAATCAAGAAGGGGATTGAAAAAGAGAAAATGAAATTCAGAGCAAAAACAGCCAGCCCGACAAATACCGGACGTGTCCGGTATGCATACCGGACGTGTCCGGTATGCGCGGGGACTTAAGGGCAGGTTACCCCTTCGGACCTGGTCTGATTTTCTTTCTTTTCCTCAAACCACCAGCACCCAAACTTCTTCTCCCTCTCTCCCATGGCGTCCCATTGATTCAACCAAGGAAAACAGCAAGGAGGTGAGGATTGGATTGCATTCCCATCAAGAATCAAGGATCTGGTCATTGGATTTTGGATCTCCCTTCTCTCCTCCTCACTCAAGGTATTCAAAACCGGACCCCATCCGATCTATGTGATCAATAGATTATTTGTAAATCTGGTCGGTAGAAATGTCACATTACCTGTCTAGAAGCAATGCCTGAAGTTTGGATTGAAATGGTTGAGGATTGGATTAAAACCCCTGGTTAGGGTTGCTGTCCGTGCATACCGGATGTGTCCGGTATGCCTACCGGACGCGTCCGTATGCCCTACGGACGCCCGCCCGCAGCGGCAAAAGAATGCGGTGCTTCGAGTTTTGATTCAATTCTTCTTTAATATTGCGTTTAGGGTTATGATTGTTTGTCGATGATGTCTTGTGATCCTAGTACATGGTATGGACTAGGTGCTTACAAAGATTAGACAAATAATTGTATCTCTAATTGCAATATTTGAAATAACACTTGGGCACAATTTCTAAAATTCTTTGCAAATTCATTTGAAAACAGGACAGCAGATGTCAGGAGAGAGAGGTGGAACAATGGAGCCTCGAACCAAGGGCATGCATGATCCTAGAGCTTTTGAGAGGCACAAGAAGGCTAGGCAGGACATGTTTCCGAGATTCTCCCAAAGAGGCCTACCGGGGGCGGCGGCCGGGCTGCACCAAAGATATGCAGAGGGCAGTGATTCTTCTTCTGATGATGATGAGATAGAGGATTACATAATTGAGTCTAGCAGAAAGAGGAAGAGCACTGACAGAGAGGGTGACAAAATCGATGAGATTGAGGAGGAAGGAGAAGAGGAAGAGGAGCAAGTTGAGGCTCCAGCTCACCGGCCAGGGCAGCGGGGGCATTCACTTTGGGCTTCTTGAGGTTCATGCTCCCACTTTGCCCCGATACGTTCACATCACGCAGATTATCGGGCAAAGGGCATGACCAGAAAGCTCGTGATCGAGGAGGATCGATCCTAGAGGTTTGCCCAAGCTTCGGTTTGACTACCGGTTTCACACTCGGTTTCACATGGACTTTTATGATAGTGTGATACTCAAGAGGAAGCCGATTGTGGCTAAGTCTCGATGGGTGGATTGGCAAGTACACCGTAGATCTTCGAAGCCCTCTCTTGATCATGCCATAGCTATTTGTGAGCGGATAGGGATCTATGACATCATGGAGTTCAGGCATGATTGGAACTCAGAGGTGATTGCACAGTTCTATGCCACTCTGTTTGTTGAGGAGGACACTAGGCGTATGCATTGGATGCTTGAGGGCCAGTGGTACAGCGTTGACTATGTCACCTTTGCAGGTTATCTTGACTTCTCAGATGAGGATTTTCAGAAGGACAAGATACATGATCAGATTATCCTACCTCCAGAGCAGATGGGCTACATGTATCCACCTCAGAGAGAGAGAGGATCAGTTGACAAGGTAGTTGGTCTCCATCCTACCTACAGATACTTGGACCGGATGTTTAGGAGGACGATTGATTGCAAGGGAGGAGACAAGGGTTCGATTGCAGATTATTCGAGGAACTTGCTTTCCAGGATGGCACCTGATGCAGATCTCTTTAGCGTCTTTGACTTTATTTGGTGTGAGATCCGCAGTGTTGGTGAGAGGTCCCTCAAGGGTTGTGGCTTCGCTCCCTACATCATGCATATGATTGAGCAGGTGATAGGGCACACGTTTGAGTATGATGGACAGCATAAGGTCCTGAAGATCACCGCAGACTTAGAGGAGTTGGGAGTTCCTCCAGTAGTCCGTGTGGAGCAAAGAAGCTGCAGAGGCACCCGGGGGTGGTGCAGCAGGAGGTGCAGAGTCTCCACCGCCACGTGCACCTTCATGTTCTACTTCTCACCGTGGTGGTGGTTCTCGCTCACCTCTCCGGAAGATTCTTAGCTCCATCTTTGGGATGTGTAAAGATATCCGGACCAGTCAGCGACACGAGAGAGAGGCGAGGAGGAAGGAAACGAAGACGCTCAAGCAGATAGCGACTCAGCTCAGGATTGACCCTCCGAGGTCTCCACCTTCAGACGAGGTAGCCAGTGAGCCAGAGACTGAGGAGCAAAGAGCCAGGTCGGATATGATAGAGAGTTTTTGCCGAGTTTCTTCGAGAGAGACAGCCAGCCAGCCACCGAGCCTTCGACACCATCCCTCTCCGGTTTTGAGTACCTTCTCATGACCCGGCCACGTCCTAGTGCAGCCGAGGAGTTGGGTTCAGCTTGGTGGGGTGACCTCTTTGGCGGATTTGACACCTACACCGGTGCCGGCACTAGCGTTCTCGCCCTCCCGGTGCTCCGCGCTCACCACGATGAGCGCGGGAGCGTGGCGGCGACAACGACGAGTGATCGACCGATGTGTTACAGCTTGCAGCCCCTTTGTATCGTTATTTGATATGTTGACCTTTTTGGAGATCGATGACAAAGGGGGAGAGAGAGTGATTAAAGCTTCAGATTGTACTTCATAGTTTATTCTTATGTCTGAGACTTGTACTGCAGCTTTAGTCCCTAGTCTTTTGAGTTTGAGCTTTATTGTTGTATCATTCAGAGATGACTTGTGTCAGCATTATGAGCTTCATCTATATATCTTGCGAGATTTGTGCTAAATGGATGTATGAGACATGATCTTGCGATATATTCTATCTTAGTGGTTTATGAGCTTGAGAAATCTTTGTGATGAGTGCTATGTGTGTGATATACATTTGTTGCATTTACTTTCATAAGGACCATGCATGTTTTAGAGTGAAAATGTGTGGTGTGATGCTTTATACTTATTCTTATGTGATATGTCCTGTCATATGCATCACGGTTTTATTCTTGACACACACTTGCACCCCATGGATGCAATGATTTAGGGGGAGTCTCCTATGTGTTTTAATATGTGCAAATTGATGTTTGAGGTCATTTTTGAATTCGATTCATATCGCACATATTAAGGGGGAGCCTCTCATAAATCATTGAACCCAAAAGCTTTAATTTCTATATCTTTATGTAAGCTTTAATCGGGTTGTCATCAATCACCAAAAAGGGGGAGATTGAAAGTGCATCTAGCCCTTAAGTGGGTTTTGGATGATTGGATGACAATGCGATTAAAGGACTAATGCTATTGCTAAGTGCTATGCAGGAAATTGGTTATCTCACAGGTATTTGATTCACATGTACAAAGCCAAGATGATGTGTTGTTATATGATTAAACTAACTCAAACACAAGATAACAATGCAAATGGATTTCATGCAATGGCTTATATATATTGTGAGATTTTCATAATTGCTATGAAAGCAAGCATATTGGGATTGGTTGTTAAAGACATGTTAAATTGCATATATATTGGTCTCACATTGAAAGCTTGCTAGTATAAAGATTGAAGAAGACATCAATACAAATGGATATGTTTCTAATTGATGATTCAACACATGATGTGACTTGACGGCTTGAGAAGGTGAAGATAGCAAGGAAAGGCTTCGAAGTACTAAGCAAGGGTGAAGGGCAAGCGACGGCTTGGCGACCGAAGAACATAGCTAAGATGAAGAAGAAAGTACTTGCATTTAGCCGAGATATCAACCAAGCTATGGTGGTTGCATTTGTGTGAAGGATCAATATCACTATTGGTGAAAGGATGATGAAAATGACTTGGTCCATTTGGAATAACTCATATGGAATGAATGGAATCAAGTCATATGCTCAAGATGCTCAAGATGGCTATGTTCAAAGAAGAAAGATCAAGTGGGCATGATTGCACCCTCAAGTGATAAAGATCAAAAGCTATGGTCTTGAAAGTGAATCAAATCAACTCAAGTGGTACAATTCGTTTTTATTTAAATGTCTTGAGTTGAATAGGAAAACCGTACTATTAAGAGGGATGCATCATGATGATAGATACTATACATAAGTGCTCAAGCCAACCCATGTGAGGTTTGAGTGAAAGAGAGCATGAGAGACTGACTAGCTTTGCCTTTGCCGCCGTATACCGGACGCGTCCGTATGCATACCGGGGACGTGTTTGGTATTCTCGGGGTGAGTGCACTATTGAGGAGTTAATCCAGAGGGCTGACTCTCCCAGAGGGCTGACCTTTTCCAGTGGTTCTGGTGCTGAGCGCGGTCCTTGTCCTTGCGCGCGCATCTTGTTTTAATAGTGCACTGGCGGAACTTCTGGTCTTTCACCGGTAGTTCCGTTGGTGACCGGAAGTTCTGGTCATGTACCGAAAGTTCCGGTAGGTCATTTTTGCGCCAAGTCCAGGGAGCTTGTCTGTGCTGTGTAGCACATACCGGACGTGTCTGGTATGCCTACCGGACGCGTTTGGTATGCTGCAACGGCTAGTTTTGGAACCTTTGCTATTTATACCCCCAAGCCTCCACCTTTGGAGGCTGCTGATTCTACTGGTTTCCCAAGCCCTTCTAAAGCTTTGCAAACACTCTCCAACCCTCTCTTAGTGAGTGATTGATTCCAATTGCCAAATCCAATTGTGGGTTGAGAGAAATTCAAATTGAGAGCAAGCCACCTCTTGAGCACTTGTGCATATTGTCAAATCTCGTGATTTGCATTTATTACTCTTGGATCTTCGGTCCTAAACGGTTAGGCGTCGCCGAAGACCACCCAAGAGATTGTGGTGTGGCTCTGAAAGTCTGTAACGGTTGATTCCACCGCCGAAAGGGAAGGAGGAAAGGGAGTTGGAAAAGACTCCGGCTAGGGTGACCTGCGTGGTCCTCTAGAGTGGACTCAAGGAATCGGAGTTTGCAAAAACTTCGGCTAGAGAGACCTACGTGGTCCTCTAGAACGATTCGACCAAAAGGAGTTGAAAGAGACTCCGGCTAGGGTGACCTGCGTGGTCCTCTAGAGCTCGGCCCTTGGGTCGTTCGCAGCTACCTCAACGGAGAGTAGGACTTGAGAGAGTCCGAACTTCGGTAAAACAAACATCGTGTCTCCAATTCGATTTCATATTGTGCTTGTGATCCACTTGTGGTATTCAAGCTTCCCTGCAGGTTCTCTGTGGTGAACAGGTCATCTTGAGGACTCTTGCAACTAGTGTCGAAGTTTGGAAGTGAGAAGAGCAGGTCTCGAGAGTTCTCTGCAGAACCCATGTATACCGGACACGTCCGGTGTGCATACCGGACGCGTCCGGTATTGCCCTGAGTGCTCTAGTCGCCGCTATCTGTTCTAACTTTGTGTTGCAGGGTTTTAGCTCATTGTCTTTTTGTTCATTGATTATATTCTTCATTATTATATTGAGAGGGGGTTTGTTTCTCTGATTTGGAGTTTCCATTTCATCGGAAACTCCAACACTAATCGTTTCCGCATTTGAAGGTGTTAATTTTTAGAATCGCCTATTCACCCCCCTTTAGGCGCATCCTCGGTCCTTTCAATTCCCCTCCACATGCATGGAGCACAACTCCCTACATCTAGAGTTGAAACCCAAGCAAACCCCCCATAAAACAACTATGAACATAGGTTATGTTGACCAATTACTAAAGTGTTCGATGATTTAGCGGAGAGTCAGATAAACTAGAGACTTAGCCTAATCCTATAACCAAAGCCTTGACACCCTCTCTGAGTGAAATAAAAGAGTGCCCGCTAAGTGTATTAGAGTGTCCGTTGAGTTATAAAAACCAAAGCAAGATAACCCGAGAGCACTTAGTTCATGGCAGTGTCCATCACATTTTATGGAGCGTCCGCGAATGAATAAAGTTAGAATCTAGATAACTCAGAGAGATCCTAGTTCTCAATGGAGCGTCCAACACCTAGCGCGGAATGTCTGTCGAGGACTGTTTCCCAAAAAGTACCTTAAGTCCCTAACCAACAACTGAACATTCTGTGGACGCTCCAGCAAACCACGGAGTGTCTGTCCCATTCGACGGAGAGTCTATCAACCCTTCCTGAGCCCAAACCAAATCATGTTAATCTTGAGAACTAATCTAGCGAAATATTCACCACCTATAGCGGAGTATCCACTAGATACCAGTGTGTGACACCCCGACCTAGAGCTTAATAGGATTAATATGATACTCATACCAACAAGTTATAACTTCTTTTCCGGAAGCCCATCTTCAAAGAACTCTAAAGTTAAGCGTGCTTGGCCTAGAGAAATCCAAAGAACTCTAAAGTTCTGGGTGCGCACGAGTGAGGACAAAGTGCGCAGAAAAGACTAGTGTGTTGGTCTGTGAGGGCAGTATTTATCCTATTAAAGTTGTCAGATGTAAGTGAGCCCGGTCTCGAGAAGGCGGGACGTTACATAGTAAATGCTAAGTTTGTTTACAACCTTACCCAAAAGGTCATTGTCGACACTCCTTAACGTCACTACGAAAATAGATATAAAACCTATCCTCGGCAATAGTGCCAAAAATGCTGGTGAGCATATCTTAGCATCACCACTAAAGTGCCGAGTTGTCATCCTGTTGGTATTTCTAACATCATTACTAATTAACGAGATTAAAAACACATGGTATGAAATTAACTTGTCATTAACAACTAGCCACTTTATCTCTCACTAACATCCCTGAGCATTAACTAGGTTGTCATCCCTAATTGTATATGCTAAGGATAAAATATGGGTTTATATGTATCATTCAATATGACTAGGCAGAAATATATGGATATAAACTAAGAACGGTTCTGCAAGTGGACAGATAATTATACCATTGTAGCATTTTACCTAGGGAGTTCTACCAGGTTGTCGATTTATATTTATACCACTAGAAAGGTCTTAGTAGGACTTATAACTATAACTTATACTATTGATGTGAAAGGTAAACTATTACTAGAATCCTACTCATAACAGGGATAAGTCACATAATAAAAGATATATGATAAATAATGATCAGTCATCATAAATAGATAAACATCAGAGCTCTTCTAGTCGTAGTAATAGCTAGCCAATTGATAAACTCAGGAATAAATACTAAGGTAATTCAATAACTACATCAATGAATCACTCTAATTAATGCAATTACATCTATCAATTATTGTTAAGTTAATCCTACATCATGATCACATGTAAAGGGGCATCATCTAGGAAGGATGTGAAACAGAGTCATCATCCAACTTCGCGACCGTGCCCTGCTGTCCTACATACGGGGGGTGGACTACAGAGGAACCAACGCAGCTGTCACCTGCGCGGACTACCACAAGTCCCGGCACATCAGGGTGCACTCGCAGATAAACAAGATATCTAGACTCCATGTCTATATATTGTTCATCATCTACCCATTGCGCATTTAGATAAACGCTATACGAGCAATTACATGAATTCAATAAGATCAAACTAACTATGCTAGACATATAATTAAAGTAGACAATGACTATTGCAATTAAGAATATATAAGAGATTAAGAACAATATTGCCTGAATCATAATATTGAATACAATAAGAGCAAAGTACTAGAACGATACCGAACTCCGCACTCCGCATGCACGCCGGGCTCCTGGATCCCGGCGAAGAACTAGAACTCTTCTACTTCTAATCTAACTAGGCTAAAACTATGAACTAGAGAGGCTCTGATGAACTAGAGAAGGCTCTTGATGGCTTGATCTCCAAATAACTTGATGCCTCCAGGGAGGGGGGTCTGCCCCTTTATTTATAGCCCGGTGGGATGAACGTGCGCCGCAGGATCAAACCGACTTAACCAAGGGCCGAGATGACTCCCCATAGGCGGTGGAAGAAGACTCTAGAAGGCAGGGCAAAACGCTAGCAGGGGGGCGCCGGTCGGCGCCAGGGTGGGGTCGGCCGGCCCCACTTTGTGGCCTTTGCGGGTCCCGTTGCTTCGGGTGTCTTCTAGATGCTTTCTGAGCCCAATGACGGTGTTTTGCCTTCGCGGTTACGTTTTGTGATAATTATGTACTCTAATCCCTCTTTTATACTTTTTCTAGAATAATCTCTGAAAAATACTGAATATACAAAACTCGTGGAAATTGTCAGTTAAAACCCTAGACTAGTGTGTATTTATATATCCTTTCATGTCTAAAGTTCTAATAAAAGTTGACGTTATCCACCGTCAACACATCCCCAGCTATAACATCATGAGTGTGGTATTAAATCATGCCACCATTTAGAATATAAACTAAGTATCCGCAAGCGTACAAATCAAATACCATGTAGCATTTTACCTAGAGTATTACCAAGTTGTCATTTATATTTCCCACGAGAAGATCTGCTGGTGTATGTAAGAGAGCTAATTGACCTATAGTGTAATAGATAGGCATAACCATGTCCTCACTACTCAATGCAGGGGTAAGTCACAAGATAAGTATAAATCATTAGCGTAAACAGATAGACTCCTAGCTATATTATTAGGGTTACTAGTAGAATATCAAGAGATATTCCTAAGTTATTCCTAGCTACATGCCAATGCATACCATGGTTAGTATACTTACACCTAGCAGTCATTCAGCATGGGGATGGTTGACCCATGGTGCGAATCGGAGCCGACCCATCGATCCATGCAGCAGGAACAGGAGCACCAAACAATCCGTTTGGTTTATCTGCTAGATCCATTCGCTCCAATGGATATTATGGTTCGACCCATGCACATAGACTAGCATGTTACAACTTTATGCAATAAAACACAAAGCGCCATGCACAAGCAATCCATTTGGGTTACAAATGTGGACACTAGCCAACAAAACACAAGCAACAGGTTGCTTTATGCAGCATGTAAGCATGTTACTTGATGTATAGTGACGCGCATTCATCAAATCAAATCGATTTAACTTAGTCAATCTTCAACTCTTAATAGTAAAATAATAATACCAACCATAACCATAAATAACAAAATACATCTCGATAAGTTATACATAGGATTAATTGATTTATGATCCACCGATCCTAATTGACAAAAGACGACAACATGCTCTTCAACCTTGAAGACTAACAACATCTCTCGAAAACCACACTTCTCTCTTGCTCAACCTTTGTATATATATACAAAGAAAAAAATTAGATTTTTTTTAATGATGTACTAATAAGAATCAATGTAGCACATCGAACAGACAAAGCGAGAGATGAAATTTAGACAAAGTAGATGACACCACACAAATTAAATGGATAACTTAATTTAAGATTCACAAATCATAAGACATGAACTTGTTCCTAGTTCTTAACTGAACACAAGCCATAGAAACATGCAAGGTTCCATCGAGGCAGGTCACGATGCATGCTTGTTGTGTTGGCATAACAAGCTCAAGCATGTGCTCAAGAATGAAATGACATGCTGCACATGTGCAAGCGAAGTGAATCCCAGCAGATGGATATATGGAATCTAGGTCAGTATCTAGGTCACTTTGCTAAGTGAATGGATTTGAGATTCGAGAAAAAAATCTGGGCCCAATAATATAGCTCTCTGCATAATGTGGTTTCAAAGATAGAAACATGCAAGGAATCAATAATTTTCAGTGCTAGCCAAAAAGCAAAGCTATATAGCTCCCAGACCTGCATAACTGTGCTAATTGATCTGAATATGCTAGGAAAATCCTAATGTAGCCGTGCGCTTTTCATATTATGACTACCACTTATGCGTAACTGCAACATATATAGCTCCCAGATAATTACAGCTTGCAAATTAATGAACAGAGATGCAAAATATGGCATTGAATCTTACCCTTTCCTCCTCTTTCTTCTTCACTCATGTTGATTGATTTCATCTAGAAGACAATGATCAATAGAGCCCATACAGAATTTACTTGAACCTGCAATAAAATTGAGATGTTACAACTATACTATACTCATTGTTCCCCTCTCTACTAGAAGCTAAGAAAATAGATTTAGATATTATTAAGGGAAAGGAGTATACCGGAAGCACGAAACCAATCTTGTAGGCATATTAACTCTTTCACTTTTTTTAGGAGTTAAGCGGCCGAGAATCAAAAACAAGCCTCTTTCCATGGTGAATGCTGATTCGGATGGAACTGAAGAAGCGGGGGCCACCAAAATATCTCGAGCCATACGGGAGAGAGTGGGATACTCTAGGGCATTGCTCTTCCATCAACCCAGAATATCGAAATCATCACTTCAAGGGATCACTTGCTTTGATAAGTACGCTTCAAGCTCTGATGGTACCTCATTTATAGGCTGTGTATTGAGACTCACATGGTTATCCCAATCAGCGTATCTTCCACTTGCATTTGCATTTGTTTCCACCCTAACACAAGGAGCCTGAGTTGTTTGGTGACCAGCTGACTAATCCTTGAACAGCTTGAGCAAGGTCTTCTTCACGGTTTCAATTTTTGACTCGGCCTCACTCCCAAAGGCTTGTTTCAAATGGAAGTCAATGAATGCAAGTTTAAACCGTGGATCAAAGACAATAGGGAATGATATTTGCAGCCATGTCAACTTCCAGTACCTTCTGAACTTTCTTTGCATATACTGAATTGTCTCAGTAAGGGCCGCATCTGCCTCAGGAACTTGTTTTTCCAAAACCAACCTTATTTCCCAAATCTCATGGAAATGCAGATTTGATGTTGGATAGAGTGATCCTGAGACAACTTCGGTTGCATCAAAGAAGGTCTTCAATAATTCACATACTTTTCTTGCCATTTCCCACTCTTCAGATGTGGGTGCAAAGGTATATTCTTTATCTTGTTGTGCTAATGACTCAAAAGCTCTCTTCAATTCAAAAGAAGTTTCCAACATAAGGTAGGTTGAATTCCAACGTGTACATGTATCAACTTTTGGGTGCTTTCCACATGGGATAGATAGCTGCTTAATGATTTCTTCAAACTTCTATTTTCATGATGTGGACCCTTCAATGTACTTCACACTTTCCCTTACCTTGTGCACAACTGTATTGATGATTTGAAATCCTGCTTTGCATATCAAGTTCAGCACATGTGCCGCACATCGCTGATGAAGCAACTTTCCTTTTCCCACCAGCATTTTCTTTTCCAACAAATTAGCCTTTAAGAGCTTCATCATTGCATTGTTGTTGCTTGCATTATCCAAAGTGATTGCAAATAACTTATCTTCAATGTTCCACTCTTGGAGAAACTTCAGAACAACATTGAACATGGCAACACCAGTGTGTGGGGTTTTCATAAAAGAGAACTTCACAATCCGCTTGTGCATTTTCCAATCTTCATCGGTGAAGTGACATGTGATGCACATGATGGTTGAATACAGGGTTCAAGCTGGAAACAAATCTTCTAACACCATCATAATCGACAATGGACAGTGGAAAGCCATGAACAGTTATCATTCTAATTAGCTCTTTTCTCGAGACTTCGACTAAATCTCCAATCCTTCAACGCAATTCCTTCAGAGACATGATGGTTGATTTTAGGCGGCTCACCACTCGTGTCACACTTTGTCTTGCTTTGCACCGCTTCAAGTGTGTGGCCATAGCACTAGTACCCGCTCCACGCCTAGCACTGATCTCTTTATTGCAGTGTACACACCGTCCTTTTGTAACTACGCCACCAACTCAAATTTTTGAGAATTCATTCCAAACTTTTGATCTGAATTATCTATTTTCTTCACCATTTAGGAAACCCTCGATCATATGCGGCTCAACATCATGACCTTCATCAAATTCATTTGTATCTTCACCACCATAATCCTATTCTGACCAGCCATCACCCATTTGACCATCCAAATCAGCATTTAGATCCTCATTCTCATCCCACTCGGCCCCATCATCATGTCTAGCTCTTTCAACTTCAGGCATCCTAGTTGAACATGGAGTTCTTTTTCTCTTTGATCCACTATTTAAAAACAAATTGATCACTAAAAGTTATATCCACTAACATATTAAAGAGGGCTGATATGTTAAAGAGGATTTTGCCAACCAAACTTCTCACCTGAGGGCATGTGACGATGGTGTTGAAAAAACAGCATCGGGGTGAGCATCGGGGTGCCAGTCGTGTGGTACAATTTCGTCCCCAAAGGTGACGCCTCACCTGCTTCAATCCTGCTCTGGTTCAATCTTGCTTCGTCTCTCACCTGTGGCTCCATTTGCTCAACAGATATGTGAAACTGTAAAGGCATACAATGAATGGATCATCATAACTCGAGCACGGGGACGTAGATTTACACTAGCCGTTCATGAATGAAACAAAACTGAAAGCTAATGCTGAAATTGTAGACTGATATGTATTGGAAAATAAGTACAGTTAGTAGGCAAAATATGTATTGGAAACCATATCTTAGGTGGAAGCATGGGAATGAATTCAAAAATTTCACTCAATGGCTCGAACATGGCACATGTAAAGTGCATCCAGAGATGTACTTTATTCATTTAGCGCAAAAAGTTATGGTTGCAAAACTGCAAACTCGTTTTTGAATTTCATACCGAAATGAAAAATTTGAGGTACTCTAGTTTGTCATTGTGGAGCTTAGACAAGGTAGGATCATCAAATAATAATAGAAATGGCAGGGATCTCATAAAGCTTAGTGCACAACAACATTACTAAGGTAGGAGTTTCTAGCAAAGCAGGATGGCATGCAAGATTCTCAAGCAAGTTGAGAAATTACACCGAAGCTGCCACATCCCGGCAATTTTGGAAAGCTAGAGAATATTTACACATAGTATATTCCCCCCCTCCATACCAATTACGCCTACTAGCATTAGTTCGGGGACTAAAAAGCTCCTAGACATACGTTTGAATAGATCGAATTACTAAATGTGACTAGAGCAAGGCTCCCGGAACATCCCAATTCATTCAGTTTATAACAATTTCTAATATGGCTACACAAGAGTACAGGTATTCTTGGAGGCGGAGATTACAAGCATCGGAATGCTGTCAAGAGAACTATAAATAGGGAGTCGCTTCCAGTGATGTATGCAAGAAAGAGTGAAATAAAAGAACACTGTTCCATCCTGAAACTTTTGTTCTCTGTATTCTTATCTTCGAGACACAACACGAAAGAACTCAATTCCTAACAAGAAAAAATGAACAATACATGCAACCAATGCAAGCTTTGGCCTTGGCCTCACCTGAAATATACAAAAATCTGTGTCGACAACTCCAAGCATATTGTTCGATTCGAAAAAACAGTATGTGTTCAAAGAACTGTACCAGTTTAGAGAATAAAATGCAAGTATGTGTTTAACTCGCATGAAGTGCCAAATAGCCATACATCTAGATAACTTACCCAAATTAACTTTGAGAGCTAAAAACATCCGATGTATATCTTAGTTTTGTTTCAAAGTGAGGAAAATACATCAGTAATTGTAATTCTACTACTTTAGTAAACTTACTTGGTTCAGTATTAAAGTATCAAGAGAACATGTTTTTAAGATCGACATTGCAAGGCCATTGTAAGACATGAGTTTTCAACCAATGAAGGTCGAGAGAGCTCAAGATGACTAGTTTAATTCCTTTCTACACACACAAAAAAATGGCTGCACTAGCGTGGTGGTCGAGTACCTTAGGCGGAAGTTAGGGCGACGAGGAGGAAGGAACGGAGGAGGACAAGTACCTTAGGCGGTGGGATGGATGGCGCCAATCCACTCGCAGCCTTCTTCTTGGCGACGACGTCCCTGTCCCTCGGCGGCGACGACCCCGAACACGGCGGCGGACAGCGCGGCGTGCACGAAGTCGATGAAGGCGAGCCTGTAGCCCCTCGTCGATGGCAGCGGCGGCGGCGCTCGGCGGGTAGTCGATGAGCCGTAGGCCCGTCCCGCGTGGCGACGCCGCCGTAGACGCAAACGCCGTCGTCGTGCGGGGGCGCAATGAAGTCGGCGAGGAGGAGGCCTGCTTGCTGTTGACGGTCCTTAACGCCTATTTTATACCATCAATTAATGCTCAATATAACATGATATCAACCATAAAGCATAGTTGTAGGGTTTGATTCTAACGAGTTCCACGAGTTGTGTTGTTCTCGATCGTTTTGTAGGTATATCTAATTTTACACAGAATAAAAGTATCTTAAATGATGAATTAGACTACATCATTGCGACGAGCTCGTCGAGATGATCGAAACAGACATATCATTTGCTATATTTGGAGTCCAGAATCAAAAGATATCAACTCTACACCGAAACCAACACTAGAAGACTCTAGAAGACACGGGAAGGCGACCAACCGAAGGTGGGGCCCACCTGCTACAGGGTGGGGCCGCCCGGCCCCACCCCAGGGCCGGCCGGCGCCCTCCGGAGCCCATTCGTGGCCCGCTTCGATGTACGGCCTGCTACCGCCTTAGGGTTTGCATCTCCACTATTGCCGAAGTCGAATTAGTCCCACATCGCCTGTCTAGAAGAGGTGGAGGCTTTTCTAGACTATAAATAAAGAGGTAGACCCTCCTCCCTAAGGGCACCACATTATTATGGAGATGTAGAGGCGTCCCTCGAATGGATAACCTCTCATCTCTAGAGAATTAGGGCTAGACTTTCCAATGTAGTTCTAGTTGAGAGTTAGGGAGAGCGGCGCTACGCCCGGGTTCCGGAGGAGTCTTCGCAGGAGTCGTCAGAGTTCTGGTATATCTTTGTATTTATTCTTGTAAGACTTATGCTTTAATATATTTTGTCTTCTCTATTTACTTTTATGCATTACATTTGATTGGTTAGTATAGTTGTTATACTTTTTAGCATAGGATCTTCGCCTTTGTATTAGGTGCTCTAGTTATCACGTGTGATTAGAGTAGTATTCTTTAGTGTAGACGTGGTGTCTAGGCTAGGGTTTACCTGAGATTGCGCCCATCTCTTACAGTTAGTTGTGGTAGCCTCTAGAGGTGACAGCTCTTTTGGTCTTCATATTCCATCACGTCGGAGTTGGTGTTTCGTAGAGCTTTTGGCAGCCTTACCCAGCTACCTTCTTCCCAGTCTTATTCGAGAGTTGAATAGGTACTGCTGCTCCAAAGTGCGATTGTGTGATTGCTTTATTTACCATGACTTAGTTATATAGAACCAAAGTAATAGAGAAGTATTCAGGAACCGTAAACTCTCCCGTTGTCCTCTCACTTTAGCTATCTACTCTCTTATCATAGAATTCTCCTGTGTGTGTGTCATATACATATAATTCCTATCATTTATCATTTACCTCTACTTTAGTCTAGTTGGTTTATTAGTTAGTAGATACATGATAGTGAACTATCAAATGTCTTTATCCATTGTTTCCCAGTGGTAAAATATAAATAACGATACCTAGAATACTCCCGGTAAAATGCTACAATGGTTGTCTGTGCGCTTGCGGAATCCTTTATTTTAATTGTGCATAAGAAATACCAACAAGCATTTTTAGCGCCGTTGCCGGGGATAGGGATTTACCTCTATTTCTAGTAGCGACGTTAGAAATGTCAACACTTGCTCGTCGTCTTGGAGCTGGAGCTGTGGCTGACCGGCGGGCACGGCGGTGGCGGTCCACGGTGGTTCTTTTTCTTGGACGGGAGCAGCGGGCTAGTGGGAGCAGCAGTGTGTCGCGCACGAGAGCAGGATGTTGCGGGCAGGCCAGAGCAACGGACACGGACGTGGTTCAGGCGCCGCCGCCGGACGGACGGGAGACAGGAGTGGGTCGAACCACTCGATCCAAAGGTTCGACTTCTCTCGAACCACCAAACCTATCTAACCTAATGGATCAGAAATGGAGCCCATTTAGATCATTTTTTTGGGCCGGTTCAAAGAACCTTTGGGCCAAACCGAACCACCCCCATGTTGAGCAGTCATCGGTAAGTTTAGCATTATATCTACTCATAGAGGACATACTAGGAAAGTTTGAGGATATAGCTCGCCCATCCTTCATATACAAATCCTACTGTGCCTATAAATGGAGGGTGGAATACATAGGACTCAATGGGATCATCACTCCCACGATCTACCACCAAACCCGGCCTATAAGGTGCATTCGCAGGTAAACAACGTATAAACACCATGCTTACTCAATGTTGACCACTCACCCAATGATAAATTAGATGAGCGCTATATGAACCTATGAATAAGTATAATGTTAATCTAGCTATACTAAGCATATAACCATAATAGACAAAGAACATATAAACTATGAATATAAACATATAAGTATTCATCAATTCAATTGTAGCAATCATAGTATTTCTACAATGATAGAGAACAAAGATAAGAGGAGGTAAAAAACTATACCAAATCCAAGCTCTTGATGGCTCCGGAATCCAAACCTACACTTGCCTCCCTCTAGTTCTAACTAGCTATCTAGGCTCTAGTTAAGGAGCTCTGGTTAGGGTTTCTGGCTGATGATTGGACTTCGAATGAGAGATGAATGAATGAGGCTCTCCCCTTGGGGGGTCCTGCCTTTCTTTTATAGCCTAGGGCGATGAAAGCCCTAGTTTGGTTTTGGCTAATTGATGAAACCTAGGACTAACCCTACTGCTAAGTGTGTAGCATTAAGAGAAATAGGAGGTCTAAGTCAAGTGGTGGAGTGGAGATTAAGATGATGGTGGAGACCAAAGATGATCAAGTGCCACCCTTGGAGATGAAGGAAGAAGAGGAGCGGAATGGAAAACTAGAGGCAAAGGTATATGCTAGGGCATTTCCATTTCGCCGGCCGTAGGCGAGTAGAGAAGTTGACGGCTGGGCTTAGGATTGATAACCGTACTATTAAGAGGGGCGATGTCGCGCAATATCGGTTATCTAAGTGCCACTAGGTGAGCAATATCTTTGCATGTGCATGTTGACGGTCGTTATCGTACAAATCTAACCGTCAACTAGCCATGAAAAGGATGCAATTACGATCACCAAAGTAGATATAGGGTTTACACTGACAGAATTCCACGAGTTTTGGTGTTTCACTATATCTACAGTGTAAACTTGAAAAGACGCAAACCTAGGAGTTTATCAGAACATAGAACGGGAAATCGGACACCACGGCAACGCAGGAAGGTTCTAGAAAAGGCTAGAAGACACCACGCTGAAGCGGAGGGCGAGGGGCCCCCAGTGCCGGACCGACCGTGCAGGCCTGGCTCGACCGGCCGGTCCGGCCCAGTGCCAGCCCGGCGGCCCGCTTTGCCCAGTTTGCTCCACCGCCTTTGAGGGTCATTCTCAGCCGCACGTCAAGGTCGGTTTGATCCGATGGCTCACGATCATCGCCCAGGGCTATAAAAGGTGGGCAGGATCCCCCCAGGAAGAGGCACATTCATTCATTCCTCATTCGAAGTTCGATCATCAGCCAGAAACCCTAATCAGAGCTTCTTAGCTAGGGCCAAGATAGCTAGTTAGAACTAGAGGGAGGCAAGCGAAGGCTTAGATTCCAGAGCCATCAAGAGCTTGGATTTGGTATAGTTCTTACCTGTTGGCATTTCTAACGTCACTGCAATAAAACCTAAATCTTTATCCCACGCAATGATACTAGAAATATTGGTACTAATTAACTTGCCTTTAGCAACTAGCCACTAGCCTCTTGACCCTTACTCCTAACTATGAAACTAGGTTGTCATCCCTAATTGTAAAGCTAGGAATAAACTCTGGTACTAAATCTTATCATTTTATGTGACTAGGCAGAAATAAATAAAGATGAATATAAACTAAGAACAATTCTACAAGCGGACAGATAATTATACCATTGTAGCATTTTACCTAGAGTATTACCAGGTTGTCATTTATATTCTACCACTGGGAAGGCATTGCTAAGAAGCTACTTCATAGTATTGATAACATGTATATGTATATGCATTGAATAGACGATGTAACCAATGTCATTCACTCTACTCATAACAGGGGTAAGTCACAAGATAAATAAGATAATAAAGACAATAATAATGATAACAAGCCATTAATCAGTCATCTCCTAATGATACTAATCCATCATAGCACTCTAATCATGTCAGCGTTGTCTAATCAATTAATAGAGAAATAACTCCTATGTATTTAACTACATGTCAAAGCTACATCAACTAGTGCAAGTACATCTAGAAATCATTGTTAAGTTATACTACTATAGTTCTCAAACACATCGGAGCAATGTACAGGAAAAGATGAGTACATGAACCTCCTCTCAACCTGACAATCCCACTCTACCAATCCACCGTACGGGGAAGGCCTACAAAGGACTCAATGGGTCTGTCACACCCACGATCTACCTCACTACCCGGCACAACTGGGGATATCCGCAGATAAGCAAAGCATCTAGACACCATGTCTACATATTGCCTACCACTCACCATATGATCAACTAGATGAGCGCTATACGAACCAGTGCATGAATATAATAGCAAACCAACTAAACTAGATGTATTGAAGTAGACAATGAACATAATAATTAAACTGAGATGAAGAACAATGTTACTAGTAAATATCATACGAACGCAGATAATATAATAAGAAAGAAAAGCTTAAGAACTGTACCAGACTCTTCTCTTCTTGACAACTTCTGGAATCCAAGACTGATTAACACGCCTTGACTTCCTCTAATCTAGATCTAACTATGCTAAACTATGAACTAAAAGGCTATGAGGAACTAGAACTTAAAGCTCTAGATGACTTGAACTTCAATTGGCTCAACCTTGAGTGACTTGAATGAGGTATTGAATGAATTCTCTAGGGTTTCCAGGGGGAGGTCTGGCTCCGCTTATATAGCCCGGTGGGATGCACGACAGCCGTTTGATCAAACCGACTTCACGTAGGGCTAAGATTGATCCTCAAGGGCGGTGGAGGAACATTCCAGAAGGGGGGAGAGGGTTCCCCTCATGGGAGGCCGGCCGGCCTGGCAGGTGGGGCCGGCCGGCCCCACCTGGAGGTGGCTTCGCCTCTCCTTTGCTCTGGTGTCTTCTGGATCCTTCTAGAGTAGTTTGGTGTATTCCTGAGTTTTGGATAATTCCGTGGTATAGATTTGTAGTTATGCCCCTTTTTCGGTGTTTTCTGGTTCAGTCCCTGAAAATTGATAAATCACCAAAACTTGTGGAAATTGTTAGATAAACCCCTAGCCTTCTAGATATTAATGTGTGTTTCATGCCTTTCGATATATAAAATGTTGACGCTATCCACCGTCAACAACTCCCCCAAGCTTACCTTTTACTAGTCCCTTAGCAAAACCTAGAGTTGGATCGGAAGTTGCTACAATGCTTTTATTCTGACAAGTACACATGCTCTCAAACAAAAATTTCCTCTGGATTAGACAAAACTGCTCTAACTTTCACACTCACTCATATTACCTTTAACTGTAGAGCTTTTAACCTTTACGTGGGTCTTGAGTAATTGAAAGATAGAACAGTCAAGTCAAGCACTATGTCTCAAATTCTTCACTCAACTAGTATTCCAGAGTTTTGCAAGTTTTCGCAATAAAAACTCAAAGCTTAATTGTATGACACCTTCAGTCTCTCAAAGTATGTGGTATTTATGGATCTTACTGAGGCATCCATAATGTTATGCCTTCCTAATTCTAGGGATTATAGTGGAGTTTATAGGAGTGGCATTAAACAAGGATAAGCATACTTACAATTCATATATTGTAAAGTCAAACAATGGATCTATAGAGAATCGAGTCATATAATCAAACCAAGATGTGCATATGTGTGGAATATGGTGGATAGGTGTATATGTGGTGGCTAATTCTAATTCTACCTTTGCTCTTCAGAATGAATCTCTCTTCTTTCTTAGACTTTCAGAACTTCTCAGGAAAACATAGGCTATCTTTATTCTCTCTCTTTCTTCTCTCTTTTTTTCATTGGGAGGTGGGTATTTGAGTACCCATTGTTTTATTGCTAGGACACTTGTCCATCTTTTACTTTCTTCTTTTTTTGCATAGCCACATGCATCCTTGGATACAATAATTGATTGAAGAGATAACAATAAAGAACTTAGAGCAAATAAACAAAGGCTGTCCTATGGGTTTATGTATATTCTTGGGTGTTCTCTCCCAATGTAGGAGAAACATTTTGAGGTGAAGTGGATAAAAGTGGAAAATGGTTGTGTTTACTCTCAAGGTAAGAGTAATGTGTATGTGGATGGAGTGTGTGAGTGATCTTGATTTTAAAAACATGACAAGACTCTCTTAAGTATACGACAAAGGTTGACTAAACTCAATGACAAGTAAGTAGCATAACAGAGCAAAGGTTTCCTATTCTAAGTATGTATCATATATGGCTTTGGTAGGAATTCAACTTTGTCATACAAGAGCTCATCATGTAAAGGTTTGAAATTTTCAAAAGATAAATCTTCAGAATTTAGCATCATTAGGAATAAGATAAATAGTAGCTCAGACTCTCTTATATCATATCCGTCAATCACCTAGACTTAGCTCAAGCATATTACTCTACAAGTTTCAGGTTCAGAGTAAATTATCAAGCAATCATGTCCAAAACTTAGGAGAACTCAAGGTTGAAAACTAGGTACTTGAAAGAATTCTAGCAGAGCAACTATTCATCATTTTCAAGACAAAATTTCTAGTTCATAGTTGATTCTAGACACACCCTAATTAACTAAGACTTTTTTTTATTGCTTTTCAGATTTTTATTTGACTAAAGACTCTTAAAAGACTCAATAGACGTGGATCTTCATGTGCCCACATATTTTGGTATTTTATAACTATAAGACAGACTCAATAAATTGCATAGGTATAGTTACCTGATAACTAGGGGATGCTCCTCCCCCAAGCTAGATGTTTACCATATTTCGCTTGAATGATCTTTTAGAGTAAGCTTAGCAGTGGCGGTCCACTATCCCGTCTTACTCCTTAATAGTATAATCCTGTAAAGGTATACTCCAAAAAGAAAACCAAAACTCGAGGCTCGAATATGATAGGGGTTAGCGATCAGCCAGATGCGTAATTGATTATTCTTATGAGCATATATGAATGTGTAGCATGATTCTTATATTTTTTGCTTTTCTATTTATAATGCAAAGAAAAGGGAATTTCTTTTTGTGGTACCATAGTGAATATTCTTACGAGATAAATCATAAGCCTAATCCTTTACAGCTTTTTTAAGATTTTATAATAAAGCAGTAAAGAATTTTTATTTTCTTTTCTAAAAGAATAAATATACTAGAGTAATTAGATAACTACCATTGTTACCTTATGGCGAGGGTACGGAGTTTAAAGTTATCTGAACAAGACTTCTTATAGTCATCATGTTGAGGGTTCTTCAGTGGATCCTGATGGGGACCCAGATGTTGCCTCTTTTAATGTTGATGATTCAGTTGAGGGGATCTCCTTCTTCTTCCATATTTTGGTTGGTTGTGGATGTTCTTCAGGTGTAGTTGATTTTTCTTTTGCTTTCTCCTCCTCAACTTTTCTTCTCAAGGCGCGGCGCTGGCTTCTCTTCTTGGTCCTGGTGAAAGCTGGTAATCCAGGAGAGTTATAATCTCTGAAATAACAGCGTACCTTTTCTCCTGGGAAGTGGAAGTGGACTTGGCCTGTTCCATTGTAGATGATAGCTTTGGTGGTGCTGAGGAATGGCCTTCCAAGTATGATAGGTGTCTTATCTTCTTTTTCCATGTCTAAGATCATAAAGTCGGTAGGGACAGAATGGGTGTGGATCTTAACCGTGATGTTTCTTGCTAGTACCTCCGGGATTCATGTGGTGTTGTCTGCCAGCTGCAAAATATATGTAGGGTCGATAGGTTCATTAAATAGTGTATTGTATACCTCTTTTGACATTATATTGACTGCTGATCCAGTGTCGCAAACGGCTGAGTAGAAAGAGCTCTGTCCAATGGTGCACTCTATCGATGGCAGACCAGGATCTCTAGCTAAGACTGGCAAAGCTGAATGACGACCTTGTCTGTATTCCGTTACTTTGACTATCTGAGTCTTCTTTCCTTCTTGCTTCTTGTTCTTCTTCTTTCCCTTTGGACAGGTCTTCCGTACTTCTTTGTATATAGGCTTCTCTGGATAGTAGGTATTGATAGGATCTTCAAGGGTCCTGTCTTTGAAACTGAATTTCTCTTCGTTGCCTTTGATGATGAAACATATTGTTGCACTGTCTACATAGATGGCTACTTTTGTAGTAATCAAGAATGGTTGGCCTAGGATGATAGGACTCTTCGGATCTTTATTGGTATCCAGAACCACAAAGTCTACTAAAACATATGATTGTCCCACTCGTATGCATACGTCATCTAGGATTCCTTCGGGATGTTTAACTGTCTAATCTGCAAGCTACAAGCACATATTCGTGTACAACAAAGTTGCCCATGGAAAAATACGATCAAAGATTACCTTTGGCATGATGTTGACACTGGCACCAAGGTCACAGACGACTTCAGAGAAATCGTGTTGCCCAATAGAGATGGGGAATCACGGGTCTTCCTGGATCTCCTCTTTTGAGTGGCATGGATTCGTCCTTCCATCCTTCTGACATTCCTTCTATGTAGTAACCTGCACGGACATCAACAAGATTTACGGTTTCGGGCTCTAGGGGTTGCCCACGAATCTTACCTTCATGGATCGGTGGAACAGCGGCCGCCAGCTGAGCTAATTGTGATTCTAACATTTTATTAAAACTAAGCTGGTTCTTAATAGCAGAGGTTAGACTATCCATTTTAGTATTTATATTTTCTAGTACTTTATCATTGGATGCTACCCTCTTAGATAAATTTTCTACAGCTTTATTCTGATTGGAAATTACTTCTCTTAAAGGTGGTTGATTGAAATTGCTATTGAAATTATTGTTACCTTGGTTGTTACCTTGGTAGTTGGGCCTTTGCTGGTTCCATCCTTGATTGGGTTGATTCCATCGTTGATTTGATTGATTCCATACTTGATTTTGCTGAGGACGATAGTTGGTATTGTTGTTGATGAAGTTCACATCCTCTTGGAGTGTAGGGCAGTTGTTTCCCGAGTGACCTGTATCTCCACACTCTTCACAAGTCATGCAGGAGTCATCAATGTGCATGACTTCTCTATTCTCATTGCTTTTGCTGTCAAGTTTCTTCATTATGAGGTCTAGCTTTGCAGTGACCATGTCAATCTCCTTAATATGATGCATGCCTCCTCCTCTCTTGCGGGGTTGCACATGTTCTTTATTCCAACTCTGATTTGAGGCCATCTTCTCCACAAGTGCTGTTGCATCGGTGAGCTTAAGTGACAAGAAAGCTCCTCTAGCTGCAGCATCCATGGATTCACGGGTACTAGAGACTAGCCCATGATAGAAGGTCTGCATAAGTAGCCAATCCTCCATTCCATGATGAGAACATTCTGTAATATAATCTTGAAAACGTTCCCATGCCTCGGCGAACGATTCATCATGTTGTTGATGAAAACTTGAAATTTTCCCACGTAGAGCATTGGTCTTGCCTGTAGGAAAGAACTTCACTAGGAAAGCAGTAGAGCATTTGTCCCATGTAGTGTTGGTTTCCTTGTTGTTGTAGAACCACTGTTTTGCTTTTCCTAGAAGTGAAAATGGGAAAAGGCGGAGTAGAATAGCATCTCTTGATACTCCTCTGATAGTGAAGGTGCTGCAAATCTCTAGAAAGTGTTGTAAATGTGCACTTGCATCTTCATGAGCCTTTCCACAAAATTGACTAGCTTGAACCATAGTGATAAGAGCAGGCTTGAGTTCAAATCCATTGTCACCAATATTGACAT
Source organism: Chrysopogon serrulatus (assembly GCA_015844335.1). Classification (NCBI taxonomy): domain Eukaryota; kingdom Viridiplantae; phylum Streptophyta; class Magnoliopsida; order Poales; family Poaceae; genus Chrysopogon; species Chrysopogon serrulatus. The sequence goes on along the minus strand of JADLZL010003131.1, from coordinate 541,305 downwards.
TTGGTCCAGTGCGGATGTTGGCGGTAAATACCCCACCAACTTCTTTATGGTAAACTCCCAGATTACTTCTCCCTTCGTGTCTTTGGGTGCCTCTGCTATCCCAACCTTACTGCCACCTCCCCCCACAAACTCGCCCCTCAATCCGCACCCTATGTTTTCCTAGGATATCCATGCTCACACAGGGGTTATCGCTGCCTTGACATGAACACTCGCCGGATCATCATCTCTCGCCATGTCATTTTCGATGAGGCCGTGTTTCCATTCTCAGCAACACCATCGGCGGCCTCCGTGCTGTCTTCACTTGAATTTCTGATGCAGGGACTGTCCTCCGCTACGACACCAGCGAGCACTGCTCCGTCGCCCACTGACACCAGTGAGGATCCGTTCCCGGTGTTACTGGACCCGGCCATCATCCGGTTGGGCCCCCTGGCTACCTCTACGGGCGGGTGCACGACGGCTGCTTTCCCTCCAGTCGGGCGTCGGCCAGCTCCCCCCATGGGCGGACCTCGGTGCCTGGCGATGTTGATCCTCCTGCGGGTGGACCACAGCCAGGTGGCCAGCACTTCGGCATCATCTTCACTCGCCGAGCCCGTCCCCCTACAGCGCCGGTGGTGGCTCCTGCGGCTGCGCGCCCGGCACGAGGCGATGGCCCCCCCGCAGCTGCCCCCGTGGCTCCTTCGCACCACCGGCGGCATCGGCGGCTTCTTCAGCACTGCCCACTGCAGCTCCGGTGGCTCAGCCCCCTGCTGCACCAGCGACCCGGCCTGTGACACGCTCACAGACCGGCTCCCTCCGCACTGTCCAGCGCTTCGGCTTCTCCGCCTCCATCGCCTCGCCCGTCCCGACGAACTATCGCAGTGCACTCGCCAATCCCAATTGGCGCGCGGCGATGGCCGAAGAGTACAAGGCGCTGATCGACAACGGCACTTGGCGCCTCGTACCTCGGTCGCCTGGTGCGAACATTGTCACCGGCAAGTGGTTGTTCAAACACAAGCTTCACTCCGACGGCTCCCTCGCCCAGCACAAGGCGCGCTGGGTCGTCCGTGGCTTCTCCCAGGAGGCCGGCATTGACTACGACGAGACATTCAGCCCGGTCGTCAAGCCGGCCACGATCCGCACCGTCCTTAGCATTGCTGTGTCTCGAGACTGGCCTGTGCGCCAGCTCGACGTCTGCCAACCCCGTCCATCACCGCCGCACGAAGCACATCGAGATCGACATCCACTTCGTCCGCGAGAAGGTAGCTCTAGGACAGTTCCGTGTTCTCCATGTCCCATTTGCTCACCAGTACGCAGATATCATGACCAAGGGTCTGCCCGTCCAGCTCTTCACTGACTTTCGGACTAGTCCATGCGTCCGTGATGCTTCCGCTATGACTGCGGGCGGGTATTAGGATATGTATATATTAGGATCAATTAGAGATTGATTGGAAATCCCCTAAATAGGCTAGCTGCCATATATAGCCTAGGATTGCTTCTATGTATAGCCCAGGATAGTTTCCTTGTACAGGGAATAGCTTTCCATGTATGTAACTTCCATGTATGCCTATTGGCTATATATATGAAAGGCTCCCCACCCACATTGGGTGTGTGGTGATTCCCTCATTCTATCCCTCTCTACAATGTTTCCTAGTTTTACTAATGATACCGTGCAACTAGTTATACATTTATGACCAAATAGGACACATTTTTTTTGACATGGTCTATAACCTGTAGCTCAATATTCTACTCTATCAAATTTGGAATCATCTTCGTATTTATGGCAAACTATTGTTGCTGCAGGTTACATTCCCTTAAGCCCAGCAGCTGATAGCAAAACACATTGCCATTGCTGTAAGGGAAAATTGATCGTAGTCTTTTGATGGATAATTTATTTTGAATGAATCAGCAGATTTGTAAACCCATAGTATTTAATTTATTATTCCAAATTGTTTACCTTCGAAATGGTTTAGTCCATGCTGTTGTTGCCAAAATAATAAAATTTCAATTTCAGGAGCAAAATAGAGTTTGAGTGGAGCGCACAAGTGATGAGAAGGACAACGTCAAGCCATCCTTTGCTACAGTGCTAGGCATAGCTGATTACATTTTGATGTCTTCAAACTAGCTAGTGTGTGTCGGGTATCTTATGTATTTCAGTTGTGCGTGTGTTATTGACTAAGTTTGACATTGGATGTTTTTATTACTGATCTGTACGAACGAAGCATATTTTGGTTTAATGGATGTTTGAATATGTCATTCATCATATATTGTTTGGTGTGGAATTATTGTTTGAAGCTACCATATAAAGCGTTGCAAAATGGACTATCGCCATATTAATTTGGTGTTGCTATATATGCTATAACACCACAAATAGTGGAAAGAAACCTCATGCCAACAAAGCAGCGTGCGTGTAGCAATAGTAAGTGTGGCAATAGAGGGTCTAAGTATAGCAACCAAGTATTGATCGTGGTAATAGAGGTAAACTCTAGCAACCAAATATTTATCGTGGCAATAGCGAGTTTTACCTATAGCAACCACAATGTTTAGTGTGGCAATAGAAAGGTTATCTTTAGCAACCATAGAGATAGTGTGGCAATAGAGAGGCCATTTGTGGCAACCAAATATTTATCGTGGCAATACAATGTCCATCTATTGCAATGCTATTGATGTGTGGCAATAAACTCTATCGCAACACCCACTGTCATTGCCAGTGTATCTATTGCCACTCTTTGGGTATGTGGCAATAGTTATCTCTAGCAATGTCGGGTGTGTTGCAATAGTTACTATTGCAACACGCACGGTTGTTGCTAGTACTATGGCTTGCAACAATTTATTGTGTTGCAACGACACTCAGTTGTGTTGCAATAGAAGAAAACCTATTGCAACACCAAAAAGAATCGTTGCACAAAGCTATTGCTACGGAATCAGTGGCAACGCCTCGCAACCATTTTTTTGTGTTGCAATTTTGTCTATTGCAACCATTTTTGGCATATTGCAACCCTTTTAGGCCATTGCATCAGGGGTAAAACCTTGTAGTGAAAGGTTGTTATAGTGCATACAGTGCAGCAAGATGCTCAATGATTATTTTTGGATTTTCTTTTTATCAAACAGAAAGGAAATATGCATGCTAATTTTTATTTATTTTTAGGCCACCACAGTGAACACTCCTTTAGCTTGCACTGCAGGTATGTCACATGGGGCTTTGAGGTTTTCTAAATGTTTTTGTGATTTTCTATAAAGATGATGAAAACTAACTATGAATCAAAAGTGCAAGAAAGTAAATAGATAACTACCATTGTTACCTTATGGCAAGGGTTCGAAGTTTAGAGTCCTCTGGACAAGACTTCTCATCGTCGTCACTCCTGGGGTGCTTCATCGAATCCTGAGGATGGGGACCCTGACGCTATACCTCCTAGTGATAATGACTCGGTTGAGGAGGTTACCTTTTCCTTCCATACTCTTGTAGGTTGGGGATGTTCCTTAGGTGTAGTAGATTCTTCTTTGATTGCCTCCTCCTCAACGTTGCTCTTTTGAGAGCGATTCCTCAAGCGCTGGCGTCTCCTCTTCTCTCCTAGAAATTGGAAGTGGATTTGGCCCGATCTATTATAGATGATGGTGTTGGTGGTGCTGAGGAATGGCCTCCTAAGGATGATGGGTGTCTTATCTTCTTCTCCTATGTCCAGTATCATGAAGTCGGTCGGGACGTAATGAATGTGGATTTTGACCATGATGTCCCTCACTACTCCTTCTAGAAATCTCGTCGTGTTGTCCACCAGCTGCAGCTATTTTACACCATCTGATCTAGGAGATGAAGATGCAGACAGTTGCATTTTCTTCTATCAACCTCTCTTAATCTTTGCTAGTTTTGGGTTGATATCCATTGGAGGTGCAAACTCGAGTTTCTCCTTGATTTTCTTTGTCTTCTAATGGCGGATGGAAAGTTTATTCTTCTTTGATGATGCACCAGCCGTCTTGATGATCGAGGAAAGAACTCTATTAGTACTTGCATGAGAGCTTCATCTCCAATAACTTGTGGATGTCATCCTCCGTCCATGATTGTTCACAAACTTGGGAGACACCATTGACATACCACCATTGATGACTGAAGTTTATTGATATAGGGATGCACACTATGATGTAGTGGGATCTCGTCACCCTGGTCTTTGTTGTCGGCATTTTGGTGTCCTCAAAGATGATGATGAGAGCAGGCATTAGTTTGGCCTATATAGGGAAAGTTCATCCTGCTTGTCATTGCCTGCTTCACTTGAAGATAGAGTAAGGGTCACTCCAGTTCTAAGTCAAGGATCCACGTCATGTTCCTTAACCAACCACAAACTTGCCTTATGTTCCTTTGACTTGTATGCAAACATGTTTGGGATGGTGAACTGTGGCAGAGCACAAAAGGTAGGTCGACTGGCCAATGGAATGAGCTAGTCAATCTACTCTTACTGGCCTGAAGGTCCCTTTTGTCTTGCAGAGTGATTGGTCCACTATCATGGTGAAGTGTAGGAAGTGTTGAAGTGTTCTCACATTGATTTCTTTTTATCTTGGTCCTTTCTATACACTTGTTCTCCTTCCTTTTCATTTCAAACCATAAATAGACATTTATTCTTTCTTTCCTGCAAAAATATTAGTGGACACATACCCGAAGGATTGCAACAAATTTAAAACATGGGTTGTTGTCCATTTTCATCTACGCTAATAAAAAGATGGTTTCAGGATCACCTTTAGCATAGATTTTGTTTATCATTTTTTTTGTTTGCTACATTCTTTCATGGCTCAAGGCAAAGGTAACTTTGCAGTAAAAGATAAACTTTGATACTTACAGTTCTTCTATAAATGATGAGTTGTTCCTCTTTTGCGCAAAGCTTTTGGACTTCATCACAAGCCTTGATTCATCTCTGATATGAGTTCACCTCAAGACTTACCCAGATTGTATTTGAGAGCTTTCTGCAGGGGTTAGTCTGACAGAATAACCAATATCTACTATACTATACTTTTGGTTCAGAAATCAAACTAGACACAAGTCTAATTTGATTTAGGAAAGCATTTTAACCTAAGCACCACGCTTAATTTAAAATGCCTTTGGAAGCAAGATCAAAATATCTATGATTCAAACTAAGCACCATGCTTAATTTAAAAGATATATGAAGATACTTCAAACCTAAGCATACTGTAGCAAGCAAAGGTAGCATGAGAGCATATAGAGATTTACTCAAATAGAGATGAAAGCATGATCATGTATGGTGAGAATATTTTTTTTATTTTTTAAGTAGAGATGCAAGTGTTGTGCATGTGTGCAAAGAACTAATCATGCTATGGATTTAATATGAGGTAGAGTAGATGCATGGATTGTTCAAAGCAAACATACAGTGGAATGCAACATGATAACTACTCATTAAGTTTAAAGTCCATAAGCAAGACTATCTCACCTTTCTTGATCATACTTACCATGACCCACAATGGACTTTGTGAGTAGTGTAGCATCTTTGTTTGTCACGCGTGATAAGATTTGAATTCTTGTGATGTGGATCTTTTTCTCCAATCTACACAGGGTTAGAATAATAGATACATGTTTATATATACCGTGAGATGGCAGGGTTCCAATGTTGATGAATCATGAATGTTCAGGCACCCTGGATTCTTTAGTATCTCCCTTGTTTTGTTATTGCGGAATTTCACCAAAAGGTTGAACCATTGATTTCCTGCTTATTCCACAACTCAACAAACACAGGGGTAATCCTACTAACGCTAGTGGCAGACTAGGTTAGCAGACATCAAGATCAATATCAAAATCTTTACGCCAATTGTTTCCCCGGCAACGGCGCCAAAAATGCTTGTTGACACCTCTTAATGTTATCTCTAGTAACGGCGCTAAAAATGCTTGTGGGCATAGCATCGCTATTAGAACGCCAAGTTGTCATCTCCAAAGAATAACACCAAGAGGTGTGGTATTAAATCATACCACCATTTAGAATATAGAAATAGTATCCATAGCGCCTGGATCAAATACCATTGTAGCATTTTATCCGGGAGTATTCTAGATATCGTTATTTATATTTTACCACTGGGAAACAATGGCTAAAGACATTGATAGTTCACCATCATGTATCTACTAACTAGTATACCAACTTGACTTAAGCAGGGGTAAGAGATAAATGATAAGAGTTATGCACAATTTCACACACAGAGGAGAGTCATATAATATATGTATAGTCAAGCTAACTTGAGAGACCAACGGGAGAGTTCAAGGTTCCTATGTACTTCTCTATTACTCGGGTTCTATTCTAGTTGACACTAGAATGTAACTAATACATGGTTAAGTATAGCACACATAATAGCACTTCGGAGCAGCAGTACCTTTCCAACTCTCGAATAGATGAGAAAGAAGTAGTTGGGGAAGGCTGCCAGAAGCTCTACGAAACACCAACCCCGACGTGGTGGAATATGAAGGCCACATAGAGCTGTCACCCCTATGGGCTACCACAACTAACCGTAAGAATTGGGCGCAACCTCAGGTAACCTATAGCCTAGACACCATGTCTACACTATCGATTACTACTCTAGCCACATATGATAACTAGAGCACCTAATACAAGTGGAGATCCTTTGCTAAGATACAATAACTACACTATCCATACAAATAAGGCATAGAAGTAAATAGAGAAGATAATTATATGAAAGCATAAGTCTTGCAAAGATAAGATACAGAGATATACCAGACCTCCAAGGCTCCATGGCGAGATCCAGAATGAAGCCTCTCAACCTTAGCTCTCAAGTTACTAAACTATTGCATTGATGAGTCTAGCCCTAATCTCCCTGGTGTGTTGATCTCCATGAGAGTATGATCCTCAAAGGGACGCCTCTCGAATGGATCCCAACGAATAATGAATTAGGGTTTCAGGGGATGCCTCTCCCAGGGGGTCCTGCCCTCCTTTTATAGCCCTGGGCGATGATCGTGAGCCATCGGATCAAACCGACATTGGCGGACGGCTGAGATTGAAACCCTAAGGTGGTGGAGCAACCTGGGCGAAGCGGGCCCCGATTGGGCTAGGGCCCAGATCGGCCGGTCCCACCTGGTGGCCGCTGGCCCTCCGCTTTGGCGTGGTGTCTTCTGGTCTCTTCTAGAATCTTTCTGCGTTGCCGTGGAGCCCAATTTCCCGTTCTATGTTCCGATAAGCTCTCGTGGTTGCGTCTTTTCTAGTTTGCGCCTGCAGAAAATGTGAAACACCAAAACTCGTGGAATTCTGTCAGTGTAAACCCTATATCTACTTTGGTGATCACAATTGCATCCTTTTCATGGCTAGCTGACGGTTAATTTCATACAATAACGACCGTCAACACTCACTACGTCCCGACCGACTTCATGATACTGGACATGGGAGAAGAAGATGAGACACCCATCATCCTTGGGAGGCTGTTCCTCAGCACCACCAACGCCATCATCTACAATGGATCGATGTTGACGGTAGATAACGTCTACTTTTAACCGTCAACCTTCCTTGTAAATTACAACAATATCGTAGAATAGGAGGTTATTACTAATCATTTCCACGAGTTTTGGTGAATTATCTATTTTCCAGGGAATTATCTAGAAAGTGCATAATTAAGGATTAAAGTGCATAAAAGCCACAAACTTAACCACGACGGAAAATATCGCTAGAGGGATCAGGAAGGATCTAAAAGACACCAGAATGAAGTGGAGCCCGAGCCCTTTTGGGGTGGGGCCGGCCGGCCTCCCAGGGTGGCCCCCCACCTGTCCGCCTCTGCATACCTCTCGACCACCTTTGAGGATGCATCTTGGCCCTACGTTAAGTCGGTTTGATCCTACGGTTGATGTTCATTCCACCAGGCTATATAAATGGAGCCAGACCCCCCTGGAGGAGAGCTAGATCAATGAAGAGCTGAAGAGCCAGAAACCCTAATTCCTACCTAGTAGATCTAGGCTAGCAATCAAGAAAGGCTAGTTTAATCTAGAACTAGTTCTTGTTTAGAGATTAGAGAGATAGAGTTGGAGAGTAGAGTTCTGGAGGAGTCCCGGCCTGTCGGTGCTTCTTCGTTGCTGTATTCTTCAAGATCAACCTCCCTCACCCAGACATTGCATCTTGAGATCATTTGGTAGTCAACTTCTGGTTAAAGTAAGTGTTTTGTTCATATTATTCTTCTAGTTTGCAACTCTTATTGAGTACTTTGATCTAGATAGCTTCTTGATTAAGTAGTATTCGTAGCATAGACGTGGTGTTTGGGCTATGTTTACTTATGAATGTCCCCTGATTTTTCGGATAGTGGTAGCTCGCGAAGGTGATTTATAGCTTCGTTGAATCATCTGTAGTCCACTTCCCGTTAATAGGTTTGGCAAGCAAAAGGTGCTTGGTAGGAGAGAACTCTGATTTCTACTCCTATCTTATTAAGTTATCGCTCGTGATCATATGATATAAAACAACCACTTTCAAAGACCAGAATTAGATAATCCATATTGTTCTCCTTGTTCTCGCTATTTTCTAGCTTGACTGTGCATTGGGTTCAGTTTATAGACTTAGTCATCGTCACCTACTGTTTCTTTGGGTTCGATATTTAAAACCGGGTTTATCTTGGTGATGTTCTACAACGGTATTGTATCTGTGCGCTTGCGGATAATCTTATTTCTTGTGTGCATTTAATTAATACCAACAAGCATTTAAAGCGCCGTTGTTGGGAACGGTTTGCTGAGATTGACTTTAAGTTTAGCTTAATTCCTGTATTATACTTTTCCTTTTTATTTAGTTTTTTTTAGTTTTAGTTTTTATCTTTTTATATAGAACCCGTAGCACAACTCTTATATCTATACGGAGCACCATCGGGCTCACATTTACAGCCAGTAGAATCATCTAAACCCATTACATCATCTGGCTATGAGCTACGCCCGGGGTTAATTCATTTAGTTCAGGAAAATATTTTTTCTGGTAGTTCTAGCGAAAACCCTATTCCCATTTGAATGATTTTGAAGAAACTTGTTCATGTCTACACATTAAAGGCATGGCAGATGAAACACTAAGGTGGAAGCTTTTTCCGTTTTCATTAACGGGGCGAGCTAAACACTGGTATAAACTTCATGTTGGGAGTAGTCAGGAAGATTGGGAAGCATTATGTTCTAGCTTTTGTCTTAAATTTTTCCCTATCGAGAAAGTTGCTAAACTACGTTTTGAAATCATAGGTTTTAAACAATTAGATAATGAATCATTAGGTAAGGCTTGGGAACGTTTTGACAGTTTTGTAAATTTAGGTCCTAGTCTTGCTTTGCCAGAACCTATGCTCTTACAACACTTCTTTTTGGGCCTTAATGAAAAGAATAAAGAATATCTTAATTTGGCCGCGGGAGGAGCGTTCATGTATACTACTGCTACACATACAAAAACTATTTTGAATGATCTTTCTGAAGAGAAAGAAGAGTCAATAGTTGAGTCTGAATCATTGCTTGAATCTCAATATTTAGCTATTTCAAAACCTAAACTTTTGAATAAAAAAGAGAAAATCCCATTTCCTGATTTTATGCTTGAATTAGAAGATGATCTTTTTGATGATTATGGGAATACCTCTAATTACCAAGTAATTATGAAACCTCAAGAATCTAGGGAATTTAAAAATATTGATTTCATTCATCCTTTTGAGGTAAAGTTCTTTAAAAAATTTACGAAAGAGTTAGTCTTTGTCTTAAGTAAAGAATGATTAGAAGAATCAGAGCTTTCAAAAGATATCATCTGTTTGAATTCTTCTTCTATTACTTTTGAGTGTCAGATTGATAAACATCCTTTTACTACACATTACAATCCAATTGTGGGTGTTAATATCATGTCTCTTTCGTTTGCTAAAAGATTTTTGAAAGATATGCCATTAATTCTAACTATTAAAACTTTAAAAAGTCTATCAGGTCACATTATTCCAAGTTTAGGAGTCTTGTGTTCTCTTCCTATTTTGGTTTATGGAGTTCAAGTTCCATTAAATTTCTATATCTTTGATGTTTGGGAGTTTGATGTGTTAATAGGTTTACCAATAGGAAAGCTTATTAGAGAAGGTCAAAAAGAGAAATTAGATATTAGTCTCGGGAAAGCTTTCAAGCTCTCTATGCCTATAACCCATACCTTGAAAACTAGAGTAGAGCTACTTCCTGAGCCAGATCCAATAGAGGAGGTTAATGCTACTTTTGGATACTCACTCCAAGATCTTAAGGGAATCAGTCCTGTTCTTTGCACCCATCGCATACCAACTGATTCTGAAGTTACACGTACTAGAGAACCCCAACGTAGACTTAATAATGCGATGAGAGAGGTAGTAAAGAAGGAAGTTTTAAAACTGTTACACGCTGGGATTATATATCCTGTGCCACATAGTGAGTGGGTAAGCCTTGTCTAAGTTGTACCTAAGAAGGGTGGTATGACTGTTGTTAGAAATGATAGGAACGAGTTAATTCCTCAGAGAACTGTTACTGGATGGCGTATGTGCATAGATTATAGAAAACTTAATAAAGCAACTAGGAAAGATCACTTTCCATTACCTTTCATTGATGAGATGTTAGAGCGTTTAGCGAATCACTCTTTCTTTTGCTTTTTAGATGGTTACTCTGGATACCACCAAATTCCTATTCACCCTGATGATCAAAGCAAAACCACTTTTACATGTCCCTATGGAACTTATGCTTATTGTAGAATGTCTTTTGGGTTGTGTAATGCACCTGCTTCTTTCCAAAGATGTATGATGTCTATATTTTCTGATATGATTGAAGAAATCATGGAAGTTTTTATGGATGATTTTTCTATTTACGGAAAGACTTTTGATGATTGTCTTGAAAATTTGGATAAGGTTTTGCAAAGATGTGAAGAAAAACACTTAGTCCTTAATTGGGAAAAGTGTCATTTCATGGTAAGAGAAGGGATAGTGCTAAGGCACTTAGTGTCTGAAAGAGGTATAGAGTTAGATAGAGCTAAAATTGAAGTAAATGAACAACTACCTCCACCTGTGAATATAAAAGGAATCCGAAGTTTTCTTGGTCATTGTGGTTTTTATCGTCGTTTCATAAAAGATTTTTCACATATTGCTAGACCCTTGACCAGTTTGTTAGCTAAGGATGTTCCTTTTGAGTTTGATGATGCATGTTTACAATCTTTTAATACTCTTAAAGAGGCACTTATTTCTGCACCAATCATTCAACCCCCTGATTGGTCTTTACCTTTTGAAATTATGTGTGATGCTAGTGATTATGCTGTGGGGGCAGTTTTGGGACAAACCAAAGATAAGAAACATCATGCTATTGCTTATGCTAGTAAAACTATGACAGGAGCTCAGCTTAATTATGCAACAACTGAAAAAGAGCTTTTAGCTGTTATTTTTGCTATTGATAAATTTAGATCTTACTTAGTGGGAGCTAAAGTAATTGTTTATTCTGATCATGCTGCTCTTAAATATCTGCTCACTAAGAAAGATACTAAACCCTGTTTAATAAGATGGATTTTGTTACTACAAGAATTTGACTTAGAAATAAAAGATAGAAAAGGAGTAGAAAACCATGTTGCCGATCACTTGTCTAGAATGCAGTTTAAGAATTCGCAGGAATTGCCTATTAATGACTCGTTGAGGGACGACATGCTATTCAAGGTAACAAGATCAGACCCGTGGTACGCGAATATTGTCAACTTTATGGTTGCAGGTTATGTAGCACCAGGGGAGAATAAAAGGAAGCTCATTTACGAAAGTCGTCTCCACATATGGGATCCTCCATATCTCTTCAGAGTATGCGCTGATGGCTTACTCAGAAGATGTGTACCAGTAGAAGAGGGCTTTCAGATTATTTACAAGTGTCATTCATCACCATATGGAGGGCATTATGGGGCATTCCGTACATATGTGAATATTTGGCAGAGTGGATTCTTTTGGCCAACAATGTATGAAGACACCAAAGATTATGTCCGGAGATGTGGCTCGTGTCAGAGACACGGAAATATCAATTCATGAGATGCTATGCCACTCACTAACAATCTTCAGATTGAGCTCTTTGATGTCTGGGGTATTGATTATATGGGACCATTCGTCAAATCAAAGTATTGCGAATACATCTTAGTGGCAGTTGACTATGTGTCCAAGTGGGTAGAAGCTATATCATGCAAGAATGCCAATTCAAAATACTCAAGGAAGATGTTTGAAGAAGTCATATTCCCAAGGGTTAGAACACTGAGGATGGTGATCAGTGATGGAGGAACCCACTTTACCGATACAAAATTTCATAATTATTTGAAGAGTCATGGCATCCGTCACAACATCGCTACTCCTTACCACCCTTAGACAAGTGGCCAAGTAGAAACATCGAATAAACAGATTAAGAATATTCTACAGAAGACGGTGAATGAAATGGGTACTATGTGGAAAGACCGGTTACCCGAAGCACTCTGGGCCTACCGAACAGCCTACAAAACACCTCTAGGCATGTCACCCTATCAACTAGTATACGGGAAGACTTGTCACCTACCTATGGAATTAGAGCACAAAGCTCATTGGGCCATTAAGAGATAGAATATGGATTTTGAAGCTGCTGGGGATAAAAGAAAAATGCAATTATCAGAATTAGAGGAATGGAGAGAAAAGACCTATCACAATTCAAAGCTTTATAAAGAAAGAACCAAAAGATGGCATGACAAGAGGATCAAGAAGAAGGAGTTTGCATCTGGAAACAAGGTATTACTTTTTAATTCCAGGGTCAAATTATTTGGGCTTGGAAAGCTGCGGAGTAAATGGGAAGGACCGTTTACAGTGGTTAACGCGTCATCGCATGGAGCGGTAACTCTCCAATCACACGAAGGTACGTTATTCAAGGTAAATGGTCATCGCCTTAAAATCTTTCTAGAACCTACTAGACCCCCAGAGATAGTTGAGAAATTGGAGTTTATCCAATCACCTTGATTACACTTATATTTGAACCGAATCGATCCGAATCTTTAAACAACCGTCATCGGTAAGTAAATGGAGTACATAACCACCACGAGAAAAGTCACCCCGATGGGATGACAAGTGGGGCTGGCTAGCCTGGGCAATAATGTCGGGCGGCCTCCCCCTATTTCCTCTCGTCTGCATTCAATTCTCTACCCCCTTCTGGAGTATTTCTCGACAGAATCCCGTAGGTTTAAACCGCATCCAGTTTCGCGATAGTATGCACCCTATAGGATAGATTCAACCCCCGCTGCAATCCTGCTGCCCATATAAATACGTACCTAGACCCCCCTCAACCTCATTCCATCTAAGCCTTCCCTCTCTCATTCAGAGAAAATCCATCTAGATATAGTTCTAAGCTCTAGTTCCAATGGCCGGGAAGGAGATCATCGTCTACGGAGCTGATCCCAACAAGATCTCGAAGGATGAGTCGCTGGCCATCGTCCCTGCACAGCCGAAGCCTCTCGCCATCATCCCGCCGAAGGAGCTAGCTACAGTGTAGCCACGCCGGAGCTATGAGCAAGCCTACTACGCTCAAGCTCAACGCATGCTACCTGCACCTCCTGCAAGATTGCTCTTGGAAGGATCGTCCAAAGGGAAGCAGATTGCTCTTCCCAAGGGTACTCACCTTTCTACACCCAAGCCAGGAGAAGAACTCGTCAGTGTCAAGACCAACAAGGCTGGAGAGATATAATGCGCCAAGTATAGGACCCATCTCATGCTTGGTGGAGTGCGTACTACTGAAGATCTAGTTCGCTACACAGACAAGAAGCCACCACCGCCAAAGAGAGCTCCACCGCCTACTGCTGCATCAAGCTCTGTGCCCAAGCATCCTAAGCCCACCTTGGTTACACTTGAGATGAGAATTGATGCTCTCTCTCAAGTTGTTTCAAGCCTTCAGTCGTCCAATACTATGAAAGTAGCTACTATGACCACCATGGCAACCCAGATTGAAGGAAGCATCAGGGAGATCCGTGCCCTCAAGAAGGACAACAAGAAGCTTAGGAACGTGATAGACGCGCTTAAGAAAGCGTAGTTACCCTATATATCTATGTAATAAGGCACATTCGAGTTAGTAGGTTAAATGAGTCAGTTTTCAAAGTTAGGTTAAAAGTTAGGTCAGTCACCCTAATTGGGGCAGTTATCATAGCTCGGTTGTTAAAGCATTGGTTAATTATAATAAAGTGCCTTATTCTTACTAATGTTTTAGTTGCTATTATCTACTCTATCTTTCTATTTTTGGGATGTGTTTGTCTCCACATGTTTTGTAGAAAAAGATTACAGGAAGAACCAGTGTGGGGGAGACACACCGGAATCATGAAAATCAATTTACGCGAGAAAAATTCACGATTCGGAACAAAATACACCCAGGACCACGCACGGCGAAGTGGGCCCCGAGGGGCACCACAGGGTGCCGCCTGGCCTCCCTCCATGGGCCGGCCGGCCCACCACCTTTCCCTCTCCCTTCTCGCTTCGTCCACGATCAGGTATGAGCCCAATACTATTTAATCACATATGTTTAACTGGTTGTTCTGATTTAAATTAAAAATCACATGATAAACCAATTTTAAAGAGATGAAAAGACTATTAATTCATAACTTCTGAATAAATTCACATAATTCTTTTTCCTAGAAGTCATAATACTGTTGAAAACTTATTTAGGGACCCCATGATTCTTAAGTTGTTGAGGAGTATGATATAGTGTGATAATGAGATTTTAATTCTTAATGTTATGTCTTTGGAGAAATTTTATTTTAAAAAAGTCAAAAGAGATTAGCCACACTTCTCCTTTATAGCAAAAGCAATGTCCTACTAAAGCCATACATAGGATAGATAAACTTTCTACATACTCTACTTGTTTGCATTGAGTTCGGTCAACCTCTGTGACCCTAGGAGAGAGAGAAGAAGAAAAGAAATAAAGATAGCTCATACTCTTCATCTATCAAAAAGAGAGATGTGTCTCAAGGAGCAATAGTAGAATTAGGAGTACTATATTTCCACCTCTTTAAGCTTGATTCAGTTTTATGCCTTATCCCTCTCTGGATCCATTGTTTGACTTTACAACAAATGACATACAAGTATGATACAGTTATTACCTACCTAAAGATCCACATAAGCTTATAGATATAGGATACAGGCTTCAATGCTAAAAGCCTTGGTGAGGACCCAGAAATACTACATATATAGTGATTTGAGATTGCTATTAAGGGAGAAGGATATGCTATGAATTGTTTCCAAAATTCTTAAAACTAATTCTCCTATTGACAGAGCTAAAGAAAAGAATGATCTATTCCACGTTGTTCTACTTTTCAACTACTTAAAGGTTTATGGTAGACACATTGAATTTCGCAGTATATGATTAACTAGGGAAGGTGTTATTGTGGATATGTTCTTAAGTTATGTCTTAGTGAGTCTCTCCGCTCTATGATGAATATTCTAAAACCAACCTTTTCTCGAGGACAAGTAAAAGCCTAAGTGTGGAGGAGTTTATTGATGGTAGATAACATCTACTTTTAACCGTCAACCTTCCTTATAAATTGCAACAATATCGTAGAATAGGAGGTTATTACTAATCATTTCTATGAGTTTTGGTGAATTATCTGTTTTCCAGGGAATTATCCAGAAAGTGCATAATTGATGATTAAAGTGCATAAAAGCCACGAAACTTCACCGCGACGGAAAATATCGCTAGAGGGATCGGGAAGGATCTAGAAGACACTAGAATGAAGTGGAGCCCGAGCCCTTTTGGGGTGGGGCCGGCCGCCCCACCGGCCCAGGCCTGGCCGGCCTCCCGTGGTGGCCCCCCACCTGTCGGCCTCTGCGTACCTCTCCACCACCTTTGAGGATGCATCTTGGCCCTACGTTAAGTCGGTTTGATCCTACGGTTGATGTTCATTCCACCGGGCTATATAAACGAGCCGACCCCCCACGGACGAGAGCCAGATCAATGAAGAGCTGAAGAGCCAGAAACCCTAATTCCTATCTAGTAGATCTAGGCTAGCAATCAAGAAAGACTAGTTCAATCTAGAACTAGTTCTTGTTTAGAGATTAGAGAGATAGAGTTGGAGAGTAGAGTTCTGGAGGAGTCCCGGCCTGTCGATACTTCTTCGTTGCTGTATTCTTCGAGATCAACCTCCCTCGCCTGGAGTTTGCATCTTGAGATCATTTGGTAGTCAACTTCTGGTTAAAGTAAGTGTTTTGTTCATATTATTCTTCTAGTTTGCAACTCTTATTGAGTACTTTGATCTAGATAGCTTCTTGATTGAAGTAGTATTCGTAGCATAGACGTGGTGTTTGGGCTATGTTTACTTGTGAATATCCCCTGATTTTTTGGATAGTGGTAGCTCACGAATGTGACTTATAGCTTCGTTAAATCCTCTGTAGTCCACTTCCTGTTAATAGGTTTGGCAAGCAAAAGGTGCTTGGTAGGAGAGAACTCTGATTTCTATTCCTATCTTATTAAGTTATTGCTCGTGATCATATGATATAAAACAACCACTTTCAAAGAACAGAATTAGATAATCCATATTGTTCTCCTTGTTCTTGCTATTTTCTAGCTTGATTGTGCATTGGGTTAAGTTTATAGACTTAGTCATCGTCACCTACTGTTCCTTTAGGTTCGATATTTAAAACCGGGTTTATCTTGGTGAAGTGCTACAATGGTATTGTATTTGTGCGCTTGCGGATAATCTTATTTCTTGTGTGCATTTAATTAATACCAACAATCAGGCCAAGTCCACTTCCAGTTCCCAGGAGAGAAGGTACGCTGTCAATTTAAAGATTATAACTCTCCTGGATTAGCAGCTTTCACCCTGTCCAAGAGGAGACGTCAGCGCTGGAGGAATCGCTCTCAAAAGAGCAATGTTGAGGAGGAGGCAATCAAAGAAGAATCTACAACACCTAAAGAATATCCCCAACCTACAAAGGTATGGAAAGAAAAGGTAACCTCCTCAACTGAGTCATTATCACCAGGAGGTCCAACGTCAGGGTCCCCATCCTCGGGATCCGATGAAGCACCCCAGGAGTGACGACGACGAAAAGTCTAGTCCGAAGGACTCTAAACTCCGAACCCTTACCATAAGGTAACAATAGTAGTTATCTATTTACTTTATTGCACTTTTAATTTATAGTTAGTTATCATCATCTTTATAGAAAAACACAAAAACATTTGGAGAACCTTAAAGCCCCATGTGATATATCTGCAGCGCAAGCTAAAGGAGTGTTCACTGTGGTGGTCTAAAAATAAAATAAAAATTAGCATACATATTTCCTTTTTGTTTGATAAAAAGAAAATCCAAAAATAATCATTGAGCATCTTGATGCACTGTATGCACTGTAACAACCTTTGAAAACCTCTCACAATAACCAGTCCGCGAAACGGCTAACCACTAACTGTTTATTCTAATCCGTTCCACGAGTTTTGGTGTTTTGTGAGATGTTTGCTGCAGGATGACTCTAAGAGCTAGTCCACCTAGGAATCACCATCGTCATCACTCGAAGTACACCTTCCCTACACACAGCTAACCACTGTATGAAGGAAGCAACTTCTTGTTGGATGAGATGAAGGTTCCCGGCTACACCAGCTCTTGCAAGCGTGAGCTCCACTGAAAGGACTGCTCAGCTTCAATGCTCAACCACGACAACAACTAGCTTGGGGGAAGGCATCCCCAAGGTACCCAGGGAAATATACCTACACGATTATCGAGTCAGTCATAAAAATGAAAAATACCAAAAATATGTGAGCACATGAAGATTCGCCATAGTATCATAAGAAAATCTAAAAATACTAAAATATATGGGCACATGAAGGTCCATGCTTTTTAGAGTCCCTAGAGTCTTTAGAGTCTTATATAGTATGAGTCTTGAAAAATGAAAAACAAAATAAAAATATTTGTCTGTCTGGAGTCAATAACAAGGAAGCTCTTGAAATGATTTGAAATGATGATAAGCTGCTCTGTTACAACACCTCTGAAATGCCTAGAGTTTAGACAAAAGTTTTTCTAAGTTTTAGCTCCAACTATTTTGACATGAGAATTTGCTCTGAGCCTGAAACTTGTGGGTTGCATATGCTTGAACTAAGTCTAGGTACCTGATTGATAAGATTGAGAAAGTCCGAGCTGCTATCTATCTTGTTCTAAGTGACACTAGAGTTCTAGAGATTTATCTTTTGAAAAATACAAAAACATGATGAGTTCCTATATGACAAAGCTTACATTCCCACCAGAGCCAAATATGACGAGATAGGCTAGATAAACTTCCACATACATGCTACTTGTCTTGCATTGAGTTTTGTTAACCTTTGTGACTCTGGTGAGAAATTTATCATGCTCTTGAATCAAGATTCACCTCCATATGCACTACTCCACATTGGAGTAGGCACAACAACATGCCATTCCACCTACATCTATTCCAAAAATATTTTTCTCCTACACTGGGGGAGAACACCAAAAATATTCCCCTTAGGATAGCCACCCAATAAATGCTCCAAATTCCTACTGTTATCTCTCCAAATCCTATCAAAGACAAAAGAAGTACTATGAGCTATGCAAAAAGATATTTGAAGAAAAAGAAAAAGGGAGAAGAAAAGAAAAATGGACAAGTGTCCCAGTGCTAAAACAATGGGTAGTTAGATGCCCGACTCCCTGAGAAAAAGAAAAGAAAAAGATAGCTCATAACCTCTGGCCAGTTTTCAAAGTTTAAAAGGAGAGGTAGGCATTCAAGGAGCTGAGTAGAATTAGGTTCCACCATATATCCACCATATCCATCCACCTATATATCTTGATTCGACTGTATGACTTGTTTCTCCATGGATATATTGTTTGACTTTACAACACATGCATTGCAAGTTTGCTCTTTTAGTTTCTCCTTACCTATGAGCTCCACATAAGCTTTAGTTATAGGATAAAAAAGGCAATCATCATCACTGTCTTGGTGAGAATCCACAAATACCACATATATTGAGAGACTTGAGAGTGTCATACATGGGAAGGTCTGAGTTTTATTTGAAAAATCTCTAAAAACACCAGAATGATAGTTGATCACAGAGCTTGAGACATAGTGCTTAGATGGGATCTTTCTGTCTGTCAAATACCCAAGACCCAAGAAAAAGCTAATAAGCCCCACAGTCAAAGGTAATACGGGTAAGTTTGAAAGTCAGCTCAGTTATTGCACAACTTGGAGGAGAATTTCTGTCTGACTGCATGTATACTTCTAGGGAGTTGCTCCGAGATGGCTACAATGCTTAAACATATATATCTTACAATAACTTTTTCTAAGTTTTCTTTGCTAAGGGACTAGCAAAGGTTAAGCTTGGGGGAGTTGTTGATGGTCGTTATCGTATAAATCTAACCATCAACTAGCCATGAAAAGGATGCAATTACGATCACCAAAGTAGATATAGGGTTTACACTGATAGAATTCCATGAGTTTTGGTGTTTCACTATTTTTGCAGGTATAAACTGGAAAAGACATAAACCCAGGAGCTTATCGGAACATAGAATGGAAAATCGGACATCGTGGCAACGCAGGAAGGTTCCAGAAGAGGCTAGATGACACCACGCCGAAGCGGAGGGTGAGGGGCCCCTAGGCCAGACCGACCGGTCTGGGCCTGGACTGGCCGGGCTGGCCCAGGGCCCGCTGGTGGCCCGCTTCGCCCAGTTTGCTCCACCGCCTTTAAGGGTCAATCTTAGCCGCACGTCAAGGTCGGTTTAATCCGATGGCTCATGATCATCGCCTAGGGCTATAAAAGGAGAGCAGGACCCCCCCAGGAAGAGGCACATTCATTCATTCCTCATTTAAAGTCCGATCATCAGCCAGAAACTCTAATTAGAGCTCCTTAGCTAGAGCCTAGATAGCTAGTTAGAACTAGAGGGAGGCAAGCGAAGGCTTGGATTCCGGAGCCATCAAGAGCTTGGATTTGGTATAGTTCTTACCTCCTCTCACCTTTGTTCTCTTTCATTGTATAGTTATATGATTGCTACAATTGTAGTGATGAATACTTATCTACTTATAGTTATATTGTTCTTTGTCTATTGTGGTTATATGCTTAGTATAGCTAGATCGACATTATACTTATCCATAGGTTCGTATAGCGCTCATCTAATTGATCGTTGGGTGAGTGGTAAACATTGTGTAAGCATGGTGCTTATACGTTGTTTATCTGCAAATGCACCCTATATGCCAGGCTTGGTAGATCGCGGGTGTGACAATCCTGTTGAGTTCTATGTAGTCCAAACCCAGTTTATAGGCACAATAGGGCTTTTGTACGAAGGAAGGGTGTGCTATGTTCTTAAACTTCCCTAGTATGTCCACTATGAATAGATATAATGCTAACCTTAGCTATGATTACTAGGTGTAATTGCACTAACCATGATATGCATTGACATGTAACTAGGAATAACACAGGAATATCTCTTGATGTTCTGTTAGTAACCCTAATGATATAGCTAGGAGTCTATATCTGTTTATGCTGATGATTTATACTTATATTTATCATTTATCTTGTGACTTACCCCTGCATTGAGTAGTGAGGACATGGTTATGCCTATCTATTACACTCTAGGTTATCACGCTACCCTTACACGAGAGCCATGTAGACCTTCCTTTGGGAAAATATAAATGACAACCTGGTAGTACTCCGGGTAAAATGCTACAATGGTATTTGATCTGTGAACTTGCGAATACTATTTCTATATTCTAAATGGTGGCATGATTTAATACCACATCTCTTGGTGTTATGCTGGAGATGACAACTTGGCATTCTAGTAGCGATGCTCTGCTCAAGCATTTTTAGCGCCGTTGCTAGAGATAACATTAAGAGGTGTCAACAGTGCATTAGGGACCTAGTGAGCTAACAATCTCTTGCAAAATTCACTTAAAAAGGCCAACACACGTGCACAAGTGGAGAGACACTTTTGTGTTGGCACATTAGGGTAGGAGTTGATGGGAGACTCGGAGGTTTTTAGAAGAAATGAGGTCATCTGGAGGTGAACGGACGCTGTCTTGGTAGGGCGCAACGACTACTTTCAAACGTCAGAGACATGTGGCTCGGTGAGAGTGACCAGCCGCGTCCGGTCGTCACTTAACCAGCGTCCGGACAACACGCAGATAGGGGTGTTTGTGTGTAACAGTTGGGTGTTCTTGTGGGCACCTATATAAGTGGATTGGCCGGCTCTAGGGTTGTTCCCTTGGTACTTTACATACTTGACATACCTTAGAGCTAAGCAAACCAACTCCCTCACCTTGCATGGCTCTTGATTGATTTAGAGAGTGATTGGGAGAGCTTCTAGTGCATTTGCCTTGTTCTTGAGCATCTAGTGGCACTAGTGAGCGTTCTTGCTGTGATTGAGCTTATTACTCTTGGTGATTGCCGTCACTAGACGTTTGGAGCAGCGAGCCGGAGTTGAGCAAGTTTGGAGATTGTTCTTGGCCACTCCGAAGGTGATTGTGAGGGGTTCTTGATCTTGTCCCCACGGGAGATCGCAAAAGGTACTCTAGTAGAATGCTCGTGACTTGTGTTTCTTGCGGTGCCCGTTAGAGGCTTGGTGTGGTGCCAATTAACCGCCAAATCCCAAGTGAATGCGCCGTCACAATGAGGAGTAGCGTGTTGGCAAGCACGTGAACCTTGGTAAAAAATCCGGTGTTCATTTGGGATTGATCCATCGAGATCATATTTGGATTTCATATTGATTGATTGGATCATCACCTTAGATTTTGTTGATCAAGAAGGTGATTGGCATGACATCCTGAAGGCATGGTTTGCATCCCTCAGTTCCTACCTTGCGATTACTCTTGTGCAAAGTAGCATATTAGGTGTTGGTATTTCTTTTGCACAACTAAAATATGAAGGATTCCACAAGCGCACAGAAAACCATTGTAGCGTTTTACCGGGAGTATTCCAGGTATCGTTATTTATATTTTACCACTGGAAAACAATGGATAAAGATATTGATAGTTCACCATCATATATCTACTAACTTAGTACACCAACTAGACTAGAGTAGGGGGTAAATGATAAATGATACGAGTTATGCGTAAATGACACAAACACACAGGAGAATTATATGATAAAAGAGTAGATAGCTAAAGTGAGAGGACAACGGGAGAGTTCAAGGTTCCTAAGTACTTCTCTTTTACTAGGGTTCTATAGTAACTGATTCATGGTAGATATAGCAATCACATAATAGCACTTTGGAGCAGCACTACCTTTCTAACTCTCGAATAAGACTGGGAAGAAGGTAGTTGGGGAAGGCTGCCAACAGCTTTACGAAACATCAACCCGAACGTGGTGGAATACGAAGACCGGACAGAGCTGTCACCTTTGGGGCTACCACAACTAACCGTGGGATTGAGTGCAACCTCAGGTAAACTCTAGCCTAGACACCATGTCTACACTAACGATTACTACTCTAATCATATATGATAACCAGAGCACTCAATACGAGCGGAGATCCCGTGCCAAGATATAACAACTATACTAACATAACATGAAAGGCATAAAGTAAATAGAGAAGATAAATAAATTAAAGCATAAGTCTTACAAAGAATAAATACAAAGACATACCAAGACTCTGAAGACTCTTCCAGAACCAGGGCGCAGCTCCACTCTCCCTAACTCCCAACTAGAACTAATCTACTACATTGGAAAGTCTAGCCCTAATTCTCTAGAGATGAGAGGTCATCCATTCAAGGGATGCCTCTACATCTCTATAATAATGTGGTGCCCCCAGGGAGGGGGGTCTAACCCTGTATTTATAGCCCAGTGGGATGCACGACAGCCGTTTGATCAAGCCGACTTAAGGTATGGTGGATATTAACCCTCAAAGGCGATGGAGAAAGCTTCCAGAAGGGCATAGAAGGATCTTTTGGGGAGAGGCTGCCCGACATCTCTCCTCAGGCCGCCCGGCCCTCCACCTCGGCCTTCGGGGCTCCGCTTTGTCGTGGTGTTTTCTTGATCCATATAGAGCCCAATGGTGTATGTTTCCGTCGCGGTTAAGTTTCATTACTCCGTTTGATAGTTAGGCCCTTTTCCGTGGTTTTCTAGAACAATCCCTGGAAAATAATAATTCATCAAAACTCATGAAATTTGTTAGATAAAACCCTAGACTTCTCTATTTGCAAGTGGATTGATCATTTATCATGTTTATTGCACTATTAAATATTGACGCTATCCACCGTCAATAAGCTCCCCCAAGCTTACCCTTTGCTAGTCCCTTAGCAAAGTCTAACTGCTAACTTGGATCAGAAGTTTCTATAATGCCTTTACTCCTCAAAAGTACACATGCTTTCAAATAGAAATTCTCCTCCAGATTAGACAAAACTGCTCTAACTTTCAAACTTACCCATTTTACCTTTTACTATAGAGCTTTTCAACTTTCGCATGGGTCTTGAGTAATTGAAAGATAAAACAAACAAGTCAAGCACTATGTCTCAAATTCTTCACTCAACCAATATTTTGGACTTTTTGCAAGTTTTCAAAATAAAACTCAGAGCTTAATTGTATGACACCCTCAAGTCTCTTATATATGTGGTATTTGTGGATCTCACTGAGGCATTAATGATGTCATGCCTTTCTACAACTAAGGATTACAGTGGAGTTTATAGGAGTGGCATTAAAACAAGGGTAAACATACTTGCAATTCATATATTGTAAAGTCAAACGATGGATCCTTAGAGAGTCAAGTCATACAATCAAACCAAGATGTGTATGTGTATGGAATACGATGGATAGGTGAATATATGGTGGCTAAGCCTAATTCTACTTTTGCTCTTTAGAAATAAATCTCTCTCTCTCTTGGACTTAGAACTTTCGCAGGAAAACATGGACTATCTTTATTCTTTTTTTTTTTTTTTTCTTTCTTCTTCTTTTTTTAGGGAGGCAAGCATTTTGACTCCCTCTTATTTTTTCTAATTTCTTTTCTTTTTGCATAGCCACATGCATCCTTTGAATACAATAAATAATTGGAGAGATAACAATAAGAACGTAGAGCATTAAACATGGGATTATCCTATGGGGTATATTTTTGGGTGTTTACTCCCAGTGTAGGAGAAAAACATTTTAAGGTGGATCTGGATGAAAGTGGAAAAATGATTGCGCTTACTCCCAGGATAGGAGCAATGCATATGTAGGTGGAGTGTACATGTGATCTTGATTTTAAAAGCATGACAAGACTCTCACAAGGTATACAACAAAGGTTGACTTAACTCAATAAAAAGCAAGCAATATGGATAAACAAAGATTTTCCTATTCTAAATATATCATATATGGCTTTGGTAGGAATTCAAACTTTGTCATACAAGAGGTTGTTGATGGTCGTTATTGTATAAAATCAATCGTCAACTAGCCATGAAAAGGATGCAATTGTGATCACCAAAGTAGATATAGGGTTTACACGGACAGAATTCCATGAGTTTTGGTGTTTCACTGTTTCTGCAGGCGTAAACTGGAAAAGACGCAATCACAGGAGCTTATCGGAACATAGAACGGGAAATCGGGCGCCACGGCAATGCAGGAAGATTCTAGAAGAGACCCCGAAGACACCACGCCGAAGCGGAGGGCCAGCCCGCCGCCGGGGGACCCGGCCGGTCTAGGCCCCCCGCCCAATCGGGGCCCGCCGCCCAGGTTGCTCCACAGCCTTTAGGGTTTCAATCTCGGCCGCCCACCAATGTCGGTTTGATCCGATGGCTCACAATCATCGCCCCGGGGGCTATAAAAGGAGGGCAGGACCCCCCCTGGGCGAGGTATCCCCTGAAACCCTAATTCATTATTCGTTGGGATCCATTCGAGAGGCGTCCCATTGAGGATCATACTCTCATGGAGATCAACACACCAGGGAAATTAGGACTAGACTCTTCAATGTAATAGTTTAGCAACTTGAGAGCTAGGGTTGAGAGGCTTTGTTTCGGATCTCGCCGTGGAGCCTTGGAGGTCTGGTATATCTCTGTATCTTATCTTTGCAAGACTTATGCCTTAGTATAATTATCTTCTCTATTTACTTCTATGCCTTATTTGTATGATTAGTGTAGTTATTGCATCTTAGCATAGGATCTCCGTCTGTATTAGGTGCTTTAGTTATTACGTATGGCTAGAGTAGTAATCGATAGTGTAGACATGGTGTCTAGGCTCTAGATTACCTGAGATTGCGCCCAATTCTTACGGTTAGTTGTGGTAGCCCATAGGGGTGACAGCTCTATATGGCCTTCGTATTCCACCACGTCGGAATTGGTGTTTCATAGAGCTTTTGGCAGCCTTCCCCAACTACTTTCTCATCTATTCGAGAGTTAGAAAGGTACTGCTGCTCCAAAGTGCTATTGTGTGTGCTATACTACCCATGCATTAGTTACATTCTAGTGTCAACTAGAATAGAACCCAAGTAATAGAGTACATAGGAACCTTGAACTCTCCCATTGGCCTCTCAAGTTAGTTTGACTATATATATTATAGGATCTCCTCTGTGTGTGATATTGTGCATAATTCTTATCATTTACCACTTACCCCGGCTTAGATCTAGTTGGTATACTAGTTAGTAGATATATGATGGTGAACTATCAATGTCTTTAGCCATTGTTTCCCAGTGGTAAAATATAAATAACGATACCTGGAATACTCCCGGTAAAATGCTACAATGGTATTTGATCTGTGCGCTTGCGGATACTATTTCTATATTCTAAATGGTGGCAAGATTTAATACCACACCTCTTGGTGTTATTGCTGGGGATGACAACTTGGCATTCTAGTAGCGATGCTATGCCCACAAGCATTTTTAGCGCCGTAGCTAGAGATAACATTAAGAGGTGTCAACAAGCATTTTTGGCGCCGTTGCCGGAGAAATAATTGGCGTAAAGATTTTGATATTGATCTTGATGTCTGCTAACCTAGTCTATCACTAGCTTTAGTAGATTACCCCTGTGTTTGTTGAGTTATGGATTAAGCAGGAAATCAATTGTTCAACCTTCTGGTGACATTTCACAAGAACAAGACAAGGGAGATATTAAAGAATCCAGGGTGCCTGAACATTCATGATCCATCAACAATGGAGTCCTGCCATCTCACAGGTTCGTATAAACATATATTACTCTAACCATGTGTAGATTGGAGGAAAGATCATCGTCACAAGAATTCAAATCTCATCACGTGTGACGAACAAAGATGCTACACTACTCACAGAGTCTATTGTGAGTCATGGTAAGTATGATCAAGAAAGGTGAGATAGTCATGCTCATGGACTTTAAACTTAATGAGTAGTTATCATGTTGCATTCCACTGTATGTTTGCTTTGAACAATCCATGCATCTACTCTATCTCATATTAAATCCATAGCATGATTAGTTCTTTGCACACATGCACAACACTTGCATCTCTACTTAAAAATAAAAAAAAACATTCTCGCCATACATGATCATGCTTTCATCTCTATTTGAGCAACTCTCTACATGCTTTCGTGCTATCTTTGTTTGCTATAGTATGCTTTGGTTTAGAAGTACTCAACATACTTCTATAGGCTTTTTAAATTAAGCGTGGTGCTTAGGTTAAAATGCCTTCCTTAGTCAAATTAGACATGGAGTCTGCTTTGATTATTGAACTAAAAAGTGCTTGTGTAGATATAGGTTATATTTGTTGGACTAACCCCTCACATCATATACAATCTGGGTAAGTCCTAAGATGAACTCACATCAGAGATGAATCAAGGCTTATGATGAAGTCCAATAGCTTTGAGCAAAAGAAGAAAAACTTATCATTCATAGAAGAACTGTAAGTATTAAAGTTTATCTTTTGCTGCAAAGTTACCTTTGCCTTGAGCCATGAAAGAATGTAGCAAACAAAAAAAAAGATGACAAACAAAATCAATGCTAGAGTAATCCTAAAACCATCTTTTCATTAGCGTAGATGAAAATGGACAACAACCCATGTTTTAAATTTATTGCAATCCTTCGGGTATGTGTCCACTAACATTTTTGCAGAGAAGAAAGAATAAATGTCTATTCATGGTTTGCGATGAAAAGGAAGGAGAACAAGTGTATAGAAAGGACCAAGATAGAAAGAAATCAATGTGAGAAGACTTCAACACTTTCTACACTTCACCATGTAGTGGACCAATCACCAGGCAAGACAAAAGGGACCTTCAGGCCAGTAAGAGTAGATTGACCAGCTCATTCTATGCATTGGCCAGTCGACCTACCCTTTATGCTCTGCCACAGTTCACCATCCCAAGCATGTTCGCATACAAGTCAAAGGAACATAAGGCAAGTTTGAGGTTGGTTAAGGAATATGACATGGATCCTTGATATAGAACTGGAGTGATCCTTACTCTGTCTTCAAGTGAAGAAGGCAATGACAAGCAGGATGCAACTTTACCTATATAGGCCAAACTAATGCCTGCTCTCATCATCATCTTTGAAGACACCCGAATACCGACAACAAAGACCAGGATGACGAGATCCCACTACATCATAGTGTGCATCCCTATATCAATAAACATTAGTCATCAATGGTGGTATATCGATGGTGTCTCTCAAGTCTATGAACAATCATGGAAGGAGGATGACACCCACAATGTCATTAGAGATGAAGCTCTCATGCAAGTACACATGGAGTTCCCTCCTTGATCATCAAGATGGCTGGTGCATCATTAAAGAAGAACAAACTTTTCACCCGCCATTAGAAGACAAAGAAAATTAAGGAGAAACTCGAGTTTGCAGCTCCAATGGACATCAACTCATCAACCCAAAATCAGTGAAGATCAAGAAAGGTTATAGAAGAAAGTGCAACCGTCTGCATCCTCATCTCCTAGATCAGATGGTGAAAAATAGCTGCAGCCGGCAGACAACACGATGAGATTTTCGGAGGGAGTAGCGAGGGACATCATGGTCAAAATCTACATTCATTACGTCCCGACCGACTTCATGATACTGGACATGGGAGAAGAAGATGAGACACTCATCATCCTAAGGAGGCCGTTCCTCCGTACCACCAATGCCATCATCTATAATGGATCGGACCAAATCCACTTCCAATTCCCAGGAGAAAAGGTACGTTATCATTTTAAAGATTATAACTCTCCTGGGCTAGCAGCTTTCACCCTGTCCAAGAGGAGATGCCAGCGCTGGAGGAATCACTCTCAAAAGAGCAACGTTGAGGAGGAGGCAAACAAAAAAGAATCTACTACACTTAAGGAACATCCCCAACCTACAAAGGTATGGAAGAAAAAGGGTAACCTCCTCAACTGAGTCACTATCACTAGGAGGTCTAGCATCAGGGTCCCCATCCACGGGATCCGATGAAGCACCCCAGGAGTGACGACGATGAAAAGTCCTGTCCGGAGGACTCTAAACTCTGAACCCTTGCCATAAGGTAACAATGGTAGTTATCTATTTACTTTCTTGCATTTTTGATTCATAGTTAGTTTTTATCATCTTTACATAAAGCAACAAAAACATTTGGAAAACCTTAAAGCTCCATGTGACATCCCTACAGTGCAAGCTAAAGGAGTGTTCACTGTGGTGGCCTAAAAATAAAAATAAAAATTAGCATGTATATTTCCTTTCTGTTCAATAAAAGAAAAATCTAAAAATAATCATTGAGCATCTTTCTACACTATGTGCACTATAACAACCTTTGGAAACCTCTCACAACAACCAGTCCACGAAACGGCTAACCGCTAACCGTTTATCCTACTCCGTTCCACGAGTTTTGGTGTTTTGTGAGATGTTTGCTGCAGGATGACTCTAAGAGCTAGACCACCCAAGAATCATCATCTACATCACTCGAAGTACACCTTCCCTACACACAGCTAACCACTGTGTGAAGGAAGAAACTTCTTATTGGATGAGATGAAGGTTCCTGGCTACACCAGCTCTTGTAAACATGAGCTCCATCGAAAGGACTGCTCAGCTTCAATGCTCAACCACGACAACAATCAGCTTGGGGAAAGGCATCCCCTAGGTACCCAGGTAAGTGTACCTACGCGATTATCGAGTCAGTCATAAAAATGAAAAATACCAAAAATATGTGAGCACATGAAGGTTCACCATAGTATCTAAGAAAACCTAAAAATACCAAAAATATATGGGCACGTGAAGGTCCATGCTTTTTAAGAGTCCTAAGAGTCTTTAGAGTCTGATATAGTTTGAGTCTTGAAAAATGAAAAACCAAATAAAAATGTTTGTTGTCTAGAGTCAGTAAAAAGGAAGCTCTTGAATAAATTGAATTAATGATAAGCTGCTCTGTTACAACACCTCTAAAATGCCTAGAGTTTAGACAAAAGTTTTCCCAAGTTTTAGCTCTAACTGTTTTGACATGAGAATTTGCTCTGAACCTGAAACTTGTGGGTTGGATATGCTTGAACTAAGTCTAGGTACCTGATTGATAAGATTAAGAAAGTCTGAGCTACTATCTATCTTGTTCTAAGTGACACTAGACTTCTAGAGATTTATCTTTTGAAAAATACAAAAACATGATGAGTTCCTATATGACAAAGCTTACATTCCCACCAGAGCCAAACATGATAAGATAGGCTAGTTAAACTTCCACATACATGCTGCTTGTCTTGCATTGAGTTTTGTCAACCTTTGTGACCCTGGTGAGAAATTTGTCATGCTCTTGAATCATGATCCACCTCCATATGCACTACTCTACACTGGGGTAGGCGCAACAACATGCCATTCCACCTATATCCATTCCAAAAATATTTTTCTCCTACACTGGGAAAGAACACAAAAAATATTCCATTAGGTTAGTCACCCAATAAATGCTTCATGTTCCTGTTGTTATCTCTCTAAATTCTATTAAAAGGAGTGCTATGAGCTATGCAAAAAGATATTGAAAAAGAAAAAAAAAGAGAGAGAAAAAAAGGGAGAAGAAAAGAAAGATGGACAAGTGTCCCAGTGCAACAATGGGTACGTAGATGCCCGACTCCCTGACAAAAAGAAAAAGAAAAAGATAGCTCATAACCTCTGGCCAGTTTTCAACGTTCAAAATGAGAGAGAAGCATCCAAGGAACTGAGTGGAATTAGGTTCCCCCATATATCCACCATACCCATCCACCTATACATCTTGATTCGACTACATGACTCGTTTCTCCGTGGATCCATTGTTTGACTTTACAACACATGCATTGCAAGTTTGCTCTTTCAGTTTTCTCCTTACCTATGAGCTCCACATAAGCTTTAGTTATAGGATGAAAAGAAAGGTAACCATCATCACTGCCTTGGTGAGAATCCATAAACACCACATATATTGAGAGATCTGAGAGTGTCATACATGGAAAGCTCTGAGTTTTATTTGAAAAACCTCTAAAAACTCCAGAATGATGGTCGATCGAAGAGCTTGAGACATAGTGCTTAGATGGGGCCTTTCTATCTGTCAAGTACTCAAGACCCAAGGAAGAGCTAAAAAGCCCCATAGTCAAAGGTAATATGGGTAAGTTTGAAAGTCAGCTCAGTTATTGCATAACTTGGAGGAGAATTTTTATCTGACTGCAAGTATACTTCTAGGGAGTTGCTTGAAGATGGCTCCAATGCTTAAACATATATATATCTTAAAATAATTTTTCTGAGTTTTCTTTGCTAAAGGACTAGCAAAGGTTAAGCTTGAGGGAGTTGTTGACGGTCGTTATTGTATGAAATCAACCGTCAACTAGCCATGAAAAGGATGCAATTGTGATCACCAAAGTAGATATAGGGTTTACACTGATAGAATTCAACGAGTTTTGGTGTTTCACTGTTTCTGCAGGCGTAAACTGGAAAAGACGCAATCACTGGAGCTTATCGGAACATAGAACGGGAAATCGGGCGCCACGGCAATGCAGGAAGATTCTAGAAGAGACCAGAAGACACCACGCC
Organism: Chrysopogon serrulatus; assembly: GCA_015844335.1. NCBI lineage: Eukaryota > Viridiplantae > Streptophyta > Magnoliopsida > Poales > Poaceae > Chrysopogon > Chrysopogon serrulatus. The sequence continues at coordinate 510,537 of JADLZL010003131.1, read as the reverse complement.
GAAGCGGAGGGCCAGCGGCCGCTAGGGGGACCGGCCGGTCAGGCCCCGCCCAATCGGGGCCCGCTTCGTCCAGGTTGCTCCACCGCCTTAGGGTTTCAATCTCAGCCGTCCGCCAATGTCGGTTTGATCCGATAGCTCACGATCATCGCCCAGAGCTATAAAAGGAGGGCAGGACCCCCCTAGGGGAGGTATCCCCTGAAACCCTAATTCATTATTCGTTGGGATCCATTCGAGAGGCGTCCCTTTGAGGATCATACTCTCATGGAGATCAACACACCAGGGAGATTAGGGCTACACTCTTCAATGTAATAGTTTAGTAACTTGAGAGCTAGGGTTGAGAGGCTTTGTTTCGGATCTCGCCGTGGAGCCTTGGAGGTCTGGTATATCTCTGTATCTTATCTTTGCAAGACTTATGCCTTAGTATAATTATCTTCTCTATTTACTTCTATGCCTTATTTGTATGATTAGTGTAGTTATTGCATCTTAGTATAGGATCTCCGCCTGTATTAGGTGCTCTAGTTATTATGTATGGCTAGAGTAGTAATCGATAGTGTAGACATGGTGTCCAGGCTATAGGTTACCTGAGGTTGCGCCCAATTCTTAAGGTTAGTTGTGGTAGCCCATAGGGGTGACAGCTCTATGTGGCCTTCGTATTCCACCACGTCGGAATTGGTGTTTCGTAGAGCTTTTGGCAGCCTTCCCCAACTACTTTTTTCTCATCTATTCAAGAGTTGGAAAGGTACTACTGCTCTGAAGTGCTATTGTGTGTGCTATACTACCCATGCATTAGTTACATTCTAGTGTCAACTAGAATAGAACCCAAGTAATAGAGAAGTACATAGGAACCTTGAACTCTCCCATTGGCCTCTCAAGTTAGTTTGACTATATATATATTATAGGATCTCCTCTGTGTGTGATATTGTGCATAATTCTTATCATTTACCACTTACCCCTGCTTAGATCTTGTTGGTATACTAGTTAGTAGATACATGATGGTGAACTATCAAAGTCTTTAGCCATTGTTTCCCAGTGGTAAAATATAAATAACGATACCTGGAATACTCCCGGTAAAATGCTATAATGGTATTTGATCTGTGCGCTTGCGGATACTATTTCTGTATTCTAAATAGTGGCAAGATTTAATACCACACCTCTTGGTGTTATTGCTGGGAATGACAACTTGGCATTCTAGTAGCGATGCTATGCCCATAAGCCTTTTTAGCGCCGTAGCTAGAGATAACATTAAGAGGTGTCAACAGAGCTCATCATGTCAGGTTTTCAGTTTTTAAAAGATAAATCTCTAGAACTTAGTATTGCTAGGAATAAAATAAATAGTAGCTCAAACTTTCTCATATCATATCCCTCAATCACCTAGACTTAGCTCAAGCATATGCCTCCACAAGTTTTAGGTTCAGAGTAAATTCTTATATCAAAACAGTTATACCAAAAACTCAGGATAATTCAAGGTTAAAAATTAGACACTTAAAAGGAATTACGATAGAGCAACTATTCATCATCTTTAAGACAAAATTTTATTGTTCTTCAGTTGGCTTTTAAACTAAACAGAATTGTAAATACACTCTATGATCACACCTTAATAAATAATCAAACTATCTTTATTTGGTTTTAATTATTATTCATTTTTTATTTATTTTAGAGTAATGGACTCATAAAAGACTACAGATGTGGACCTTCATGTGCCCACATATTTTTGGTATTTTATGACTATAAAATAGACTCGATAATCGTATAGGTATACTTATCTGATAACTAGGGGATGCCCTCCCCCAAGCTAGTTGTTGTCGTGGTTGAGCATTAAAACTAAGGATCCTTATTGTGGGGGTTTAGACCCCTATACCCTCATGGCTGGCCTTTGGCCTCGCCAGACAGGGCAGCCCAGCCCACAAGACCAAGACCGATCGGCCTTTCTGGCCTGGTCGAGTCCCAGGCAGACAATTAAGAGTTACTTGTCATGCAAGGCAACTAGTCAGTTAGAAAATCAATTGTATTCTACCTAGATACGATCTGTTTGTAACCGACCACCTCGGGATCCTAGGATCTGTAACCCTGCCCCCCAGACTATATAACGGCGGGGGGGACCCCCTCCAACATATCCCAATCCTTTTGTGATCAATAACAGAAGAGCAGGACGTAGGGTATTACGCATCTAGCAGCCCGAACCTGGGTAAACCGTGTGTGTTGTTCTTCCTGTTCCATCTCTCTTGTAGTCTAATAGCGTGCCTCCACCATAAATCACTGCCATCGGTATACCCGTGGTAGACTGCCGCCAATATTTTGTCGACAGTGGCGCGCCAGGTAGGGGGTGCGCGTGCAGATTTAGGAGCAAGCAAGATGGTTTCCTTCGCTACAACCATGGAGATTGAAGCTGGGTCGACCTTCACCGTCAGCTCTTTTACCTAGACTGTCTCCGCGACACAAGGCGTGGGAGGAACCCCGGCAGATCCGGTGCTAGCACCTCAGGCTCCGCAGCCACCTCGTCCCTCGGGATCAATCTGGAGGGCACCACGACTGGCGTCTCGACCACCGCTCCCTCGCTACCAAGGAAGGCAGATCGACAACTCCGATCTTCTCGAATCCATCGATCGGCTCGGAAGGGGCCTCGAGGAGATGGTCGAGCAGTTGGAATCGGCCCAGAACGGCGCCGGGCTTAGGCTCGCGCCGGCACTCAACGTCGCCCAGATTCTGATCTAGCCACAGCAAGACATCGTCCGCAAGTCCGCGCTAATCCGTTCTGTCGCCCAGGCTCCGATTTGGCTGTGACAAGGCACAACCCTCAGGTTCGTACCAATCAGCTTCGCCGCTCAGATTCCAATCTGGTCATGGCTCAACCACGACATGGTGCATAGGCCCGCGTCGGACAAACTCACCGCTCGGATCCAGATCTGGTCGCGGCTTGGCCTCGGCGTGGCGCACAGGCCCACGTCGACCAGTTTCGCCGTCTAGACCCGGCTCTAGCAGCGGCTCAACCTCGGCATGGCCCCGGGTCCGCGCTAACCATTCAGATTCAGGTCTGATGGGGGTTCAACCACCGAACTCTCAGAGTCATCCTCGACCTCGTCCGATAACTGGTCGAACAAGCTCAAGGGGTGACGCCCAGATTGCAGTGGGTCAAAACCTGTTCCCCTTCGGGATGCCCAACGCCTCCAGGGTGTACAGCAATAGGCGGAGAGGCTACTTTAGAACCAGTGTCCGCAAACGCCCCTGACTCAACTCGTCGAGTTCTACCTCGACGGGACAACACGGCATGTCATCCACTGCGTCCATAGCGGGGAAGCCTCCAATGGTTCTCGATCAATCGAGGAAGGTGGCTCGAGCTCCATCTCTGAGTTGGATGGAGCAACCGTCACTGCAAGCTCTACCTCTACGAGCCCACCTCTACAGCGGACAACAACGAATTCCCCCAATGGGTGGCGGAACTGTTCGATACGACCGGCTTCCCGAAATTCCCTCCGGGGTTCGGGAGGGCTATTTTCAACGTCAGCGTTGACGAAGGAGAGCCCGTCGTCGAAACGGTTGAGGAAAGGCAGCAAAGGATTGCTCACAACGAAGACCGAGCTCGACGTCGCACGGCTCAAGCTCAAGCTCCTCCTCAGCCCGAGAGCACAGGTCTCGATGCGGATGCAGCCGCAAACGACGCGCAGGTCACAGAGCAAGATCCGCCGCCTGCCCCACGGGGCAACCGACAGAGAAGAGGGATGCAGCCCCGCAATTTAGCAGACGAGTTCAACCTGGTCGGTGATCGTCAAGTCCACAAGACGCCTAGCGCCAATATCACCGTCGCAGTCCAGCGACTCCGCGACATGCAAGCTACGCCGGAGATCCAGGCCGTTCTCGATCACCTTAGGGCTACGGAAGCTCAAGTCAACATCATGCGTGAGATGTCCGCTGGCCCGTCTCGAAGCCGCCGCTCTCGCAGCACTCACCGCGACCGCAGGGACCGGCCAGAAGGTGGCGATGCCAACGATCGAGACCGAGAGAGTCAACGTGTGGCAGAGCTAGACCAACGCCGAGGACGCGACAACCGCCAAAGACAAGGCGGCAACAGGCAATCACCCCGCGCGCCTCAGGAGGTTAACCAACCTAACCCGCCCAACCTCCGTAATATCATTAACGATAGATACCGAGCTCGGCACGGGGCTCCAGGGCCTAGATGTTTCTCCAAAAGGCTACGCCAAGTCAATTGGCCAAGAAGTTTCAAGATCAGAGACTTAAGGCACTACGATGGCAAAGCTGATCCAGAGCAGTGGATGGTCATCTATGAGACCACCGTCCGGGTGGCAGGAGGCGGCGAGCACGTCATGGCAAACTACCTACCGGTAGTGCTCGGAGAATCTGCCAATCACTAGTTGCTGCGCCAAAGGGATGGTTCCATCCATGACTGGCCGCAATTACGGGAGATGTTTATAGACAACTACAGGCCAACTTGTGAGCAGCCCGCACCAAGTATGAGCTTGCCCTAATCCAGGACTCTCCCCATGAGTCCTTATGGCAATATATTCACCATTTCTCCGAAGTCTGGATCACCGTCAAAGACCTCAGCGTCCCGGAGGCCATCGGGATCTTCATCGCCGGACTCCGACAGCCGCGCAACGCCGACCTCCGCAAAGAGCTCTAGCGCAAGCAACCAGCAACGATGGAGGAAATGTTCAACATTGCCCAAGAATGGGCACGCGTTGATGAAGCTCTCGTCCAATACAACGATGGTACCCACGACATATACAAGCGTATCCAGCCCCACGACGATGATGATCCAGAATATGACGGTCGACGGGAGCCTCGGCCCGATCGTCGCAACCACCAGTGGGAAGACCGCGGCGCCAACAACCGCGACGACAGAAGCAACGACCGCCGTGATGATCAAAACAACAAACGTCGCGACGACGACCGACCGTACAGGCGGCGGGACGGCGGCAGCAGCGATCGACGCAATCGGGGCAACCGTCTGCGCAACTTTGTCAATAACACCGATAAGGGACAGAAGCGCGAGGTCAACGGTGACTACGGCGAGTACGACAAGATCCTAAACGTGATTGCCCCCTCCATCCTAACAAGGGGCACACCTTTGGTAAATATCACGGCTTCGCCAGCATCTTCGCCCACAAGCGGCAGCGCACCAACAAGAAAGGCTACCCCAAGAAGCCCAGTGCGCGTTCCAAATCTGAAGATGACGAGGACGACGGAAAAAACCCGCGTCACGCGTACAAAGACCCCGAGAAACATGTGACTGCCATGATCTTCAGAGGCAAGGGCGCCACAGAAAACACGCGGGAAAAGAAGCTCCTCAAAAGGCGCATCGTCGCCCTCTCAGAAGCCGATACGCTCGTTGCCGACGTCCGAGCTCCAGCCTGGTCGGAACAGCCCATATCCTTCAGTCGATCCGACATGTGGGCCAAACTGCCCGACGCAGGTCGCTTCCCTCTGGTCCTTGACCCAGTGATCGGCAACGTTCGCTTTGAGAAGGTATTGATAGATGGCGGCAGCGCTCTGAATATCCTTTTCCATCATGCTTTCCTGGAGCTTGGTCTATCAGAGGATCAGCTCGAGCCCTGCGATTCACCGTTCTGGGGCATCATGCCCGACAAGCCTTCCATGCCCCTGGGGTAGATAACACTGCCTGTTCAGTTTGGCACACCGCAGCACTTCCGTGTCGACTACATCAACTTCATCGTGGCCGACTTCAACGGCGTCTATCATGCAATACTCGGCAGACCTGCCCCCACCAAGTTCATGGCTATACCGCACTATGGCTATCTTGTCCTCAAGTTGCCAACCACGCAGGGTATTCTGTCCCTCCGCGGTAATGTCCTCATGGCTCATGCATGCGAGACAAGTGCGTTCGCCGCCGCCGAGGCCGAAGAAGTTAAGGCACGCATGGAGGAAACCACCTTCCAACTCAGGACCTCAAAGCCTGCGGAGCTTGAACCTCCAGTCAAGCAGCACCAACGTCCTGAAGAGATTGCCAAGGCAAACAAGAAGGTCAACCTAGTCCCCGGAGATCCCAGCAAGACGGCGATGATCGGGGGCAACCTTGAACCCAAATAGGAAGACACGCTCGTCCGTTTCCTCTAGGAGAACATAAGCATTTTTGCGTGGAAACCTGCTGACATGCCGGTGTCCCCAGGGAACGGATCGAGCACTTAATGTCTCCGAGACAGCTAAACCAGTCAAGCAGAAGCTAGGATGATTCGCTCGGGACAGGAAGGAGGCAATTAGGGCAGAGATAACCCGGCTCTTAGATGCCGGCTTTATTAGAGAAGTGTATCATCCGAATTGGTTAGCAAATCTAGTCGTTGTACGCAAAAAGAATAATGAATGGAGGATGTGCATTGATTACACCGATCTAAACAAACACTGCCAAAAAAACCCCTTTCTGCTCCCTCGCATCGACGAGATGGTCGACTCCACCGTGGGTTGCCAATTGCTTTCTTTCTTAGATTGCTACTCGGGCTATCACCAGATAACCCTCGCCTTAGATGATCAGGAAAAAACATCGTTCATAACTCCCTTCAGTGCTTACTGTTATACAACCATGTCGTTCGGCTTAAAAAACGTTGGTGCAACATACCAGTACGCCATACAGTAGTGCCTCGAAGCGGAGATCCATGACGGACTGTGCGAAGCATACGTTGACGACGTAGTGGTGAAAACAAAAGAGGCCTCGACTTTGATCGATGACCTTGATAGGACCTTCAAGGCCCTAAACGTGTTTCAGTGGAAGCTCAACCCGAACAAGTGCGTGTTCGGTGTTCCCTCTGGCGTACTACTCGGTAGCGTGGTTAGCCAAGACGGCATACGTCCTAACCCCGAGAAAGTAAAAATCGTGCTGGATATGAAGCCTCCCAAGTGCATCAAGGACATCCAAAAGCTAACAGGATGCATGGCCGCCCTAAGCAGGTGTATATCTCACCTCGGTGACAAGGGTCTTCCCTTCTTTCGATTACTCAGGGCAAAGGAGAAGTTCGTATGGTCCGAAGAAGCTGATGCCACCTTCAACGAGCTCAAGACCTACTTATCCTCACCACCTGTCCTCACAGCACCCACAGGGGATGAGCACCTACTGCTCTACATTGCCGCCACCGACAGAGTGGTCAGCACTGTCCTAGTGGTCAAGCGCAACGAACCCAAGTTCGTTTATCCCGTCCAGCGGCCAATATACTACATTAGCGAGGTACTCAATGAGACCAAGCAGCGATACCCGCATGTCCAAAAGCTCCTTTATGCGATTCTGGTCACTAAAAGGAAGGTCTCGCATTACTTCCAGCAGTACGGCATTACTGTGGTTACCGAGTACGTGCTTGGCGACATCTTACGCAACAAAGACACCACAGGCAAAATTGTCAAGTGGGCGATCGAGTTCAGCCCTTTCCAGCTCGGATTCCACAGTCACACCACTATAAAGTCTCAGGCCCTGGCTGACTTTTTGGTCGAATGGACAGAATAACGTTACCCGTATCTGATACGGTTGAAGAACAATGGAAGATGTACTTCGATGGCTCGTTAAATATAGGAGGCGCTGGAGCCGGAGTGTTCTTCATAGCGCCTTCCGGGGGTCAACTGAGATACGTCCTACGTATCCACTTTAAAGCTTTCAATAATGTTGCCGAATATGAGGCCGCATTACACGGACTCCGCATCGCCATTGAGCTCGGTGTCAAGCGACTCCTCGTCTATGGTGATTCGGCCCTGGTCATCAACCAGGTCAACAAAGACTGGGACTGTACTAATGAAAAAAATGGATGCCTATGTGGCTGTGATCCACAAACTTGAAGATAAATTCTATGACCTTGAGTTCATCCATGTGCCCTGGGCAGAAAATCAAGCAGCTGACGAATTGTCCAAGTTAGAGTCATCCCGATCAGAACTTCCTCACGGAGTCTTCGTTCAAGACTTGATCACGCCATCCATCCATGAGGAAAAATCAGAAAAATGGCAAGAGGCGTCCCAGCAGCCACCTTCACTGAATCCTGACGCACAGTCACCACCTGCTCCCGTCACCGCTCATCTGATGGCTCCGGTTAATAAATGGGTCGACCAGTCTTCAGGACCAGACAACCCTACGGAGCCTGATCACCAGTCCGAAGCCAATGACGACGCAACCGATCAGTCGGTCGACCAGCCTGAGGCTCTTCCATCAGACTGGAGGGCGCCTTTCATTCAGTACCTCATCAACAAGACGGTGCCAGACGATAGGAATGATGCAGAGCGCCTTGTCCGTCGAAGCCGCAACTACATCTTAGTTGACGGCCAGCTCATGCGCAAAAATGCCAAGGCAGAAATACTCCAGAAATGCATCACACCGAAGGACGGCATCGCCTTACTGGGCAAGATCCATTCTGGCACATGCGGCAACCACGCAGCATCGAGGACACTGGTCAGTAAGGCTTTTCGAGCTGGTTTCTACTGGCCCAGCGCCGTGGCCGACGCCGAATACCTGGTTCGACATTGTAAGAATTGTCAGTTTTTCGCCAAGCAGATTCATGTCCCTGCGCATGAACTCCAGACAATTCCAGTCTCATGGCCCTTTTCATGCTGGGGACTCGATATGATTGGACCTTTTAAAACAACACCAGGCGGTTTTAAGTATGTCTACGTCCTCATAGACAAGTTCTCCAAATGGATCGAGTATAAACCCCTAGTCAAAGCAACTGCACAAAAGGCTTCTGAGATGCTTAATTATGTCATCCACCATTTTGGCATCCCCAATAGCATCATCACCGATCTCGGCAACACGTTCTCTGGGATTTTTGTGATGACTTGTCCATACAAGTCAAGTACGTGTCTGTAGCTCACCTAAGGGCCAACGGACAGGTCGAGCGTGCCAATGGCATGATCATCGACGCCTTGCGCAAGCGTTTATTTCGTGAAGACGGTCTCTACCCAGGGCGATGGTTGATCTGGGGACTGCGTACTCAGCCTTGTCGCAGTACAGGCGTTTCCCCATACTTCATGATATTCGGTTCCGAAGCCGTACTACCAGCTGAGGTCGCTCACCGATCTCCTAGGATCGAGTACTTCAACAAAGACGCTTCGGACGAAGCAAGGGAGCTCGATATCAATGCCTTGGAAGAATGACGCCTGGACACGTGTGTTTAGAACGCTCGATATTTGGCTGGCCTACGTCACTACTATAACTGCAACATTAAAGATCACTTTTTCGTGGTTGGAGACCTCGTTCTTCAGCGTAAACAGAAGACGGAAGGCTTGCATAAGCTGTCTTCTCACTGGGAGGGGCAATTCATGATAAAGGCAGTCACTCGGCCTACCTCCTATAGGCTCTACACTTTAGGTGGCATCGATGTACCCAGCTTCTGGCACATCGAGCAGCTTATAAGATTCTACCCTTGATAGCCGTCATAGAATAAGATATGTATCCTTCCTCTTTTGTATTCGGTTAAAATTAATAAAGTTTAGTTCACGGTCAAGCTCTCTTTTCGCACAAATGTTTTATCTGTAAAACATACTCTTCTATAAGTCATACAGTCTAATGCTCCGACAGGAACAATCAAAAAAGGCGCTGTCTCTATTTCCTCTGATCACGTGTTACGGCTCCAAGCCACAGAGCACAGGAGATGCTAGCAGTTGCTCTCTAACGGTACTAGGGCCCTAAGCATTCCGACAACCGTGCTGTTCCACAGAGGTCACCTAGTCACCTAACGAGCTGATTTGCTTTAAAGGATGCTACACGACTACACGCATAACGAACCTCTTACAAAATAAATGAGTCTCATACTCGTTTAACAGTTTAATATAATTTGGATTGTTGTTTAGTATGAACTTACCGAAGTCTCAAATTTTTGAACCCCGTTTGTCTATTTTTTGTAGTTCTTCGCGCCTATCTACATAGAGACTTTTCGGTTGAGAGTTGCTAACCTTAACCTACTCGTCGGTATTCTGAGTACCGACCACTATACAACAAATTACCGTAAATGGATAAAGCTCCAGACAAGCAATTAACACTCGGTACAGGCCGAGCAAAATTAACAAATATATCAAGTTGTTCTTCACAAATTTACAAGGGGATGCTGGGCAAATCAGGAGGACTGGCTTGATGATCCTTCATCGACCAATTTAACGTTCTGCATCACCCTAGCCGCAGTATCCCAGAAGACAAGGCAGAGGTCGTTCACTTCTTCTGGGATTGTATTAGCCGCTGCCCCCTCTTCAACCCTCTGCAGGTCGATTCGGGGGTAGTGCGACTTGGCTAGCGCTAGAACGAAGGACACGGTAAACTGCCCTGTATCCCGGACAAACTCCTTGAACAGGGGCCAGGCTCTCTTGCAAATACCCATGACAGCTTCAGGGCTGTTTGCTGGGTCTGATATAGCGGCTTCCTCCGGGGCCAGCTCTTTCATCAACGGCCTTAACCCGGCCTCCACGACCTGCCAGCGCTCCTTGAGCCTTGTGTTCTCCTCGGTTAGCACCCCAAATTGTGCCATGTGTTTTCTCCGGAGCTCTGTCCAGATAAGTATAGATACATATTAAAACAATTTCAAGGACATAAGGAGAAAGAAGTGGTCGGTTACTGACCTGTCATCTTCACCTTCAGCTCATCAATGCGCAGCTGGGCGTGTGATAACTCCTGCGCCTTTAGCTGATCGCCCTCCTCTAGTTCTGCATCACAATAACTAGATATGTAGATTTTCTATACAATAGCAGATATTCCAGAGGTGTGGACAGCATTTTTACCTTTCGTCTTCCCTTCAAGGACACTAACCTTGTACTTCAGGGCGGTGTTCTCACTGTGTAGGCGTTCATTTTTGGCCATAATAGGCCGGAATTGCTCTATCATATCCACCCACTGCTGAGCAATGTTTTGTAGGCCCTGAAAAACATTACAGCATATTAGTTCTGGCTAATGATTAAACTATACATCAGATGCTCAGACCAAACATGTACCTGTACATGTTCCCGCAGCTGCTTCATGGAAGCCTCGATGTTTTCCTGGATTGGGGCGTCGACCTTGGACTCAAACACCTGCCACTCTCCGTCTTGGTCCTAACGGGCTATGAAGCTTACTTTTCCTGGAACCCGTTTTGGTTTCTCAGGATGCCCCATGATCTCTTCCATTTCTTCAGAAGGATCCTGTGTGACAGGTGCACCAGTTCTAGCTTTTGATTGAACCGTGGTCGACGGCGTCCCCCTCCTCGGAACGTGACCGACCATGCCTCCCTGAGCACCTTCATTGTCTTCATGATGGAGTGACGGTGGTGCCCCTAGTGGGGAAGGATGGTCGGTCTCTTGGGCCACTTCTTTTTGGTTCTCTGGAACCTTGGCATGTCCCTCCGATTGCTGCCCCTGGGGACTCCCCTTTTCCGTGCTGGCTTGTCTGCAAGACCGGCAGGTAATCACGATCAGCATGATACAATGAATTCATTAAGCATATAAATACCCATACCTGGTCGACTACTTGACGAAGCACCTAAAACGCCTAGCTCCCCACGGCTCGATGACCCACCTTGACCACCAGCACCGGGCCTCTCACCACCAGACTCTGAGGGCGGTGGTCTGGGATCAGGCGTGGGAGCTCTCTGCTTCCTGACGGTGACTGCTAGGGAGCTGGCCTCTGGGTCGCTCCAGATCTCCCAGGGGGGCTGTTCCCTCCATCACCATCAGTTGTCTGCGTGGTCCTCGGTGGTGTCGGCCGTGGTTGGGTGCGTGGTTGTGGGCGGGGAGTTTCAGTGTTGGTGGTCGATCGCCGCGGCTGCTCCTCGGAGCGTGAAACTTTGAACTTCTGACTCAGGGAAATTGTATCCTCCGCGTCAGAGTCCGAGCTCTCGATAACTGCTCGGCGCCGCTGCTCTGCCTCTTCACCAATCTTCGGCGGTCATTGGGAATTGTATCCAGTTATTTTTTCCATACGGTACAGCAAGCCGTTTGCTAAAGTCATGGTCCGCTAGTCTTACTGGGGACTAGGCCCACCGGTTGACAGCATGGTCCGTTTGGTCCAACAGATCGATGCGGGGGATCAAGCACACACCAAGGCGTGTATTCTTAAGCCCCAGTCGACCCGGATCGATGCTGGGGACTGGGCACACAGCTAAGTTATGTATTCTTAAGCCCTGGTCGACTAGATCAGTCTAGGGACTAGGCACACAGCCAAGCTGTGTATTCTTAAGCCCTGCTCGACCAGATCAGTCTGGGGACCGGACACACAGCCAAGCTGTGTACTTTTAAGTCCTGGTCGACCAGATCAATCTAGGGACTAGGTGTTGGTATTTCTTATGCACGACTAAAATATGAAGGATTCCGCAAACGCACAGAAAACCATTGTAGCATTTTACCGAGAGTATTCCAGGTATCGTTATTTATATTTTACCACCGAGAAACAATGGATAAAGAATTTGATAGTTCACCATCATGTATCTACTAGCTAATATATCAACTAGACTAAAGTAAGGATAAATAGTAGATGCTAGGAGTTATGCATAGTGACACAGACACACAGGAGAATTCTATGATAAAAGAGTAGATAGCTAAAGTGAGAGGACAACGGGAGAGCTCAAGGTTCCTAAATACTTCTCTATTACTGGGGTTCTATAATAACTAGTTCATAGATAAATATACCAATCACACAATAGCACTTTGGAGCAGCAGTACCTTTCCAACTCTCGAATAAGACTGGGAAAGAAAGTAGTTGGGGAAGGCTGCCAAAAACTCTACAAAACACCAACCCCGACGTGGTGGAATACAAAGGCCTAACAGAGCTGTCACCTCTGGGGCTACCACAACTAACCGTAAGAATTGGGCGCAATCTCAGGTAACCTATAGCCTAGACTCCATGTATACACTATCGATTACTACTCTAGTCACGATCTATAACTAGAGCACCTAATACAGGCGGAGATCCTGTGCTAAAATATAACAACTATACTAACCAATCAAATGTAATGCATAAAAGTAAATAGAGAAGATAAAATATATTAAAGCATAAGTCTTACAAGAATAAATATAAAGACATACCAAACTCTGATGACTTCTCTGAAGACTCCTCCAGAACCCGAGCGTAGCTCCGCTCTCCCTAACTCTCAACTAGAACTACTCTACTATATTGGAAAGTCTAGCCCTAATTCTCTAGAGGTGAGAGGTCATCCATTCGAGGGACGCCTCTACATCTCCATAATAATGTGGTGCCCGGTCCTCGGGGGTCCTAGGTTGCTTATATGAGGGCGTCTGGCCTCCCTCCACTTTTAGCAAGTGATATGGTACTAATCTCTCTACCATATCTCATAATGCTCATAGGCCTTTATGGGCCAAATTCTGATTTGGGCCCATTTAATCCCGCAGGTCCATGTTCTAGAATCTTCCTTTATTTATAAAATTCATATATCTTTATTCCGGACTCCGAATATAGCAAATGATATGTCCGTTTCGATCATCTCGACAAGCCCGTCACAATGGTGCAGTCTAATTCCTCATTTGAGATACTTTTATTTAATGGCAAATTGTATATTCCTGCAACACAAGTGAGAACAACAAAATTTGTGAAACTTATTAGAATCAAAACCTACAACTATGCTTTGTAATCCATTTTATATCATTTCATGCAATAGTTGATGATTATATTTAGTGTTTAATGACCGTCAACAAGCTCCCCCAAGCTTAACCTTTGCTAGTCCCTAGCAAAGCTCAACTTAGAAAATACTATTGATATCCATATCTTCTTAACAATTTTCTTATGGCCTCTCAAAAGTATACCTATATTCAAACAAAAATTCTCCTATGGGTTTAAGCAAAACTGAGCTAACATTCAAACTTACTCATATTACCCTTGACCATGGGGCTTCTTAGCTTTTACTTGGGTCTTGAGCAATCAAAAGATAGAAAGATCCAACCAAGCACTATGTCTCAAGCTCTTCATTCAACTATCATTCTAGAGATTTTATAAGTTTTTAAATAAAACTCAGAGCTTTCTTTGTATGACACTCTCAAATCTCTCAGTATATGTGGTATTTGTGGATTCTCACCAAGGCAGTAATGGTATTATGCCTTTCTTTTCTTCCTACAACTAAGGCCTATGTGGAGCTCACAGGTTTAGAGAAAATATGAAAGAGCATACTTGCAATGCACATATTGTAAAGTCAAACAATGGATCCATAGAGAAATAAGTCATGCAATCGAATCAAGATGTGCACGTGTATGGATATGGTGGATATTTGGTGGAAGTGGTGGAACCTAATTCTACTTTGCTCCTTGAACATATCTCTCTTTTGGAACTTGGAACTTGGCTAGAGAGTATGAGCTATCTTATTTTTTTCTCTTTTTTCTTTTTTCTTTCCTTTTTTCAGGGAGGCGGGCATCTAAGTACCCATTGTTTTAATATTTTGGACACTTGTCCTTTTTTCTAACTCTCTCTTTTTTCTTATTTTTCTTATTTTTCTTATTTTTTTAGAATAACTTTTGCATAGCTCACACCTCCTTTTGGCACTATAGATTCTTGAGAGATAGTAGCAAGAACTTGGAACATTTATTTGGTGCCTATCCTATAGGAATGTTTTTAGTGTTTTCTCCCAGTGTAGGAGTAAAACATTTTTTGGGTGAATCTAGGTGGGACGGCATGTTATTGCGTCTCTTCCAATGTGGAGTAGTGCATATATGGTGGAGTGTAAGTGGATCTTGATTCAAGAGTATGACAAATCTCTCAAAAGGGTCATAAAGGTTGACAAAACTCAATGCAAGACAAGCAGCATATATGTGGAAGTTTATCTAGCCTAAATATCATGTTTGGCTTTGGTAGAAATGTAAGCTTTGTCATACAAGAGCTCATCATGTAATGTTTTGCATTTTTCAAAAGAAATCTCTAGAACTTTAGTGTCACTTAGAATAAGATAAACAATAGCTCAAACTTTTTTAATCATATCAATCAATCACCTAGACTTAGCTCAAGCATATGCAACCCACAAGTCTTAGGCTCAAAGTAAATCTTCATGTCAAAACAGTCTAAGCTAAAACTTAGAAAAACTTAAGTCTAGCAACTAGGCACTTTAAGAGCTACCACTTTTGTCTTTTAAAATCATCTCTAGAGCTTTCCTATTTATTGACTCATAACTAGACACTTATTTTATTTGGTTTCACATTTTAAAGACTCACAAAGACTCGACAAACATGGACCTTCATGTGCCCATATATTTTTGGTATTTTATGACTATAAGATAGACTCGATAATTGCATAGGTATACTTACCTGATAACTAGGGGATGCTCTCCCCCAAGCTGGATGTTGTCGTGGTTGAGTGTTGAAGCTGAGTGGTCCTCACAGAGGAGCTCATGTTTGTAAGAGCAAGTGTTGCCAGGAATACTTCAATCTCATCACCCGTAAAGTTACTTCCTTCACATAGGGATTAGTTGTGTATCGGAAAGATGTGCTTCGAGTGATGAGGATGAAGATACCTAGGTGAGCTGGCTCTTGGAGTCATTCTGCAGAAAGCTCTCACAAAACACCAAAACTCGTGGAATAGTATTAGAATAAAAAGGCAATGATTAGCCATTTTTTGAGGATTGGGTGTTGTGGAGGTTTTAAAGTATTTTTATAATAGCAGTATTGCAGCAGGATGCTCAGTTAATATTTTTAGATTTTATGGGTTTATATGCAGAAGATACACACGCATGATATATATTTTTATTTTATAGGCCACCACAGTGAGCACTCCTATAGTTTTTATACCACAAGAGTTTCACGTGGGGCTTTGAGTTTTTAAAATGCATGAATACAGCCTAATGCATAGCTATTTATTTTTGTTGTTTTGTATGCAATACTAATATGGAAAAGTAAATATGCTAAAGAGAATAAAATCATGCAATGTAAAAAACTAAATATGGATAACTACCGATATTACCTCATGGCAAGGGTTCGATATTTTGAGTCCTCCGAACTGGACTCCTCCTTGTAGTAGTTCATTAATCGAGTACTTTGGTTTGCTCCTAAGGATGAGGATTGAGGTGGTGTCTCCACTAGTGGTGCTTCCAATGGTGGTTCCACTTTCTTCTGTTTCTTTTTATTAGCATCTCAAAGCCAATCTTATGTGCATCATTGTTGCTGGTTTAGAACTTCTACTTGTAGAATTTGGAGAATCTCCCCACACTTTGCTTAAAGTGTATTCTGCTCATAAAGACAAGGTAGAGATCAAGTGCATGGGCTCTGCTAGTGGGACTACACTAGCAGAACCAGAAATTTATTCATTCTCTAACCTTAGGCACAATAAAACTGATGTTGTTCATATTGTTCATTTATAACATGAGTGAGAAGATTATAAATATAGCATTTCAGTTTATAAGATAAAGGAGTGGAATTACTTAACCTATGGAAGGATTGTTCATCTTTATAAATTATCAAGATTAACATGATGACTATCATCTTCCAAAAGTAAGATATAACATATTTGAGCTCATTTGGTTAAGATTGAGATCAAGAGAATTGTGCTATGATGTGTACTCCAAGATCAGATGTTACCTTTATTACTGGAGCATGATCACACCATGTGGTAAAGGGTAGATTGAATCTCAATGGTCTTTTTCTTCCTTGCATCTTGAGTTATTCATTAGTTTCTTGTCTCATATGTTGTACTCCTTTTTCACTCTTTCAGACTTTTGCTTCTCTTATTATTTCGTCTCTGCAAGGGATTATTAGACAACACATACCCAAAGGAATATACTATTTTTAAGGTATGGATAATGTTTGCCAAGGAGTTAAAGATTAACTTGTAGCTCATATTTTAAATGATTCAACATTACTTCAAATTTTCTAACAAGATCAAGGTGAAGATGTTACTTTGAAGAATAACTCTAATCTTGATTTGATTCTATGAAGTCTCCTAATATGATTTAAACATTTTTATACAGGAGAGGATAGTCTATATATACAACCAAATTCTTATACAAATATGCTTTGATGTTATAATGTTTAAATAATATTCTAAAGCATACTTATAATAGAGTGAGGAAGTTCAAAAGACTAAAGATATTTATTCAAATAGAACCAAGAATATGTAGGTGAACCAAATGAGTATTTTATTTGTATTAAGTTTTAGCAAATTAAGCATGACATAAGATAAGGATAACCAAGACAATTAACAACATGGTATAAGATGTTGAATGTAGTTAAAGTTGCATGAGGCTGGGATAAACGTACATTACGTCTTGCAGGGTGATTGGTCCACTATCATGGTGAAGTATAGAAGGTGTTTCATCTATTTCTTTCCATCTTAGTCCATTCTATACACTTGTTCTTCTTTCTTTTCATTTCGAGCCACGATCAGACATTTATTTTTTTCTTTCCTGCAAGAGTGTTAGTGGACACATTCCCGAAGGATTGCAATAAGTTTGAAATATGGGTTATGGTCCATAATTTTATGTGGATTTCTTCTATGCTAATAAAAGGATGGGCTTTTAGGATTACTTTAGCATAGATTTCTTTTAACAAATTTTGTTGGTAGCTGCACTTTTATATGGTTCAAGGCAAAGGTAACTTGAAACAAAGGATTAAATATATAAACTTTGATACTTACAATTCTTCCATGGAGAATAAGTTGTGTCTTCCTTTTGTGCAAAGTTATTGGACATCGTCACATGCCTTGATACATCTCTTGATGTGAGTTCATCTCTTGACTTACCCGAATTGAGTTTGAGAGTTTCCTACAGGGGTTAGTCCAACAAAATATTCAATATCTACTACAGCATACTATCGGCTCAAAAATCAACCTAGACACCATGTCTAATTTGATTTAGGAAGGCATTTTAACCTAGCGCTTAGTTTAAAAGCCTTTCAAAAATAAGATCACCACTCCTAAACTAAGTACCATACTTCATTTAAGAGATGTATGAAAGTACTTCAAAGCCTAAACATATGCTATAGCAAATGTAGGTGGCATGGGAGCACATAGAGATCTACTCAAATAGAGATGAAAGCATGATCATGCATGGTGAGAATGTTGTTTTTTTAGTTTTAAGTAGAGATGCAAGTGGCATACATGTGTGCAAGAAACTAAACATGCTGTGGATTTGGTATGAGACGGAGTAGATGCATGGATTATTCAAAGTAAATATGCAGTGGAATGCAACAGGATAACTACTCATCAAATTTTTAGTCCATGAGCAAGATTTTCTCACACTTATTGATCATACTTACCATGACTCACAATGAAATTAATGAGTTGTGCAGCATCCGTGTTCGTCACATATGATGAACTTTGAGTTCATGTGATGATGACTTTTCTTTTCCAATCTTCACATGGTTAGAATAATATATATGTTTATATATACCTATAAGATGGCAGGGCTTCATTGTTAATAGATCATGAATGTTCAGGCACCCTAAGTTCTTCAATATCTCCATGTCTTGTTCTTGTGGAATTTTGCTAGAAGGTTGAGACGGTTGATATCCTGCTTATTCCACAACTCAACAAAACAGGGGGTAATCCTCTAAAGCTAGCGGCATACTAGATTAGCAGATATCAAGATCATTATCAAAATCTTTACGCCAATTATTTCCCCGGCAACGGCGCCAAAAATACTTGTTGGTATTTCTTATGCACGACTAAAATATGAAGGATTCCGCAAGCGCACAGAAAACCATTGTAGCATTTTACTAGGAGTATTCCAGGTATCGTTATTTATATTTTACCACTGGGAAACAATGGATAAAGAATTTAATAGTTCACCATCATGTATCTACTAGCTAATACATCAACTAAACTAAAGTAAGGGTAAATAGTAGATGATAGGAGTTATGCATAGTGACACAGACACATAGGAGAATTCTATGATAAAAGAGTAGATAGCTAAAGTGAGAGGACAACGGGAGAGCTCAAGGTTCCTAAATACTTCTCTATTACTGGAGTTCTATAATAACTAGTTCATGGATAAATATAGCAATCACACAATAGCACTTTAGAGCAGCAGTACCTTTCCAACTCTCGAATAAGACTAGGAATAAAGTAGTTAGGGAAGGCTGCCAAAAGCTCTACGAAACACTAACCCCGACGTGGTGGAATACAAAGGCCTAATAGAGCTGTCACCTCTGGGGCTACCACAACTAACCGTAAGAATTGGGCGCAATCTCAGGTAACCTATAGCCTAGACTCCATGTCTACACTATCGATTACTACTCTAGTCACGATCTATAACTAGAGCACCTAATGCAGGCGGAGATCCTATGCTAAAGTATAACAACTATACTAACTAATCAAATGTAATGCATAAAAGTAAATAGAGAAGATAAAATATATTAAAGCATAAGTCTTACAAGAATAAATATAAAGACATACCAAAACTCTGACGACTCCTCTGAAGACTCCTCCAGAACCCGAGCGTAGCTCCGCTCTCCCTAACTCTCAACTAGAACTAATCTACTATATTGGAAAGTCTAGCCCTAATTCTCTAGAGGTGAGAGGTCATCCATTCGAGGGACGCCTCTACATCTCCATAATAATGTGGTGTTCGGTCCTCGAGGGTCCTAGGTTGCTTATATGAGGGCGTCTGGCCTCCCTCCACCTTTAGCAAGCGATATGGTACTAATCTCTCCACCATATCTCATAAAAAGCTCATAGGCCTTTATGGGCCAAATTCTGATTTGGACCCATTTAATCCCGCAGGTCCATGTTCTAGAATCTTCCTTTATTTGTAAAATTCATCTCTTTATTCCGGACTCCGAATATAGCAAATGATATATCCGTTTTGATCGTCTCGACGAGCCCGTCGCAATGGTGCAGTCCAATTCCTCATTTGAGATACTTTTATTTGATGGAAAATTACATATTCCTGCAACACAAGTGAGAACAACAAAACTCGTGGAACTTATTAGAATCAAAACCTATAACTATGCTTTGTAATCCATTTTATATCATTTCATGCAATAGTTGATGATTATATTTAGTGTTTAATGACCATCTACACTAGGCTCATAAAATTCAGCAGGAAATTGGTCGATTAGTTCAGTACTGGGACTAATATCGGAGATTCGCATTCATCAAAGATTAACAGAGCGTTTAGATCAAGTCTGATATGAGATCCAACGAAGACATTAACTTTCCACGTTAGATTGGATTACCAGAACCTAGTTACAAACTAATTGCCTACGGCATTTTTACAAAAGATATGACGCCTGGCTACTGCAGTGTGAGCTTCACAAGGATTCTGTCCTAGAACTTTCTGTTCAAAAACCAGCAAACCCATGGAACTCCAAAAGCAGTCCTCTACCAAGCGTCTACCGGTGGACATAACAAATACCCGCCAGGGTCTTATGGCGCGTTGTTGATGACGTCATCCGCCATCACCTCCTCGGCTATGGCGTCCGCGGCATCGTCGATGTCCCGGATGAGGTGCTCCACGTCGGTGACGCGCTCGCCTTCAGGAAGGCCGGCGAGCCCCCGGAGCTCCGCCCCCCCCGAAATGATGCTGGGCGATGGCCAGCTGCCGATGCCCCGCGGGCGCACGCCGCGAGACACCGCTCCCCCAATGCGGCCGGGAGCGTTCTCCGCTTGCTCTCGAGTGAGTCCCCGGCTTGGCCTTGGACGAGGTCGATGATGGCCTCCGCCGCCGGGAGAACCATCCGAGCTCCTCCTCCGCCTGGGCCACCCTCGGTCGGCGGCCTCTTGGTTGGCGCTGTGCTACGCCTCGCCTCGGCGATTCCAGCGCCGCCATAACGGCGCTGAGCCGCTCACGGAGTTCCGCCATGGTGACTGTTCGAGTCACCATGGCATGCCGTCCTCCGGCACTCCCCTCGCTGGCCTCCGCGGGGGCAAGAAGCAGCTGTGGAGTGGATGCGCCGATGGCCAGTACCCTACAAATTACAAATCGCTCCAGATTAGATTTTATCCCAAAAATGTGAAGTACGGTAAAATGCTAACTTACCCCACGCCACGGCGGTGCCTCCGGGGCTGAGTGCTCGGTGAGCCTTCCGCCGGGCGCTTGCCATGATCTATCTGCTGCTCCGCGGAGAAGAAGGAAGAGGAGTAGAGGAAGATGAAGAACTGAGCAACTGACTAGGGTTTCTACGGGAGTAGGATGCCTTTTTTCCTCACCGCCGCGCTTTCTATTTATAAGCGGGAGTTTGGCAGATACGACGGCAGATGTGAATCGCCGCACCGCTCCACGACGGGTCACTTTCCCCACGATTGGAAAGTGCCATCATTACGCCCACGACCGAAGGTGAACCGTCGTGGCACGTTCTCCAGTAGCGTTTCTCGGCCTTCGCATTGGGATTCTCTTTTTTGCCCCTCTGACAAGGCGGAAGGTTAACTGGGCCGTTGTCTGGGTCTTAGGCCCACTTAGTTTGGCTACCGGTTTCAATTGCTTTGGTTTCTTCGCAGAGTCACATCTTTTTCTGAAAGAGATGATCAATTCTAGTGATTGTCAAGTTTTTTTAGAAAGCTTGCCACAAAATGCTTCTCATCTTCCAACAACCTTGGTGACTACGTGGGCCCACGTCACTTAGCAATGACTGGGCCTGTTCCTAATATGGGTTCTGACCCCTACCGAATATATGGCTTTTCTGGAAGTTAGTTTTCTCAATTAAACCAATGACATCTGATATCATATGCTACTGTGGGCCCACGTCTCTAGACATGAGCTGCTTTTTTCTTTTTTCTTGAGCAACATGCATCTTTCAACAAAGACTTGTGTTAATTTGCCTCTGAGGTCGATTTCTTCTCCGAACTGGTTGGCTTTGTGGCGAACTGGTCGGTTCTTCGCAGAACTGGTTGACAGGTCAATGACAAGCTTCAACTAAGTAAGGTTACAATCTGGACTGGTCGGTAAACTTCAAGATGGTGTTGCTCCTCAAGATTCATGGTGCTCGAGGACTAGCTGTGGGGGTTTAGACCCCTATACCCTCACGGCTGGCCTTTGGCCTCGCTAGACAGGGCAGCCCAGCCCACAAGACCAAGACCGATCGGCCTTTCTGGCCTGGTCTGAGTCCTAGGCGGACAATTAAGAGTTACTTGTCATGCAAGGCAACTAGTCGGTTAGGAAACCAATTGTATTCTACCTAGATACGATCTGTTTGTAAGCGACCATCTCGGGATCCCAGGATCTGTAACCCTGCCCCCCAGACAATATAAGGCGGGCAGGGACCCCTCCAACATATCTCAATCCTTTTTTGATCAATAACAGAAGAGCAGGACGTAGGGTATTACGCATCTAGCGGCTCGAACCTGGGTAAACCGTGTGTGCTGTTCTCTCTGTTCCATCTCGCTTGTAGTCTAATAGCGTGCCTCCACCATAAATCACTGCCATCGGTATACCCGTGGTAGACTGCCACCGATATTTCGTCGACAGTCACCTAGACGGTTGGAGCAATGAGCCGGAGTTGAGCAAGCTTGGAGATTGTTCTTGGCCACTCCGGAGGTGATTGTGAGGGGTTCTTGACCTTGTCCCCGTGTTAGATCGCAAAAGGTACTCTAGTGGAATGCTTGTGACTTGTGTTGCCCTCATCTTGTGGTGATTCTTGCGGTGCCCGTTGGAGGCTTGGTGTGGTGCCAATTAACCGCCGAATCCCAAGTGAGTGTGCCGTCACAACGAGGAGTAGCGTGTTGGTGTTGACGGTCATTAAGTACACATTTTATACCATCAACTATCGCTTGGAAAGAACCAATAATAGAAACACAGGGTTATTACTGACAAATTCCACGAGTTTTGGTGACTTGTCCATTTTTTCAGAGAATTATTCAGAAAAGCTTAAAAGAGGGATTAGAGTGCATATTTTCCACAAAACTTAACCGCGACAGAAAACATCGCCATATGGACCGGGAAGGATCTAGAAGACGCCCGAAGCAGCGGGACCTGCAGCAGACACCAGGTGGGGCCGGCCGGCCCCACCATGGCGCCGCCTGGCCCCCTGAAGCTAGGGTTTGGTCTCCCCTTCTGGAAGCTTCCTCCACCACCTCCCACGGTGCATCTTGGCCCTTGGTTAAGTCGGTTTGATCCTGCGGCGCGTGTTCATCCCACCGGGCTATAAATAAAGAGGCAGACCCCCCTTTAGAAGAGAACCAATTCATTTCTCCTGCTTCATTTGTCAAGAGTAGACAGAATTTAGGGTTTCCAGATATTAGAAGTAGAGCTCTAGTTCTTCAAGTTCTTAGTTTAGACATCTTGCAAGGTTCAAGTAGAGTTGGGCGCTACGCTCGGGATTCCAGATCTGTTCGTCTAGAGATCGGTAATTTTATCTTGTATCTCATTATGACTTTGCTCTACTTTATTATATTACTATTTATTCAGTTCTTAGTTTATTCTAGTTGCATATTTGATATAGTTGTGATTGATGATGATTATTGTCGTATGACCGTAAAGCGCCTGATTCAGTACTCGAGTGAGTTAGGTGGTATGCATTATGTAGACGTGGTGTCTAGATATATTGTGTACCTACGGAGGCACCCCGATGTGCCGGGGGCGTGTGGTAGTCCGCGCAGTGACAAATTGCGTTGGTTCCTCTCAGTAGTCCACCCCCCGCACGTAGGACTAGCGAGCACGGTCGCGAAGGAGGTGACCCTTGTATCTTAAAATCCTCATTAGTTGATGCTCCTTATGATGTTTTCTGAGTTGGTTATACTATAGATGAGAATGTGTAATATGGCGTAGGCTGTAGCCTTTATATTTAATGATTACATAGGTTTCCTTTACTCTAGCTGGATCACGAGATTGTTTTACTACTTTAGTGAGTCTCTATATTCTATCTCTGGAATACCATTTACCTCATTTACTCAGTTATCATTTATCATATTATTGACTATTTATTGCTACCGCATTAGTGTAATTGGCTATGATAGGTCTGTACATTTATATTCTTCTTAGTCCTTATAAATTGCTTACTCCAAATGAATAAAAGTGTTTCTTTATCCTTTTGGCATAAAATAAATAAACGATACTCGGAATACTTCCCGGGTGAAATGCTACAATAGGAGGATTATCTATGCGCTTGCGGATATATTCTATAAGAGTTATTGCATGTAGATTATTTTGATCCTTGGTTTTTGGCATCATGTTAGGGATGACAACTTAACGCGAAGTGATGTTAAAATTACCAACAAGCATTTCTGACGCCGTTGCCAGGGAATGGCAATTTTATTCATTAGGATAATTTATAAGGATTTATTGATTTGCCAGGAATATATATTTTTAGAATTTCATATAAGGAATTTTATGGGAAAAACAAAATATTAAACTCTAATATAAATACCTATAAATAGATCATAGCCTTTTGCTTTAGCAGACTTACCCGCGTTTTGTTTAGCTATTTTATATGGTAAGTGCAGGATTGGTTGTGGTACTTTAACTCTTTTCAGGAACAACCATAGGAAGAAGGGTCTTACATTATTTTGAAGCAATGGCTGAGAAAACTCTGCGTGAATTCTCTGCTCCAAGCACCGAGAACATTCGCGTTGGTCCAACCTTCAACCTTGAAGAACATGACTATGAGATCAAGCCAAGCCTCATCAAAATGGTGCAAGCTATTATATTTAGTGGAAAGAAGGATGAAGATGCAATTGCCTATCTGCAGAATTTTCTGGAGATTGGTAACACCATTGACATTCAGGGTATTCCTCAAGATGTCGTGCTACTTCGTTTGTTTCCTTTCTCATTAGAAGGAAAGGCGAAGTAGTGGTTTTATCAGAATAAAGATCAAGTCAAGACATGGGAAGAATGTTCAAAAGCTTTTCTAGAGAAGTTTTTCCTAATAAGCCTAACCAATATCCTACGAGGAAAGATTTCAGAATTTTGTCAGCAGAAAGGTGAACCTATTCTAGGAGCCTGAGAGCGTTTTCAAGAATACATATCAAACTGCCCACATCATGGAATGAAAAGGTGGTTGCTCATGCAAACACT
The DNA here is from genome assembly GCA_015844335.1 of Chrysopogon serrulatus. Lineage (NCBI taxonomy): Eukaryota > Viridiplantae > Streptophyta > Magnoliopsida > Poales > Poaceae > Chrysopogon > Chrysopogon serrulatus. The sequence continues at coordinate 485,704 of JADLZL010003131.1, read as the reverse complement.
TTATCACGGACTAACCCAAAGGTCATGTGAGCAATTGGATGCCACTTCTTTGAAGGATCATTTATGTCACTCACCCCCGGAAGAGCTGAAGATATTATGGCAAAGATAGCGTAAAATCGAGTTGGACATATAACACTCGGACATGCCATAAGAGTGAAGAAGTTCCAAAGGAGTTATGCGCATTGTCAAACAAGATGGATGTACTATTGAATTGATTAGAGCAAAGAGATAATTACAAGAGAGATCGTCAAGCCATTCAAGATGCATTCAATTTTCAGAATCAATGTGGAGATTATTTAGGAGTTAAATTCACTCCAGAAGATATTAGTGCAGTCATCAAGAAGCAAGGATGGAGTCAACCTCAGGCAACAAATCAAGGTAAGTACCAAGGTAATTATAATTCTTCAAATCAAAGACAACCACCCTTGAGAGAATTAATATTAGAACAAGCTAGAATTAATGAGAGCATTTATAAGAAGCTTGCTTTTAATGATAAAGTAATAGAAGGAATTAATTCAAAATTAGATAATTTCTCTTTAGCAGTTAAAGATCAGATAACATTCAATAAAAAGATAGAATCACAAATTACACATCTAGCCTCTACTCTGTCTGCCACTAACCATGAATAGGCAAAAGGAATATCAACAAGAGGAGGTAAATCTACATGTGATCCACCTTATCCAAAAGGGGCACATAGACCCCCATATTTAGTGCAGGTAGAAAAAGAAGCTAAGAAGGATAACATAGAAGAAGAAGTCGAAACACCTTCGCCACCAATTGACCCACAAGAACAAGAATTAATACAAGACTTTTATGATACTACTATCTTACCGTTCCCACGAAAAAGGAGAAGCGTCAAAGCGGATGACCAATCTAGTAAGTTTGTAGAGGTAATTCAGAAATTATATGTCAATATTCCGTTGTTAGATGCCATGCAGGTACCTACATACGCAAAATATCTTCGAACCATCCTCAACCACAAGGGACCACTACCCTCTACCGAAGTTGTCAAGCTAACGGAAGAGTGTAGTGAGGTAATTTTGAATTCCTCTCCTGTCAAGAAGAAGGATCCAGGATGCCCTACTATCAATTGTTCAATAGGCAACCAGATGTTCGAGAATGCCTTATGTGACCTTGGAGCAAGCGTTAGTGTTATGCCCAAGACAGTCTTCGACAAGCTCAACCATTCCACGCTCACGCCAACTTCAATGTGCCTACAACCAGCTGACCAATCAGTCCGCTATCCTGCAGGAATTGCAGAAAATATTCCGGTAAAAATCCACAACTTTTTCATTCCGGTAGATTTTATAGTACTTGATATGCAGGAAGAGAGGAAGATACCTCTTATCCTCGAGCGACCATTCCTAAACACTGCAAACGCAACCATCAACTTCGGAGCTGGAGAAATCATATTCACCATCAATGGGCAAGAAGAGCGTTTCGCATTCAAGCCAAGACCCGAACAATGCCAAACTCTGAAGTATCGTGAAGAACAAGATGTAGCAACCTCTCCGACAGCGGAGATCAATCTTGAAGAATAATTCAACTAAAAAAGTCCGGGTCGGTGGACTTAAAACCCCGAACCTTCGCCGGGAGGTAACTCGGTATTTACCAGTAATTTAAATTCTCGCATTGAATATTATATTTTCCTATTGTATTATTAAAAAGAGATAAAAATAAGCATGCCATAAATAAAACCTAAGCCCCATGTAATTACAACTAATGGAGCGTAAAACCCCCGTCAGTGAAATCTACTGTGGTGACAGAAAATTATAAAAAGACCATCATTAGAATTCTAATTTTTCGTAGCTTCATAAAAGTAATTTGGTTTTTCGTTCTTGTGTCATTATACGGTATTTTGGTATAAATACGGGAGACATATGGGATCCACACACATCACCTCACATCACATCTCCCCCACCAATTATTCACTACACTCCACTCATTCAAATTGTCACACTCACATGCATGTTCCCTCCCCAATCTTTCCTGCCACCGAAAGAAGCACCTAGGGACTAGCATTTGGATCACTCACATACCAATGTCGACACCAGGGAAATGAGAGCACCAGCAGGCAGCAGGTGGGGCCGGCCGGCCCCACCACCATGCCGGCCAGCCCAAGTTATTAGGACCGGACCGGGCATTGAACCGGTGAGGCTATCGGTTCAATGGTTCACCGGTCCAACCGTTAAGAACCGGTTGAACCGCCCGGTTCGATAGTTTTGGACCAGAGCAATTGAACCGACCACAAATAATTCGAACCGGTGGAATATAATGATATACAACATATAACTATTATCTAAAAAAAATAATAATTAGCAATAGGATGTGTCTTAATTTAACAAGTTCCACAATTTTTGGTATTGCAAATACATGATATGTTAAAAATATGCTTGAAAAGTTAATATATGAGCACTTATGAATTGGTGAAAAATGGTTTGATTACTAATTTAAAGATTTATTGTTACAAAACAATTTCAAATGTTGACATAGTGTGTACCATCAAGAAAAGCTCATCGAGTTAATAAAAATGGATATATTATTTGTCTAATATTGAGCCGATACCAAAAAGATAAAATTTCTAAGTTAAAAAGGCATCATTGACATCAGTTGCAGTCAGCACGGCAAAAGGCAACCACGGTAGCAAAGTTTTTTTTTTTGTTGCACACGTGAAAGACTCCATCAATGCAGCGTGCCAGCGTCCAATCTCCAAGCGCCCACAGCCCGCCAAGCCACTAGCAGCGGGCCAACACCAGCAGCCATGGGACCCAGCGGCAGGTGCACAGGCGGAAGGAAGCATGCGCACGGAAACTGCAGTTAGCTCAGATCGGAACGGTTCACTCGGAACCGGCCGGTTCACCGGTTTTATAAAAAATTGGCCGGTTCATCCGGTTTTTACGGGTCCGATTGCATGACCGATCTTTTAAGCGAACCGAACCATTGTAGTCTCTAGTTTGGTCTTTTACCGGTTGGACCGCCGGTCCGGTCCGGTCCAAATAACTAGGCGGCCGGCGCCCCTCTTCCTCTCCTCTGCCTCCCACTTCTCTCTCACTCAATACTTCATCTTAATACCAGAGAGCCCAGTTCCTCCTTATTTCCAAACACGACGACACTACAATCTTTCAAATCCACCATTAATTAGCAAGAAAAAGAAAAGAGAGAGGAAGCAAAGTGCAAGTTCATCAAAAGGAATCCCTTTCCCCCTTCTCTTTGATTTGCTAATCCTAATCCTTTTTAAATTTTTGTGTTCTTGTTTGTTCTTGCCGTGTTCTTCGAATTCTTCATTCTACAGGCAAGATGAGCAAGAAACTCAGGAGTGCAGCAAGGAGCCTCGGAAGGGCACTCTCTTTCTAAAGCACCCAAAGCCAGTCATCATCTCAAGTGCCTTCGTTTGTCAGCTCCGGAATGGACGTCAATCCCCCATCATCTTTCGACTATGACAACCCGTCATTCTCTTCCCAACAGGAAGAGAGGTATGAGTTAACAAATATTAACCAAATTTTATTACCACTTAGGCCACAAACTGAAATATTCAATGTGGTTAAGCTAAAAAATTTACACATGCTCCAATGTTTGATGATACTTTGCTCCATGAAACCGGAATGGATTCCGAGTTTGAGCTCATATTTAGAAATATTGGATGGGAAGATGCATGGCAAGTCACTGAGCAGGGTAGCAAATTACTTACTATAGAATTTATTAGCACCCTAGACTTTGATGATGATAATGTTAGATTTAGAATGTTCAATAAACATTTCACCCTCTCATAGAAAACTCTCAGTATAGCACTAGGATTTTCAAATCAGTGTGTAGTTAATATAGCGGAAGTTCTCCAAGATTTTAATAAAGATGATTTTTGGGAGAGCATCACTGCAAAGAAACCAGAAAGGAAACAGAAATATACCACTGAGGAAGTCCAGCACCCCACACTAAGATTCATGCTTAAATGGCTAGCTTTCACTTTCTTTCCTAGAGAGGAATTAAACACTATAAGACAGGATGAACTATATCTATTATATATCATGATTAAAAAGAGGAAAGCGTCACCTGTAAAAATGATGTTGAGTTATTGGAGAACTGTTCCTTCCATGAGAAAATACAGTATTTCTTTTACTTCCTGGATCACACGTTTAGCTACAGGGCTAGATTTGCTATCACGTGCTACACTCACTTTTATCTCTGATGCCCGCAGAATCATTGGCTATGACTTTTTCTTTCGTGCTCACATGCTGAAACACCGAAATAATAAAATAATCATGATTTATAAAAACTATCCTAATAAGTACGAGCTGCCTGACAGGGAGTTAGGAATTTATTCTGTTAAGAATTTTATTTTTTCAGATAGTAGAGCTAATATTGGCAAGTGTCCGTCAGCACGCATTAGCAGGGCATCAAGGACCCATTACACTGGAGCTGACCCAACACCATCTGGGCCAGCTTATTTTCATTATACTAACTTTGATAATCCAGGAGCGTCGCAAGAGCCACATCAGCCATGGTCCACCCATACAGGATGGGGAGACCAGCCTACATATCAACAAGGAGAATCATCCGCAGCAACAGGGTAGGGTACATCCCCCACAGAGGAGCCAGATAATACAGAAAATGACTTTTAGAGGGGCCGTGCGTCCTTTTCTGTGCGCAGAAATACGGATTTCACCACTGGTGGACCATATCCGTTCCATGCACCACCTAAAAACAATTACTATCGACCACCTGAACAGCATTTTGAGACTCCCATTAATGATTTTCTAGCTTTATCTATTCATATCACTAACATTGAGCAGGAACCGCATGCGATGAACGACACCTTGCATCAGCACGAGCAGTGGCAACACCAGGTTGACAACAGATTCCACCAGCAGGAACAATGGCAACACCGTGCAGATCAGCAGTTCGAGCAATTACATCAGAGGCAACATCAGACACAGAGCGGGTTGGAATATTTGATACAGCAGTTGGGATATCCGCCACCACCTCCACCACAGTACTGAGTACGGTGACATCCAGCTTAGGGGAGAGCCCCGCTAGGTGAGTACCTCTCACCTTTATATATACTCTATCAGTTATTTCGGTAATTATTCGAGTATTTCTTTTAGTCTTTAATTATGTCATTTTTATTCAGTTTAGCTGTAGGATAAGTAAAACTTGAAGTTTTCTTTAGCTCATTATTCAAAAAAAATGAATGAATAAATGATGATGAATGAAGTGATTAATTACCTGTAATTACTTAGTATTTGAATTTAAAATTCTCCTGTGAATTATATGAAGTTTATCTACCCTGATAATTTATTCTAAAACCTGATATCTGTGGGTAGCATAAGACTTTTAATTAAATCAAAGTAATTGATGGATATGATATGAAAAGGTTTGAGCTGGTGTTTATTTCATTCTGAGTGATATCTAAACTCTAGACACTTTCAAATTTAAAGCAATTTAATAATTTGTTCTGCTAATATAGTTTAAGTAGACTATTCTGTTATGCATTCATGACTGAATCCACATGCACAAAAAGGGTTTTGCTCTATATATAAATTCTCTCTTAAAAGTCTAAAAGAGAGTGTGGACTATAAAATTAAAAGATGCCATACCAAAGAAGTATGAGCCTAAAAGATGCCATATCAAAAGGGTATGTACCAAAATAAAAGAAAGTAAAACAAGGGGTGCAAAGACACCCGCCTGAGAGAAAAAAATGGGTATAAAAAGTATCCGCTGGGGAGATAGCCCACTCTTCTCAGGAAGACAGAAAAGAGAGAATATTGCATAAGGGTCTAAAAATATAATTTTTTTATCACTAGCACATTCAGTCATGATATATAGCTTAGTAGTCCACTACAATCTTGTTAGTAGATTCTCATTACTTTCGAAATAATAATATATACGTACTTAAAAGGAAGAGAAAAACTCTGGAGTAATGTATGAGCAAAGAATGAAATAAATAGTGCTTGCTTGATTATTCTATCTTTCAATCACCCAAGATTTAATTAAAGTTTGAGAAACCTCACGGTTGAACGGAATAAGAATAAGATTGAAAGGTAGACTAATGTAATTTAATCCGGAGAAGAATTTTAAATTTATTGTTTAAGTATTTGTTTGGAATTATACATATGAAACCCTGGAATTTTATTTCAAGTCAACTTTGCTAAGGGACTAGCAAAGACTTAGCTTGGGGGTATTATTGACGGTCATTAAGTACACATTTTATACCGTCAACTATCACTTAGAAAGAACCAATAATAGAAACATAGGGGTTATTACTGACAAATTCCACGAGTTTTGGTGAATTGTCCATTTTTTCAGGGAATTATTCAGAAAAACTTAAAAAAGGGATTAGAGTGCATATTTTTCACAAAACTTAACCGCGACGAAAAACATCGCTATCTAGACCGGGAAGGATCTAGAAGACGCCCGAAGCAGTGGGACCCGCAGCAGACACCAGGTGGGGCCGGCCGGCCCCACCATGGCGCCGCCCGGCCCCCTAAAGGTAGGGTTTGGCCTCCCCTTCTAGAAGCTTCCTCCGCCGCCTCCCACGGTGCATTTTGGCCCTTGGTTAAGTCGGTTTGATCCTGCGGCGCGCGTTCATCCCACCGGGCTATAAATAAAGAGGCAGACCCCCCATCAGAAGAGAACCAATTCATTCCTCCTGCTTCATTTGTCAAGAGTAGACAGAAGTTAGGGTTTTCAGAGATTAGAAGTAGAGCTCTAGTTCTTTAAGTTCTTAGTTTAGGCATCTTGCAAGGTTCAAGTAGAGTTGGGCGCTACGCTCGGGATTCCAGATCTGTTCGTCTGGAGATCGGTAATTTTATCTTGTATCTCATTATGACTTTGCTCTACTTTATTATATTACTATTTATTCAGTTCTTAGTTTATTCTAGTTGCATATTTGATATAGTTGTGATTGATGATGATTATTGTCGTATGACCGTAAAGCGCCTGATTCAGTACTCGAGTGATTTAGGTGGTATGCATTACGTGGTGTCTAGATATATTGTGTACCTACGGAGGCACCCCGATGTCTTGGGGCGTATGGTAGTCCGCGGCCGGTGATAGGCTGCGTTGGTTCCTCTGTAGTCCACCCCCCGTACGTAGGACTAGTAGAGCACGGTCGCGAAGGAGGTGACCCTTGTGTCTTAAAATCCTCATTAGTTAATGCTCCTTATGATGTTTTCTGAGTTGGTTATACTATAGATGAGAACGTGTAATATGGCGTAGGTCAGACTTTATATTTAGTGATTACATAGGTTTCCTTTACTCTAGCCGGATCGCGAGATTGTTTTACTACTTTAGTGAGTCTCTATATTCTATCTACGGAATACCATTTACCTCATTTACTCGGTTATCATTTATCATATTATTGACTATTTATTGCTAACACATTAGTGTAATTGGCTATGATAGGTCTGCACATTTATATTCTTCTTAGTCCTTATAAATTGCTTACTCCAAATGAATAGAAGTGTTTCTTTATCCTTTTGGCATAAAATAAATAAACGATACTCGGAATACTTCCCGGGTGAAATGCTACAATGGGAGGATTATCTGTGCGCTTGCGGATATATTCTATAAGAGTTATTGCGTGTAGATTATTTTGATCCTTGGTTTTTGCCATCATGTTAGGGATGACAAATTAACGCGAAGTGATGTTAAAATTACCAACAGTTGGCAAGCACGTGAACCTCGGTAAAAAATCCGGTGTTCATTTGGGATTGATCCATCGAGATCATATTTGGATTTCATATTGATTGATTGGATCATCACCTTGGATTTTCATTGTTGATCAAGAAGGTGATTGGCACGACATCCTGGAGGCACGGTTTGCATCCCTCGGTTCCTACCTTGCGATTACTCTTGTATAAAGTTGCATATTAGGGTCTGTAGTATAGTTTGATTGCTAAGGACATTATTTATAGTGTGCCTAGTGTATTAGGATTGCTAGAATTGGATAGGTTGGCTTGCAACCCCCTCTAGGCTAGCGCAACACTTGCTTCGCCATTTAAATTACTAACCGGTTTGTTTAGTGCTTTGTAGATTTTTAATTAGGCTATTCACCACCCTCTCGCCATTTAGGACCTTTCAGGCGATGATCGTGAGCCATTGGATCAAACTGACTTCAACGTGCGGCTGAGATCAGTCCTCAAAGGCGGTGGAGCAAACTAGGCGAAGCGGGCTTCCAGCGGGTCCTAGGCCAGACCGGCCGGTCCAGGATGGGACCGGCTCAACATGGCAACGGGGAATTCCCCGTCGGGTTTCGTCTCCCCATCCCCGTCCCCGTGGGGGAAGACTTTCCCCATCCCCGTCCCCGCGAGAGCTCACAGGGGACGTTCCATCCCCATCCCCGAACCCGGGCGGGGAATCCATCCCCGACGGGGTCCCCGTCCCCGTGATACATGCTTGAAAAGGAATTACTCAAACCAATAATCTAGAACAAATATTCACCACAACGCACCTTGTACACGAGATGTTATTGTTCTGTTTACAAATCACAGCTCCTTTGCTGCCAAAATCTCAAACAAATAACAAAAAGAACTCAAAACTACACACGTGCTTGTGTCAGGATGAAGAACTAGATGCAAAACGGCAAGATAAACTCCGATTCCACTAGCAGGATGAAAAAAAAGGGGAGATGCAACACTATAATAGCCATCTTTACGTACTGGACTGCAAATCGAGGTTCCTACACTACAGATCGAGGTTCCGAGTAGTAGTTTCCTGAGCAGGGGGCAGGGTCCGTGGCGACAGCGCAGGGGCCAGCTGCACGCCGCACATCAATGGAGGGTGGAGTGGCTCGAGCCGTTCACCGGTGAGCACGCGCTGCACGGCGAGAAACACGCGGTCGCACCCATAGGCCACGGGCGACATCTGCGCCTAGCGTTGCGGCGGCTGCGGGAGTGTTTGGGAGCTGGGAATTCGAGAAATGAGAGATTAGGGTTACAAGTATGTATATATATAATCTAGCTACTGATGGGCCTGGATGGGCCAAATTGGTGTGAACATTAAGCCTGCGACACTGCATTCGTTTAGCGGGTCGGGTTTGTGGGGATCGGGGACGGGGGGACGGATCCCATCCCCGTACCCGTTAGACCCGACGGGGATTGATTTCCTACCAATTAGATCCCGGTGGAGGTTAAATTGACCCCATCACCGTCCCCTAATAGGGGAATTCCCCATGGGGATTCGGGGATCGGGTCCCCGTTGCCATCTTGAGGACCGGCTGGTCCCACCTGGGGGCTGCTGGGCCTCCCCTTCGGCGTGGTGTCTTCTAGTCCCTTTTAGAACCTTTCTGCGTTGTCGTGGCGCCCGTTTTCCCGTTTTATGTTCCGATAAGCTACTAGAGTTGCGTCTTTTCTAGTTTACACCTGCAAAAATAGTGAAATACCAAAACTCGTGGAATTCTGTCAGTGCAAACCCTATATCTACTTTAGTGATCGTAATTGTATCTTTTTCTATGGCTAGTTGACAGTTAAATTCAGACATTAACGACTATCAACAGTCATATACCCTTAACCTAAGCAATAAATAGTGCAATAATAGAGCGTAGTTAGATGCTTTCTCTATGATCCAATCTTTATCATCCATCTCCTTATCAAACCCTTGAGTTATCTTCAAATCTGCTCAATCTCTTTTCAGGACTTGATATTATGTGAGGATGTGTATAAGTCAGCATCGTCATCCTTTGTCGTCAAGACAAAATGAACAAGCAGGTAACCCACTATTATAAACCCTATTTTAGATATGCATTACTTGTTCATTCATAAGTTTTCATTTCATCAAAATATGATTAAACAACTTAATTTACTTCATTAAACTAGAACTATTCACTAAATAGTTAGAGACTTCACTCATAATACGGGGAATTTGCTTAGTATCAATAGAAGTCGAGTTCGAGAAGGGAATTCACTCTCACGTGCGTAGGATGCTACACCAGGTCAATTAATCACTAAAATTTGCAAGGGTGACAACTTACCTACCTGATCAATTTAACTAAGGACCAACCCCAACTTGAAAGGCAATCATGATAACCAATTGCTTACTCTCTACTCAAACGAGGAGTAAGGATACTCAATATGGGATCTCAAGTAACATAGCTCGTGGAGTAGTTAAGGGCCAATCATTGGGATAGTGAGTCTGAGTAACCATCTGTACATACCACATGTCAAGGCGACAAGCCCATGAAGAAGGAACCTAGCCTATAAAAACTCACCAAATGCTATACCTGTAGCACAGCATACTCTTACCAGCTCTCACTCTCGGTTGTAAGAACTTGATTGAGCATTCTAACATGAAGAACACCACTACTAGACGTAGGGCTTAGACATCCAAATCAAGATAAACCCTTTTGTGTTAGCCTTGTGTTACACTAGATTATTTGATTACTGTCTCAAAATTAAACCCATGACACTGACCCACTGATGTCTCAGTCTTGTGTTATACCTTTTGACTTATGATTATGACTTGATCCAAAACCCAAAAAAATCAATCTAAAGTTGGAAACCCGAGAAATAGCTCGACATAAGTCGAGGCCAAGTTTGGGCCAAATATTTTGATACAATATTTTTCACCTTGATGTGCATGAACTTTGAACTGGCTAACCAAGGCTTTCAAAATCTAGGAGAGTATTAGAATCATACTATTAATAAGGATTAATTAATATACCCACATCCACTTGTACTTTGCCAATAATACTCCCTCCACCTATAAAAGGAGTAATTTCTAGAAACCAAGCTAATCAATTTTTTTTAATTTTGATCAACTTTTTATAGAAAAGAGTAAGATCATCTCCAACAGTTTAGTATTTTTTATTTCTTAAATCATATTGTTTGTCAACTCCGAAAATAATATAGGGAAGAAAGAAGATCTCATCTCTAAGAGTTTGATATAATTGACTTTTCAAAACCCAAATAGTTCCCACGTTCCTTGATTTATGGAAAAGATAAAAGAAAAACACTTTTCCACTAACGACTCTGTACTTTCTACTAATTAACCAATTCTAGATCTGAAAACTTCCCTCTCTAGTAAACTTGCATTAGAAACCCTGAGAGTAAACCAATATTATGTTTTTACCCTTCTACCTCTTCCCGTAGCGGAGATGCGCGGGTAGCTCAGGCGCATATATATGCGCGCTCGGGAGGGATTTTTGCGAAGTTGAGAAAGATGGGAAAGAAAATGCCAAACTGTTGGAGTTTTTTCTTATTTTGCCAAAAAATTAAGAATGGGAAAATCGGATGGCAAACCGTCTAAGATGATCTAATAACATTTACAATATAAATTGAGCATATTATGAAAATATATAGTAAATCCAATGACACTAATTTGATAATATAAATGTTATTTTTTTAGAAATTCAATTAAAATTTAAAATTTTAACTTAAAACAACTCTAAAAATTACTTATTTAGGGACGGGGGAGTACTAAATTAGCAAGAATTCCAAAATGCTTGAAAATTCTAGTTGCCAATTGGAACGATTATAGACAACTAGAAAATATTTGTGCCTTTGTTCGAAAAGAAAAGAGGGACCAAATTTGTTTCTGCAAGGATATATGTGTAATTTCTGAACTTTCAGAGCGCACATGCGCATTAGGGTCTTGGTATAATTGCGCACCAATAAGCATTTCGCAGGCTTTCCTCGTGGAAAAAGGAAAAATCTGCTCGTACTCTGCCCGGATAGTTCTGCCCCCAGTCCGGCGGCGACCATGTCTTCCGGCAGCCGCTACATGGCCTACTCGCCGTCGCCATCCACCGGCCCGCACTCCCCTCACCTCCCCCTTGCCGACCATGAGAAGTATGCCTTGCCTCTGAGCCCTCACGCCCCCTGATTTTATCCACTGCCCTTCCTGCTCTTTGCTGCGTTTATTTTTTGGGGTTCTAGTACCGTGATTAGGGCCTGTGTGGTGATTCTGTGGTCGGATATTCTAAACACAATGGACCTTGGAGTCGATTGGTGTTCCCTGTCCTGTTTCTTTTGGCTTGGGATTAGATTGACTGAATGACTGCTCGTTGTGCTAAAGATTTCTGATGGCTCCAATTCGATTGGATTTTAGATGATCAAGGTGCGAGATGGTGGCTCAATAACTGTAGTCGTCGAGTTGGACTTCTGCCATGTCTAAGACTTGTTTATAGATTGAGTGAACGACTTGGTCATCGAGTTGACTTGTATAAGGCTTGTGTATATAGATTGAGGAGTGAAGAACTTGTATAGTTACATGAATCTTGAAAATTTATGCACTAAAATTATAGTTTTTAGTCTTTTGATAGCTGCGTTGGCATTGATACTGGATAGGTTGGTTGGTTTCAGATGAGTTTTTATGATTGGATTTGAAACATGGATCTTTTGTTATTTGGGGGATTGGTAAGAGTGAAGTTACTCAGCATTAGTGAACTGATCCTTGTGATTTCAGCTGATTTCCTGGTGTTGGCTTAATAGATTGTAGTTGTTGTGAACTATTGATGTTTGGTTGGTGTCACAATCAAACAATCTTGTCCAACTGAAACATTGAACGAAAGCTTGATCATTTAGACTGCACCTCACCACTTATGTTGACTCCAATCTTTGATTCATAAATGCTGAATTGCAAAATCAACTGGTAGGTTGGACAAATCCATGAAGCCACTTGACCTGACTCTAATGGATCTCCCCCCATGATTCAATATGACATTTCAGTTGATCAGCATCCACTTTCTGTTGTTAATCTTACATATGTGTTTGGGCTTACTGATTCTGATTTTTTTTCTAGGTACATTGCAGAGTTGCTTGCGGAGAAGCAAAAGCTTGCCCCTTTCATGCAAGTTCTTCCATGCACGTCTCGATTGTTGAATCAAGGTAAATCATTAGTAACACATCCACTAAATTTAGTTTCTTGCCTACCTGGAAGAGGCATAGTTATTTTCCTGAGTGAGCAATTACTGGAGACATACAAATAGTTATGCAAATATTTTTCTCCCATGTGCTGTTGGTCTAATTTCTTAGAATCACTGCAGACATACAAATATATACCTAAAATTCTTATGTGAACTAAAGGTTCATTCACAACCATTATGCACTTCCTTACTTAAAAGAATCCGCAAAATTCTACATGAGCAGTTGTGCACGTGCCAAACCATGCACACTTGTTAACATTCCTGTGCATACATGTTTGTTTGTTTGTGCAAAATAAATGAGACATGCAAAAATGAATATATTTTGCACAAACTTTATTGGTCTGCATGATTTGGCATGATGTAGAAGTAGAATTTTTACATCTGGAAATATGCAGTGGTGGTCCTATAATTGGTGTAAATGAGCTAAATTTGCAGAAATCCACATTCGAGTGTAGTTCCATCTGCTGTGAGTGCAAACTGGTTGTAGCTTGACTATTGATACCTGTCAAGTTGGCAAGCACCAGGGTTCCAATTTTTTTGCGTATTATAAATCTGATGCTACAGTTGTGTAGGATATTTGACGTTTTCTTCCCATCCCAACTTTATATAAGGAAAAAAAATTCAAATTTCTCCCTTCGAGTTTAGTCTGTCTGGATAACCCCTTAAACTAACATGTGGCTTGATATACTCCTCTCCCCCCACCCTCTTTACGAATATTTCAGTTGGTTCAATTTGCCTATTATCAAAATCTATTTTATTTTATTTTCTCCACGCATGAGTTTAAATTTCAAATTTCGTGAGGTGATAATAGACATCATAATTTCTTTTTATAAAATATTATGAACTTTCCATCATCATGTATCATACAAATTTGTATTTCTAGTATTAATATATTATTAAGTGTCCTAACTTGTCAAAATAATGATAAAAATTTATGATGTGTTTTTTTAACAAAATTATGGTGTCAGCTATCAGCCTATCACCTCACACAATCTAAAACTTAAAATCAACTTGAATGGGGAGAAAGAAAAATAAAAAATCTTGTTAAGGGGTAAACTAGACCAACTAAAATAGTTGAGAGGAGTAAACTGAACCAAACTGGACAGACTAAGCATTTGTATGTATAATGGAAGCAACTTCACAAAAGAGTGGCTACTTGCTGTGGTAAGAGAGATAAATAGTTATAGATGCTTAGAGAAGGGCTCCTAACATCTTTGTATGGTTGTTACTGTTATTTAACCAGTTCCCCTTTTTTTCAATTATTTCCTTGATTTCCCTTTGTTTGAATAGCATAGCCATTACTTTGGATTTAAATGAATTCCAAAATGTTGATTGAGGGTTAAGACTTGGGTCGTACAGTCATGACTCAGCAGTAGTGGAAGCTGACCCTGCTTTAGTTTCCTGAGGCAATAGTGCTGTGCTTTGATTGCTTCTGGGTAGCTGATGCTAATACTGGCGTCTAAAGTCAATGCTGCTCTGAAAATTTACGTGTGTTCATGACTACAATAGTTTGAATTAAATTTAAAAATGTTGAATTTAAGTTGATGTGCTTATTCGTCAACTTCTGACTCGTCTGCTTCAATGTGTAATGCTAACTTATTGGTACCTGTTATGCTTGGTACTCCAAACTGTGAGCAGAAATATTGCATGTGTCTGCACTCTTGGGGATTCCTGTTTTAGATCAACCTGGCTACCAGCACGGTAGCCCCCTTATAAATGGAGGAGCAATACCAAATGGAAGGCCTGTTGAAATGAATGGTTGGGCGCCAGCAATTCCATCTGAAGTATGATTACTGACCACTGACGTAACTATTGTATTTATTTTTATGAGTTGTGGTGAATGTGAAATATCTAAATGAACTAACGGCTTGACTCTTGCTGTTGATGTTTATCAGTACTGTAATATTGTTTTGTTCACCAGGCAATTAATAATAAACTGCTGTAATCTCTAGGGATAAATTCTTATCCCACCTCTGGAGTTGATGACTGGTTGCGTATTAACTTCTCAAGCCACACAAAATTTTCAAACCTACTGACTGCATGTGTATCGTATATTTAGAGGAATAACTTATCTTCAGTTAACACCTTAGTTTCTCAGGAATGGTGTGTCTTACGCAACAACTGGTGAAATCTAGCCAAGTTAAATATTGAAATTTCTGTGTTAGATCATTTGGAATTGTAATTTGCAGTGTATAATGACTACATGATTAGCTATGTTCTCATTACAAAATGTACTCCAGTTCATTAAATAATTTCCAGAAGTTGGAATCTCAGCATTAAAGTGTAAAGCTGCTCAAGTATTCGATGATTAAGTACAATTACAACTTAGATTTGGGCATTTTGCTGAATATGAAAATGAATTTGACATAATTGGTGATATTACAGCGCACACATATTTCTTGCCAGCTCTTGAATTGGGGATTATGCATCAACTTTTTTTTTGTCTCAAACAACACAGGAGACATTCTGCTTCAAGTTAAGCTAGAATATTCTTGTTTTCATGTAGTTGATTTTCTTGGGGCCAAATTTTGTTTTATATTTCAGGGAGCAAGCATGTTCCATCCTCCATCCAGAAGTTGGCTCAACCCACAAGGCAGCTCCTCAGGATTTATTGTGAAGAAAACCATGAGAATGGACATTCCTGTGGACAAATACCCTAATGTAAGAAGTTGCTTGCATATCTTAGTTCCTTTGTTGTTTACTAGAGATGAATTTTGCATGAGTGCGGCATTGTGTTTACAGTTCAACTTTGTGGGGCGACTACTTGGTCCAAGGGGAAATTCCCTTAAGCGAGTTGAGGCAAACACCGACTGTCGTGTCCTGATTAGGGGCCGTGGCAGCATAAAGGACGCTGCTAAGGTAGGTTTCATCTTGGTTTATGACTTCTGCTTGTGACATTTTATATTTGTGTCACTGCTAATATTCTCATTGTAAATTCTTGAGTCATTATGCACTGTGTTGTTTCCTTGTCAAGAATTCACCATTTTTAGCCACTTTGGAGCAAGACTTGCTCAGTCGTCGTAGCATCTTAATTTGGGTGGTTCATCTTTTTTTTGTTTTGTCCTATGGATAGTTACATAATTACTCCCTCCGTTCAAAGGCTACATGGGCAAAAAGTGCCCAGGTTCCTTATTAAACTAGATATTTCAAAGGCTTTTGATTCTATTTCATGGGCTTTCTTACTGAAAGTTTTGACACACTGGTTTCCGTATTCTCTGGCGCAATCTTATTTCCAATCTCCTCTCCACTTCTACCACGAGAATTTTACTTAATGGAGAACCTGGGGAGATTATCAAGCATCAGCGTGGTCTCTGTCAAGGAGACCCTCTATCTCGATGCTGTTTATTAGTGTGATGGTCTCTGCGAAGTGGGGCTGCTGCAGCCTCTTTCAAAACGGACTTGCTGGGCAAAGACTTATGCAGATGATGCCTTATTTATCGAGCCCTTGGAAGAGGAGCTACATATTACTAGGGCAATTCTAGACATCAATTGGTAAAAGCTGCAGTACCCCAATCCAGTGTAGTGATGAGACTATGGTGGAGATTACAAACATTTTACCTTGTCCAACTGCAGACATTCCTTGCACATACTTGGGTCTTCCTATGTCCATCAAAATACTTCACAAGGCAGACTTAATGGCTTGGATTGAGAGGACAGCAGATGAGTTTCCCGGTTGGAAGGCAACTCTCATGCTACATTGGTACGGTTTGTGCTCTTGGCTATCCCAGTCTATCTTTTGATCGCTCTTAATGTTCCAACGTGATTTATCAAATTAGTAGATAAAATCAGAAAAGGATTCTTATGGAAGGGCATGGAAAGTGCTAATGGGGGTTGCTGCTTGTTAGTTTGGGAGTACAACGCCCTATTGAGCTTGGATGATTCGGTATTCATAATCTTGGTGATCATGGGCTGAGCTCTGCAGATGAGATGGCAGTGGTTCAGAAAATCCCAGGCAGAACGTCCATGGGTAGATTTAGAGCTGCCTTGCCATGCTAACACTATGGCTTTATTCTCTATCACCACGATATCTAAAGTAGGTAATGGGAACAACACTTTGTTTTGGACAGATCGATGTCTTCATGGGTGTTCTGTTGATGAGTTAGCACCTACAATTGTAGCAAGTGTGCAGCCCTGTCTTAAGAACAAGTGCACGTAGCCCAAGCCTTGGAGAATAATACCTGGATGAATGGTATCCAGGGTGGGCTAACTATGTTTGGCTTCATGGAGTTCTTCAGGCTATTTGCTCGTCTTTGTGGGGTTGGGCTGTCTGAGGAGGACCAACATGTTTCGAAATTTGATGCTTCAGGAGTTTACTCAGTTAAATCAGGATGTAGAGCTTATTTCATTGGTTCAGTGGCTTTTGAACCTTGGCATCGAATCTGGAAATGTTGGGCCCCACGAAGGTGTAAGTTTTTTATCTGGCTTGCTGTTCGCAGTCGTTGTTGGGCAGCAAACCACCTTGCTCACTGAGGATTGTCACACCTGAGAGGCGTTCTTTGTGTGATCAAGATTCAAGAGTATAAGATTCATCATTTGCTTACTGGTTGTGTACGCACGATAAGTTTGGTTCAATATTTTTTTGCCTTTCGGTTTGGGAAGCAAAGCTCCTGGACATAATGATCTTTGTTTTGCTGATTAGTGGGCTAAGATAATGCTTGTGTCTTTGACGGAGATTTCCCTCAAGTCAGTGAGCTTTTGTAACAGTTTAGGGATGAGTATAAGCTTTTGATTGTACACATCTGTATTACCAGATAAGGAAGACATACAAGACACTACAAATACAGGAACATACATAGAAGATACAGAGACAGCTATCCCAACAAACTTGCACAGAAGCCCCTATAGAAAACAGAAAAAACAAATAAGCCCCTGGCCACCGTGCACAGCAAACGTGTCGTAGAACTCCGCCGCAGGCTATCGCCGTCGCTGAAAGCTCCGAAAACATCCCAGATCTGAGGAAGCCCCATTGCAAAGAAACTTTGAAACGAACCACAGTAGACACATGTCACCATTGTCGGGCTAAAATCATCGCTGAAGAAACATCTCCCGGGGATGCACCCTGAGCTCCTCAGACCATGGATCAAAGCTCGCCGTCGATAATCGCCGAGGGAAGCTCGAGCTCGATCCACTCCATCCTGCTGCAACACCCACAACCATCACTTCATCCTTGACATAGATCGCTGCTAGCATCGTTGCCTCTTCGAGTCGACGAGACGCCAGCCTGTGCAGACTCATACAGGAGCCGACGAAGTTAGGCTCCACCTCCACACACTCGTCAATGGCACTGGAGCAGATCACCGGCCGAGACGGGGAATAGCACGGAAGGATCTTTATTCCATGGAGATGCCAACACCACCGCTACATTGCCACCTCCTGGACACTAACCCTAACAAACGCAGGCGCCATCCGAACCCACCGGCACAGAGAACGACCACCGGAGCTGAGGGGGACGAGCGGCCCCGCCGGTGAGAGGGCACACTCTCGAAATCACTTCCGATTCACTTCTTTGCACTGTAGTGAAGGGGAAAGACGGTTCGGGAAGATGCTATGGCAGTGATGAGTATAAGTGCCTAGCCGGAGCTAAGAATCTTCATGCTCTCGGACTGGATCTTTGCCTTGCTGTTTGGTCAATTAAAGTATTTTTTGAGTAATCATGTTGTGAAGTGTTTCTAACCTTCTCATGTAGTCCTGGCATGAGCTGGTAATGTATACGGGCCGGTCTTTTTTCTCTCTATAATATGAAGATATACAGCTCCCCACGTATTCAGAAAAAAACTCCAATCCAAATTATATTTTGCTTCGGCTTTGTCCTAAGTCTAACTCAAACTTCTCTAACTTGATCAAATTTATGGAAAAATGCACCAACATCTAAAACATCAAACTAGTTTTATTAAATTCTCCATGGGATATGTTTTGATTGTGTGTTTATTTGGATTTGTAGATATCAGGATATTTTTCTAGAAATTCAGTCCAAGTTAGGGTAATTTGACTTACGACAAAACCAAAGTGAACTATAATTTGGAACAAAGGGAGAAATGGATATTATGACCAAAACTGGCGTCCTTACTGACCACATCCGAATAGAGCAAGCTAATATTGCATTTGGCTACAAACTTGATGTATACTGTATAGGGACACCTGTATGTGCCAAGTCCTTGGGTACCTTAGTAACTTGCTTTTACATTACTATTTATTTGTTTAGCTCAGTTGTGTACCTTGTCCAGCTACTGTTGTTATAGAGCCTTTTTTAATTTTATTTGACTGTTGAGGTCACTGCGTGTCACTGCCTTCAAAACTTGCAGGAAGAAGTAATGAGGGGAAAACCAGGATATGAACACCTCAATGAGCCCCTCCATCTTGTGATTGAAGCTGAGCTGCCAGCTGAAATTGTTGATATCCGTCTTATGCAAGCCCGAGAAATTCTCGATGACATGCTGAAACCTGTGGTAGGACACCTTTGCCTATGGTATTTATTTTTGGTGAATTTTCCATTTTCATTTCTAGTTCTAACTTCAACCATGTTGTCAACATCTTTTGGTCTTGGGTTTTTATAATCTAATATGCCTATATGTTCAAATATTACTAGGATGAGTCTATGGACTTTTTCAAGAAGCAGCAGCTTCGAGAACTTGCCATGCTAAACGGCACCCTTAGAGATGACAGCTCGCAAAAGTCTGGGTCGGCCTCCCCATTCCACAACATGGGCATGAAGAGGGCCAAGACTCGTGGTTAAACTAGGGTGGTACTGGTACCTATCTTGACTATCCGAAAGAGAAGCCATCATCTGTCATGTGAGACTTGGATTTGCTGCCTGAACTGTCAAGTATAATATATGTTGCACTTATGCGTGGCTTTGGCTGTGGCTGTGTAGTGTGCTAGACTACTAGTGCTTACTCTAGAGTTCTAATCTAGGGGAAAGGATGTGCTATCCGATTTTGGTAGGCTTGTATAGCTCAACAGGTTGGTCACCTATGGAAAGAACTGATTGTATAGGACCGTACTCGGTAATGCTTCTGTGTGATCTTAGTGCAGAGATGAACATTATTTATCAGAAAAGTTTCAAAGTCATCACGGTGTTTCTTTTCTGGTATTAGTATCTTGTAATAAGCAGCTTTAGGCCCCCTTCACCTTATCAACATTATACAAATTAGTGAAGGATTCTAACTAGGATTTATTCTAGGACCGGATCGCTGTGGCCGGATCGTTTCACAGTAGCTCTGAGAAGCGCCTTTATTTTACACTTGCCATCAACAGCGGTCCAGTTAATGGACTGCATTCAGTATGGTGGCCATTGTTTGAGAATATGGATGATCCGCGGAATGGGTACGTGTATAAAAAGCTCCGCAGAATGGACTGCATTCAGAGCAATTGGTTGTCATTCACAAAGGTGGAACAAATGTTAAATCCAGATTGGAGGATAGGGGCTCCTGATTCTATAGATCAAGAGACGTAATCTTGCTGTCAAAGACCTATTACAAGTTCCCAACAACTAGCAAGTTGCTGGGTTGAAGATCGGCGTAACAGAGTTTCTGGCAAATGGAGCACTGCAGTAGATTTGTGTAAAACTTCTGCAGAGGGGAATAGCTTGAGCATTTTTTCCTTTTGGGACGGAAGAAACATTAATTAAAAAAATCAGAATGTCATTAAGAAGCAGTTACAGCTGCACATCCTCGAATGCTTCTTTTGAGTGGCCATTAAATCTGCTCTTAAGATGCTTCATATATACTGCTCTTAAGATGCTTCTTTTGAGCGGCCGATGGAGTAGGAGTATGCAGTGCATTCCAAATCTGCTCGAAGATAAGACAAAAATTAAATACGACAATCCTTCATGTTCTGCACAACGAGCATATTCCTCGGACCTACCATGCCAAAGAACAGGCGGCAGCATCTGGTTTCTCGGCGGCTCTCCACCGTCGAAGTCACCGAGACGCTTGTCCGGCCTCCTGTGGCGGGCCCTCTCACGGGGGAAAATCTACGGCTCTGCGAGCGGTGACGTGCCACGTCTGTTGTACCCCTTTTGACACGTGAGCCGTGCAAGTACGGAGGATATATATCCTCCGTCATAAAATAAGTATACTGTCTTGTTTCTTGAGATGTTAGAATATACTTTTATAGTAAATTTATTTAGAAATACAAACATTGATATTTTTTTTATAATACTTGGTGAAACTTAAAAACTGTTTGACTTCTCAACAATCGAGATGTATACTTGTTTTTGGAATGGAGGGAATAGGCAGGTTGCGGGTATCAAATTCTAGCTGTAAGTATGCAACGAGTACCACAACTTGAGATATATATATATATATATATATATATATATATATATATATATATATATATATATATATCACTTATGTCATATACATATCATTCGACTAGCTTACTTAACGTGCAATTTGTAGCATATAAGTAACATGTCAAACTATAAAATACGATGTATTTCATGGATAGCTGAATAAAATGGTTGTGTGAGCTATTAACTTGTTACTTTTCTTGTGTAAGTTGTTTTGTGTTATTTGTATGAGCATGAATGATGAATATATGATGTATATAATTACGCCTTGTAAATTACTATATATTGTCCTATTGAACTCTATGTAAGTTAAACTGATGTATCTACCTGTCGTTTAACTATGAATTTATTATTTTATATCCTATGATTTTATTATCAAATTTTATCCGCGATATGCTCTTGGAAGGGTAAAAGATAGGGCCGCGATTATGCTCATGGGTAGGTAAATGCCTCACTGACCTAGCTACTACCATTGCTAGTTACTTATTTATTATGGAAGATGACTTGCATTGTTTATTCATTGTTGATATCAGTTACATAACAATTTTTATGGTTCTTGTTTGCATAGTTAAATGGTACCTACAATAGATGTCAATATGTATCTTGTTATTCATACAATGATTAGATGTTCTGGAAACATAGAATTTAATTATAATTTACCAAGTGAAAAGTTATTCTCTTTTTTTGCTTGCATTCATCTTGAGCTTAGTCTCACGTATGAAGAGACTCATTAATGTTTAACTAAGGATGAGGATTTTACACATACAAAGATTCATAATTAAAACTAAGAGAAAAAATAGTTATCATGTATAAGTTCTCTTGCATCACATGATCAACTCCATATATCATGGTTTTAATACTTTATTTTTCATTTTACGTAATCTTATGCTGCCAAATGATTTAATATGGCTTCACTCTTCTTCATGTGAAGTGCAAGCGGCACAACCGCTTAAAAGCATAAAAACCATTTTTGTTGCATAGATCTCTCGACATTGTTTTTGTCTTACATGGTGACATAGCTTGTACCATAACATTACAACACGCTTATATTTGTCTTTATAATTAGCGTGGAGTGTACTACTACAACCTCAATGTTCGAAAACCAGCAACGCAACCTTTTCCAATGTCGTATCCTGCGTTGGAACAAATCATACAGCTATAAACTTGCATAATATGCTACATTGTTTAAAACAAACTCTTGTTTCTTCACGTTAAGAAATAGTGTTATATCTTAAAAGCCAAAAGGTTGGACTTAATATGACAAAATATCATGCTTTAAAACCACACCATTACCTAAAAGTTTATTGACGTAAGAACAAATGCTACAGCTTATTACACATTTCCAACAACAAACTTCTCCCACCAGGCAAAGAAATAGAATCTTTTTTATGTGCACACGAGTGGTTATTGTCTATAAATTGCACAAGACATCTCAACTAATGGATACACAAAACATTCCTCCAATTTCTATTCTATATTCCCATTAAACTTACTAAGATCTTAATTCTTGAGTTGCAACCATGGACATGGCTTTGGCATCTAAAGCCTTTCCTCCATCAAATGCTACCGCCGAGCAACCAATTACAAAGCGTGACAAAGCTGCTGCAAATGGCTACTCTTCTAAGGATACATACCTCAATCCTCAAGCTAATGATGTAAGTTCTAATGTTGTCTGTCCTTCTATTCAATAACTTTATTTACCTTTCTATTCAAATAATAATAATAATGAGCTAGTAGTAGCTTCAGATTTATTATTATTCGTTGATATATGATACGTAAATCCGTCGTAGTGTACCAGGACGTCAAGCTTTATGGGAATCTCAATTTGGCTATGGCCAATATGTTGCATAACATAATTTTGTATCTTTGTCTTTCCCTCTACTTGTAGGAGAAAGAAAAAAATAAAAATAAAAATCCCGTGCTACTAAAAGATGAGTTAAAATCGCACAGCCACACGAGCAGTCTGACCACCACCA
Source organism: Chrysopogon serrulatus (assembly GCA_015844335.1). Lineage (NCBI taxonomy): Eukaryota > Viridiplantae > Streptophyta > Magnoliopsida > Poales > Poaceae > Chrysopogon > Chrysopogon serrulatus. The sequence continues at coordinate 462,579 of JADLZL010003131.1, read as the reverse complement.
CTCCCTATCAATCAGAATCAGACACCGTGTGTCAGTGTGTGGCCTCACTCCACTCACCTCACCGATCCCTTCCTCGCCACTAGGCGCCACAGACTCCCCGTGAGCTCCGCCACGCGGGTCCTCCCTCGTCCTTCCTCACCGCCGGAGCGAGCAATGGCGATGGCCGCCATAGCCTCCCCGTCGTCCAGGACCCTGATCCCTCCGCGACACCACGGCGCCGCGCCCTCCCCGTCCACCTCTGGCGACTCCTCGCTCCGGCTCCTCCGCGCGCACACGCGCCATGGCCGACGCAGCCGCGGGGTGTCCGTCTCGACGCCCACGGCGCGGAGCCGGCCGTTCGTCTTCTCCCCGCGCGCGGTGTCCGACTCCAAGAGCTCCCAGACCTGCCTGGACCCCGACGCCAGCACGGTATGCCCCGCCCCCTGCACGGGGAATGCGATGGTTTCTCTTGGCGCGCCTGACCGTCTCTCGCTTGCGGCCTGTCTCTGATCCGTCGGGTCGCGCCTTCGAGGCGCATTTGCCGTTCGTGATGGCAAATTGGGACGCGCGCACAAAAGATTGCTTTTTCAATCTTTATTAATAACGCGTTGCTAATCTAGATGCGCAAATCGGCGGCTGGGATTGTCGCCTTCTCATGTGCACGTTTCGTGGTTGCTGGCTACCGATGAATGTGGCAATTTGAGGATGCTACTTGTTGTCAGGCTCATGTTGTTAAATATGATTCCTTGTGGTAGCCAATAAGAAATTCATCAAGATGTTGTCAGGGCTGTAGTTGTAGGTAATTTTGGATCATTATTTATGGTTTAATCGTTTCTTCTTCCATATAATATTATTTTTTGGGTCTGATGCAGAAATTATAATGGCCCGTTTGCTATTATCCTCGAGTGGCCTATGTTGTTTGAACTTGTCTCATCTTTTTTTTTTTTTTTAATTGTATCTTTTAAATTTGTCGCGATGCAGATATTATGTTATTAGTTTCCAAGGAGTGCTAAAACATTTTGAATTTCAGAGCTGTCCTTGTCCTTTTGTGATGCTCATCAGTTTACTCACTCTTGGCTGTATACAATAACAAACACTTGCTGTTGGTTCAGAGTGTTCTTGGAATCATTCTCGGAGGTGGTGCTGGGACTAGATTGTACCCCCTGACAAAGAAACGTGCCAAGCCTGCAGTGCCATTGGGTGCCAACTATAGACTGATTGATATTCCTGTCAGCAATTGTCTCAACAGCAACATATCCAAGATCTATGTGCTAACGCAATTCAACTCTGCTTCCCTCAACCGTCACCTCTCAAGAGCCTACGGGAGCAACATTGGAGGGTACAAGAATGAAGGGTTCGTTGAAGTCTTAGCTGCACAGCAGAGCCCAGATAATCCAAACTGGTTTCAGGTATCCCTACTAATGTTGTCTTTTTTGATTTTGTCAAATGGAAATCTGCCATTTCTTTAGCATGCACATTTCACACCATATTCACATTTTCCCCATTGCATATTCTTGCTTCCACTACATCAAAGCTGTAACCAACAGACAACAAAGGTCATTTCAGTTGGTTGTTGAACATGAGTTTGAAGTGTACCATCATGCCTTAAGCAAATGCATACTAATCTACAGGAAATTTTGCTAGTGCACTTCACTATCTTACGTCAAGTACTGATTTTCTTTTATATTTTTTTCTCAGGGTACTGCAGATGCTGTAAGGCAGTACTTGTGGTTGTTTGAGGAACATAATGTGATGGAGTTTCTAATTCTTGCTGGTGATCACCTGTACCGGATGGACTATGAAAAATTCATTCAGGCACACAGAGAAACGGATGCTGATATTACTGTTGCTGCCCTACCGATGGATGAAAAACGTGCAACTGCATTTGGCCTCATGAAAATCGACGAAGAAGGGAGGATCATTGAGTTTGCTGAGAAACCAAAAGGAGAGCAGTTGAAAGCAATGATGGTACGCATAATGTGCCTTTCTTTTCAAGCTAACTTGATATACAATTGTAGACAATCATTTAGTAAACCTAAAATATTCCTCTTTAAAATGTCTTCACATCATAATGCTGTCTGATTGATGTAGGTTGACACCACCATACTTGGCCTTGATGACGTGAGGGCAAAGGAAATGCCTTATATTGCTAGCATGGGTATCTATGTTTTTAGCAAAGATGTAATGCTTCAGCTCCTCCGTGAACAATTTCCTGGAGCCAATGACTTTGGAAGTGAGGTTATTCCAGGTGCAACAAGCATTGGAAAGAGGGTATGCAAAGTTTATTTGTTTTCTTATGTTTATTGATGTTTCTTTTTTTTATATATAAAATGTACTATATAGCCTTTTCGCACAAATGTCATTACTCCATAAGTTGGTACCCTGACATTTCATTTCTCAAGAAACTTACTATTGTCTAAGCACTTGCATTGGAGTGCATATATATAGTTTGTGTGCATCAAGTGCTGCCTAAGAACTGAATGCTAGAAAGCCTAGGAAGGTTGGGTTGGCTCAAGGCAGGAAGGGTTACCTTTCAGAATGGTATTTAAGACCTTATTTTTGTCTGCAGGTTCAGGCTTATCTGTATGATGGTTACTGGGAAGATATTGGTACCATTGAAGCATTTTATAATGCAAACTTGGGAATAACCAAGAAGCCAATACCAGATTTCAGGTATGCTTTCACTTCTCATTGTGATGCAGTTGAAAGTTACAACGCTGTATGCATGTCAAGTCTTACAATTTCAAAATTTAGTCCCTGCTGATTTAGTGTTTCCCTTCAATCTGAATACAGCTTCTATGACCGTTCTGCTCCGATTTATACACAACCTCGACACCTGCCACCTTCAAAGGTTCTTGATGCTGATGTGACAGACAGTGTTATTGGTGAAGGATGTGTTATTAAAGTTAGTAGTGCTTTGTTTTACTGTAGCATATTTGAAAACCTTTTTATAGACTTTTTATGTTTCATCCAAAGTAATTTCTCATAATTCATTTAATAAAACATTTGTGCCTTGATCTTGTGCACACAGAACTGCAAGATACACCATTCTGTGGTTGGCCTCCGATCTTGCATATCTGAAGGTGCTATCATAGAGGACACTTTACTAATGGGTGCGGACTACTATGAGGTAAATATATACAAGTGTACACTGCTGTCAATGCAACAAGAGAGCTCACAGCCTCACACCTTGGTGTCTTTTTTTTCCAGACTGAAGCTGACAAGAAACTCCTTGCTGAAAATGGTGGCATTCCCATTGGTATTGGGAAGAATTCACACATCAGAAGAGCAATCATTGACAAGAATGCTCGAATTGGAGACAATGTGAAGGTACTCCAAACTGATGTTCTAACGGTCAAGAATATATTGGTCTATACTTGATATCTCATTTTCTCCTCTTATTTTCTAAATTTATTTTTGAAAATATTAACTTTAAAATATGAATAGGCTTGCATGCTCTTTTTTTTTTTAAATGGAACATGCCTATATAATATGACTGTTCATACTTATCTTTCCCTAACTGCCTGCATAAATCTTCATTCTGCACTTTTGCCTGTATTTAACTCAGGTAATTAAGGTGAGGTTCTGTTTTCCACAAGATAAAAACTGTCAACAAGTCATTTATCAGTTTTTGTTATAAACATACAAAATAAAACCTGAAATTCAGAGCCTGATATCAGTTCATGCTTTGGCTTTGCAATACATGCATATGCCATTCAAGTTCCACACAGAAACAGCTGCAATTATCCTGCAATACTGATCCTATTCCCTTGCTCTATTATTCCTATTTTTTGATAGACCTGTTCCACTTGATTATTCATAAGTCTTAGCTTGTCATGAGTCATGACCAGATGACTCAGATCATCTGAAGAGTTCATAAGTCTTAGCATGTTATATGATTAAACAGGAACATTTCATTATCTGCCTACCACACATTTTCTATGGCAGCGATATTTCTCACTAGACTTGATCTTGTAGATACTCAATGCTGACAATGTTCAAGAAGCTGCAAGGGAGACAGACGGGTACTTCATCAAAGGTGGAATTGTCACAGTGATCAAGGATGCTTTGCTCCCTAGTGGAACAGTTATATGAAGTAAGTTATCCCCTTGTTCCTACACAAACTGCTCTCAGTAAAGCTTCACTCGTGAAGCCTGTGAAACATACATCAAAATATTAAATCAACTAGGCTGCAAATGCTACATCTTTGCTCGAGCTTGCAAGCTTGTGTGTTCACAAAATCATTGTTTTGCACTGTGCTGCAGGCAGATGTGCGTCATGCAGCTGAATGTCTTTGACAATGATCAGCATCTGGGTACATGCTTGATCTGCAGATCACTGTGATGGAGATCCTCGAAACAATAAAAGTGTCATTCAAGGCACCTTTTCTTCCTTTTTGCTCTTTTGTGCCCTTTAATGTTGTAGGTTATAAAGTTGTAGCAGCAACTGTTAGTTACATGTTGAATCAAAATTGGATGCCTGGATTTGGCAAACATCTTTGATGCTGTGTAATCGATCAGTTTAATTACCATACTGTGCTGCTTTGAGCTAGAGCATGCTCTACTTATTGTGCGTGACGAACAGAAGGTTGCTGGTTTGCAGATTTTAAAGATATAATATACCATCTGATATATTCCAACTTCCAACGAAGACCATTTTCACTGTCAATTCTTGACATTAGTAGTTGGATCCAAATAGCATCTTGTTAAAAATCAGCTATCTAATGTTTAGTACTAATGGATCTAAACAAGCCCTCAGGGCTTATTTAGATTCATTAGCACAAATAGTTGGATAGCTAATCGCAGGGGCTGTTTTGATCCACTACTCTCTGGTTACTAATAGGTGGTTGGCATCTTTTTATATCTATTAGCAACTCCAAAGCTTCTTTTGAAACTACTAATAGTTAGCAGCCTCCTAGCTATTAATTTATTGGTTTATTAGCAAGTTTGTTTGAATTCACTAGTATTGATTCTAGCCGCTAACTCCAAACATGCCCTTAATTGTGACATGCCATGTCATAGATTGATAGACCCAATTAAAAATTCTCCACCTGTGTACTGGCACCACCTCTCGATTGTGCGTGCTTTTCTCATCATTAGTCTTTTGTTTCTTCTTTAGAATCATTTTATTTCTCTAATTTGGTCCCAATCAATGCTTAGCCTCTAGATCCAACGAGTTCAGGTCCGTTCATCTTTTACGAGCAATCGTACCCAATGAAGAATTGGAGATGTAGCTATATACGTCCAGAAAGTGCTCATGCATATATGGATATTCCAGACCCCTCTTAAAAACTGGAATACTGCCACCAATACTACAACTAGCTTGACTCGATCCGATGGGGTTTTGCACTTTAAACTGCAGTCGACCAAGGTTGAAAACCTGCATTTTCCAATCCAGCAATAACTACAGTTCAGTTCAGGATCAAGTACTGTTTCGGTGTTTATTGGCATCAATCAACCCAGTGCTTATCACCCAAACAAAATACCGGCAGCCCATGAAGCAGAGTCTTCTGCAGTACCAAAAACACTCTACAAATAACCCCAGATGCAAGCAGACTGATGCCCTCGCTCACTTGAAATGGTAGAGCGGCAGCTCGGCGTTTAGGGGGTGGGACATCACGGTCAGCACATCCGTCACCGACACCATGGAGCTGATGGCTGCCTTCAGGATCTCCCGGGAGCACCCTGGCTTCACCATGGTCCTAACCTGGGAGCACATCATCATTGGGCATGTAAATGTTAGGACCTGCTTCTTAACGTTTTTTAATCTGAAACTACTGGGAAGCAGATGAAAGGATCTCCGATCTCAACCTTGCCGAGATACTCTTTCAGTATCTCAATGTCGCCCATGTAGTCCTGGTTCTCAATGGTCAGCGTGATGGGCTTTGCATCTGAACCAGGCCCTTCGAACTGAATGCCTCCTGGAGTCCTGTAGAAGTCGTCAAGGAGGAAGCTTGAAGCCTTCTCTCGCAGCAACCTGAATAATGCAGGAACAATATTAATTCAGTTCATCTTCCTCCAATGCTGCATCCTTTCCTTGAGTAATCAGAAAACAGGTACATGTCCTGAACAGTGTGGACTTACTCATAAGCCTTCCCTTTCAGGTCAATTGGAGAAGGATGAATGGAAGGCCTTCCTATAGGGATTGCTCCAGGGCCACGTAAATGCCTCTTGACACTCATCATCGCCTGGTAGAGTGCAACTAGGTCAATAATGAGCATATAAATAGATGTTCAGAGTCTGATGTGGAAGGCATGGTCAGTGGCATCTTACAGTTAAAGGTGCAGCAGCACATCTCCATTTGTCAACAGGGTCTTTCAGGTTAGCCACAGTTGCCATGTAACCAGTCAATCCAACTGCAATCATATGCAGGGAGATACGTCCAAGAGCCTAAAATGTCCAGTGTTACCATGAATACCATAAGGATCAGAACATTCAGTTTTCTAAAATCTCGGTGATATAATACTCACATAAGCATAGTCACAGTCAAAATTTGACGGTATAGATCCTCTAGCCTGATATCCAAAGAAATGACAGACTGAACTGAACTTCCTTCCCTTGTATCTTCCTTCTTTCTGAATATCAAACATCCCCAATCACTATGGACAGATTATGAAAAACAAAGAGATAGTGATAACAATGGAACTTACTGTTCTCTTTATCATTTCTGTTTCTACTAGATGGGCTAACAGTTGCTCCGTGTCAATCTGAAAACAAAAGGGCACTATGACACCAATAATTACATTAAATAAGTTTTGACTGAATAGTTATTGGGCATTCAGAATCACAAACCTGGGACAACTGCGCAGAGTTATCTGATTCTTGGTGGAGCAGCAGCTGAGTGAAATATTACAATTAGTTTAATCCATAGTTTATCTTGATGTAATAAATATTAATAAAATCCAACTTTGTGCAATACCTCTCTTCTGATGAAGGGTGGCAAGAACTGGAACAGAGCAGCTGCCCACGGAGACAGTTGTGATGACATCTCAGCCACAGGAACATTATTGTTGTGAAGGATATTGATTTCCTGATGTATTTAAACGGAAAACAATGAGATGGAACTAAAATAATGCTCTTCGTCATCCCATTGTTTCCCCAAAGATAGATCACACATACCTGAATAAGAGCATACATTTCTGGAATGCTTTCTATAAGTCCTTCAGGAATAACAAGTACTCCATGATATTTCCCTGAAGATGGATAACCAGTCTTTTAATTTATGATTTATCACAGTACCCTGACACTTTGATTAACTCGAAAAAACTAGAAAAATTACGTCAACCAAAGCTACGAGTTTATTTTCTTCTACTTGCTCAACATAACAAAGAACTGTACGAACCTAATTCTGCCCTTGCTTGTACTCCATCACATATCTTGTTTATAATTTCCATCAGAGTGAGTTTTGACAATGCTACCTCCTCTCCTAAGATGAGCTGCAAAGAGCAATTGAAAAAAAAAGGATGTTGATGCTCTTTCTTCACTTTATATAGTAGAGAGATATGACCACAAATTTGATAAAATCATACCATGTTTGGGTGTGACTGAAGTGCACATTCAAAGGCAACATGAGATGCTTTTCGTCCCATCAGACGAACAAAATAATAGTACTGATAGGATGAAAAAACATCAGCCAAAGGTTCTTAGTAGCAATAACGATTGCAGCCTGCTCAGCTACTAATCCAAATGGGTGACAAGATAATTACCTTTCCAGCTGAGATTGCATCGAGGCAAACATTACTTACAAGCTGTGAATTAACCTGAAAAGCAGTTACCACACAAAATGACATTAGTGACAAATTGACAGTGGCATGTTATATTTGGTTCCAAGTTCCTTCAGGATCGACACATATTTCTACTAGACTATGTGTGTTACCTTGCATACTGTATCAAATCCAACTGTTGTTTCAACAAACTGGTTCTTGAGGTCACCATTCAATGTAACTGGAACACCAACAACCTGTTTAATGGAGGTTTTGCATTCTTTGAGATTTTTTGTGTGCTTGAAGAATATGAGCATTGAAAAACAGTTTAGACTAATAATGGTTATACCTTGGTCTTACAGTTATTCTGGATAAGGGTCTCTGCAAGCTGTGCAGCATCAGAATTGGAGGTCACTCCTGTAGACCGAGTGAGAACAATGTGTTTTTTAAAAAATGCTAGCTTGAACCAAGAGAAACTTCATGGTAATTCTGACGACTACGCATTTACTGTGTTTTCACAACATCTTAGAAATTCACAGCATCTTAGAAAATTAAAAATTTAAACTGGTGTGATGACCACCAACTGCATGGTCAATTTGTTTATAAAATAAGAATCATCATTTGTGACATTTTGGAGCGGAATATTGGAAAATATTTTGAATCCATGGCTAACCTGTGGATTGCTAATAAGAGACACCCAGTTATGAATATTGTCTCCTCTGCTGTCCAATGGACAATTTGGAAATTACGAAATGACGTGTTTTCAGAGAACTATTTGGTTGGGAATGAAGCTGGTGATACTCAGAAGATGGTTGGCGATGTTCAGAAGATGCTTGGAATAATGCTCAGAAGATGGTTGGCGATGTTCAGCCTGGAATTCTAGGAGAAACTGGAGGTGGTGATCCAACAGTTAATAAGCAGGGCCAATGTTATGCCGCATATCAAAGTGGAGGCAAGATACATCAGAGCGGGTTCAATCCAATGCTCAGCCTTTGGTCACCTCCAGCGCTGAACACTGAATTTGTATGAGCATGGTCGCAGGAGTTTGCAGGCAGTAGTTAATCATCGTTTTGCCGGAGTGTGTGGTGACAGCTTGTCTAGCAAAGATTTGTAAGCTGGCCTTAAGGCTTTTCTGTTGCTCTTGGCAGGCGTGCCAAAACGCTGTATTTTCATCTATCATTACGCTTTATTATCTATAAAAGCGGGGGAAACTTTTCTGTCTAAAAAAAACATCACTTGTGACATGTGCATGCCAATTAAGCCAAAACAAAAGAGGAAAGGGTTTTGGGAGCTTTGGCGAGCATTGGATGTCCTTAATTAGTACCTCCAATGATGACCAATCCATCCAAGTTCAGACTGCGGCATGTTGTCATTGCTGCATTCACTTGCTTAGTAGTGCGGATCTGATCGATACTCCTCCCGAGCAAATCGAAACCACCTTGAAAAGAGCAAACAAGATATGCCAGTATTTGAGAATAACAGAAACATGGCCACAGTTAGTAAGGGGACAACAAGTGGCACCAACCTTGGTTCTTATAGGAAGCAAGAACATCGTCTGTGATCTCCAACGTCCTGTTTGCAAACAGCCCCTCCGTGCCACCTATAATACGAAGCACACAAATCTTTAAAAAAAAAAAAAAGGATACGGGAGGAAAAGGCACTTTTTTACATACATAAATAGCAAAAAGTGTGACCAAGCAGGTAATTTTCAAGAAATTGGGAGATTTTAGTTACCGACAAATCCGTAGAGCACACTCTGAGGATTGTACGCTTTGAGTGCGTCATGGAGGCCCCAGACGACGTTGTGCCCTCCCGGCGACTGCCTCCCAGAGAACACCACGCCCACCCTGCAAAGGAAGCAAATTCAGGCAAGCTTCGCGCGATCTCGCGACGCACATGATTAGACTGGGCGTCCTGAGGTGGACCTGATCGGGTGGCGCTCCTCAACGGCGCCAGCGTCGGCGGGCGGCGCGACGAAGCTGACGAGCGGCTGGCCGAAGGTGTGCGGGAAAGCCTGCGCGACGGCCTGGGCACAGGTGGGGTCGATGGTGGTGGTCGCGTCGCCGTACTCCGCCCTCACCGTCGGCCCCTGGGGGAGAAGGAATTGGGTTAAAACCGATTGCTTGGCCGTGGATGGATAGAGGAATCAATCAAGAAGGGTAAAACCCCCAATAAACCGCCCGAAATTCATGAGGAACTCAGAATCACGCCCAGCACAGAAACGGCAAAAGTGATTGTGTTACAGAGGAGAGCAAGCAGAGACGGGGAGCGATGAGCAACCAGGCGGACAGGAATCGCAGGGAATCAAATGAAAATTGGTGATCAATCACCTGCAGGCATGGCGGGAGGCGGGGCTGGTAGAGGGCCCGCCGCTGCTGCAGGCCTCCCGCGAGCTCCTTGGGCGCGCCGAAGTCGGCGTTCATCTCTCTGTCTTCTTCTTCCTCCTGGCTACTCGATCTTTGGCCACGGATAGTGGAAGCCTCCTCCCTGTCTCTCACTGCAGCTCTGTTGACTCACAGCGGCAGTCGCTTTCTTGTAGAGGGGAGAAAGCGAGGTGGGTGGGGATAAGAGCGAGAGGTGCAGGGCAGCAGGCAGGCCGCGGCGCCGGCGGTTTGGCCAGGCTCTCGCTGTTGGTTTCGCTTGTCCGAAGCAGTTGCAGACAGCGAAGTCGACAGCGAGTGACTCGAGCCTTGAGTTCACTTCCACTTCCCCAGCTACGCTGCTGCGCTTGCCGCCCACCGGCGTCGCGGCGCGCGCTGGCGGTTTTCCTCATGCCTTCTCTGTGGGTGGGTGTGCCTCGTGGGTGGTGGTGGTGGGTGGCTGCTGCCGCTACCGGTGTTTGTTACTGTGATTGTGTTATGTGTGGGCGTGTGTGGCCGCTAAGATCTTAACCGAGGAGTCAGCAAACGATGAGGGCAAAGTTTAGCTGTTTTTAGTTAAAAAAATTGAAAACAGAGAGTACAGAACTAATTAAATTCTAGACTATTTGATTCTTGTTTAGTACTTCCCTCCATTTTGATTTACGTGACACCAACCTTTATGGCAGTAATTTTGAGCTTTTTTAAAGAAAACAAATTACTTTTTGATGCTTCAGCTTTTCGTATAATATAATTTCCATTAAGTCATGCTTGGAACGGTCAAGAAAAAATAATTTGTCATTAAACATAGCTCAATAGTGTTATACACGTTGAACTATCTGAAAACATTTTATAGAAAAAAATGGTGGCATGTAAACAAAAAAAAATAAAGGGAGACAATTCACGCCAAAAAAAAAAGAGTCCTTATTACTTATAGTCTTATGTCAATACAGGAGAGTTTCTATTTAGGGTCAATTTAAGGTTTTTGCTTGGATGATGGCATGTGTTGGTTCTACTTTTGATTTTCTACAAATCAAGGTCTAATTTAGTTTCTATTCCATCTCCATGGAATTGTGTGTCCCAGCGCATATGCACCTGAAATTCATTATTTCATATGAAGTTTTCTAGATTTAGTTTGAATCTAAAAGTTTCTGACAGTATAAATGCATACAGATGTGCATATTTTCTTTTGAGTTAAATGCACCAGCGGCCTTTGTCGGTGTTTCGCCACTGATAGCCCGCCACGGAGGTACCCGGGACGGTGTTTTGTTCGGAGGGGTGTCGGCGTATGCAGGAACTCGATGGTAAATGCAGGTAGACACGATTTATACTGGTTCGGTACGCCGAAAAGTCACGGCGCCCTACGTCCAGTTTGGGTGGATAGTATATTGCGCCCTGCGCTTGATGGTTTTTGGCTGTTGAGCCTTGTTGTGTCTGTCTATCTAGGGACCCCTGCCTCTCTTTATATAGTCCAGGAGGCAGGAGTCCTAGTCGGTTATAATGTTGGAGTCCTAATAGGATTACAAGGTAGCAGTCCTACTAGAATTATATATGGAAAGTCCTAATTAGACTAGGTCTTCTTCTCTTTTTTTCATGAGGAGCCCTGTGGATCCCCCGTCGACAAGCCCCCAAGCATTTCATGATTGAGCTTCGGAAGCCGGGTTCTTTTTGAAGTGAAATCTTGAGATGGTCTTCTTGCTTCTGCTTCTTTAACTGAGATGCACTTTTTTCTGAAAAAGTGCACTCAGTGAGTGTAGCCCCCGAGCCTCTTGCTTTCTGGAACAAAATGCTGGAGGTTCCTTAAAAATTTTTGAAGATCTTCTTTGAGGGTATGTACCCTGCAGCCCCCGAGCCTTCTCCGGGTTCTTTTCTTTAAAAAAGAAATCGGATGAAGGGTCTTGATGTGTTGTTCTCTTGCTATTTAGCATAAAAAACTAGAGGGTCTCTTATAAAAAAAATTCAAAGATCTTCTTTGTATGTACCCTGCAGCCCCCGAGCTTGCTAGAAGACGCTGTAGAAGCCTTGTAGCAGGGTCAAAAAATAAGTTTGAGATATACTAATCAAGGCCCCTGACGCACTGCTCAAAGTTAGCACCCTGACTTGAGCAGTATGGAGCAATTTGATAGCACATGCAAACTTGATGCGTGCTGATTTGAGTTTTTTTTATCCTCGTAGGTGGGGTTCTTTTTTTCTTGATCTCTGTCAGTTGAGTTCTTTTTCTTCTGATCCCTGCTGGTAGGGTTCTTTTTCTCTCGATCTCTGTCAGTTGAGTTCTTTTTCTTCTAATCCCTGCTGGTAGGGTTCTTTTTCTCCCGATCTCTGTCGGTTGAGTTCTTTTTCTTCTGATCCCTGCTGGCAGGGTTCTTTTTCTCTCGATTTCTGTCGGTTGAGTTCTTTTTCTTCTGATCCCTACTGGTAGGGTTCTTTTTCTCCCTTAAGATCGAGCCCCCGAGCGTAGTTGGAGTTCTTTTTTCTTCTGATCCCTGCTGGTAGGGTTCTTTTTCTCCCGATCTCTGTCAGTTGAGTTCTTTTTCTTCTGATCCCTGCTGGTAGGGTTCTTTTTCTCTCGATTTCTGTCGGTTGAGTTCTTTTTCTTCTGATCCCTACTGGTAGGGTTCTTTTTCTCCCTTAAGATCGAGCCCCCGAGCGTAGTTAGAGTTCTTTTTTCTTCTGATCCCTGCTGGTAGGGTTCTTTTTCTCCCGATCTCTGTCAGTTGAGTTCTTTTTGTTAATCTGAGTTGTTTCTGCTCAATCCAAGTTGTTTCTGAACTCGGCTGATTATTGACGCCTCCTTATTCTGATGCAGGCATGTAAGCTGGGCTTTTTTTAGTGTAGTCACATGCTCTTTGTAGACGCCAGAGTTGTTCCCTCCGGATTGGTGTGCTTCTCTTGTACTGGACCTAAGTTCTTGATTGCTACGTAGGCATTATAGATTTTGTATACCGGTGCCCTTGTTTTTTTTTTGTGGAACTGACTGGTTTGATAGCTTTGAGTCTTTGAAGTGGAGTCGTGCTCCTTGGAGATGCCAGAATTCTTTTCCTCTGGGTTCTTTTTGTAGATCCAGTGTTCTATTACGAAACGCACTGGGTATTGGTCCTGAGATGCCTCTGGGGTTTTCCCTCAGACCTGCAGGTTTCTATTACGAAACGCCTACGCTATGCGGGTTTCTATTACTTAAACGCCCGCTTTTTGTAGATCCAGTGTTCTATTATTAAACGCACCGGTCGCGGGGTTTCTATTACGAAACGCCTACGCTGCGGGTTTCTTTTTACGAAACACTCCGCTTTTTGTAGACCCGGTGTTCTATTACGAAAACGCACCGGTCGCAGGTTTCTATTATGAAACGCCTACGCTTTGCGGGTTTCTATTAAACCCGCCCGCTTGGGTTATGGAGTACACGCTTCCATGTATTCCATGCCCTTTTTAGTAAGAGATCAGGTTTTTTTGTTGAAATCAATTTAGCTTCATATGGCTTTTTGTGCTTGGGGAGTCGGGCTCCTTTTTATACCGAAGTCCCCAAGACTTTTATTGGCTTCATGTCCTTCTATAAGCTCGTATGCTGTTTGAAGTGATGAACTCCTGGATAAAATTTCTTCAATATCTTGATCCTGTAGTTATCTTGCATGTCTTTTTCGCAATGTGAAGCATTGTCCTTGGGTATGCTTGCCCTGTGGGTGGAATGGACACATCATGCTTTCAAGATCTTCTCTTGGCTTGTCTGCTACCGCCGTTGTGCGGTTTGGCCCTCTCTTTCTTTTCTGAGAACTGTTTTTTTGATTCTTTTAGTTACTTTTTTCGTCTAGAAACCTTTCTCGGGTTCTTTCTTCTACTTCGATAATCTTTACTACTTGCCTGCGCTTGAACTGCTCGTTTGTCTTTGGGTTTTCTCTGACGAAGTCCTGGAACTGCCGTTTCTCATAGATCCCATTTGAGAAAGCTTCGATCACCTCTCGCTCCGTGATATCATGAATTTGAACTCTTGTTTCTCCAAATCGTCGATAGAAATCCCTCAGAGACTCTCCGGGTTTTACGCTTGAGTCTTTTGAGTTACGCCTTTAGTGACCGGGTGAGTTATGATTCCTCGCGAAGTTGTCGCGAAAAGCCTTCTCGCAAGTCCTCCCAAAGATCTTATCGACCCTTCTTCGAGCTTATCAAACCATTGGAGTGGCATGGTCTCCAGTGCCATGGGAAAAAAGAGTGTTTTGACGTCGTCTTCTCCTCCAGCTAGCTTGATTGATTGTGAATATACCCTGAGCCATTGCTTGGGTTCTGTCTTGCCGTCGTACTTGGAGTGATTTGATGGCTTGAATTTGGCGGGTAACTTGACCATCTGTAGTCCTTCCGAGAAGCAAGGAAATCTGTCGTATCCTCTGCTTGTCTTGTTCTTAAATCCTCCGTGAGTTCTTTCATCTCCTCTTCTTTCTGGAGTTCTTTCGTTCTTGAATCTTCTGAAAGTACTTTCTGGTCTGAAACTTGATTCAGGTACTTCTTCTCCGAAACTTGGTTCCGGATTAAAACTCCTTCTTAGTTGTCGTTGAGCTCCTTCTTCAACCTTGCAATGTTGTCTTAATTGGCTCCTCATATTATTGCTCTCTGCGTCACCAAGTTGTTCAAAAGCCGATTTTTTTTGTTTCTGTAGTCGTTTTGTTTGTGAGGTTCTTCTCTTCTTTGAGCTGTTCGGAGGTAGTTGCTCATTTTGAAGTGGTTGTCGAGTCTTTTATGCAGTTAAAAGAGTTCTTGTGTGAAGTGATGTAGCTGTACTGCTGGTTTGATCGGATCCTTCTAGCTTTGTTTACTGATGGTCTTGAACGTGCAATGCACAAACGGCTTGGCCTTGATTATCTTGAGCTGCTGTGTGCCCTCTTGCACGTAGGTCTTCCGTGTTCGTGTGTGTCGCCAATCGTTTGCTTTATATACGAGTTTCTTCAATCCTCAATTAGTTTGCATCTTTTCTCATGTATATGCGTCGGAGACGAAGTCCGAATTAGAGTCGAAATTGATGCATCCGTAGTGGCTCTTGTTAGCTTCCTTATAATTATTGTCCATGTCTTTGTCGAGTATTTGGAAGCCGATGTCAAGTACTCGGAAGCGTCGTCATCAAATACTCGGAAGTCGAATGAAGTAGTTGGTAGCCGTCATCAAGTACTCGGAAGTTGCTAACAAGTATTCGGAAGTGTCGAGTCCTTTTCAAGTCCGAATTGAGGAAGTCGCCACCGTATTGTCGTTGTGGTCAGACAGCTTGCTCTTTCTTTTTCTTTCCCCCCTTTTTTTTATTAGGGAAAATGCCGTTGGCTTGCTCTAGGAGAGTCCTGATTTGACCTTGGCTGGAGCATAGTTTGGCAGGGACTGATTATCGGACAGCCGGGCATAGATTGGAGTCGCAGTCGGACACTGGCGCTTATGGAGTCCATGCCGAGGACGTAATTCTGGACATATCCGATCGAGACTCGGCGATTGTCGAGGCTGGTCCCATTGGTGCCATGCATGGCTTGGATCTGGTTTAGCCATGGAAGCATATGGTCAATATCTAGAGGACTAGAGATGTATGAAGATTTAAAGAATATTTACACAAAACATTAAAATATGACTTAGCTTAATTTGTGGCCTGCGTGTTCGATCGCCGCAGCCGAATATTTGGTTGGTTCGACCGAGTAGTTGTTTGCAGCTGAGTTGTTGGTCATTGCATTGAGTACTTGGATTCCGTTGTCGAGTACTCGGAAGTTGTCGTCGAGTACCCGGTGTCAGCTTGCTCAAAATAACTCGGCAGCCAGGGTACTTTGTCGCTTGGTGTAGTCGGCCAGAGTCGTGGTTGAACTTTTTTTTTTTTTTTTTTGGTCGCGGATTGTACTCGGTACCTTCTTGCTATCTTGCTTGCGTCATGGTGCATGCATGTATGTGCTCGTATGTGCACAATTAGCATGTGGATTGTTTTGCATGCTTGTAAGACCCCTTGCTTCCTTGCATGTCGTACGGGAGGTCTTGATGATTTTCATAATTGACTTGTACTGCGTACGTCCTCTTGGTTGTCATGGCCGAGCAGTAGGACACCGTGGCTAGTAGTTGATCATCGCAGCTGCAGCTGATTACCCGTATCCCGTATCCGAGTAGATATGTATTGTACTGCAGAGCATGTGCTGGCTCGATCAATATTGTAGTCGCCTTCCGTGTTGCTGTAGTTGATCCTCTGTTTGTAATCGGATGGCCGTGCTGTAGATGCATGTCTCCGAGACTTGTTGTAGTATCTTGGGCCGTATAGGAGTAGGACTTCCTCGCCGCATGCGCAAGACAGCTGTGTGTTGCGTAGTGTTGTGCCATCCCGGCCGCCGCCGGAGCGTGAGAGCCAGAATTCCGCGTCGGGTGTCGCGCGATCAATTTACGCGTTGGTAGCAAGTATATGCCTTCGGCCTGATTCTGCTTTCCTTGGTCTACACCTTCCGTAATCTGATGTGGCGGTGATTGGAGCACCGTGTCTGCAGTGGCTGAAAAAATTCCCGTGCGAAATTGATGAACGATCCCGCAGAGAATGTGACGTTGATCTTGAGGTCCATAGAGCTCTCAAACGCAAAGCGCCGAGAACCCCTACCTGGCGCGCCAGCTGTCGGTGTTTCGCCACCGATAGCCCGCCACGGGGGTACCCGAGACGGTGTTTTGTTCGGAGGGGTGTCGGCGTATGCAGGAACTCGATGGTAAATGCAGGTAGACACGATTTATACTGGTTCGGTATGTCGAAAAGTCACGGCGCCCTACGTCCAGTTTGGGTGGATAGTATATTGCGCCCTGCGCTTGGTGGTTTTTGGCTGTTGAGCCTTGTTGTGTCTGTCTATCTAGGGACCCCTGCCTCTCTTTATATAGTCCAGGAGGCAGGAGTCCTAGTCGGTTACAATGTTGGAGTCCTAATAGGATTACAAGGTAGCAGTCCTACTAGAATTATATATGGAAAGTCCTAATTGGACTAGGTCTTCTTCTCTCTTTTTCATGAAGAGCCCTGTGGATCCCCCGTCGACAGCCTTTAAACTTGTAACGATGTGTCATTTAGGTCCACGAACTCTGAAAACGCACTTTTGGGTTCCTGAACTTGTAAGGGTGTGTCACTTAGGTCCACGAACTCTAAAAATACATTTCTAAGTCCCTAAATTTGTAAGGATGTGTCACTTAGGTCCGGAAAAAATATATATTTCTATTTCTATTTAAGTTTAATAATATAGTTGTGAATAGCACAACAAAAGATTATTTAATATGACATCATCAATAAATAAATAAACTAAAGTGTTAAAATAATTTAAAAGAACAAATATATTAGGATTAAATTAAATTAGAACAAATAATATTTAATCTTTATGTATCATTAGGATTTAATCTTTATATAAGATATCATGAATCTACTTAAAAGTCAACAATTATTTAATTTTATTATTGCTAATAATGCATGAAACTTATTTAATTGTATATCTATAGATAGATTTAGTATTAATTTTAAATTATTAATGATACATAAAGATTAAATTAATTTTAGTATTTTTCTAATTTAGTTTAATCTTAATATATTCGTTTTTTTAATTATTTTAATACTTTGGTTTATTTATTTCTTGATGATGTCATATTAAATATTATTTTTATGTGCTATTTATAGCTATATTATTAGATATAAATAGAAATATAAATAATAATATTTGTTCGGACCTAAGTGGCACATTCTTATAAGTTTAGGGATCTAGAAATATATTTTTAGAGTTCGTGGACCTAGGTGACACACCCTTACAAGTTTAGGGACCTAAAAGCGCGTTTTCAGAGTTTGTGGTGGACCTAAGTGACACATCCTTACAAGTTCAAGGGCCGCTGGCGCATTTAACTCTTTTCTTTTTATTTTTGAAAAGTCCTAAGTGTGTTTTTCCAAAAGGGTTTTCCTCAATTCCATCAAGTAGAGGGTTTGCCCTGAATATTTTCCCATGATCTCTTCCCCTTAGACCTTGTGTTGATGGGTTTTAGCATGATGCCCACTTTTGCAGCAGCAAAAAAAACGAATGACTAGTGCTAAATGAGATATGTATCTGATAGGAATTACTGGAATTCGATTCAAATTGCGTCATAAGAAAGATGATTTTAAATTTAATCTTATTTCACTTTATGGGCCAGCTCAGCCGGATTTAAAATCAAATTTTCTGTCCGATGTTGTACGAGTGTGTACTAAAGACGCTTTACCTATTGTTGTAGGTGGCGATTTTAATATCATTCATAGTCCTGATGAGAAGAATAATGACAATTTTAATGTGAAATAGTCTTTCTTATTTAATGCTGTCATTGACACTCTTAACCTTAGAGAGTTGGATCTCTCAGGAAGAAAGTTCACTTGGGCTAATTGGTTACAGGATCAAACTTTTGAAAAATTAGATAGGATTCTTGTTTGTACGGATTTTGAGTCTAAGTTCCCGCTCACCACTGTTCAGGCTCTTTCCAGAGAAATTTCGGACCACACTCTGTTGCTTTGCAGCACAAACAATCCTTCATCGGCTTACCAGCCCCAATTTAAGTTTGAATTGGGATGGTTGCTAAGAGACGGATTTTGTGATATGGTCTGAGCTGTGTCGAACGGTGTGAACACCGAAGGCCCCCCTCTTGAGCGTTGGCAGGCTAAAATCAGAAAAATGTGTCAATACCTTAGAGGATGGGCAAAAAATGTAAATGGTGCATATAAGAAAGAAAAAAGGTACTCCTAAATAGATTGGATGAGTTAGATAAAAAGATAGAGACTCAGTTGCTAGATGAAACGGAACTTAATTTAAAGCACGTGCTTAATGAAAGGCTGGCTGAGCTCCTTAGAGGAGAGGAACTTAAGTGGTACCAGAGGGCTAAGGTGAAACATCTATTGGAGGGTGATGCAAACACAAAATATTACCACCTGTTGGCCAATGGCAGACATCGAAAAACTCGTATTTTTCAATTGGAGGACGGGAACTCTATAATAAATGGTGATGCTGATCTCAAAAAAGCATATTACCAAATATTATAATAACCTGTTTGGTCCGTCGGACTACTCTCCTATCGCTCTGGAGGAGTCACAAATTGGTGATATCCCACAAGTGTCCGCTATGGAAAATGAGTTCCTAACAGACATGTTTTTAGAATCTGAGATGAGGGCTGCAGTTTTTCAGATGGAACATAATAAGGCATCTAGACCGGATGGTTTCCCTGCAGAGTTCTATCAGGTCTTCTGGGATCTGATAAAAGATGATCTGATGGCTATGTTCACGGACTTTCACCAAGGAGCCTTGCCACTAAATAGCCTAAATTTCAGAACTATAATATTGCTACCCAAAAAAGGATGCAAAGATAATTCAACAATACAGACCAATATGTTTGTTGAATGTTTCTTTCAAAATCTTTACCAAAGTAGCAACCAACATATTATCTTCTGTAGCCCAAAAGGTTATTAGACCTACACAGATAGCCTTTCTCCCAGGTAGAAATATTATGGACGGAGCAGTTATTCTCCATGAGACGATTCATGAGCTTCATTCAAAAAAACAAGACGGAATCATCTTCAAAATAGACTTCGAAAAGGCTTATGACAAGGTAAAATGGAGTTTTCTGCAACAAACTTTAAGGATGAAAGGATTCTCACATACATGGTGCTCTTGGGTAGAGCAATTCACGCAGGATGGAAATGTGAATATTAAGGTCAATGACCAACTAGGGTCCTTTTTTCAAACTAAAAAAGGCTTACGGCAGGGTGACCCGATGTCGCCAATACTATTTAATATAGTAGTCGACATGTTGGCTATACTCATTGCTAGAGCAAAGGAAGTTGGCCAGGTAGAAGGGGTAATTCCTCATCTTGTTCAGGATGGTTTGTCCATTTTCCAATATGCGGATGATACTGTGATTTTCATGAGTCATGATGTTGTGAAGGCAACGAATATGAAATTAATTCTCAGCACCTTCGAGCAACTATCTGGGCTTAAAATAAATTTTCATAAAAATGAAATCTTCTGTTTTGGAAAAGCAAAAGATCAAGAGTTATTTTATTCGCAGCTATTTAGATGTGAGATTGGGAAGTACCCCTTTTGCTACCTAGGTATACCTATGAGCACGGGGAAGCTAAACAATAAAGATTGGGAGATGATTGAGAAACGAATCGAAAAGAGACTTAGTGGGTGGAAAGGTAAGTTGCTATCGCTAGGTGGTCGTTTAGTCTTAATAAATTTAGTGCTTTCTAGTTTACCGATGTTTATGATGTCTTTCTTTGAACTCCCGAGGGGGGTCTTCAAAAAATCGACTACTTCAAATCTAGATTCTTCTGGCAAAATGACCAACAAAAGCATAAGTATAGGTTAGCCAAGTGGGAAATTCTGTGCCAGCCAAAAATTTAAGGTGGTTTGGGTATACAGAATTTAGATGTACAAAATAAATGCTTACTGAGTAAGTGGCTTTTTAAGCTATTAAATGAAAATGGATTGTGGTAGGATTTGCTAAGAAATAAATACATAAAAGATAAGACTTTAGGGAGCTATAACAAAAAACCAACAGACTTTTATTTCTGGAAAAGTTTGATGAATGTCAAAGATACTTTTTTGGGTTTGGGATCGTTTACGGTGAAAGATGGATCACAAACCCAGTTCTGGATAGATAAATGGTTAGGTAACCAAGCACTTAAAGATAAATTTCCCACGTTGTTCAATATTGTACGGAGAAAACAAGATTCCATGGCAAAAGTATTTAGCTCAATACCACTAAACATTTCGTTCCGACGTAACTTAGTGGGTAATAACCTAAGAGATTGGCATAGAGTTGTTGCTTCGTTACATGATTTGAACTTACAAGGGGAAAGAGATGTTTTTGTTTGGTCACTGCACTCTTCGGGGAGTTTTTCAGTCAAATCCATGTATGTTGTGTTAATTAATAATGGTTTCAGAGTGGCACAGGATATTTGGCAAATAAAAGTACCATCAAGAATAAAAAAATTCCTGTGGTACCTAAAGAAAAGGGTGATTGATGGGGACGTGATTCTCGATCTTCCGTTAGGTCCTAGATAACTCTCGTTTTGAGTGGAACGCAACACACCGATCCGGCTTCAGATCAAAAGACCCGAACCCTGCAACCTTAGCACCACGAATCCTCGGGTTATCAACCGTGTCACCAACCGGTTGACCTCGCCAAGAAGGCTAATTCGTGCCTGCGAAACGAAGAACACAAGCAAGAACTCGAAAAAACGCAGCTCAGAAAGTTGGGACAAACTGCAGATGAATGATTAAGTTCTCAAGTTGGGGTTCCACAAACCGACGATCGGTGACTGTCAATGGATAGAATAATCTTAAGCAAAACCCAAACCCTAACTTGGGCAGCGGCTACTGATTATAAAGAGTCTAAGGTCGTGCAAGACTCCCTGGACACATCCCTAATGGGTTCCAACACGATACAAGGCCCAAAGACCAAAATACGACGTCGTAGCGTCGGGACAGATTCTAAACGTCAACTTGTTCGGACGATTCCCGATGACTCCAGATGAATTTGGGCCTCCAACAAGACTCATTGGAAATGTCTTCTCGTATCTTTCTTTAGAGTCTAAGAATGTCCAATTTTGCGTCCGGATGCATCCTGGACATCCGAGTTAGTACAGACTGCTTCTGGACTCCGAGATGGATTCGAAGTCGACTTGGTCTGGACCTCCACCTTGACTTGAGCGCCCTTGCTGTCTCTCCACGCCTCTATGTATCTCCCGGTCCTTTCCATGATTCCTAATCATAATATAATCATTAGGTAGTAATCTATTCTCCAAATCATATAAAGAGTTGCTTAGGAACGAGCTCACCTGTAAATTTAATTGTCGCGCGCGAGCTCTTGTGATTGGACCTTGAATATTCAGTGGAGGATCATTGAGTGTATCCGAAAGAGTGATGTCCTCATCAGTGATATTAACTAAAGATAATCTTGCTTGTCGTAATTGGAATGGTGATAAGAAGTGTATCTTCTGTCACTCTATAGAAACTATTAATCATCTTTTTTTGAAGTGTTCTTGTGCTAAATTTCTGTGGCGTGCTGTACACTTGATGTTTGGGATATCGCCCCCGCAAAACATAGATGACTTATTTAATAGATGATCTAAGTCGGGTGGTAACAAACATAATACATTATTATTAACAGCAGCATCAGTGTTATGTTGGGCAGTGTGGCTAACACGTAATGAGGCGGTTTTTGATAATTGTACACCAAAATCTTTTTTGCAGGTGCTTTTCAGGGAAACCCACTGGCTTCGCCAATGGGCAGGACTGCAATGGCATGATGAACTTCGTAACCAGTTGCTACTAGCTGGACGTCATCTTGAGACGGCGGCCTTGCATTTCTTCGGTTCCAATGGGTGGCTGTCAACTAGATTTATTGATGTCAATTAGTCAAAACTATACCTTTGTGTTGCATTCTGCTTTATCTTGATCTTTACAACAAGTGTGCTGGTGTTTGATCCAAACTTATAATAATAGGCCTGATTCTACTAGTTGGTAGATGAAGCCGGATATAAACTATCCTTTATCTAAAAAATATACAATAATAGAAGCATATTCATATATGGGTATATGGCATTGACATATGCAGTAGCCTAAGCAATGCTCAAAAAGAGAGGAAACATACATTACTGAATACATAGTGACAGGTGATGCCAAAGAAACCCATTCTTGCCCTCACTCCCAACTTCTTAATATTATTTTAGGAAGTTGGGAACAAGGGTTGATAGTTGAAGTCTCATAAATTACTTTGTCCCTGTTTACCCAACGACTAAGTGGTCGTTGCCTCACGTAAAATCCTAGATCACTACATAATATATACAAGGGTAGCATATACATGGATGTTCATATATATAAATGTTTTCTTCCTCTATAGACATAGAGAACACTTCTTCAACTTTCGCAAACTTAAAGAAAGCTACATAGATTAGTCAACAAAACTATTTCTCCTCACCATACTACCCCATAAACTGTCCACCACCATACTTTCCTCCTAAATTCCACCCCAAATATTCACACATATTCAATCCTTTTAGAGGTTAATCAAATTACCCACAATTTTTTGTTTACAGGAGGAGGCTGTGTTAGGAGTTCTTACTAGGGTAATGTGGTACAATACCCACAAGTGGGCAGTCAATCATTACTGGATGGATTTGTAGGGTTCTTCAAGGTAGTTGTGGCACCGATTCAAAAGGTGTGATGAGAGCAAACTAGTTGATTTAGCTTCTCCACTGTCCCAAGTCCCAAGGGTAACAAGTTGGTGCAAATCCTAGTTTAGAGTGAGGGCAAAATCCTGATGAGTTTGAAAAGGAAGAAAAGTGTGTATATTGGGGTGAAGAAGAAAATCTTCCACTAAAAGGTTTGACTAATCCAATTATTGGAAGTGATATAAGGGGAGATAGATATTGAAAGAATGTCGCAATCGAATACAACATGTGTGCACCCAAAGAATAGAGAAGAATGACTATTCAATGCAAAATCCACTAAAAAATACTATTCCTTTTATTAAGTTTAAGGCAAGTTTATTTGGTGATGATCTGAATGTGGAAGGAACTCATGAAGCATACAAAGGAGTCAAAAGTTGGTGGCTTGGATGCGGCGTCCACATCTCCTCCGCTGTGTTCTATGTGGCCATCTTCTTCTATGACGACCCTGGTGTCGAGCACAGGCACGAGCTGCCCAAACACCTCCATGTTGTGATCCTTGCCCCGTGCTAGGCAAGTCGTGTTGGCATCCTCACTCGCCGTTGTTGCCTTGCACATCCCATGCCATCACTATCCTCCAGTCCGGCCCATCTCTTATATATTGTGTCTAACCTCCTTCCGATGCCACCAAATCTGAGCAAAGAAACAACTAGAGATGGAACCACTAAGAGAGGATACCTTGCTTTGATTAAGGAGAACGGGAAATGATTTATGGGATTTTGCTCTTCCTCTTCACTTTAGGAGAAACGAGAGTAGATGGGGATTTTTCCCTAGGATATGAAGGAAACATATGCTGAAGAAGATGGGGTATTTTGTTGCACTTGTGGATCCCAGGTTTCTATTTAGCACCAATTTTCATTTTTTGTACACTGCGGCTTTACTAATGGATACTTATTTTGTTGCTCCTAGGTCCACTTACTTTCTAGTTTCACTAGCACATTGTGGAAAGCATTTAACTTAATAAGGTTGTAATTGAATAGAACCATGACATCTAGTAGACTAGTAGTGACAACAAAGAACTCGATGTCATGGTGTCAAGCAAGCAACGAAATAAGATGTAACGGCCATGTGTTCTGATAAATAGGATTTTCCATTCTGGCTCTCATCCTAGCCGTTGGCCATGAGGCCCTGATCAGGGACACGTCGCGGCCATATCTCTCCTTCACCGCAACCTCCGATCCTGCACTAAAAACCCGGCTAGTTCAGCGCGGCTCTCAGCTCCTTTTTATAGACAGCTTGTCTCCCACGCACGAGACTATAGGTCTCCCCGGCAACGACCACCGCACGACGGCCATCCCCCGTCTCCTCCTCATATCCTTCCCCCTCTCGCCTCCATACCTGGTTTGCAAATTAAACCATCGCATGCAGCTTGGCGTGGACGGGAGCTGAGCGCCTGAGCGCGCACGCTCGTGTGGCGGGCGCCGTGCGAGTGACCGAGTGATCGATCGATCGAGCCATGGGCACGTAACAAGAAGCAAGCAAGCCAGCGAGTGAAGAAGGAAGGAACGAAGATGTCAAACCCGCCGCCAAAGAAGGCGATCCGGAATCCGGCGCCGGCGCCGGCGCGCCGGCGGGCGGCCAGCGGGGGCCGGCGGGGAACACGGTGAAGTTCGCGCGGCGGACGGCGAGCGGGCGGTACTTGAGCCTGTCCCGGGAGGACATCGACATGGAGGGCGAGCTGGCGGCGGACTACGGCAACTACACGGTGCAGATCCCGCCCACGCCCGACAACCAGCCGATGATGGACCCCGCGTCCGTGGCCGCCAAGGCCGAGGAGCAGTACGTCTCCAACTCGCTCTTCACCGGCGGGTTCAACAGCGTCACGCGCGCCCACCTCATGGACAAGGTCATCGAGTCCGAGGTGAAGCACCCGCAGATGGCCGGCTCCAGGGGCTCCCGCTGCGCCATGCCCGGCTGCGACGGCAAGGTCATGCGCGACGAGCGCGGCGAGGACGTCGACCCCTGCGAGTGCAGGTTCAAGATCTGCCGCGACTGCTACCTGGACGCGCAGAAGGACGGCTGTCTCTGCCCCGGGTGCAAGGAGCACTACAAGATCGGCGAGTACGCCGACGACGACCCCAACGACGCGTCGGCCGGGAAGCACTACCCGCCGGGTCCCGGCGGCGGCATGATGAGCAACAGCAAGTCCCTGCTGGCGCGCAACCAGAACGGCGAGTTCGACCACAACCGCTGGCTCTTCGAGAGCTCCGGCACCTACGGCTACGGCAACGCGTACTGGCCCAAGGGCGGCATGTACGACGACGACCTGGACGACGAGGGCGGCCCCGGCGGCGGCGGCGGCGACGGCATGCTCCCGGAGCAGAAGCCGTTCAAGCCGCTGACCCGCAAGATACCCATGCCGACGTCCATCATCAGCCCCTACCGTATCTTCATCGTCATCCGGATGTTCGTGCTCGTCTTCTACCTCACGTGGCGCGTCCGCAACCCCAACATGGAGGCGCTCTGGCTCTGGGGCATGTCCATCGTGTGCGAGCTCTGGTTCGCCTTCTCCTGGCTGCTGGACATGCTCCCCAAGGTGAACCCGGTGAACCGGAGCACGGACCTCGCCGTGCTCAAGGAGAAGTTCGAGACGCCGTCGCCGTCCAACCCGCACGGGCGCTCCGACCTGCCGGGGCTGGACGTGTTCGTGTCCACGGCCGACCCGGAGAAGGAGCCGGTGCTCACGACGGCCACCACCATCCTGTCCATCCTGGCCGCGGACTACCCGGTGGAGAAGCTGGCGTGCTACGTGTCCGACGACGGCGGCGCGCTGCTGACCTTCGAGGCCATGGCGGAGGCCGCCAGCTTCGCCAACATCTGGGTGCCCTTCTGCAAGAAGCACGACATCGAGCCCCGGCAGCCGGACAGCTACTTCAGCATCAAGGGCGACCCGACCAAGGGCAAGCGGCGGTCGGACTTCGTCAAGGACCGGCGCAAGGTGAAGCGGGAGTTCGACGAGTTCAAGGTGCGCATCAACGGCCTGCCCGACTCCATCCGCCGGCGCTCCGACGCCTTCAACGCCCGCGAGGACATGAAGATGCTCAAGCACCTCCGCGAGACCGGCGCCGACCCGGCGGAGCAGCCCAAGGTGAAGAAGGCGACGTGGATGGCGGACGGCACGCACTGGCCGGGGACCTGGGCCGTGTCGTCGCCGGACCACGCCAAGGGAAACCACGCCGGCATCCTACAGGCACGGATTGCAGTGACTGGCATTGATTGATTGACTGACTGACTGACATTGATTGATTGATGATGCATGTCTGTATGTGTGGCAGGTGATGCTGAAGCCTCCTTCTCCCGACCCTCTGTACGGTATGCACGACGAGGAGCAGCTGATCGACTTCAGCGACGTGGACATCCGTCTGCCGATGCTGGTGTACATGTCCCGCGAGAAGCGCCCCGGATACGACCACAACAAGAAGGCCGGCGCCATGAACGCGCTGGTGCGCTGCTCAGCCGTGATGTCCAACGGGCCCTTCATCCTCAACTTCGACTGCGACCACTACATCAACAACGCGCAGGCGATCCGCGAGGCCATGTGCTTCCCCATGGACCGCGGCGGCGAGCGCATCGCCTACATCCAGTTCCCGCAGCGCTTCGAGGGCATCGACCCCTCCGACCGCTACGCCAACAACAACACCGTCTTCTTCGACGGCAACATGCGCGCGCTGGACGGCCTGCAGGGCCCCATGTACGTCGGCACGGGCTGCATGTTCCGCCGCTTCGCGCTCTACGGCTTCGACCCGCCGCGCACCACCGAGTACACCGGCTGGCTCTTCAAGAAGAAGAAGGTGACAACGTACAGCCAGGGCGGCACGGGCGGCGGCGAGGCGGACACGCAGTCGCTCAACCACAAGGGGGGGCACGGGGCGGAGCAGGACTTCGACGCCGAGCTCACGTCCATGATCGTGCCCAGGCGGTTCGGCAACTCGTCGCCGCTGATGGCGTCCATCCCCGTGGCCGAGTTCCAGGCGCGCCCGCTGGCGGACCACCCGGCCGTGCAGCACGGGCGCCCCCCCGGGTCGCTGACGGTGCCCCGGCCGCCGCTGGACCCGCCGACGGTGGCGGAGGCCGTGTCCGTCATCTCCTGCTGGTACGAGGACAAGACGGAGTGGGGGGACCGCGTCGGCTGGATCTACGGCTCCGTGACGGAGGACGTGGTGAGCGGCTACCGCATGCACAACCGCGGGTGGCGCTCCGTCTACTGCATCCCCAAGCGCGACGCCTTCCTGGGCACGGCGCCCATCAACATGACGGACCGCCTCCACCAGGTGCTGCGCTGGGCCACGGGCTCCGTCGAGATCTTCTTCTCGCGGAACAACGCGTTCCTGGCGTCGCGGCGGCTCATGTTCCTGCAGCGGGTGGCCTACCTCAACGTCGGCATCTACCCCTTCACCTCCATCTTCCTGCTCGTCTACTGCTTCATCCCGGCGCTCTCCCTCTTCTCGGGCTTCTTCATCGTGCAGACGCTCAACGTCGCCTTCCTCTGCTACCTGCTCACCATCACCATCACCCTCATCGCGCTGGGCGTGCTGGAGGTCAAGTGGTCCGGCATCGAGCTCGAGGACTGGTGGCGCAACGAGCAGTTCTGGCTCATCTCGGGGACCAGCGCGCACCTGTACGCCGTCGTGCAGGGCCTGCTCAAGGTGATGGCCGGCATCGAGATCTCCTTCACCCTCACGGCCAAGGCCGCGGCCGAAGACAACGACGACATCTACGCCGACCTCTACGTGGTCAAGTGGTCCTCGCTGCTCATCCCGCCCATCACCATCGGCATGATCAACCTCATCGCCATCGCCTTCGCCTTCGCGCGCACCGTCTACAGCGACAACCCGCGCTGGGGCAAGTTCATCGGCGGCGGCTTCTTCAGCTTCTGGGTGCTGGCGCACCTCTACCCCTTCGCCAAGGGGCTCATGGGACGCCGCGGAAAGACGCCCACCATCGTCTTCGTTTGGTCGGGACTCATCTCCATCACCATCTCCCTGCTCTGGGTCGCCATCAGCCCGCCGGAGGCCACCGCCGGCGGCCGCGGCGCTGGATTCCAGTTCCCTTGACATCGATCGATCGAATGGATAGCTTTAATTTGTCAGATGCCAGTTCCGTCGTGTTCCTGATGACGTGTACGTGTCACAATGCATTTCATCGTCATGCATTCCAGATTCCACCATATATATATCAGTGGCGCTGCACGTGCGATAGGTGAGCAAAGTAACTAGTAGATGTGTCAAACTTCTTGTGTTGAGTTCGATTACTTTGTTCTCTGGTAGGGTTAATCATCGATCAGCATTTCTATAGACAAATGGAATTGTTCAGCTCACCTGAACTGAAGAACAGATCCGAGATGTATTCATATATCAACTTTATTAAGCAGATGTACGTTATCCTTCTTTTTCGTTGTTATAAGCAGTTCGTCTGTATTTTCATGCCTCTGTTGTGTTTGCATGATCCTTAATGGAATTCTATAATTAAGTTTCCCAAAACAACCATATGGCACATCATTTAGCATACAAAAAGTATTTAAAACTAGTCCATTGGTGTCATATATCTCGACCCTAAATTTGCATATCCGACGTACTTACCTAGTTACGAAGTAGTTCACTCGAGATTTGAACCTATATAATTAATGGTTAACTAATTACAAAGCATTTCATTTGCATATGAATGAAGGGATTTAGGAGAGGCAAGAGAGAGGGAGAAACACATATCAAGGGAGATCATAATAAAAGAATAGCCCAAAGACAAATGGACTTGGCTCCTTTTCTTTTTAACAAGAGGAGAATTCATGGGTGGCCCTTTAAATTGGCAAAAGGTGTCATTAGATTTCTCTACTTTAAAAATACCAATTTTAGGTCTGGGTGCCATTTAGGTCTACACCCAGCCTAGATGTGGACGTGGCTGGGGTTGCTAATACATGTGGGGCCCACATATTTGTTGGTTATATTTCTATTTTTTATTTTCCAGCTAATGTGCATACTGACTTTTTCAAAGAATAATTCATAACTTTTTTGTATGAGCTTGGATAAGGACAAACTTTATTGCAGATTATAGCCCTTGATACGATCTATAACTTTTTAGTTGAAAAGTTTTTAAATTGAAACTGTTTAGGGTCTCAAAATACTGTTGTAAGTTTATAGATTTTGAAATTTGAAATTATCAAAAAATTTCAAATGTTGACATGGTCTATATAAAAGTTATAGTTCTCAATACAATCTATAACTTTGTAATTGAAAAGTATATTAGATCAGTTTTAGTGGGAATTTCAGTTGCATTGTAGTAAGAACGAGTAAAAACCATAGGGTCACAGGTCACTGACGCATGTAATACGTGTATAGAAAGAAATCGGTCACATGTCATGCATCTGGGTCCCTCAAAGGCACGCTAACAAAATAAGATATCGGCAAACTCAATTAAAAAAAAGGAATAACGTTGACATGCCAAACGATGTTACGATCAGCAACCAGCTCCAACCTTTTATGTTATTGACCTTGTGATGCCATGCCATATGTCTAAACAGAAATCCTTACAATCCAATAATGTGATGTCTGAATTATTTAAGCAATATGTCGTACTAGTTACATGGCAGCACACAAGCCAGTTGAAGGAAAAGGAATGTAACTTTGTGTATCTTTGCACAGCAAGTAAAAGGTAAAGGACAGAGCAACAAACACCCGTTGCACAAGGGTTATTAGGTATTTATGACAGTACGTATTTCCTTTTCTGCAACTAAAAATATATACCAACTATTTCATGATTATGTATCACTACTCTGGCTTCTTACTGCCACTGTAATAGGAGAAAAATTTTCTATACCCTGAACAACCTATGCATGAATGATATCCTAGTAGTTTGTTGCATACATACACTGCTTCCATCGAGATTGAAACATTACGGATTAATCGATAAATATGACACTGACAAAATTTGTGAGGCACCCAGCCGATGATAATACTGACAGTATCTTCATTGTCCGGATCTCCTTCCAATTTGAACAGGGAGGTGGCATGCAAAATTGTGGATTTGCTCGAAATCAGCAATTGATATAGCATTTGGGCTAACAAATGCAATTGCCAGATTACCATCTCTCTACCCATGTCATGCGCTCACAACCAAATTGTCCATCCGTTCTGAGTTAGATACCAATTATTTTTTAAATTCATCAGATGGTGAAGCAGATGCTTCCAGCAAGGAAGAAAGTGATGGGCGCAGTAGAAGATACAGTGAGGGCCCCATAAAAGGTATCAGTGCAAGCGGCAGAAGCCATGAACCATTTTTCCTGTGAAGCAAATGCTAATTAATCTCATGTGACGCATGTTTCTATTGCCACGTTTAACTCAGGCATTGCGAAGTCTATCATGCAACTTCTCTACAAAACATTAAGCATTAGTGCTTACCATCGCCTTGCTGTCATGTCGTTATAGACCCAAAATGGTGAGAAGGCTGATAGCAAAGTAAAATCAAGGCAGGTGGCATGGATCTGGTACGTGACATAAAAGAAATAGAAAATTAAATTGACACCCACACTGTCGATTAGATCCATAATAATCAAATGCATGGCAATGGCATGTAATCAAATTATGGCATGATCAACATATAAATAAATCACTTATAATCTTGAACCTTATAAGGTAGAGGAAACTAGATCAGTGACTATTTTAACATTTTTTAAAAAAACCTTGATTTGCCTGGGCATTGCATTAAGAACTTCTCACACACATTCAGAAAACCCCCCGAACCCCTGACCTATACACAACGGTACCATAGCCCATGTGAGAACGACCATGACCAAGGCTGGACCTCAGATCTATGCTTTGGCGTGGGACAGACACGGGGATTTTTAACCCAACCTGAAAATTTGCTCCTATAGGGAGTCGAACTCAAGAACTGAGGAGTGCTACTGAAGCCATCTAACCAACTTAGCTAGAGGCCCTTTCGCAAATATTTTAACATTTTAAACTTCGAACATATTTGTCTTTGTGATCACATTAAATACCAAAATTGTTTAGGTATTGTAAAAGCAACAACTAACTCAAATGAAAGAACATGTACCATGTGTAAATACTAAATACATGATAGTCATATGTGCAACCATTTACTCTAGATATAAGAAGCATTTGTTATTGTTCTTTTACTCAAGATTTACTGAATCAGGTTGCATTGCTTACAAACTTGCTCTGCCTGAAGTATCGAATGAACTCCTTCCAATCATCGCCACCAGCTTTGGCAGCATATATGATCAGTCCAATCCCCAGGGCAAACACTACCTGCGACATGAAGAAAGAGATAGAGTCAATAATTACCAAATAGTGTTTGAAATGTAATACAAAAAACTAAAACTTACTCCTGCAGTTAACTTTGACTCAAGAAATTTTAATGGCCATTGTCCAATTTCATCTTCCTCAATGGGAGGTGGAGGAGGTTTCCATAAGACAAAGTAAGGAATCAAAGCATATGCTCCTCCGAAACATGAAAGAACCAGGAATGGCCACACAGGAATCTTGCTTTTGGAACTGCAATAAAATTTTACTGTTACAAAAAATAATAAAGAAGACAGTAATCATAGAAAATAACTACTGCTACAATCACATATTTTGTTATTACGTGTATACCAAGAAAACTGGTGAGCGAGAAAAACGCTAACACAAAATCACAGTTAGTTTCTCAATATTTTGAACATAAGTATGTTCAGTTTTTATGTTTCCGAATGGTCATCCGTTTGCAGTCAATTCCAAAATCATGGCAATCTCAATTCTCCACTGCAGATGTACTCTACTACTCTTATGCTTGTGAAAGAACCATGAATGTACAATGTACTGCATATTATGTAACACAAAGGCCTCTTAATCTACTGAATGACTGAAATGCGACAGGCAATGAGGCCATTCATGTACCTGTGTTTGTATGAACAGAACACTTAAGGTGCAACATGGATAAAACAATGAATCATTGGTTTAACAAGGGCAGTAGGAACTTCCAGTGATCTCAAAAATAATACCTTGTGCAATATACAGTTTGTCTAAAACAAGTGCGCACTATGAGCAGAATGAATACAATATATTCTGAATAAAAAGGCAATTAAAAACAGGAGCATTTTAGTAAAAGGGTGTAGCATAAGTTTATCTTTTGGAGCTGGGCTGAATACATGAGACAATACCACAAAAAGGGCTAGAATATAGGTGAAATGTGGTGCTTTTGTACAACTTTAGAAGGCAAATAAAAGGAACATTTCGTTGATTAGAAATAAAAGGAACATTTCGTTAATTTTTAAATCATCTTACATAAATGTTTCATGGTTAAGATCATTATTAGTCTACATAAATGTTTCATGGTTAAGATCATTATTGGTCTACATAAATGTTTCATGGTTAAGATCATTATTGGTTGGACTACCTATCAGCTATCCCAACTTGCTTGGCAAGGCATTCTGTTGTAGCTGATCAGTTGTTGTCAGATACAAACACAAGGACTATCTTTGTGTTTAGGAACTATCCAAAAGATTAAAGCAAGCTTCAAGATCGGCCAAATAAAACTTAAAAACTGCAAGCAAGTATGCCACAGCCATCATCACTAGTTTCCTACAGAACATTCATAAAGAATAAGCTTAGTAGGGATCACAATTTCAGCGAAATTTCTCCTTTTTCGCTGGGATCCAGAATTTTTTTGTATCAGCCAAAACTTTTGGTTCAATTCATCTTCCACATTAAAATTGCAGCAAAGCACACTAACATGGTCCTCCATATCGTCGCCTCACCAAAGCCCTAAATGTCTTCAACTTCATTCAATTTCCTCACTCCGATGTCTGACGTCACTAGCGTAGGCACCTCACCCACCGTCAATTTGACGGTGGGCGTCAATCCGCCATATTAGTGCTGCCCTACTTCTGTGATATGGTGTGCTATTTTGTTTGTGTAATATGAATTTGTGATGCATAAAAGGTTGGAGAGTCTTTCTAGTTAAATGATTGAATTTGATCCGATATTTCAGAAATTCCTGAAATTTCGTGTTTTATCGCTAGGTGGTACAATGTAATAGATTAAAAACAAACTAACTCTTACCTTCTACCAGTAGGAAGGAGCAACATACTGTAGACTAGTGGCCAGAGGCCCATAATGTACCATAGAGAAACAAGAACATCATTCATTCGAAAGCCATCGTCACCCTTCAGATTTAAAAGTTTCTGCAAGAGGTATGTGTCTTGGTACTGCAGCCAGAGTGGAGGCACAAATTACAAATTAGCAAGGGAATTCGAAATCACATTCACAGCAGCATAGCACAAAGCAAGCAAGCAGGCAATTGTCCCGTACCGGTGTCTGGTTAGGCGCGAGCAGGAAGACGTAGTACATGATTCCCGCCCAGATGCCGAAGATGAGCACCGACGTGCTCCAGTCGCTGAACCTCCCGCCGCTGCCTCCGACAATCCGAGCAGCAGCCTCTGACACCGCCTCTCTCTTCTTCATATCCTCTTGCTCCTGTGCAGGAGAATCGGCACCTGGAGGGCCCTGGAGGGACGAGTCTCTGCAGATTTGGGCCCAGCCACGGCGCCGCACTCCCGGCCGGCACGCGGCGGGGTTGACGAACAGAGGGGCTCCGGTTCTGGCGCCACTAGTGATGGAGGCTGCGGCGGTTCTCGAGACGAGGGCCATGAGCGGAGGCCTTATGAGGGAAGCACGGGCGCTGGCGAGCATGAGGGAGGGGTACGCAGTTGGCGCAGCGAGCTCAGATGGCCTCCCACGGGGAGCTCTGGGCGGGGACGCAACCGGCGGCCGCCTCCCACGGGAGGGTCCCGCGAGGAGGCAAGATGCAGCCTCGGCCACCATTGCAGTGCGTGTGTGGCTGCCGGTGCTCTCGTCGTGGAGCTCGAAGCTGCCTGAGGATGGCTGGACAATGGCTGCCGCAAACAGGAATCAGGCAGCCGGCATTGCTGGCTGTGGGGCTGGATGACAAAACAGAAGGGAGGAGATAAGGTTGGGGAGAAAATTTTCTATTTCATTTGACAATAGCCAGCAAACGTTACGGCTGGGAAAAAATAACGGAAAAAGTCTACATCAACCCCTGAACTATAATGGGTGGAGCACTTTACCCCCTCAACTATAAAATCCGGGTATTCTACCCCCCGAACTTTTCAAACCAGGTTAAATTACCCTTTAGAGCGGTTTTTTGAGCGGTGGTTTTTCTTGCTGTTAGCGTGGTTTTGTCTTTTTCTCTTTTATTTATTTCGGCTGAATCTTTAAAAAATTATAGTAAATCATAGAAAAATCATAAAATAGAAAATCCAATTTTGTTAGACTCACATGAGTAGATCTACATAACGTGCATATAATATGTTATATTTTAGTACAAATTTTTTCTTTTTAACTTTAGATCTATGATTTTCTATAATTAAATAGAATAATTCATAGCCGCAGTTTTTGTGGTCCAATTATAGTGAAATTTTTTATGGTATGCTAATTATTGTATGCTTGATCTCCAGTAAAAATTTTATACTCATTGAATAATGTATAACTTATTTATAAATTTATTTAGGTTTATGCTAATTGAATATAAATAAATTTATAACTAAGTTATATATTATTCAATGAGTATTAAATTTTTACTAGAGATCAAGCATACAATAATTAGCCTACCATAAAAAATTTCACCATAATTGGACCACCAAAATCGGCTATGAATTATTCTATTTAATTATAGAAAATCATAGATCTAAAGTTACAAAGAAAAAATTGTACTAAAACATAACATATATATGTTTTTGTGTAGATCTACTTATGTGGAGTCCAACGAAATTGGATTTTCTATTTTATGATTTTTCTGTGATTTACTATAATTTTTCAAAGATTCAAATTTAAATAAATAAAAAAGATAAAGATAAAACCACGCTACTGTAGCAAAAAACCACCGCTTCAAAACCGCTCTAGGGGGTAAAGTGTTCCACCCATCATAGTTCAGGAGGTAGAATACCCGGTTTTATAGTTGAGGGGGGTAAAGTGTTCCACCCATCATAGTTTAAGGGGTGATGTAGACTTTTTTCAAAAAATAACAGAGGTAAAATAGTTTTTTTTCCATCTAGAACTTTTTTTTTGAATAGTTTTCCATCTAGAACATAACGCTATATCGTTGTTACAACATCAAAATAACTTATGCTCGCAAAAAAAATCAAAATAATAAGTAACAAATAGTGACAATAGGGAAGATTTTAAGTTTGAACTCCAAATAAGAAAACATAAGTTTTTTCTAGTGCGAAATAGAAATTTTCTTAAGGTTAAGTATGGATTGCATGTTCTATGTAAAATTTTTCTTTTTTTTTATAAGGATGTTTTACGCAAAAAGTTGTTTAATTAAAGAAATCATAGTTGGAATTGGGGTCCATATTCTCTACTCCCAACTCCTAAATTAGTAAATCAATTGGGTAGTCCATCTAAGGCCGTAAATATCGACATGTGCGAAGGGCCTAGGAATTAAACACATGCTTATTGGTTTTAATAAGTTTCACTAAATGCTCTAATGGTGTTATAACAACTGACGTCTTAGGTCCAATTTTGCATAACTCTAAAATAACTTTGGCTTCTTGCTACATTGCGTGGAGGAAGGAGCGAATGAAGCAAAAAATAATAGCTTCACCTAGTTCTAGTTTATTTTGAGAGGAGAGAGAAAAATAAGTCAGAGCTAAAGTTGTCTAAATCTCTACCAAACAACGCTGCTAAAGCAAATCTCCGCTACATGATTTAATCTGACTTATAACACTGCCTATGACTAATGATAGATACGGTCTCTGCATAATTTTAATGTGATTAAGGACCGACTCGCCATGCCCTTGGAGATTGGATTTTTTCATATAGCCTTTTGTCCGCAAGAGCTATTTCATCCGTCCATTTTGCTTTGCGAATTGTGCAAGTAGAGGGAGGACAATATTGCAAGTGTGGCGGTTAAAATAAGCTCTAGACTTTTGGCGAGACATGGTGTAGAAAATGAGCTGACCAATGCTAGATAAAGTTAGGTACACCGTAGGTCCGGTCATCAAGCAAATATAGGCTAAGGTATTGTCAGTTGTGGCATCATTTGACAGGTTTAGATAATGTACTAAACGCATCCTAAGTGTGTAGCATATGTCTAGAAAAGCTAAAATGAGTTGGGGCCTGTTTGAATCCTCTCCTCTAAACTTTAGAGCTCTAAAGAGCACTTTAGCTCACTTTTGAGGTCTAAAGCTTTAATGTGAGGTGAGGCTAAAGTATCGAGCTAACTTTAGACCACGTGATTGGACTTTTAGCTCTAAAGTTTAGAGAGGTGGAGTATTTTAATTGTTTATTTTTCAAAAAAAATATGTAATAGTGATGTTATAAACATCATTTTCAAACTATCTTTTTTAGTCATATATTTCATGTTATTATTATGATTTCCTATTATAACGATAAATATTAATATGGTCCCGCGGTACCTAGAGAGGAAACTCCGAATTGGAATTGAACTGGTCCATCCGGCCTACAAACTTTCCAACCGTACAGCTACATTTTTGGACGCCGAATTGGAATTGAGCTGGCCCATCAGGCCTACAAAATTTCCAAACGTGCCGTTGCATTTTTGGATGCCTCTGACAGTAAGCTTGTTATTTTAAGACGGCGGCCACCAAACCGTAATCCATCAGTGTCATCATTGACTGGCAACGCTTAATTAAGAAAAGATCCCAGCTGTGTCCCATGCGATAATCCTGCCTCCTATGTGGAGAGAGCTATTACTAATTTCCTAATTCATCACATGATCTCCTGCCTTTGCCGTTTACGCAATTCAAGCATCTGCTTCTTGCTTGTACTTATGAGAGAGATTACGCCGGCAGCAAGAGGATGAAAGGAAAACAGAAATAATGGGAGGAGCTGCTTCCTCTTTATTAGATTCGAATTCCGTGGCCTTGTCGCTCCTGCATGCATGCCAACGTTGCAATTCGGCTTGATATGAAACCGTGCGGTCATCGTGGTTGCTCCAAGATCGAGCGCGCCGTCGCCGCCGGTGCCAGAAACCGATCCCAAAAGGTTGCCAAAAAGCAATGCAGTCTAGCGTTGCGGTTGCAGAGGCGATCGAAGCCGGGAACCTCACGCCGCCACCCGTCGCCTGCGCGGCCGACTACGCCGTCGCCGGCCTCGCCGTGGCCATCGCCGCGCTCGCCGTCGCGGCGTCGTTCGTGGTCGTCTCCTTCGACGCGCACGCGCACGTGGGGCAGGGCCGGCTGCGCCGCATCATCGACCTCGGGCCGTCGCTGTGCGGCCCGCGCCTGCTGCTCGCCTTCTTCGTGGGGCTGCTGGCCGCCGCCGAGATGCTCCGCCTCCCGTTCTTCCGCGGCGCCGTGCTGCCGCCGCGCCGCCACGCCATGCCGTGCCTCGCGTACCCGCTCGTCGCCCACGGCATCGCCGAGCCGGGGCTGCTCGCCAGCGTGCTCCTGCTGCTGCGCGCGTCCGTCGGCGGCGCGCGGCTGCCGGCGGCCGCGATCGCCGTGCCGCTCGCCTGCCTGCCGTTCCTCACCGCGCACGTGCTCGTGCTCGCCACGCCGGCCACCGTCGGCGCCTACCCGGGCCAGCTCGCGCACGCCGCGGACAGCGTCGGGCACTGCGCGTACCCGGCGTACGCCGCCACGCTGCTTCTCGCCCTCGTCGCGGTCTACCTGCCGCTGCTCGCCACCGCGTGCTGGGACGTGGCCGCCGTCGCCATCAACAGGCGGCTGCGCGCGAGGGCGTACGCGCTCTCCGTGCTCCTCCTCGTGCCGCTGCCACTGCAGGTGCTGGCGCTCACCCTGACCTCGGTGTGGGACATGCACCAGTACACATCCCCCACCGTCGGCCTCGTTGGGTTCGTCGCGGTGGCGGTAGCCGCCGAGGCAACGCTTGTCATCCTCGTCATGCTGCCGGTTCATGATGCGCTTGTCCTTGTCCAGCAGCTGCCGGCAGTGACCGCCGGCGACGGCGAGGAGGCACCTGACGACCTCGGAAGATGACAAAGGAAGTTGCGTTGCCCAGATACGTCGTGTGGGCGGCCAGCTCGATACAATTTCAGCAGGGAAATCGGTAGACATTGTAACCGACTTTTTTGCATATCGTGTTTTGTAAATTACCGCTATATATATGTAAGTATATACATAGTATAGATCGACTGTACATTTTTGTAGTCTACAATAATAATTACTCAAATTGGAAGCAGTAGCATTTTCTGCGTGCCTTACTACCTGGTTGATGCACTACTACACAAAAGATTTTGCAAGACACTTCAAAATTGCCCTCGGATGCGGTTTTAGCAAATAACCGCCTCGGTTAATCAGTTTCAACCAAGTCAATGCCACAGCACAGCAACCGCCTCGGTTAATATA
This sequence comes from Chrysopogon serrulatus, assembly GCA_015844335.1. Taxonomy (NCBI): domain Eukaryota; kingdom Viridiplantae; phylum Streptophyta; class Magnoliopsida; order Poales; family Poaceae; genus Chrysopogon; species Chrysopogon serrulatus. Next base: position 424,000 of record JADLZL010003131.1, on the reverse strand, counting down.
TTAACCAAAGGCGGTTGTTATAACAAAACCGCCTCGGTTAATGAAAATTAACCGAGGCGGTTGTTGTAAGGAAAAAGCCTCGGTTAATATATTAACCGAGGCGGTTACGTTATAAAAACCGCCTCGGTTAATACTGGCCCATCTCAAAATCCACGCAGCCCATATCGGCCCGATTGCTCGCTCAGCGTATATATAGTGGATCTAACCCTAACTCCCTCCCACACTTCCCCCCATCCAGCCGCCCCTTTCTCTCTCGCCCCTTCTCTTCCCTCTCTCTCTCGCTGCTTCTCTTCTATCCGCACAGCTCCAGCACAGCACCGGCCCTCTTCCCTCCGCACCTGCCTCCTTCGCTCCAGGCGGCCTCCCGGGCGGCGCGATGCGGCGGCCCCCAGCGCACGGTGTGGGCGCGGCGGCCCGCCACCACAGGCGGCGCGGCCTCCACGGGCGGCGCCCGGTGTGGAAAGCGCGCCACCCATGGCAGCGCCGCCCGGCACGGGCGCGGCCACCGCGGCCAGCGCGTGGAAGCGGCCCCCACGGGCGGCGGGCGCGTGGAAGCGGCCCCACGGCGGCGACGACGTGTCCACCATCCCCACCAACTCCGACGAGCGCGATCGACTCCCGGCGGCGGATCCAGTGGCGGTGGCGCTTGCGGCGGCTCCCCGGCGGCGGATCCAGTGGCGGTGGCGCTTGCGGGCGGCTCCCGGCGGTGGATCCGGGCAGCGGCGCATGTGGGCGGCTCCGGCGGCGGCGCTGCGGGTGGATCCAGGGCGGCGGTGGCGGCCCAGTCCAGGCCGGTTGGGCTGTGGGCTTTTTTTTTTTTTTTTTATTTCGATTAACCGAGGCGGTTTTCCCAACCGCCTCGGTAAAGGCCGCGATTAACCGTGACCTTACGTTCGAGGCGGTTGGAAAAACCGCCTCGGTTAATCATTTTTAACCGCCTCGCAAAAGATTTGTGTAGTAGTGATGCCCAGGTGTGAACGTGAGAACAGTTTTTCTTTAATGCTGCTTATTTTGTGTCAGATTTAATAGAATGGCAAATATTATTTGTGACATGGACCGAGTGCTAGAAGGATGAACCAGTGACATGGACCGAGTTCTAGAAGGATGAATCAGTGTCCAGGTTATATTTAGTTGTTTTAGTCTCTCCTAACAACTGAGTTTGCTTATGTATTTACATTGTCTTTTAGCTATACTTACTTGGGAATGTATCTAGTTCTGGGGGAGATTGACCAGCCACGTCCTAGATCGGACTGTGAGATGCTTCTAAAGCAACCGGTTGCTCTTTAGCAATTCTAATTTCTATCTGAACCATATTCATTCCAAACATGTTTTTTACACACATCACTAATTTTCTAATGCCGTGAGAATAAAAAAACTTCTATATGTTTCTTGATACTGGAGAAGCCAGGGCCTCCCTCCTCCCCACCATCAGGAACAACTAATTTGGAGTTATGGTATTATGGTATTTATAAGTGTTGTTTTGTGAGAAACAGAAATCCCCCCTAAACATTTTTGTATAACTGCACTATGGGCACTTTGAAACCTAAGAATATCAGTTAAAATTTTAGATCTACAAAATGGGCGCACTTGGCGGTAACTGCTGCACGCCATGCATGTTGACCATGCTCAAAGACCGGGAGCTGTTGTGCATGAATCTTGATCATGCATGCGTGGACTGGCAAGGCTGATCTAGACTTTATAAAAAAAATCAATCAATCATGGTATATGCACACTGCTAAGTTTATCAGTATATTATCATATATACTGCGAATTTTCTCATTATATTATTATTAGTGGATTATCAATTCTAACAGCGACACACATCATTCAAAACTGGGATTCAGCTTATTCACTAATCATGGGGAAATAATTGTAATGTATACATAAACAAACTAGCACTCTGATGGATCTGAATAAAATTGGGAAACAGTACTTGTCTCTTGGAATACTCGACTCGAAATGGTGATTGAAATAATAACACAATAATAAAAATACGATCGGATTCGGACGAGATACTTATGATCCACTATTCAGACGTGGAAGCAGCCCAAGAACATCTTGAGGAGCGCCTCCCTGAGCTTGAAGGCGAAGGACGCGTTCCTGAGGTGATAGCTCTTGCAGGCGTCGTCCTTGCAGTCGCAGGCCACCCCGAGCCTCTCCAGGTCGTGCGCCTGCGCGGCCTCCTCCTTGACGTCGACGGGGTGGTCGAGGACGGCCATGTCGCAGCGGATGGCGAGGCAGTCGTCCCTGAGGAACCTCGACTTCTCCAGGTCCTTGCGCTTCATGAACTGGGAGTAGCCCAGCCCCAGCGCCTTGTGGGCCTTCTTGCCGAAGGTGGTCGTCAGCGTCCCGCTCTGCGGCTGGTCGTCCCCCGGCCTCCCGCCGCCGCCGCCGCGGGGGCACACCAAGGTGAACTTGAACTCAACCAGGACCTTGTCGTCGTCGAGCTTATTGCCGTTGTCGACGTCGCCACCGTCGTCGTCGAGCTTGAGGAAGAGGGAGACGTGGCCCGCGTTCTCCCTGTGGTCGCCGTCGGGGAAGAAGCGGATCCTCCAGGTGCGGCCCGCCGCCTCGAACCTGCAAGACTCGACGCACTTGCCGGTGCCGTACATGGCCTTGATCCGCTTGTAGCCCTCGATCTTGAACATGTGGCTCCTGGTGGCGGCCGCCGTGGCCGCGGCGGTGGACACGGTCACCTCCGCTGCTGTCGTCGCCATAGGTAGCCGCCGGGCTAGCTACTCGCCGAACAAACGAACAATCGATCGGAAGCGAGCTGTGCCTGGGTGGATGGAATGCGTATGTAGATCGATGATTGCATCAGATGGGATTTCGGGTGCGGTTTATATAGAGAAGGGGAGGTAGATGCACGTTTGATCTGGGGAAAAACTCGGTTGACAGTTGGCATGCATGCCATCCATCGCGCGCAACAGACGGATGCGTCGTTACGCTAGCTCTCTGTTGTTTGGATCGGAACGACCAGAATCTAGTAACAACTAACAGCTTCAGATAGTGACGTCCGTGCTTTGAGATCACGATAGTAAAAATAATGCATCTTCTCATGCATTCACCTAGTAGTCATTAGGAGTTTCCGGACGTCTTCCTTTAATTAATTTTGCCATGCATGAAACACAATAGATGATGCGAATTCTCGTAGAAATCCTGCTAAAATGCTTTCAAATTTTAACAAATTTCAAATTTGACAAACTTTATTAAAAATATATATTAACATTTTACCGTACAAAATAAGTTTCATTAAATTAATCCTGCATTAGTTGTTTTTATACTGATCCTATATATTTGAAGATATAGATGTTGATACTATTTTTCATAAACAAGTTGAGCCTATTTTTCTAAAACGGTTCAAATATTTGAAATTTCAAACAATCTCTGATAATGGAGACATGTCATATACAAAAATTTTAGAAGATTTCAGACGTAGTAGTCGCATTAAAATCATGTAATGATCAAATATAGATAAGCATGGAAGCGAGGCGTGGTGGATGGAGTATGTCTAAATTAGTGATGAGAGACATATTGGCAAATTTAAGCAGGGTTTATATCTTCTCTCATATATATATATAATTAAAAAGACTAAAGAGTATAGTTTCATTTGGTGCCATAATTTTCGGCTCGCCTTCAAACCCGCCGTGCAATCCCTGTCCGTGTTTACGTGAAACCCCCGTGTGATCCCTCTGTGTGTTTACGCGAGCAAATCATAGAAAAAGGAAAGCAGCCGGCAAGAAAAGAACATCTTCATGCGATCCTCCAGGAATCATGCACCCAGCTGTCCAGCTCTCCTAGGCCTCCTCTGCCCGCTCCAAGAAAAGGAAAGCACTGCAGTGACTGGGCCCGACCGGCCGGCTGCGGGCTGCCAGGCAGAGACAGCAGCAAGCAGGCCTCCTAGTTCGATTTGCTTCACCTCCTGGATTAGCAAGACCCTCTTCCCTCTCGGCATCACGTATTATTGCTGACATCTAACATCTCCATCATCGGTGTTCGCCGGAACGTCGGTAACTTCATGACTTTGGAAGAGATGCTCCACTGTCGCACCACTCATAAATGGGCATTGTGGAATTCAAGTAGGTTCATTAGCCATGTAGGGAGATGCTTGTCGAAACTTCCCAGAGAAATGTGCTTGTGGTTTTTAACATGTGTTTTGTTCTAATCTGTGTTTTTTTTCCTTTCTAGATATTTGAGCTAGATCACCTGACACTACTGGAATATGTTGGATTCTACTGGAATTTGTTGAATCCAACGAGTATACTGAATATATGGTGATTGAGGATCAGCTGCGATTTCTCAGATAATATGTGTGTTTTTTTCTACCATTTATATAGTTTCAACAATAATGTTTGTTTTCCCTAATTGACATCTGTTAGACGACTGGCTCTCTTTATTTTAAGATTTTATTAAGAATAGAGCATTCCAGAGGATGGAACCAGGCTCTCCTTTCCCCCGAGCGTCCCAACGGGCGACTCGGGGCGCTTCACCGGCGTTGCTCTTGGGCCGCCCCTTCCTCCACCTCTCCGGCCGCTGCCGCCGCCCCTCCGGCGTGCGGCGGCGGCGGCCCGTGACGGTCCGAAAAAAATGGCCACCGTCGTCGCCTCTCCTTCTTCCTCCTTCCCCCGCTCCATCCCTCCACCGCACCGCCACTCCGTGAGCTTCTCCGGCGAGTCGGCGAGCTGCCGGGTCAGATCTGGGCCACCTGGGGCTGGATCTGCCCTCTTCCTCGCTGGATCTGTGCCAGCCATGGCGGCACCTGCTCGGGCACGACTGCCGGTGGTCCGCCCTTCTCCTATCGCCGGCGCCCTGGCTGGCCTGCTCGTTCGCGGATCCGGCTGGGTCCATGGCGGTGCGGGAGTAGCCTGCGGCGGCTGGGGTCACGGCCGACTCCTCCCCCGGCTTTTGGCGGCGGCTGGTGCTGCCCCTACCGGGCGGGGTCGGGCCAGGGCTGCCTGCCTGCCAACGCTGGCTTAGGCCGTGGCCGGCCTGCTCCTACCCGCTGCCACCGTGCGCGGGCCTCGCCGGGCTGCGCTGCTGGGCTGGCGGTGCACACTGCCCGCGGCTGGCTCCTCATCCCGGCTTGCGGAGGCTGCCAGTGCTTCCCCTGCCGACGAGGCCGGGCCATGGCTGGCTGCTTGTCCATCAACGGCTGGGTTGAGGCAACAGCGGCCTCCTGGACTCGCAGCTGTTGGTGGCTGTGGTGGTGTGGAGGCCTTTGTTGGTCATCCTTGTTGCACAGCATCTTTCGACGAACAAGGCCTGGGTGAAAACCTTGCCCGGTATCTCCGGGCCGGCGGCGGTGGCGTAGTTGCGTCATATCCCTTCTTGTAGGCATCGTCGAAGTCCAAGTTCATCGGGAGCTGGTTGGGGTCGAAAGACCTCCCTCGTGCTCTTACTAGCGTTGTAGGCGTCTGCGGATGTCTATGTCCTTCCTGAAGGCTTCGCTGGAGCACGGCTGCAGCCACCCTCGTGGGAGACACTCCTTATCTGTGCCTGTGTGCGCCTCATGCTCATCTTCGCAATGGTTTGCCTAGTGCTTAGTGTCGCCGCAGTCGTTCCTCTTCGCAGCGGAGTTACCTGATCGCTGGCGAATACGGTCGTTTATTCCCCCCAGCGGCTACCTGGTTGTTGGCGGATGCTGGTTCTCTTGCACGGCCGCTACCTGGTCGCTTACGCTCTTCCTCGCAGCGGCTACCTAGTCGCTAGCGATTTCAGTCGTCTTCTACTTCGCAGTGACTACCTGGTCGCTTGTGGATCTACCGGTGGTGCTTTGCCACCGTGGCTCGACCCACCCTCTTTGGCGACCATTGCGTGGATGTTGTTTTCCCTTTGCAGGCATAGTTGGTTGGTGTGTGTGGTGGGGTTTCCTCTACTCCTTCCCTCGTGTATTCTTGCTGCTTATTTGTGTTTTTGGACTTCGCCGATAATCCTATGATTACTTGTAAGTTCTTTGTATCTATGTCTCGGCCTTTCTTTAGGCATTTCCTCTTAATGAAAAACGGGTAAAAGACCTGATCGCGAAAAAAATCTGTTAGACGACTAAAAATTATGGAGTGAAAGGGCAAGGGTGCCCAATCAGCCCTCTGTAGAAAATGGTGATTGCCAAAAAAAAAAAATGTCAAACTGCATTTTCTATCACGGTTCATATTTCAGTTTTGAGTCATTAATCAATGTAGTGGTAGCAGATATTGCGACTTCACCATTCATGTGATGTTTGTGAATTTTTGGATGTACTTGAAATATTCCCCTCCATAATTTGCAGCAAAACCATATATCCTTTCTAATTGCAAAACCATGCATGAAACAACAGACGATGCGAGTTGAGTTCTCGTAAAAATCCTGCTAAAATGCTTTTAGTGGTCCTATTAAATAAATACCGTCTCCATCTAAAAATAAATGCACAACTTACTTTTCAAACTTTAACAAATTTTAAATTTGACGAACTCTATTAAAAAATAGTTTTTATCATACAAAATAAGTTTCATTAAATTAATCCTGCATTGGTTGTTTTCATACTAAACCTGTATATTTGACGATACAGATGTTGATAGTTTTTCATAAACAAGTTAAGCCTATTTTTCTAAAACACTTCAAATATTTGAAATTTCAAACAATCTCTGATAATGGAGACATGTCATATACAAAAATTTTACTGTTTGACAAGATTTCAGACGTAGTAGTCGTATTAAAATCATATAGTGATAAAAAGGTTCAATATAGATAAGCATGGAAGCAAGGTGTGGTGGATGGAATGTGTCTAAATTAATGATGAGAGACATATTCACTAGTACAAAAAACTTAATCAGAAGCGATTAAATGGGGTTTTCAGGGACGGTTAGCCCAACCACTATTAACCCATCGATTGTAAAAATAGAGCATTTTCAGCAACGGTTTTTAAACCGTCCCTGAAAATAGATCTTCAGAGGCGGTTCGTTATGAAATCCGCTCTGAAAATGCCATCTTCAGGGGCGGTTGAACTAAGACAACTGCCTCTGAAAACCTATTTTCAAGGACGGTGAAGTTGTGTGAACCAATTCTAAAAATGATTCTTAGCATAAAAAAGCTACGACTGTCGTCGCCATGCCGCACCACCGTGCAGCTACGTTTCGTTATCGTATAGAAAAGAAAGCTCGCCGGGCATTTTTTGATGCAAAAATCTTCAATAAGGCTGTCCAAAATATCGTTCTTAGGCAACATCTATCATATTCAAATAAATACATTGAATTAGAAATTTATAACTCTAGGCAAACAAATAAATTAGAGAAATACTAATCTAGGTGTGTTCGTGTTGCATACTGTGATGAGGATCGGCGTCCTTGCTTGCTGATACTTGCCGGTAGCCGGGGGACGAATCAGACGCTGGCGTCAGCGTCCTTGCCTGCTGCTGCTTGCCGGACGTCGGGCGATGGTGATGGGCAGGGCAGGGTCACGGCGCGGCGGCGGCCTGACGACAGGATACGATCAAATGAAAACGAAACTTCGCCTGGCCGTCTGGGGCTCTCCACTCGATGGATCAGGTAGTAAGTTACGTAGAATAGGACTGCAAGGAAGAGTTAAATTACAGCTTGGGCTAGCTTGTGATGGGCGCGTCCAGTCATCTATTGAAGCATGAACAAAAATAAGAATGGAGATAGAGCAAGAGAGAGGAAGCTAGAGAGTTCAGGAGATAGCAAATTAAGAATACCACCTCTGAAAAGATAAGATTGTTACTGTGTGTGGGGGTGAAGATAAAGATGCACACGCTGCACACGTTTAAACTGCATATACGCGTACTAGTTCTATTTATTTTTAGAAACGGACGAGTTAGGAGGACTGCCCCTAAAAATTGATCTTCAGAGGCGGTTTACTTAATCCAACCGCCTCTAAAAATAGATCTATTTTGAGAGGCGGTTTTCTTAAGGTAAACGCCTCTGAAAATCGATTTCCAGAGGTGGTTGACTTAATAAAACCACTACTGAAAATGAGTGATCTTTAGTAGCGGATTTCTTAATAAAACCGTCCCTAAAAATTGATTTCTATGAATGATTGTATAGCTACAGTGCTTGCGCATAGTTAGAGGGACGGTTTGCTATTTGAACCGTTCCTGAAAACAAGGAGAGGCGTTCCTGATGTAAATTTTTGTTGTAGTGATTGATGAATGTAAGCAGGGTTTATATAGAGTGATTAAGGTTGATGGCGCACAGTTTTTTTTTTTTTTTTTTTGACAATAATGGCGCACAGTTGATGAATGTGATTGCAACCAACGTTGGGTTAACCTAGGCTAGTCTTTCAGATCACAACAACAGTTAGATCACGTCTCGTGCATGCACCCTAGTCACCTTAGGAAAGAACGCAGGAGGAGCAGCATATATTGGATACACGGAGGCCACTTGATGGACTATATATAATGAGACTACTCATAGTTTTGTGGTCAAAATAAGTTTAAAAAATACCATATGTCATTTTTCTTTTGCCATGAAATCACGAACGTGAATCCTTATAAGAATCTTTTTTTTTGAAGGAACAGGAGAGACCGCAGGGGTCCCTACTGAAATTTATTAAGAAAAGGCAATGAAGATGATTACAAAGAAAAGCAAAAAGTAAAAGGAGCTAAATAGAGGGCTGAGCCAGGGCCACAAGAGCTCAAAAACAAAGAAAGAAACAAAGAACACAACTTGCTCTAGCCATGTTTCAATATGAGGAAAATATTTCTTCTTTGCTCTCCATAAGAGTTGTCTGAAGGAAGCCTTGAAAATCTCAAGGCAACGAAGACTGCAGGCTGGGATTCCTCTGAAGATCAAATCATTTCGCACTGTCCAGATACTCCAGCACATAATGATGATAATTTCTATGAAAAATGGGGTACCAATCTGATTTCTGAAGCTCTAAAATCTTCTAAAGCTGTCCGGGGAGTTTATAACCGTGAGCCCAAGAAGGCCCCAACATGACTTTGCCATATCACATTCTAAGAAGAGATGGTCCACTGATTCTTCAACAAAACTGTGACAGAGGGCACAACCATAAGAGGGCAAATACATATTTTTCCTTCTCAAGATGTTATGAGTGCTTAATCTGTCCTGAACAAGGAGCCAGAAGAACACCTTGTGCTTGGGCTGACAGGATGATTTCCGGATCAACTTGAAGATGGGATCACCATGGGCAAACCCAAGCAAATGGTAGTAAGCACTTATGGAAGTGAAAGTATTACCCCAAATGTAGTGCCAGGAATCAGGGTCATCCAAGGCATGGAAAGTATTTAGAATGTCCTCAAGCTGCTGAAACTGATCAAAGGCTTGGATTGACAACAGCAGAATAAAGAGGCTGGATGGAGGAGTGGGGTGGGCAGCCATTGACAGGGCAATGTTCTTCTTCGTGGCAAAAGAGTAAAGTTCTAGGAAAGAAAGCTTCAATGGCGGCCCATTCCAGTAGTCATCCCAAAAAAGGCAGGTGTTACCCTGAGAAACATTGACAGCAGCCATGCCTTTGAATTTATCTAGCAGTTTCAAAATGTCCCTTCACCAGAAGGAGCCTTTTTTTACATGACTAGGAAGATTACCATTAGAATAGTATTTTTCCCACACAAGATGCACCCAGGGGATTTTTTTTATTGAAGAAATTGTGCAAATGCTTAAGGAGAAGTGCCTCATTTTGAGTTTTCAAATCAATTACCCCTAAGCCTCCATCCTCTTTGGGTCTAGTAACCATTCCTCAAGCAGCTTTGGCGTTGATATGACTATCATCATCAAAACCCCTCCATAGACAGTATTTCCTGAACTTATCCACCTGCTCTCTGACAATGACATGTAACTGAAAAGTACCCATGAAGAAGGTGGGCAAGGAGAAGAACAAATCCTTATAAGAATCTTGTTAGAAGTACTTGTAGGGTCCTCATAAGAATCTTGTTAGAAGTACGTGTAGTACTCTTAAATTAGAAGCTGCCCCACGCGTTGTTGTTGGACCTTCTTAAAAATAAAACATTGCATGTATGTCTTCGATCTACATACTATTCTTGCATCAATTCTTATTAAAATTGAACATGTCAATAAAAAGTTCAATAAGAAACTAATAGATTGAACTATAAGGTAATGGAACCACACACAAACAAAGAATAATATATGTGTGCCTCGTATATTTCTTATATATTAAAAATAGTAATTGTGCATATAATGAAGGTGATGTGAATAACTTGCATTAATAGATTATAAAAGTTAGTGGGCTGACATGGCATTAGTAAAAAAAATGATGCGCATAGTTAGTGAAAAATGATGTGGAGGATATCCCTTGCATATTGACATATAACATGTAGTTGGCTTCAAAATCTAAGATATTATATACATATAGATATAGATACTGACTCATCTCAAAAAGAAATACACGACTCACTTCTTAAAAATCAACCATTTCTAAAAATGAACAAATCATAAAAATACAAACAATTAATCATGAATTAATAGTAAACCTATTTAGGGATATTATAAGATGTATTGGTGAAATTTAGTTGAACCTAAAATTGAACTTTTGAAAAAGCAGGATGCACAATGTTTTTAGACAGACGAATAATAGAGAAAAATTGTCATTCCGACTACGCCACTAAAAATAAATTCTTTTTTTAAACTCACTAAGAAAGTATTATAGAAACGGTCATGTGGAGACAGGCCTCAGGCAAATATTTGTGACATTAATCGTTTATAGAGATAGACATATCTTAATAAGATTGTCACTGTTAATCGACTATGTATAGAGACGGTTGTCTTAGGACACTCACACCTGTTAATCCATTAACAGAATAGACCTTTTAAGATGCTCACTTCTAAAAATGAGTATTAACAGAGGCTCACATTCCAATAGTCTGCCTCTTGAAATCAATTAACACCCATAGATATTATTGCATAAAATAATTTATATTTTTTATTATAATGTCGAATGAAGACAAGCATTATAGTAAACAATAGATTCAAATTTATTATATTTGACAAGTTTTTTATTATATTTGACAAGTTTTTTATTTGATTGAAATAATCTAGAATTCCAATTTCTTAGTTTATCAGATTTTGTAATTTAAAAGATTCAAACAACCTTAGATGTTGACATATACAGAATATACCAAACTTATAATTCTCAATGTAATCTATAATGGTTGATAAAGTTTTTATCCAAAGTTGTTTAGAGTTCTAAATATGTGTTTTAAGTTCTTAGATTTTGAAATTCAAAAATGGAATTTTCAAACAACCTTAAATGTTCACATGGTTGATACATGACAAGAATTGTAGTGGTCTACCCAATCTATAAGTTTGTAGTTGATAAATATTTTATTTAAAGTGATTTAAAGTTCATGTCAGATACTAAAGTTATAGTGCTGATGGACCAAAGCAATGACAGTGAATAGGTAAATGTGAGCTAATAAAATATTTCTTTGCCAAGAAATTACTTAGCATATATCATTAATTTTAACCCAAAGTATGTCTCTTCTAATCATCAGTATCAACATCACAGTTCCACAACAACATACCAAACAAAAAGTAATTATAAAAATAAACAAAAATAATAAAAACCAATTTAAATATACATTATGGAATAAAGATCACAGTCGGTTTCTGTGAAACCGCTAGTGATTGTGCTCATGCCACTGGTAGGTCCAACAACAAACCGCTAGTGTTAACTGAACTAACACTGGCAGTTGAGATTGGAAACCGACAGTGTTGACTTAACCAACACTGGTGGTTGAGGCCTAGAACCCGTAGTGTTGATTTAGCCAACACTGACGGTTTTGGCTACGAACCGATTGTTAGTTCTCCACAACACCGTCGGCGCTGGTTACAAATCCCCGGTGAAGGTTTTGGATCAGTGGCGGTTTGATAGAACCAACACTAATGAGCGACTCCCTTCACTATCGCTTTAGTTGCGGTGGTTCAAAATTTGCCACCAAATGAGGATTTTGAGCCGCCACTAAACCCTTGATCTGAGGTAGTGATATTGGCCCGGATGATTAGGATCATCTTAGAACATAGTGGAAGCACCACATAAAAAGAATAGAGCTAAGACACACTAAGATGTACCAAAGCTGGACTATGATACACTGCGGTTGAATCAAAAGAACACCGGACAATCTACACTTACAAATGAACTCGCTAAGGGCAACAGCAACGGGGGCTAACATCTCCGGTGGTCTTGCCGAGAAAGCATGATACACGTAGACCAAGATAAGTTTGAGGCATACAGCTCTCAAGGCAAGCAACAATGGTAGTACGTTAACTACAGAGATAACGAGAAATGGTACTCTTCGATTTCTCTTTTTTTTTTTTTTTGCTAAAGTCACATTCTTTCTGACCAAGCTAGGGCTATGGGCGTCTCTGCAAGTAACACTGACACTTTATAAGGCTACAATTTCTCATTATCTCTCCTCCATATGAGCATCCAAGTCTATATGGCCATGTAGAGTCAAAGCCACCTAGTGCATTGAGTGTCCTCTGAACGCGCTAAAGGCAAAAAGGCCCGCAGGTGACAGTCCGCACAGTCCATATCTCTACAACTAAAAAGAGGCAAATGACATCGTTTTTGCCCCGCTAATCATCCAACGACGCTAATTGCCCTGGCCCCGCGCTAATCCTCTGCTTCCCTCGCCCCTGGAACCGCTGCCCGCCTGCCCCGCACACGACCCCCACCTGCCTACACAAACCGCGGATGAGGCCAGACGCAGGACCTCGCTGCGTCGTCGCCTCGCCGGTTCGCGCTGCTGCCCGCTGCGCTGTCTCTCTGCCGCCGACGCCGCGCTGCCGCCCACTGCGCCGTCACGGCCGCAGGGACGCACGGCCGCAGACGCTGTGCTGCCGCCCACTGCGCCATCTCCCTGCCGCCGACGCACGGTCGCAGGCACACGGGTCATGCCCACGAAGGACGGGCAGCGCCACCGGAACCTTCGCCTTCGGCTTCGCGCCGCTGCCAACCACCAGCCCTTGCATCGCCGCCCACGCATGACTCCGCCGCCTGCCTCCGACCGGTTGCCGAGCCACGAGCTACCTCTGAGGCCTGCTCTGCATCCTCGAGCTCCCTCCGACCCCCGCTCCCTGCTCCTACAATCTCCTCGACCCGGTGCACCTGGCCGCAGCCGCGACCTGGCGCGCGGCCAACCTTTCTTTTCCACCCTCCGCCTAGTATGTAGCTCTTGTTTATCCCACTGCTCCCTCCAACGCCGCACAACTCCAATCGCTCGCCGCGCCCGCTGCCGAGGGAGGGAATAGAATCAGTTGCCCGCCGTGCCGCGAGCACCATCGGCGAAGCCGCCGCTGCACCGCCGCGAAGCTCGCTGCTGGGGAAGGGAGGAGAGGCGGTCGTGCGCCGATGGTGAGGCCCGCCAAAGAGTAAAGAAGGATAGCCGGTCGCTCGCCCCATCCACCGCCTCCCTGCCTAACCTGGGCCCATCCTCCGCCCAACCCCGCCAGTGATCGTCCGGAAACCACCGCTGCCATCATCTACAATCTGGCCTCGTCGCCGTGTCCCCGTGATTGCGTAAGCTCCGAGCTTCCAATCTCTAACCTATCATTGACCTCAATTCTTGATCTGTGTTGGGCGCCAATATAGTTCATTGTTTGCCTCACGACTCATAGAGTTTAGTTAGCTGATTGTGGCTTTTGTTGCATTTCTTTTTCAGATGAGTATTGACTTCCTTGACCCCTCCTAATTAAATCGCCGCATGCCGAGCAGCAACAGTAGGAGTGGGGGGCAGTACGCGCACGCTTCGCCTCAGCCTCCAGCAAATTGCATCCCCTCAGTCCATCTACCATCGCTTCTGGTCTGCACATTTTCCCCTATTTCAGTTACCATCGACACCTGAAATGTTATTAGTCCTGGTGATATTATGAGTCTTTTGTTATCTGGTTTAAAACTTTGGATCTCTGAATATTGGTTGATCTAAGGTTCTGTTAGATGTCACCATTAGTGTTAAATATTTGGAAGTTATAAAGTTCATCTTAGTTGACTGATTATTGTAGTATAAAATAGACTCAACTCTTGTTCAATGTTTTTTTTCAGGATATCGCTCAGGAGCCAATACATGTGATGGTTTAATATTAGATTTACTACTGCTGAGGATATCTCTGTTGCTTGAAAATCAAGGCAGGGTACTTCAACTTGATGAAGATTACCTAACCCCCCAATAAAGTGAATTTGAAGAAAAACACCTCCAGCACTGATTGGTGAGGCTAACATTCTGTTTGTATTTTTTTTAAACAGAGAATTGAGCTAGATGTGTCAGTAGATCTTAATACCTGAAATGAATTGGAGCAAATTGCTCCTGCTTGGTCCACCTATGATTAATGGGTAAAACAATAACTTCTGAAATTTGGTGCTTTATTTAGTATTATTTATCCTTGATGCTCGTTCGTACTATGTTATATGAAAAATATTCCTGCTTCTAATTGCATTGCACAAGTGTTGCTGGGTTACATGTTACGTTCTGTGAGATATAATTCTACTAAGTTATATATAAAGCTTTCTGGGCACAAAATTTAGAACTCTCTTTTTCCAATATTATTGATCCCGGATGGTTACCCACACCCACCAAAAGTCCAAAACAGTCCGTTGGTAAATTCTGCTTCACCTGTATGCATTGCGTAAGCGTTGGGTAAGGAATTCATTGTCTTTCTTTTTGTTCGAATAATTTTAGCAGGCACTCGATGTTGGATTTCTTTAGAGATGGTTTTCAGGGAGTGCCATTGGATCTGGCCGTTGCTAATGGATGCAGGGAACACCATCCTCTCTAGACTTTGGTATGCATGCTTCGATCACTCCCTTGAATTATTTCTCAATATAAATGAGTTTAACGCTGTTGCTGACTCATGCTTTCCTGTATTATGCTCTACACAAAATGCTGTTGTTGCTTGCTGCTACATTTTGAGGACATATACTATGCACATCAAAATAGCGAAATGCCTAAGCTTCTGTGCTGTCCAATATCTAGCCGAAGAAGAAAGTTAGAAACACTTGTATAACAGTGTAAATCAGTGTTCGGGCCAATGAGAAAGTTGGTTAGAATACAAATCAAGCCAATGAGAAACACGTGTATACAAATCATCACAGTTCACGAAGTTGGTTATTTTTGTTTTCCTTGACAAATCAAGCGTGTTGCTGTCCAGACAAAGGAATCATGTTCTGGAGTGGTGGCAGGGGAGGTCTTGATAGTTTCACTTCCCACAATTTAGGATTTGCTTTGGGATAAAGTAGAGACATTTTGGGGATAAAGATGAGGCAGGTATTCTTGTGCTAATAGCTTTAGGACATTGTCAGCTGCTACTGCTGCTTTCTGATCAAATTGGGTTTGACAGACATTTTTCAGATCTCTGTTTACTTTTGTCCCATTGGCTTGATTTGTATTCTAATCAACTTCATGAACTGTGATGATTTATTGTTATTGGAAACAGATTTTTTTACGACCTTAGTTTTTGTGCTGTTCATTTGTCTGATGATGTTTGGGCTGATCATGCGTTTGCTGTTCCTTGCTTGTGTGATCTAATTAGGGCTCTCTTGCGGCTTGCCCATGGCTAGCGTGCCTCCTCAGCTGATGTCTGGGACAGGTAGTAGACAGGCTTTGAAGCTGATGATGACACAAATGGCAGCCACGCACCTCTGCCGGTAAATCCAATTGCTTGGACAGAGGGTTAGGCTGCTGTCATACAAATGGTATGTTTTGTTTTAGGCCACATGGTTTTCAGTGTTAATGATTACTCCATTTAGTGCCTCGTATCTTGACAGGGTGTACAGAGTACAACAATTAGATAGATAGGTGAGTTTGGTGATTTGTTTCCTAATATCTATGGATTGTATTCAAGTTCTTCAGGATTGTTTTATTTGAGTTTTGGTCAGGCAATAGGAAGCAAGGGCCTGGGGAACATTTACAGATTCACATCAGCCAAGCCTCTCAGTTCCAAAAGTACCCTTAATGTTTGTTTGTTTTAGTTCTTCGTTATCCTGGAACATAAAGTAATTTATTATGGAAAAGTTAGCTGATGTTTAATATTGGTCTAATTCGATGGTGCTGGTGTGTTTTAGGATTCAACTATATTTGTCCGTAGCAACGTACGGGCACTCAACTAGTATAGTGATAGAAACACAAACTCGACAATCAAACTAGCTTCTACTGAGGCCGAGAAAAAAAACACAAGAGTACAGAAAAAGGGAACGCCGGACGAACTGTCAGACATCCAGAGTAGAGAAAAAAAGCAAATGCCGGACAAACTTTTACTGGACTCATGCACACGGGAATTTTGTGCAGAAGTTGTAAGAAAAAATTTTACAAGAAAATTCGAAGGAAAATATATAAATGGAATATCAATCGCCTAGTTTTCTTTCAAGCAACAGAACATACCTCCATTTTTCCACAATTCCATGCATGATTCATCCTCGCGTGCTCTGGATGATCTCATAGCTCGCCAGTCACAAAGACAAAAATACCGGTGATTAGAATTTAATAATTTTAGTTAATTATTAGCTAAACAATAGCAAAAGGAATCAGATCATGTCTTCACTTGCCAGTAATAAAAGGATGACTAAGTGCTTCTTCTACTGTTATCCTCTTTGCTGGATCTAAGACAAACATTTTATCAAGAAGATCTTTGAAACATGATAGTGTTTTTGGATCCTCTCCAGGAATGTTTGAAATAAAAGAACCAATACCCTTTGGTTTAATGTTCAGAATTAACCTTCTGATAACCTTTCCTTTGACAGGATCATTGTGAGTATGTTGAAATCTCAGGTCTCGGTCGAAGTGCTGCATCGTAAAGGCACCACTGCGGACCATCTTCTTAGGGAAGGGGCCCTTCAATTCCATATGAAGCCGAAGCATCTCATTGTTTGATTTTCCTGGGAATAAAACTTTTCCTGTGCAAAGCTCATACAGACAGCAACCAACTGACCACATGTCCAATGGGTGGTCATAGGGCAGCCCAAGAATGATCTCAGGTGCTCGATAGAAACGGCTGACAAGGTAAGGTGTAACCTCATTCGTTCCGGCATGCATAGCATTGCCGAAATCGCATAGCTTGAGCACATTCTTAGCCTGGTTCACCATGATATTGTCCAGCTTTATATCGCAGTGCAAAACTTTGCAGGTCTTCAGATGCTTCAGGGCGATGAACATCTGCTTTGCGTATACCCTGACAGCAGCGAGTCTAAGTCCGATGTTACGACCAAATTTCTTCAACACCTCACGCAGGTTCATATGGAGAGATTCAAGAACTAAGCAAAGATGGTTCCGGTACCTGAAACTTGAAATAAACCGCACACAGTGGCACTTGTTGTCGTGGTCTGTACCGTTGAGTTTCTCCAGTATTGAGACCTCTTGCTTACCTGCCCTGTACATCGTGTCATTGTTGCGAATTATCTTAATGGCCACTCTTTCAGGGCCATCTGTAGTAGCAGCTTCAAGATCTTTTGCCCCAACGACTCGTGAGAAGACGCCCTTCCCATGGGCTGCGGTAATCTCATAACGGCCACCCAGCAACTCACCGAAGCGGTAAGCGTAGTAGCCCTCTGCGTCATCCCAGTTGTCAGGATGAACATTTCTTTCACTGTGCAAACAGTCAGGCTTGCCAGATTTCCGAATCCCAGTAGCAGCAGCAGCAGCAGGTGGTCTTCCAGTGGTAATGCTGCTAGTTGGTGGCTTTCCCACGGTGATGTTTGCTTTGTTAATGATCACCACTTGAGAATCGTGCTTATTTTCAGCTTTGCTGTTTGCTTTGTTAATGATCACCACTTGAGAATCGTGCTTATTTTCAGCTTTGCTATTGGCCATAGAGCCAGAGATGCTAATAATTTGCACAGGGGCCGCTTTGCCTGCATCCGTTGCTCTTGCTCCTGCCTTCACATTTTTGCTACTTGGTACAGATTCAACCTCAACTTTATTCCCACGAGCAGGGGCGTCCTCTTGTTGCTGCAATATTGATTCAGTTTTCTCCCTGCAACGCTCTCGGTCTTCGAGCTCGAAAGATGCTCCCTTCTTCATTTCTTCATGACTCCGGAGTTTATGGCCAACATCTGTAGCTTTGTCCCCAGATCTCAATGTCTGCTTGTAACCATCAGATGTGCTATATTTTGATGGGCTTGTAGAATCCCTGTGCCTGTCAGCGTGGCTCACTCTGTCATCACGGCGATCCTTGCCTGCCGGATCCCACCTATCGTCGCCTGCTGGATGATCCCAGCTCGCATGATCACCATGGCTTGAATTGCCGCTCCATCTTTCCCTGATTTCGCCGCCGCCGGCACCGCCGCCACGTGCACTTCCTCTTGGATCCAATGTATCTCTGCGTGTACGAGGAGTATAATAATCACAGTATCGTTCCCGGGCATGGTACCGGTACCGGCCGCCGTGTCCACCACCAGCAGCACGGCTGCTCCCCCATCCTCTTTCATCCTCCCGGCTCCTAGTCGCGCTCGCACGTGTACAAGAACGGCCAGCGTCAGCCGCCACAGAGTAATCCATGGCAGCAGCGGAAGCGCCGCCTTGAAGTATCTCCCCCTCCTCGACCTCGTCGCTGGCCACCGCCGCAGAGCCGCCGTAACGACGGTGGTGGTGCTTGCGGCGCTTATTCGGGGAGGCGTCGGATCGTGCGTCGTCGTCGTCGCGGGAGCGACGGCGCTTGTCGAGCGGTGTGGGTGAGTACGGGGACAGGGCCGAGCGCCCTCTGCCGCCGGCCATGGCCATGGCTTTAGGGCGGGGGAGGATTAGGGTTAGAGAGAGTCAGAGACTGCCTGCCGCCTGCGAGATTATGGCTGTGGAAGTTGCGAGTTTGTGACTCGGCTGCAGGTCCGGCTGTCCGGGAGCGGAAAAGCGGACTATGCGAATCGTGTTTTTCACTTGTTTGCCACGACAGGAATTGGCAATCGCAGTCGCAGCATCCCGGTCCCGTCTCTCTCTCTCTCTATATATATATATATATATATATATATATATATATATATATATATATATATATCATTGGGCGGAGGCCCGGTTTTCTTGCTCGTATCGGACTCGTCCTTGTTACTGGGCCCGATACGGTTCCCAGCTCGGATCGGACTCGTCCTTCATTAGAATCGCTGTAGAGAAACCAAATCCATGCTACGTCTTCGCCCTTGCCCGAAAAGAAGAGACATCCCAATACCAAGAAACTTGTATATAGAGAGATTCTAACTCTAAGAAGACTCGATCTACTGGAAAGCTTAATCGAGAGATAGATCCTCACTCCTTCTGATCTCTGACCGGAGTCCGGAGAGTGAAGGGAGGGGGGGACAGCGTGGTGGTGGAGGCGGGGCGCCGGATGGCAGCGGCCTCGGCTGCCAGTGGGTAATTTTTTAAAGAAAATAGCTCTAAGCCAACATCTTCAATAGTGTCAACTTTTAATAATAAATCATACTCTTGTGAAGCCCATATGGCACTCATAGGAATATAAATTCCTTTTCCT
Organism: Chrysopogon serrulatus; assembly: GCA_015844335.1. NCBI lineage: Eukaryota > Viridiplantae > Streptophyta > Magnoliopsida > Poales > Poaceae > Chrysopogon > Chrysopogon serrulatus. The sequence goes on along the minus strand of JADLZL010003131.1, from coordinate 404,585 downwards.
GAAAAAAAACATGATCTTGGAATGTGTGGAAGAGCCTAACTCTTAATCAAGAGCTAGTGTTTATCTCACCACTATTAAAATATGAAAAAAAGAGCTTACAGCTAGCTCAAATGTCGATTGTTGAAGCTGCTAGATTGTGCATTCAGACATCTTAATTACTACAAAGCCGTGCTATAGTAAAATTCATTGATCCATACTACATTCAGGTTGGTAAAAACAGTTGTTTTGGATAAAATTTGAGTCAAACATTGAAAATATAAACTAGAAGAAACAAATGGTTCGTCAAACAAAAGAAAGAAGTCACTACGGAAGGGCACGTTGGAGAGCAGAGTTCCATGCGACTTTGTACTTTATCTTAGACAACATAGAAAAGGTCTGACAAAAGGCCGTATACGCATTTTAGTAGGAGCACTAGCTATATTGCTTGCAGTGGAAGCTTTATAGCCAGCTAGATTCTTATACTGTCCGCACCGCTTTACACTAAAGGATCATGTAGGATTGTTTTAGTGGATGAAGGCCTGCAGTGCGATACGCTATCATGCCAGCGCGTGTGAGATTGCAGGCTCCGTCCTCCAAATTTCCAGGAGTATCAGGTCTCCAATATAGGGACAGGTCCCACCTTTTTAGTTTTGAGTTTTAGAGGAGCAGGTGATAACACCCGGTTTCAGCATCAAAATAATCGCGTATTAGGTTTAAAAAATCATAGGATTAATATGATACTCATATTAATAAGTTGCAACTTATGTTTTTTGGGTTTTTCTCATTTGAAGCCCATCTCAAAAAAAATATCTAAAGTTAAGTGAATTTAAATGAAAATACTTTTTATACAAAATTTGGCTACTGGAGTTTTTATATTTGTATTAAAAAGACCGAATATAGCAAGTTCTTTCCGGGTTCGCATGAGTGAGGACAAAGTGCGCAGAAAAGATTGGTGTTGGTCTGCGAGGATAGTACTGGTCCTATTAAGGCTGACAAATGTAAGCAGACCTGGCTTCGAGGAGGTGGGATGTTACAGCAGGTGAGAGAGAGAATGGAGACGGAGGGATCGAGGGAGGGCGATGGGTGAGGAAAAAAGAAAAAAACTGATGTGTGGGTCTACTTTTGATATAGAGTAAGATATTAAGGATAGATGAGTGCGGAAGAAAGTATATAGCGGAAAGAATATCGATGGACAGGACAGAATATTCCTTTTACGGATGGATTTAGAGTATGACGAGTGCGGATAACTTTAGTTCATGTGTACTTTAGCTTTCAGATGAGGTATATGCTTTTATCTCACTATATTGCTGCTGCTCTAAGGAGGTTATACTTTTAGGACGGCTCCAATGATTCTCAAATAGCTAGTCTAGGAAGTATTTTATTGGCTACTAGGACATCTTCGATAGCAATTTGCAAATGGGAGCACGATCTGGTGTTGGTCTGCGTGCAAGCTAACTTCTGGGATGTTACAAAGAAAATCCGTGCAAACCATAATAAAAAAGTCATTTAAATTCATTAAAAAAATCACACATGTAGATGATATAATGATACACAATCTTGTAAAATATCTTGTCCAAACTCGACTTCGTTTGTGAGATATAAAAATAACAAATTTTAAGCCAGAAAGCTGTCTAAATAATTTATTAGAAATTTGTTATTTTTATATCTCTCAAACGAAATTAATTTTGAACAAGACATTTTACAGGATTGTGTATCATTATATCATCTATCTCTCAAACGAAATTAATGTGAATTTTTTTTAATAAATTTAGACAATTTTTTTGCTATAGTTTGTACGAGTTTTTACAGGAAGTTAGTTTACACTAGATACGTCCCCTTTGCAAATACTAGCTAGCTAGATGAGACATAGAAATAAGACAAAATAAACATAATAGTAGAAAGTTATCTGAGAGAGATATTTCTAAAAGATCGTGTTAGATTAACTATTTAAGAGTCGTTAACTATTTGATCTCTCTTTCTTAATAGGCAGTGGAAGTGTTATACTTTTATTATTTCTATGTCTTGTCTAGCTAAATATTTGCAAATTCACTATTATAGGCATGATTTTTATGGGCGGCTTACAACCTTCTATAGGCGCGGTTGGTCCAAATTACCCGTCTCAGAGTGTTTCTACAAATGCTCCATTTATAAGGGCGGCTGGCTAACTGCCCCTACAAATCGATTTGTAGGGGCGGCAGGATATTGAGCTGCCCCTACAAATAAATTTTCAAATATCAAAATCGAACAAAAAAAATCCTAAAAACGGCAAAAAGCAGGAAAAATTTAGCCTAGGGGAGGGCCCCGCCGAGTACTGGACCCAACCTTTTTTTTGGGCATTTTTCGTAAACTTGTCAAACCTAGGATTCAAACCGTCGACCTCATCTTCGCGAGATACCTCCTCTACCACTCCGCCCCTTCGTCTCTTGTGTATAAATCCGGTTTCGGTTCTACCCATTATCCCAAACTGAGTTCAAATGGACCATTTGAGGCCCTAAATGAATTCAAATAAAAACGTTGTCAACTATAAAGTTTTATAACTTTTTGAGACCTACAACTTTTATATTGGTCATTTCTCCATCCGAGGTCATTTGAAAAAAGTCAAATTTCAAATTTGAGAAAGTCAACGTAATTTTTTTTTGATAAGATAATTTCAAATCAAAATATTGTCAACTACAAAGTTTTATAACTTTTCGAGACCTACAACTTTTATGTTGGTTGTTTCTCCATCCGATGTCATTTAAATAAAGGTATTTAAAAAATTAAATTTCAAACTTGAGACACTCACACATAATATTCTATGTGAACAAAAATTCAAATGAAAATATTGTTAACTACAAAGTTGTATAACATTTCGAGATCTACAACTTTTATTTTGCTCATTTTTCCATCCGAGATCATTTTGAAAAACTGAAATTTTCGTGCTTGATTTTTAATATTCGGCGTCTGTTTGTAGGGGCGGCTCATATATAAAGCCGCCCCTACAAATCGATTTGTAGGGGCAGCAGGATATAGAGCCGCCCCTACAAATAGACGCCATTCGTAAGAGCGGCTCATAGCACTAGCCACATCTATAAATTGATTTGTAGGGGCGGCTCATTTCGGAACTATTTGAAGAGGCTGCTCAATATAGGGCCACCCTTAAAAAAAAAAGACGTTCCTACAAATTGTTTTTCATGTAGTGATTGGCATTAAAAACGTTCTGATAGCTAATCAGATTTCTTCTAGACTATCTATTTAACAACTATTGGAAACACCCTTACTCCTTTAGACAGTTTTCTATTTTGGAGACCCATATTTATTCTCTTAAACATGCTTAAACTAATAATTCTGCAGGCAATTAATTAAAAGCGTCAGTCGCGTTCACGATCTCCAAATTTGTCAGCTAGTGTACGCGTGTTATTGACGTACTCGTCATCACTGTCTATTCCTCCTGTATACAGTATACTAAGTTGGCAGGTCGCAGCAAAACTAGACACGTACTAAGGTAAGGCCCCTCCCTCACGGCGAAGGTCCGCGTAAGCATTAGTATCACGGGAAATTCCGAAACACCTACCCAGTTTGGCTCTACGCGGAACGATGCACAGAACGAACAGTTATTATATTGGTTCGTGCTGTCAACTTGATCATCAACCAAAGCAAACTATCGTTTCTTAATCAATCAATAGACCAAATCGCGTATGTGTATGGTATTTTGTTCCACGCTATTAGTAAAGTCACCCCTGTATGTTCAGCTGCTAGAGTATACGTGCTCATAGCTGAATCATAATATACTGAATCATAACATATATGTTTTTTTCCCTTCATTCAAGGAGGAAAAGTATATACAATATTTTTGGTAACATCATGGGTACTATGCATGTACAGAGTATTGATATAAACGAATTCAACAATACCTATAATAACATAAGCTGTAGGAATATTTATGAAGAAGGACTATGTCTACGACACATTGAGACTGTACAATATGTGTATATATATGTTGTATTTTTTAGGGGTGTATATGTATTATATGTTGTATGTATCTACCTTGTGGACTCTATGATGCAACTAATCATATTCTACATGTATTATAGTAGTTGACGGACATGCATATTTATGTATATTCTCTTTTTGCATCTCCATTGTAGGTCTCTCAACGCCGTAGTTAGGTAGATGGACCATTCTCTGATGAAAAAAAAGAATGCATATATACATCAGTAAATACGTAATTTCTCAAGCTCAGATGATGATGAACGTATATAAGAAAGTTCAGAAAATATATATTCACTGCCTGTACATGTCGGTTCACATACATGCAGATGCAGCAGTCTTTTTGCGTGCATCGGGTACTTTCCCTGGGGGCGGCTGAACAGGAGGAGTCTCCACACCTTTAGCTTTAGCAGCTGCAGCTGCATGCACGTACAACAAGCCAACGAAAATTAAAGCAGGCATATAGTATGGGGGGTATCTAGTTGTTGTTCATTTCAGTGAAGGAAGACATCAGGAATATACTGTATATAGAGAAAGAAGACGAAGGGATGGATGCATGGGTGCGGAACAAGAGAGAAACTAAAGCATGCAGAGATCGTCCTGTCCCCGTTCTACCCCATCTCTTTTCCAAATCAATATATAATTCTTCTCATGCCCCTGGCTCCCCTGTCCTGTCCAATTCCAATCTCAAGGTGAGTGCATTCTACTCCCCCTGTCCCTGATAGGGGAAATCGCGGGAGCTTATAGTCTCCGTTGACCTCCATCGATCTCTCCATGGACGGCTAGCGAGTAGCGAGCAAAGCCTATCGGATTCATTCGGAGCTCTGCTTCTCATCTACCGCCAGGCCGTCATCTCCCAGTATCTCGGTAAGCTAACCTACTTTTTAACTACTACTAGTAGTATGCATAAAAGCAGCTTTTCTGCAACTTTTTGAATAGGAAAAGTGTCTCGGGGAAGAAAAGAGCAGCTAGCGATACCGATACTCTCCTGCTGAAGCAAAAGTTGAGTCTTGAGTGGAAGGAAAAGTTGCAAAAGAATGGAAAGGCAACGGATATCCATCCATGCATGCACGTGTGCTGATTGATACGAGCTCGATCACCAAGCTAATAAAATACGGTATCTACTGAAAATAATAAGCATTCTAACCCGGAGAATCATCAGCTGCAGCGGGACGCTGTTGAGGCTTCTCGCCAGCAGTTGGCCAAACGATGTGGGTAGATACCCCTGCAGATGAGACAGAGAGCAACATCTAATTTGGATCAGCACGACGGTAACGAGCATCCCATTTGCATGTGGCATGCTAGAGGAGGATTGATTAATTACCCTTAGAAGCTGGCTGCTGCTGGGCTGTTATTGGCATGTTGAACCCGATCGAGATACAGGTGGTAAACTGGTAATGTGCGTGTAGTAGATATCTAAATTTGTGTGTTGTTCGTGCGATGCACCTAGTTTCAGGTACCTTACATTGTGTATATATAGCTACCCTACGAGTGGTACGCCGTGTCATGCACCGAAATTGCATTGCATGTACATTGTCATTAACAAATTTAATACATATATTTTTTCAATTTATAATAATTGATTCACTCACTGTATATAGATACATACCGCTGTGAATCTTCTGATGATATAGGCGCTTCACCCAGTCGATCAACCGGCCAGTGTTAACCACTCATATCAAGTCATTAATCATAGCTGAACTTTCTTAGAAATAGCTACCAAGGCATGCTGAAACAAGAAATGCATGCTAGACCCCGCATTACCGACATGTTAACATATATTGTTTGCTCCACAAAACAAATAGATCCAAATTAAACTCTGATTATCTTACTCCTATTTCACATGAAAAATATCCTTATTATGGCTATATTAGCACACTAGCTCCCTCGTAGACTATAGACTAAAATATAATACTCCCTCCGGGCCGATTTCTTAGGCGCATGCATGTTTCTGAGAAAGACCGATGTGTTAGGCGCCGTCGTGTTCCGAGGCATATGCCCCATCAATTTTAAGCGTTTAATTGCACCAGTTAAAGCACCCAGACCAATAGACGAGCAGTCCTTGTGGCAATTAAATTATCGGCACAATAAACAAGCCGATGGCGCAGACCTTGGGTCACCCGCATGGATAGGATAGCCAACACAAGCGTGACACCTGGGCAGCAGTAATTCTCGTGTATGCTCTCGTTAAAATGTCTTGGTCTCTGGAGTAACAGTCCTTGCGCGCGCCTAAAAAAAGGGTCCGGAGGGAGTATATAGGAAAAGCCATAGAAGTTTAATTATGCATCGGTTGCTTGCATTGTGTACGCGCATACCAAGCATCAAAGTCATAACAATGAATATAAAATACTTCAAAATTTGAACGCAAATTCCGCGCATTTGGACATGGTTTATTTTATCTAGTAAGTCAAATTTGCAATTACACTCTCCCTCCCTCATAATATCAGCAACAATATCTTCTGTTGCCGGTGCCAGCAACAGCATTAATTTGTTCTTGCACTTCCCTTACTGATGATGATGTTGACAGAACAATTTATTTCCTGACTAGGGATACTTAACAGAAATTGTGTAGGCAGGTCATGCCTTGTGCCGGTACAAAACGCGTGGTGACTGTATATTTATGAAAGGACATGCATGGTAGTGATAGTGATGTCAACATAGTACATGATATGAGTCGTTTAATGCATTCATCAGTGTTCCTGGTTTGCATGTATGATAAGAACGTAGTTCACGGGCTTGAAATTTGAAGTTGAGTTGATGTTTTGGCACGTGTTATGGAGGAAGTTGCATTGCCTTGTGAAATTTCCAATGATAATCTAGCGCTCATATATATATATATATATATATATATATATATATATATATATATATATATATAAAATATATATATATATATATATTCTCTATATTCTCTCTATCTCTGAATAAGTAAATTTCTAGTTCGAGAAATTTATTTACAAATATATCAATCTCCAGGATGGAGGTTAAATACTCCACTGGTCAATTTTTTTCTCTTGAAATCTCCTCGTGTTACTGCACCTGCTCCTTATCTCCAATCCATTGTTAAGATTTCTATGTGTAGTATAATGATATAATTATAGCTATTGGAACAATCACCGATCAGTGTGCAACGACTCTAGCTAATAAAGAAATAATATGGTCTTTAATTTTGTTTATTATAGTTATATCTTGTAATCTTGCTAGGAATCTATCTAAACAATATTTAAACTCTCATTGCATGAATTAAGTGTAATATGGTGATGTTCAACATCATGTATGATGACCCCAATACTTCATATATCTAGTTGCCTAAAGAAAACAAAGGTTTAATCAAAATGAAATTTTGAGCCATTTGAGAGTGGTGTGGGTAATGATATATGACTCGAACTAAGCAAGCAGCTGAGCTAGTTAGGCTAATTCTGGTGGAATATATATTCATTCTCATTCAGGATTTATACCAGATTGATCCCAAATCACACACCAGCTAGGGCTAGATCCCCCAGGCCGCCATGGACAAAAAATAGCAGTGAGGATCTCACGCTTACATGGTGAAGAACAGAGAGGTTTACGAGCAAACCATCAAAGGGTAACCAATCCTGGCTACGTGGCGAAGAACAGCTAGTTTATACACAATCTAGCAAAGGAACCATCGAGGCTCTCATTTGGGAGGACCCTGTTAGGATAAGAACGTCGCAGGTTGCCCTAGGTTGGGTAGCAAGACTAGGACACCATCCTTGGGATCGAGAAATGGGTTAAGAGGGGGGCTAAATTATGTAAGGTTAGAAATTTTGGCACTGCTCGTGCTTTAATCTTGATGTTAGGGGTATGCCAAAGGCAGGTTTTGGTAGTGTTGTGGTGCTGAAGGATGATTTCTTTGTGCTACTTTGGTCTACATTATTAAAGGTTTTGGGCCACGCCCCGGGCTACAGCCCTAGCAGCCCGAGGCCTGTATCCACCCCTGTTGGCTGTCGATCAAGAAATGAACAACATGAGGTTGGAAGAGATAGGAGAAAGAGAAAGTTTGTGTTGTTTTTGATGATTGTGAGTTGGGGATCCTCAATCAGCCATGATCCTCTCGTATATACGGACAAGGTCTTATCTGCATAGGAAACAATTCCAAACACAATATCCAAGTTTCTCACGTCCAAAATAGGTGTAGAACCGATTTAGAAGTCAAACTAGCTTGAAAACTATAGAAAAGTCGGCCGAACCAATTTGAGAGTTATCTAAGCCAATTTCTATGGGATCGAGATGTGTGTTTCTAGGCTGAAAATAGGGGAAGCCTACTTAGTCGACTCAGCTAAGCGGATTAGGCACCAGAAATTCTGAGCAAAAGTCTTGAAATTCATAATTATTTCATTTAGAGTCCAAAACGAGGTGATCCATATATGTTTTCTCAATCAGGTGGACAAGAGGAATACAATGGTGCACTCCATTCATGCATTTAAGGAAATTGGTAAGTCGTATTAGCCGACTAGCCGACTATGGCTGGTTCAGCCCTCAAAATGCCATTTTGTTCACCCAAGCTCCAAATGCAAGGATACAAGTCTGCTTTCTGACCACTTCAATGATAGAACATGATCATTTTGTTCACTCGAGCTCCAAATGCAAGGATACTAGTCTGCTCTCTGACCAATTCAATGATAGAAACATGATGGTAGAGTCCATTATGTGAGCAATTTTGAGTGCTAATATATGCTCCTGTTTGTAGGTGAATGAGCATGAAATTAGAAACACAATTATAGCACAAAATAACAGCGATCACCAACTCATTGACTATCTAGTATGTTAGGGCAATGCATACATGACCCATATTTGTTCTTTGGTAGAGGTCATCATCGTGTCCCAATAGGAAACCTTTCCCAAAAGAAATGTACAAGTTTCTATGAAAATGGGCGACTTCCCATCAAACTAGATTCAATTAGTTTGTTTTTAAAACTGGCTTAGCTAGTTTCTATTGGTCTAGGGCAAAAGAAACTTGTAGTGCTTCATCCAAACTCTAAATTAGGCATCTCGCCGAGAGAAATATAATGGTGAAGTCTGTTCTACAAAACTGGAGAATTCAAAACACATAACTTAGCTATATGATTTTTGCTGGACTAGCACCCCAAACCACATGTTCTTTGACGGAACTCCTAACTAACTAATAGACCACTAAAATAAAGACATAGCCACTAAATGTGGGTACAATCATGTTCGTCACTACTAAATTTACCCTAGTACCTTCAAAGATTTGCTTCAAAGATTTGATCTAATTCCTTTCATAACTGCCTCAACCATCATACATGAGAGAAAATTAATTAAAAACTTAATTAAGCAACTAATCTACCACTACAACTTCAAAATAAGTTTGGAATAGCATTTACTACCTTCTACGCCCTTTTCCATCAAAGCAATCAAAATCAACACCATGTTAGATTTGTAATTTTTGGAATGCAGTCCTAGACCCCTCCCCCCATTTCTTCCTTCTTGGGTTACAACAACTATCCTGAGATGGAAGAAGGGGGATTGTCATATATATTTGGGTCATTAGTATAGATGAACATATATAGAGTTGCTTCAACAAATTCTTTTTCAGTTGTAGCTGGTAGCTCTGAAAATGCCCATTTTCAGAGGTGGTTGCAAAAGGATTTATAGAGGCAGCTCGTCTTAGGGTCCCAAGGGGCACACTGCTATAGAGGTTGTGTCTATTTAAAACTCTAATGCCTCTATAAATCATTTTTGTGATCATAGTAGTTATTACTCTATCCTTGCATGTCACTTGTATACAAAGTAAACCTGTAGTTTGGCTTAGGCTATCAACTCATCTATCAAATCAAACTATGTATAACTTCTTAATCCATGAATATCATGAACAAAAGATTGTGTAGAGTTTTTGGTTTCACCATTAATAAAGCACACCAATTCTTTTGCAAATTAGACATGCTCATACGTTCATGCATGGTGTATATATATACACATACACACACCATAATATTATAGTAAATCACCTATGAGAGAGTTATATATAGTAATCATAAAAATCAATATAGTAGTTATCATAACTCAAAATGGCCAAAGACACCATAAATTATGTCTATACATTATTTTTGATAACAACATGAGTATTATGCATACATAGTACTGTGTATTTAACTATCTTATGACCACTATGTCTACGACACATTGATGTAGTGTGTTTAACTATCTTATGACCACTATGTCTGACACATTGATATTGTGTCTGTGTGTCTATGTTTATATATGCATAATATGTTTGTATGTATCTACCTTGTGGACTATATAACACAATCACATTGCTTATATGCAGCTACAAAGGTGTGTGGCAAATGTATAGTAGTTGACGGCCATGCATTCATATGTGCATCCTCTTTTTTGTATCTCTTGTGTAGATCCCTTCAATGACCACCCTTCTCTGATAAAAAAGCACATATATGTTACTTATTTGTAGTATTATTTCTCAAGAGCATATGTGATGAACGTTTATATATATGAATGTTCAACAAATATTTACTGATGACTGTGTACTTAGTTCATACTTGTAGAAGTCTTGTTTGTCTGATCAGCTGAAGATTTCTTCCCTTGGGGCCCCTCATCAGGAGTGTGCAACCCTTTAGCTTTAGCAGCTGAATAATCTGCCGGTACGCACAAAAATAAAAATTATAGGATATCCAATGGTTGTTTATTTAGTCCACAAAGACATTAGGAAACCACAAAAAATGAAGAGAAGACAATGGTACATGGGTGCCTAATAAGAGAAAATAGGTATCGTGCGTGCCTAAAAAGTGAGAAGGGGTATCGCACTCCCCTATGTGTTTGCATTGTTTAAACTCAAGACCTCAACATTCTTTCGAGCCTCTATACCAACTAAGTGACGCAACACTATATAAAATGTTCATATACTTTAATCAGACATTTATGAATCTTTTATTGTATATATATTTAACAAATTAAACGACTATAAATCAAAAAGTTCTTAACTGTAAAGCTGGATATCTTGTCGATTACTATTGATGTTGATTTTTGCCTTCATCCTATATTTTTAACTATCGTAAATCTGATCTGAGAACTTATATTGCATATTAAGACACGTAAACCATCTCAAATTAAAATGTTGTCGACTAAAATGTTTTATATCTCAACTCTACCATGGTATAAAGTTTATCTTGATTCGACCTCATATGAAAACAGCCTCACTAGTATTTAAAGCCATAAACCGATACATTTTACTATCAATCCGTTGAAGTCATAAACCAACATTGATATGATACCATTGCCGATTTCAAAACAACCAGCAGTGACAATCCGTATGGTAGTGCTTAGCTTTCTTGTCCTCTCTAATATATACTACTTCCTCCGTTTTAAATTATAACGCTTTGAACTTTTTTGATATATTTATTTTGCTATGTATCTTGATATAATATATATCTAGATACATAGTCTAACCGACTTATAATTAGAATGGAGGGAGTAGTTTCAATCTCAAAGTTACTGGACGGATTGGAGCTGATTCTCATTTAGATACCCGCGGGTCATCTGCCAGTATCTAGCCTACTCTTTAATTAGTATAGTAGTACTATGTATAAAGGCAGCTTTAACATTTTCTATAACTTTTGAATAGTAAAAGGGAAGACAAAGTGAAAAGCAGCTAGCGCGATACTACTCTCCCTCTCCTGCAGCAAAAAGCTCAGTCTTCATTAGTGGGAGCGAGGAAAAGTTGCAACGGATATATCCATGCATGCACGTACGTGTGTGCTATTGATTCAGCTCATCATCAAGTCCCCGTACAGGAAACAGTATTGGAGGCTATGCAAATATATTAGGTCTTATTTGACTGCACCTAAATACACTCCAATCCCTACGGTTTTTAGGAGATTGAGGTGTATTTTGAACTAAAATACACCTCAATCCCCTTAAAATTGTAGGGATTGAAGTGTATTTAGGTATAGCCAAACAAGACCTTAAGGAATTAAGGATAAATCATCGGGGCTGAGCTGACGCTCATCGATCACCTGGAGTGCCCTGCTGTTGTCCAGGACGAGCGTTCTCATCAGACGTTGGCCAATGGATGGTCTTAGTTAACCCTGCAGCATTTCCACAATGGCGAACAAGACGGTAACTAATCTATTGATCATCCTATTTGCATGCTTGCTAGGCGTAAATGTATTCCATAGTATTTAGATATAGAGGATTACCCTTAGAAGTGGCCTCCGAGCCTTTTTTTGGCATGGATGAATCTTGAAACACAATACTGTGTTGGTGGTAATGTGTGTTGGTAGATATCTAAACTTTGTTTGTGTTTGTGCGGTTCACCTAGTTTGAGGGACCTTTTGTGTGTATATATATAGATAGCCTACAAATTTAATTAATTCATATTTTTTTAATTTATAATTATTGACTCATTGTGAAGCTTCTGATAGGTGCTTCATCCAGTCTTAACCGTCCAGTCTAACTAATCACTAGAAATAATCAGAAAAGAACTTTCTCGGAAATAGCTTACTGAACCCATCGAGCAGGGCATGTTGAAAACTTGAAATCAGCAATAATGCTAATGCTAGGGCGTATATATTGACATACATTTTTTTTACAAACAAATGGACCCAAACACAGATAAACACGTACTCTGTCTTCAAGGCACGTGAGATGTTACTCCTAATCCTCTATGAAAAATATCATCCAGTGTGAACACAATTATGATTATTGGCACTACACTACGCGATCAAACCGTTCTCTCCAACAGGCTAAACCGTTCTTTCCAACAGGCTAGATCGAATCATATATATAGGAAAATCATAGAAGTTCATATTACTTAGTGGTTATTCCTTATTTTTAACTTATATATATGTGCTTGTGTGTGTGACTAATTGCATACGCAATCAGAAGTGAAATATTTCAAAATTTTGAAAGTGAATTTTGTGCCGATCGATATATGATTTCATCATATCTCTAATAAGCAGTCCGAACTATTGCAATTACTCTCTCTCTCTCTCTCTGCATAATATTATCAAACAATATGTTGTCTTGTTTGGGTGCATGGTGCCAACAATATTTTTTCTCTTACACTATTTCCCTAGGCTAGTCTCAGTGAAATTAGTTTCATTCATATTTAATAAGCTGCCATGTAGACATTTTTTATGATGTGATACCATATTTAAGAAGAGAGAAGAAGTAACTATCAAAGCAAGGATAATAACCCAGCCCACTAGCAGGTTGTATGACTTTGCCATGTCACATACAGCCAACTAACAGCTAGCGCATATGTATAGTGGTTTGTCTAAAATAAAGGCTACTAGGTCCTTTGTCAAAAAAAAAGCTACAAGGTCTACCTCTTTCTCTCATAAAGCTTCTTGGAACCTTTGCTTCAGCTGGCTATAAGCTAACAATCCACTCTTCTCTCTTCTCTTATCTCTCTTCCAACTCAGCACAAAATGATGTGGCAGCTCTTGTAGCCTGCTTACATCACCTTATAATACTTGCTCTCATGGGGATAAAACTCCCCTGACACAGTTACCAACTAACACTGAGACATAAAATTAAATGTCTATAAAACTCTAGAATGAAACTACCACTTTCAATATTCAATGGTGACTTTGATAGACTAGAACAATTAATTTGCTGACTGATTCTTAAACGTAATTATGCAGGCAGTTCATGCCTTGCGCTAAGAAACTCGTGCTGTGGCTAGGTGTAGTATTTACTTCATAACGCGGACATGCATGGTCATGTATAAAAACATGACATTCGAATCATTTACTTCATTCCGTGTTAACCTTCATTGGTTTGCATGCATCCTTGCGTAAGTACGTAGTAGACGGGCTTGAAGTTTGAATGAATAGTTAAATTGATGAGTTGCATTGACTAGCTCGTCAGGGCAGTTGTTGCGTTGCCTTGTGCCGGTATACCAACCGCCAGACCGACATCCCTATAGCTGCTCCGGTCCATTGTGAAATTTCCAACGGCACCCCAACGGTCACAACCATCACCGTTTATATATCCATCTTGAGATACCGCGTGAGCTACAGGGATGACCCATATATTTCATACTCGGACTGCCATGGCCAAAGAATGCATCGAGGATATCACACTTACATGGTGAAGCACGGGGAAGTTTACGATCAAATCACCATGGCTAACTAATTGTGCTCGCATGATGATGAAGAATGGCTAGTTTCTAGACAAAGAACCGTCAAAGTTTTTATCTAGGAGGGGCCTTCGTGGGGGCAAAGGCATCGTTGGGTGCCCTAGTTCGGCCTACAAGTCTAGGGCGCTATCTTTGGTCTTCAGATCCAACGATGAATGATATAGAATTACAAGAGGATAAAGAGAGTAGTACATAGTCTAGATGTAAAAAAAGCAATTGGATGTTGGATACCTTAATCGATAATATATCCCCTATTTTATAGGAAGTATGGGTGATCTTATCCCATTAGAAAACTATGTTGTACTCCGCCTCTAAAAGAAGTGATTTCTAGTGTTGTCCTAAATCAAAGTTTTTGAACTTTGACTGCATTTCTAGCAAAAGCATTAAGATTTATATTATCAAATTAATATCATTAGATTTACCATAGAATATATTTTCATACTATGTTTAATTTATATCATAAATATTGTTACTCTTTTCTATAAAGTTGGTTAAAGTTAAAAAAGTTTGACTGGTACGATTTCTAGGATTCACTCCTTTTAGGGACGGAGAAAGTATTATTATATCATATTATAGAATTTTTCTTAGATTGGACCAAAACTGTCATAGGCCTCTTAAAATTGGCCTAAGCACAATTTGAGTGCGAACACATACCCATTTGAAGAAAATCGATCTGAACCATCTAAAGAATGGTGTGGCTAATGATATATGGTTGAAAAGTGCGTGCAGCTTAGCTAGTTAGGTTACTTATTACTTGATGGAATATATTTAGGTTTATTTTAGAATTTAATGGTGTTATTCTTTTAATATTTCTGTAGATAGCGAGGTGATTGTATGTACTACAAAATGGATGTTGGTACATTTTTTATTTTCTAAAGCAAGCAAGCCTCTAAAGAACCATTATTGTTAATCACTATGTATGGAGCACTAGTACAGAGAAGATTTTTACTGGCAGTTATGAACCTATTTATACTGGAGTTTTTTAGGATCGCCAGTATAAGAGGCCAGTGAAAATAAGCCATTTCCACTGGCGGTTTGTTGAAAACCGCCATTAGAAATGACTGCCCAAAAAACATGAAAAAATAGCAAAATAATATTTTAAAAACATGGAAAAAATTTAAGCACTAGAGAGGCCTTGCCCTCAATTTTTGTGCTAGTAAAGTCATGGCAATTTTTGCACACTTCGTGGCCGTTGGCCTTCGAACCCGCGCCCCTCGCGCAATCTCTCTCTTACCACTGCACCACACACTCGCATGTGTCCATATTCCTTTTTTCTTTCTCTATTATCTAAAACCGAACATAAATTGAGTGTTTGAGGCCCTAAACGAATTCAAATGAAAAAGTTGTCAACTACAAAGTTTCATAACTTTTTAAGATCTGTAACTTTTATTTTGGGAGTTTCTCCATCCGAGGTCATTTGCAAATTTAAATTTTAAATTTGACAAATTTGGACATAATTTTTCATGAAAAGATGATTTCAAATGAAAAAGTTATCAACTACAAAGTTTTATAACTTTTCGAAATCTACAACTTTTATTTTCAGAGTTTCTCCATCCGAAAAAGTATCTGTAGGGGGGGTGTTGACATCTACAACTTTTATTTTGAGAGTTTCTTCAAATAATAAAATTATCAACCACAAATATGTAAGTTAGGTCAGCCACTATAACTGTGGTATTAGAGATGTCAACATTCAATGTCGTTTAGAGATTCTAAAGTTTTTATTTTAAAATCTAAAAGCTTATATATGTAGGTTAAATCGGTAACTAAAGCTTTAGTATTATAGATGTGAACATTAAATATCATTTAGAGATTTTAAATTTTTATTTTAAAATATATAAACTCAAAACACGTATTTAGTACTCTAAACAACTTTAAATCAAAAAACTTTTTAACTGCAAGGTTGTAGATTGTATTAAGAACTATAACTTTAGTATAGACCACGTCAACATCCAAGTTTATTTGAAAATTTGAAATTTAAACTTTTAAAATCTATAAAATTAAAATAATATTTTTGAACTGTAAAGTGTTTCAAATAAAAAAACTTCAAAGTTGTAGATAGCATCAAGGGCAATAATTTTGATATAAAGTTTCTCTTCCTCCATCTACATATAAAAAAAAATTAAGAATTATTTCTTAATGCTATTTTAGAATGTGCTCATTTTTGTTAGTCATTTTTTATAGACACATACTTAGAATGGTTTTCTCTATTAATAGCGACAGTTAAAGACAGACATATTAAGATGCACTTCTCTGAAAATCGATTTACAAAGACGGAAGTATTAAGACAACTATCTCGTAATCAGAGCGCATCCTAATAAGGCGACCATCTCTGTAAATCTGTAAATTGATGATTTACAGAGACATGTGTCTCATGGAGCCTTCTGTGAAAATAATTTTTAGAGCCAGGCATTTGCCGATTTTTAGAGCCGGGCATTTGCCCAGAGATAATCTGCCATTTATGGATGCAGTCTCTACACATGTGCCCACCTCTAGTAACCAGAGAGGTTGTCTTCTCAAATGATTTTTGTAGTTTGATGTAACTTGGTCAATTTCGGGATCTCCTAAACAGTCTTTGTGAGCTACTTATAGGTGTGGTTGTTTTGTTCATGCCTTGGTAGGCGTTATTGTTTAGTTGTGTCTTCTCGTAGGGGTGATTATTGGATGAATGTGCGTATATGTAATTGAGCTTCAGCTATATTTTTTTATTATTGTCCAGAGAGTACATGAAACAATATTTCTCAATTATTACTAAAGTGACATGGTAATTTCTAATTCTTTATTTCCCTGATCCCTTATATATATTGTCAGGCTCAAAACTAAATATGTTCCTTCATGAGGACGTAGAGTTTGATATACATGGGATTGTTTGAAATGCTTTAACCCAATAATTGATTAATATGATACACGATAGAGGGTTTTTTTAAAGAAAAAGGAAAACAAAAATGAGATGAATTGAGGCAGCTATATATTTTCTTATAAAAAATTAAAAATCAAAGGTAAATTAAATATATAGCTCCTTTCAAGTTTTGGAAATTAAATAGCTCCTTTCAAGTTTCATTAATAATTATATATATACATATATATTTGACTGTGTACAATACCTTTTTACAAAGAGGATATCTGTTGTAGATTTATTTTGGCATATAAAAGTACTCCATACGACAACACATACATTAACAAATTCAACAAACTAATATCGTAAATAAATGTAATAACATTTATTCGTATACCATGCATGTCCTACTATTTACAGTTGCTCATGTAAGTAGTACTGTATATAGTGGCAGACACTTGACAAAGAAGTGCTGGCATTAAATTCTTCTGCTGAGCTAGATTCCTCATCTGTACGAAATACCTGTGGCTGATGAAGAAAAATTACATATGTAATGTCAGTGTCTCACAAGCCCACCAACATGCAGATGGATCAGACGCATGCATGCATAGAATTTTATGGAGTATATATGTCATGCTTCCTGCTGATTTGCCTACCTTTTGCGCCCGCCTTTTGGCCTGGAGCTGGAGCAGGAGGTTTGTAATACGGCTTCTGTTGGTTCTGCTTGTTCCATGTCCCAGTCGTGGGCGCAGGGCTTGACAGACCATTACCTCCTGCGGCATGGACCCACAAAGCAAAGCAAACGAAATTAAGAAAAGTAAACGCGATGATTGTGATAATCTGAAGTTCACTGGGTTAGTTGTCTCTGTCTCAGTGACCATTAGGGCATAGGTCAGCTGATCGCTGGCGCTGGACCATGTGAGCAAGATGCATGCATGTCTCCCAAGCAATGGCGTCTAAGTTCAGTTGCAAGGGAACGAGATTGATGTTAGTACGTACTAACCAGAAGAAGGAGCCTGTTGTTCATGAGCTTTGGGCCTCTGATATTGCGCTGCTTCTGCTTGCGATCCTTTCAGGTTAGGCACCCTGGACGATGTCCCTGCATTTCCAGCGTGTCAAATGACTATGCAAGATAGTACCGTGCATGCATTGGAATTTCCATACAGTAGTACGTGGCTTACCCTTACCCTTGGACTTGAACATGGTTATATATAAATGTGCTACTTTTCTCGTGGTTGTGATCGATTGCTACGAGGTTGTGATGGTACGGTCTCAATATGTGTTGATATGTGCCCTATATATAGAACAACCTAGCCAGGAATTAATGGTATAATCATGGAAAGTTCATTTGACTACTAAATTATAAATGCTTCTCTGATGCAGAATTATTTCTGCTACTAGCAGTAGCGACGGTATTTTATGAATGGAGTAAATTTGCTATATATTCTGCTGCTGGGTCTAGGAAGGACTTTCCACGTAACCTGTATTGAACCTAGTAGAAAGTTAATATAATTGATTGGGGACCCAGCATTCACTACAGGAATTCAGTTCTTTGCCGAGTGCCCCAGGCACTCGGCAAAGGCCTAAAAACACTCGGCAAAGGCTTTGCCGAGTGTAGCTCGGCAAAGACTCCGTCGACAACGGGCTCTTTGCCGAGAGCCTTTTTTCGGACACTCGGCAAAGCCTTTGCCGAGTGCCAAACGTGGCTCTCGGCAAAGAAAAGCGTCCGTTAACGGCGCCCGGGCGTTCACGCGGCGGCTTTGCCGAGTGCCTCCCGACGTGACACTCGGCAAAGAATTAATTTTTTTGAAAATCCTTTGCCGAGTGCCACGTGGTCGGGCACTCGGCAAAAAGAATTAATTTTTCTTTTTGAAAATCCTTTGCCGAGTGCCACGTGGTCGGGGCACTCGGCAAATAATTAAATTTTTTTTTGAAAATCCTTTGCCGAGTGCCTCCTCACCTGGCACTCGGCAACGAATTTAATTTTTTTTTAAAAAAACCTTTGCCGAGTGCCTCCCCTCTGGGCACTCGGCAAAGAGATAATTCTGGTTTTTTTAAAAAACTTTGCCGAGAGCCTTGACCTATGCACTCGGCAAATATGGTCACTTTGCCAAGTGCTTTGGTCATTGCACTCGGCAAAGTGACCATAATTTTTTTTCGTTTGTTTTTGCATTAAATCACAGCACACACAGGATATATATTACATACACAGTACATATATCACATAAACATCACATAAATCACATCTACAACACATATATCACAACCACATCACATATATCAAATCCGATCATAATCCGATCACATCACATCACAAGACATCACAAATTCGATCACAATCCGATCACAAATGTTTCAAGTGCATCACAAGTCTCGAAACCTCATAAGGGTCAAAGTGCATTATTGAAAAGCGAAGCGACGGTCAAGAGCCAACTCACCGTCCACCACGCCAACCCCTGGCCACCCCCCGTCCCCTCGGTGAAGCTTTGTGGTGATCTAACGTCGTAGGCCAAGCCGGGTTGTTCGATCCCTCCTTTCTGCTTCCATCTTGGCCTGTAGTAATGCAAAGGTGGAGTTAGAATAATTGAAATGTCATGGACTGAAGCTTCCAACAGGGAGGTGATGCCGAAACTCAGTCTCCGATCGGAGTAGACAATGGAAACTAGCCCCAACAACGCATGCACGGGCTGTCCAAGTGACGTGGACAATTCGAAACAGATACGGTTTTCGATATGCAGTGCCTCTGCATACCTACAGCCGTATCTCTTTTGAACGGGAGACGCCTAACTTGGTGACGTGACCTATGACCCTGATACCGTATCTAGAGGTTATACCTTAGGTAGCGGTACAGTCAGGCTAGCGGAGCCATGGCGAGTCGGTGCAGTGGCGAGGCGACGCTGTGCAGGCAGAACCGCAACGGCGCAGGGGTACTCCGGCTCAACAAGGATGGGCCCTTCTCTGCAAACAAAAGGACCACAATATCATCAATTCAAAATTTTGAACACCTCCCCTACATGGTGTGGTTCCTAGAACATACAACAAACTAAAGGCACGAAAACCTAGAATCACATATATCGCATATATATTAATGGAAACCACCTTCACCACGACCATGCTCACAACCACGATACCACCTCCATCTACACCACAACCACCACCTCCACGCCCAAGTGATTGTGACCACCTTCACCTACACCTCCTGACCTCCTCCACCTACAACATCACCACGACCACAACCACCTCCGCCTCCACCTCCACCACCACCACCTCCACCTCCACCTCCACCCTCCACCTCCACAACACCACCACGTCCACCTCCACCTACACCACCACCACGACCACCACAACCATAACCACCACCTCCACCTCCACCACCACCACCACCAACACCACCACAATCACAATCACAATCACAATCACAAACTTTACTCGCACAACGTAACTTGAATAAAGATAGAGGCAGTGGTGGGGCTACCTCCTCCCTGCTCCCTTGCAGTGAGCGCTGCCGGCAACCTCGAAGGGAGGGGAAGGAACTGGGGGCGAGGGTTTGGCGTGTAGAGGAAGTTCAGGCGGCCTAGCTCAGCGGGGGAGGGAGGGCCGCCGCGGCACTGCTCCGGCCGGCCCAGCGACGGTGGGCGCCGCGCAGGTCCGGCCACCCAGGCAGCCGCGCGAGCCTCGGCCGGGCGGCGTGGCTCAGGCTGGGGCGCTCGGCGGCTCCTCGCGGCCTGGGCCGGCCCGGGCCCAAGGCAGCCTCGGCGGCGCGGCGTGCGGCCTCCTCCTCTCCCGCCGGCGGGCGGGGGGCCCGGCGGCCAGCGGCGGCCGTGCGGCGGCGGGGGAGGGAGCAGGCCGCCGGCGGCGCCGGTGCGGGGCAGGAAGAGGAGGCGGTCCAACCGCGGGTGGGGAAGAGGAGGTGGAGGGCCGTCAGCAGCGAACGCGACTTGGCCTGAGGGCAGCGCGGCAGCGTCTTGGGCGGCGTCTTGGCGGGCGGCGGCGGTGCGGAGCCCCTGGCGGTGGCGGGCGGGGACGGGCCGGGCCGGGGCGTGGGCGGTGGGGGGCGCGCCGGGCGAGCGGCGGCAGTGTGCGCGGCGGCGGCGGCGCGGGCGTGCGGCGGGCGACGGCGCGGCGGCGGCGGCGGCGCGTGTGTGTGTGCGTGTGAGTGTGTGTGAGAGAGAGTGAGACCGAAACGGCTAAGTGGAGGGAGGCGCTTTTGCCGAAGTGCCGCCGATCCGGCACTCGGCAAAGCAAATTTTTTTTCAAATTCCCCCCTCTTTGCCGAGTGCCTAGGTTAGCACTTTCGGCAAAGAGATTTATCCGTGTAAAAAATAATTTTTTTTGTTTACAATAAATATTTTTTAAAAAAAATTAAAAAACCAAAATTAAACCTTTGCCGAGTGCCGAGTCGAAGAGCACTCGGCAAAAAGAGCTTTATCCGTGTAAAAAAAAATTTTTTTTTTACAAAAATATTTTTTTAAAAAAATAAAAACCAAAATTAAACCTTTGCCGAGTGCCGGACCGAAGGGCACTCGGCAAAGAGGGAACCAGATTTTAAAAAAAATTAAAAAGCTACAAACATTCTTTGCCCCTTTGGTAGCTCTCGGCAAAGCTAACCCTAAGGCTAACCCTAAGGCTCTCGGCAAAGAGTAAGTTCAAAAAAATTTAAAAATGTCGGACAATTTCAAAAAATTGCCAAATTTTTACAGGAGCAGTTTTATACTGTACTTCACTCGTGAAAAAAAAAATTGAGATCTAAATCAACTGCGAAAAAAACTTCAAGTCTGATTCATCCTAATTAGTTTAGATGTTTATGAAACTTCTACGGAGATTGTCGGATTTGAACGGGCGTATGTGACAACTTGCTCGAAACATTGTCAATTTTTTTTTTGACCCTCCGCGCATGAAATGATGACACAGTGACAAATTTCATGATTTTTTGAATTTATATGCCTTTTTAAGAATTAAAAAACTATCCACACGCAGGTGGGTCGTCATGTTTCGTGACTAAGGTCTTTAACATTTTAGGTCAAAATCTTAGGACGCCTCTAAAATACCATAAAAAACATTAAGATCAATTTTGTAGCCACTAAATTCCATTATAGGATGCACGTGCAGTTCAAATATGAATTTTTCCAAAAAGTGTAATTAAATGAAATAAACTTATATAAAATAGCAAAACACCTGAAAAATAGGCTATATTTGAAAACACTGTATAATATAATGTGAAAAGGCAAAAAGAAAAAATTGGAGAGCAAAAATAAAAAAAAACAAAACTTTGCCGAAAGTCTTTGAAGGAAAGCACTCGGCACAATCCATCCTTTGCCGAGAGCCGGGCATAAGGCACTCGGCAAACTTCCAGCTTTGCCGAGAGCCTAACGGTTGGCTCTCGGCAAAGAATGACGCCGTCGCCTCCGGCAGCCTTTGCCGGGTGCTTCTCTTTGCCGAGAGCTTGCGCTCGGCAAAGGCTCATGTTTGCCGAGTGCGCGGCTCTCGGCAAAGGTGCCTGTGCCGGGTGCTTCTCTTTGCCGAGAGCGGCTCTCGGCAAAGAGGCCCTTTGCCGAGTGCCCGAGGGAAAGCTCTCGGCAAAGCCTCGAGCACTCGGCAAAGCCTTCGATTCCGGTAGTGATTTGGATCTGAAGTTTTTACGCAAAACGAACTACCAAGGAATATATTTCGTTGGTATGTTCACACAGGATGCTCTATATTGTTCCATTAAACAATTGATCCAAGTGGTGTTATTATGTGTTCAAAATCATCTAGTACTCCTGGAAGTTTATGAATGACGAATTATATATATGTATCCAACGAACAACAGGATGAACCTGCAATTTCTGAACCAATGTTAAAAGTCCAATATGCAGGACTTTAGCTTGCACTTTCCTCTGTCATTTCCTGTAAATTAACCCCAACTTAATTCACTAGTGATCATCCATGTTTCACATTCAATGTAGCTATAAATGAATCCTGGCATTTCGTCAAACAAATGGCATGCACATTCTCTAAATTTTGAACATGCATGAAACAGAAAAATAGCATGTGCAGAATCACATAATCTTTAGATTTTTCCAATGTTAGTTCATGATTAATCGAGGAGATCTCGTCCAGTTTAGTTCTAGAGATCAGTATTATGCAAGAATGCATGATGCAGTTTTCAGTAAAACAGGCTGCAAAATATATACACCGAGAGATTTGACATTAACTACCACTCTAATATTCAATCTATGCTAACTAAATTACTTGAGACATCTATATGTCACTGTTGAAAGAGTTCAGCACTTTCAGTAGTATTTGCAGATGTCTTTCCCTTGCACCTTCCAGAATCGCAGCAACATATGGTTCTGATGAAAGGATGATGACCATTGTACATTTCTGTTCAAAATGGAGCAATAGTACATAGTGCAGAACATAGAATCGGATCGCTTAATTACAAAGATTGAATTAGGGCCAGGTCACTTGGTGACTTGGTGTAGATCTGATTGTAACATTTCAGATTCAGTCCTAGTCAATATAGTCAGTGTGTTGCATTTGTTTGCTTTTTTATTTTGATGAGTGAAACAATGTTAGTCCACTCAAGATACAAATAGGTGCAGCTTATACAGAGCAGACTAATCCTTTTTACTGTTCTTGTTGCCGGCCTTCCTGAGAGGTGAGAAGTAATACATTTTCAGAAATCCTGCAAGAGTGTTTGACGGGCTACATCCTGTTATTTATGGGTGTGCACATATATATGCAGGCATATTATCCTGTATATGGTTGACATGTGAGTGCCCATGAAGTTCAGCCTCTTACCGCAGGTTCCATTCTTTAATGTTTTTGGCAGACAAATATATCTTTTGTTATATTGTATTGTATACCCTAGCTATATATGTTTCTTTATCTAAAAATATATACCCTATGTTTTTGTTGACGTTGAATTGTATATGGCATGGCCTGGGAGAGATCAATACCATTGTTGTCATATACACTAGGTAACAGGCCACAAACCACAAGTTTTTGTATGTGACTTGAACAGAAACAATAATGTTGAAAAGTCTTATTCACTTAGTTATTGCTGTTAACTGCGGTATAATTTCAGAAACTGGAAAATGCATGCAAGTTCTACGCACTTAGCAACCCTTTTCCTCAAACCTTCATGTAGTTTAAACACTCTTCAATTTATTAATTGGTGTTCCACATGTTGGCATCAGATTTTTTTATAGTCTAGATCAAAACACAAGAAATTGAGAAATAATATGTGTACTGATATATAGACATGTGTTCTCCCTTCGTTGTTCATTTAAAATTAGCAAAAGTTCCTCTGGTTGATATTTGTAGTTAGTAGTACTCTTGCAACAGGTCAATCACTACAGTAGGCATTTTCTTTGCTGTCTGTTGCACTCGGCAAAGGCAACTTAGCACTTGGCAAAGCCTTTGTCGAGTGCAATACTCGGCAAAGAGGCTACGTCGAAGAGTTTAACAGTAAAGCCCGCTTTGTTGAGCGCCAAAACGCGGGCACTCAGCAAAGGCTTTGCTGAGTGCTGCAGTGATGCTCGGCAAAGATTTAACACCGTCCACCCTACGAGTCACGCCATCTTTTTTTTCTTTGCCGAGTGCAACTCTCGGCAAAGATTTTTTTTTTTGAAAAAAACCCCCTTTTCTGAGTGCCACATCCCCGACACTCGGCAAAGCCTATTTTTAAAAATTTTTTATGCTGAGTGCAATGACCATTGCAAAAAGCAACAATGTAAAAATTCTTTTTTTTGCTTTCCCATGTAAACAATAATATATATATATATATATATATATATATATATATATATATATATATATATATATATATAGGGAAATTCCATCCTACTCCTAGGGAGTAGTTACTCCCATGTTAATATCTCTAGATTTAAGATGTATATGACCAAACGAAGTGTATGTATATGAAGTATATAATCATACTAGACCATCTAAGATAGTATATATGTCAAGTATGGATGCATACATAGAGTATATAGTTATACTTGTTTTATATACTACAGTCGGTGGTGTTTTTATAATATATTAAAAAGTATGGGTTCCTTTGAAATTTTTTTACGTAGAAAGATTTGAAGTATCTTAGTATGAGTATATAAACATACTCAAAGTGATAAACAAGTATAAAAATATACGCAATATATTATTTTGAAGATAAGAGTAACTACTCCCCAGGAGTAGGAAAACCATATATATATATATATATATATATATATATATATATATATATATCAAAACCGCATATTTATATCAGAAACAACCAAATTTGTCTGAAATCCACAATATGTTACAAACCACAAGTTCATAAGAAGTTCACAAGTTCAATACATACGATCCCGCCGATAGTCTGGGTGGGCATGGGCCGATGTGCGATGCCGGCGACCCTCCGCAATGGTTTGACGCTGCGCCCGATTGATGCTGCACAAAAGAGAAGAGATTGCACGTGAGTGACAAGATAAAAATGTAAATAGTTTAG
The DNA here is from genome assembly GCA_015844335.1 of Chrysopogon serrulatus. Lineage (NCBI taxonomy): Eukaryota > Viridiplantae > Streptophyta > Magnoliopsida > Poales > Poaceae > Chrysopogon > Chrysopogon serrulatus. The sequence goes on along the minus strand of JADLZL010003131.1, from coordinate 379,190 downwards.
AGAAATGTTGAAAATTTTGGCAGCATGCACCTCCCCTGCACGGGGAGGTTTCCAAAACCTGCAAGAAAAATGTTGGCACGAAGGTCGACAACCACATTTCCAGCACGAAGCCCGACACATCAATAAATCCGGCAGGAAGGCCCACACATCAAAAAATCCAATAGGAAGGCCATCATTAGGTTTGACACTAAACTTGAGCATAGAAAGTAACTCATCTATACTCATACTCACCGGAGTAGAATCTGGATGATGGTGTGGTGGTTGTGGTGGTGCAAGTAGGTGTTGTGGGATTTTCCAAACTTGTTGCTCCTCAAGTTGTTGCACGAACTTGAGCAAACCTTCTTGCTGGCCCCTAAAGCTTGTATCCTCTAACGCTCGGCCTCCCGCTCAGCCAGCTAGGCCTCCTGCTGGGCCTGAAGTTGTGGCAGCTCAGCCTGCAACATTTGACCCCAATGTTTCAATAATGTAGAGCTAAGGAACATAAAAGTCAAAGAACGACGAATGAAACTAGAATACTTACCTAGAGTGTTGCCACCGATGTTGGCCGTTTGCTTATGGGCATGCTAGAGCTCGTGCTCGCTGCTCGCAGGTGGTTGAGAGGAGGAGTAGGGGCTGTGTTTAGCACGCCATCACCTAGCCAGAACTGCCCATGCATCTTGCCTTCTCCCACCCTCATCACGAGCTCAGGATCAAGGCGCTATTCGGTCCTTGAATCGTAGTTTGGCCCGTGGATTGACCTTGCCGCCTCCGTGTAAGAAGTGAGGCGGGTGTGGACACCAGAGTTGGTGTATGCCTCTGGGCCTGCATCTAGGTTGTACTCGATGTTAGACTTTGTCGGGCCCATGTGGGCTAGAGCATATGCCGTGAGTTGGCTAATTGGCTGGCCACTGTGCACCACCGACTGCGAGAAAGACAACAACATGTGGTTAGAAATCATGCAGAATTGAGTGCGGCTAGATTAAAAAATGGTGGATACTTACATATGTCTTTGCGTATTTGCTGAGGCTGGTGCTACCCTGATGGTGAGGTACACCTGGCATCATCATACGGTGGTCGCTTTTCTCTTGGTGCGCATTCTGCCAGTCCGTGTCCAACCATTTGTCCACTATAGTAGCCTAGCAATCGGGGTGGGTGGTGTACCACCTTGGAATCGCCTACAAGCCATCAGAAGATCAAATTAGGCATAGTTAATCTCAAAAGAAATATATAGGAGATGTCTTCTATTTACCTTTAGGTACTGTTCCCTTGTCAGTATCTCCATCTCTCTTCTTGCCTATGTTTTGTTGATTCTTCTGTTACAGAACTTGGCGTTGTAGTCAACGTGCACCTAGAGGCGGGCCTCGTAATACGAGTCCGAGACATGCCTTTTACAGGAAGCGTAAGCCACCTGATACACCCTTTCCTCCTGTTCCAGCTGGCATCTGAAGAAGTGCTGCATAAAGACACGAGGTATCCATTATTATTTCAATAATGTTTAATATGCAATGAATGCAATGAATTACAGGCCGTAGTGCGAGAAAAGGCTTACCCACAACTCCATAATCACTCGATCCACCAAGTTTTTGTGATGATCATCTACGACGAGGGCGCATTAGTCGAACGAGGGTACCTTTAGTTCCTCATCCTCTGACGTCCACACTAGGCCAGGGAAGTGTTCCCTGCATAGAAGTCCTAGAATCCCACTGACATTGTGAGCTGGGACCCCCTCCTCCACAAGCATCCAGTTCCTGTACAAGTGGTTAACAATAGTTACTATTAGCTCTTATTATGATTTTTCAACATATCAAATGAAGAACATATGAAGTTACTTATCCCCCTCGGGTGCAATCAGTGGGCGGCGCTCAACAGGAATCGGTCGCTTCGAGAGCCGACTAGGACCTTGCAAGTAGGGTTTCGAGGCTACAGAGGAAGTCGAACCCCCTGCCCCCTCCTCGGACGTGTGCGGAACCACCTCCTCGGACGTGTGCGCAACAGCATCGCTGTACATCTGTGGAACCACCTCCTCACCCACCATGGGCAGAGGGACATCATCTTACCTAGAAGAGCACGAGGAGCCGCACTCATGGTCAGTCAGCAGCTCCTGCTTGGGCCTGCCCCTCGGCCTCCTCTGCCTCTCTGACGGCTCTGCCTCTGTCTCCTCAGTCGTTGGCGTGTCTCTCAGTCTCGAGTAAGTCGAGTGATAGCTCCTAGTGGGCCCCATCACCTACAAATAAAAAGAATAAACTAGTATTAGTCCAGATAAACGAGAAGTACTTAGCATGGGATGCAAAAAAAGAAAATGTAATTTCAAAATAACATAGTATTACATGTATTTCTAATATTATTCATGATCAGGATTATCTGGACGATAGGTATCGTTATCACTATCAAGAGCCTCCAAATCGTCAACAGCCTCATCCTCATCGCTGTCATTGCCTAGTTGTAGTCCATCAAGTATTTTTAAGTCCCCCGAATCATGCACCTCATCTGCAGCTTCCTCGTCAACAACCTATTCCTTGTCTACATCCATTTCAGTCTCCCTAGTTAAGTCTATCTCAAGCATCCCTGATAGCCCCTCGTCTTGTTGATAAAACTTCCCGTCATGTGTGGGTGGGTTCAAGTTGTAATCATCATCGTTTGGGCGAGTTAATTTACCATGTAGTGATACCTTGTGCACAATATACCAACCCTGAAGACGTGGGTCGGTTTTGCAAGCATGTGGACAATAATAAACTTGCTTGGCTTGTTGAGCCACAATATAGACATCATCTCCTGGATAGAAGGAATCCTGTCTAGTTTTGACTATCCTAAGTTTAGGGGACTTTTTTGATACTGCAGGATTAAACTAGTGGCACTTGAATATGACTGGCTTAGGTGCTTTTTCACCATGGTATTCAAGCTCGTATATTTCTTCAACTATGCCATAATAGTCCTCCTGCTCAGCGCCAGACATAACTACTCCGAGCGTAAATACTCCGTTATTCATGGTCCTTGGATTGGGCCAATGCTTCTCATACCTTTTTGTGTGAAAGCGATATCCATTCACGTCATAAGTGTTAAATGACAAGACCTTATAGTTAAAGCCTTTCGCCACTTGTCGTAATTTGGCACTTATAAACAAGGCAATGCTAGCTCAAGCAGGAGAGAAATGAAATTAGGCAACTAGGAACATCAAACTTGGAACGAGCTAAGTTGGTTAGAAGGTACCTTTCTTTGGAACCATGTAATGAAATCAGCTGAACCATGTTGAAGAAGGGTCTCTCGTTCATGGTCAGAAGGTGGCCTTGGATTATGCCAGTATTTATCAAAAAATTCCCTGCACCAACAAGCAACAAGGTTGTTGGATGCAGAAAATTTATGGAGTATGTAACAAATTTGTTAAGAACATACCCCTAATACTTGTCGACTTCATCAAGGTTCGTCAACACGTAGAGCATGATTTTGCGCCACTCTTCATAGGTCAAGAACTTTTTGGCTCGTGTTGCCCTTTGAATAGGCTGAGGGTCGATTCATTTTCGTCCTCATTGTAATGAGGGGGTGGATTATGCAAGCTAGGAACGTTCTCACTATAGTATGACGTTGTGAAGTTTGACACCTCCTCACGAATGAATGCCGCTACTATGGAAGCCTCAATCTTGCCTTTGTTTCCACATTTGTGGTGAACAGTCTTTAGCCATCTCTCGATTGGAAAGCACCAATGGTTCTGCACATGACCCCACATTCGTACCTCGTTCGGGAGGTACAAAATCAAATGCTGCATCGACAAGAAAAAGCCAGGTGGAAAGATCTTTTCCAACTTACAAAGCAACTTGGGTGCCATTTTTCCAACTCCTCAACCACTTTCAGAGATATCTCCTTGGCACAAAGCTGGCGGAAGAAAAATCTTACCTCTGCCAGCACCTTCCAGACATGCTCAGGGACGTAACCTCGAACCATCGATGGAAGAAGCCTCTCAATCCATATGTGGAAGTCATGACTCTTCATCCCTAAGACTTGGCCAGTATCTAGATTCACTTCCTTCCTCAGATTTGCTGCAAACCCATTAGGAAAACTTAACGTCTGCATCCATTGTATCACTTCTGTCCCGTGCTTCTTTTCTAAGATGTAATCGGCCTTAGGCCTTTTCCATGGTTTGCCATTTCTTGGAGGCAGCATTTGTAGCTTTGGTCTCTCGCATAGTGTTGCCATGTCTACTCTAGCCTTAGGGTCATCCTTTGTCTTGTCAGGAATTGTTGGCATTTCTTAACGTCATCACAGAGAATAAAGGTAGAATCTATCCCTGGCAACAATGCCAAAATTGCTTGTTGGCATTTCTTAACATCATCACAGAGAATAGAGGTAGAATCTATCCCTGGCAATGGCGTCAGAAACGCTTGTTGGCATACCTTAGTATCATATCACCAGGTTTAGGCCTGGCCATGTTACCAAGGTATACCTCATCAGTTATTCCCTCTACTGCTACCAGCGATACACCTCTAATTATAGTTTCAAGATAGCCTAGCATGGGCACTGTGGCATACCAAGACAACTCTTACCTCTATCAAGAGAGTTATATCCCCAATAACGTTAGGACTATAGCCTTAGCGGCTAGTGCTTTGGAGATGCTATACGGTGCACTTTTAGCATTCCTCAATACTAGTGCTAAAACTATATTGCTAACTACAATAAAGAGAGTGGTGATACGGTAATTCATTGCAGTTATGAATATGGATCTGCAAGCGCACGGAAATACCATTATAGCATTTCAACCCGGAGTATTCCTAGGTGTCGTATTTATATTTTCCTAAAGGAAGGCTAGTGTAGATTTTAGTATGAAACCCTAATCTTAAATACTATACTTTGTATGAAAGATAGAACAATATTCATAACATGGGTAAACAATAATGGTTTTCATGATAGTGGACACACATAGATAAATGACTCTCAAGCGGGGAAAATGATGGCAACATAAAGAATAAATGAATATCCTACGGGAGCAATGGTCCTAATATAGCTAATGCCTAGAATATAGTTAGTCATACAATTACATGAGTTAGAGATAAAGTTGTGCTTGTGATGAATCGGAAGACCACCAGACACTGGTCTGCCAGTCAAGCATGGGTGGCAATTTAGACTCCTACACCATAGCTGAACATAGGGGATTACAAGGGATGAACACGGCTGTCACCACCTGCCACCTACCACCTCAACCGTGGAATATGAAGTGCAATCACCGGTTTCCCTATACCCAAGCACCATGCCCACATATAGAGAAACTACCCAAGTCCCCCTGGGTCTCTCACCCTATGGATGAACAAGTAAAGAACTTGGATGTTGTGCGATGAACCACTATCCCTCCCACAACTCTATTCTTAATCATCTAAATGTATGAATGGTTAAGAACAGAGTTCTATATGCTAAGAATATGATATAAACACTATGAACTAGCAAGCATATCATGAACAAGGCATATGAACTAGAAGCCCTATATTCTATGATCAAATCACATAAACTATCATCTAGTTCATATAACAAGATCATATCACTAGAACTATACTCTAATTCTAGAACATTGCTATATTGATAAAAAGAGAGGAAGAACATGATGGAACAAATTGTATTTATACCAAAAACTAGCCAAGATGTCTCCTTCTCTTACAAGATGAGCCTTGCTCCTCTACCACTACTAAGGATAAAGTGAAAAGTGGAGAGAAACACTTGAGAGTACAAATGAGAGGTGTAGTGTGTTGTCTTCAATGGGGGATCTCCCCCTTCTTTTATATGGGCTTGAGGTCAGTTCCAGGGGTGAGGGGCATTAATGACCGGCTGAACCGACCTCCACACCACCTCAGAAAACCTCTAGAGGAAGATGGGCCAGGATGGGCCTCCTAGGGGTGCAGCCGCACCAGGGGTGGCTCCCCTTGGGCTCTGCCTTGGCCCCTAGCTTCTTTGGTGCTCCTGGGTCTCTCTCCTGTTGGTTGTTGGCCCAGTTGCATCTTTTAAGTTGGGCTTTGTTTTATTTCCTGCTTCCCGCTTTGTCAGAAAGTGTATTTCTGTAACCTTTTCCAATGTTTTCATGTATAGTTTCTAAAAAACAACATTCTTCAAATACATGTGGAAATAAGTTAATAGCATAAGTATATGTGAGTATGACTATGATAATTCTCCCTTTTTTAGATAATAGTTGGTAGGTAGAGTATGTCGGTATTTACCACCAACAGGAATGTCCACGAGTGTTGCCCAAAGTGCTTCGACGACATTCTTCGCAATGTTACATCTATGTTATGTGGAAAGAGAAGGTCATCAAAATAGAGAAGCCTCTCCAATCCTGACTTATGAGTCCACATATGTTCCACACCATAGCCCACAAAGCAATCTTTGTTTGGCTTATCTTTATTTGGATTACCTTTCTTTCTTTTACCCTTCTTTGGATTATCTTTCTGCGCCGAGAGCATGAGAGCATCTATCTGAGCATGAACCTAGGCACTAGTCATCATCTGAGGTGCAGGGTTGGTCACCCTAACACCTTTCATGAAGTTCTTCGTGTCTTCTCTGAATGCATGGTCAAGAGGGAGGAACTGTTGATGCTTGTTGAACGATGAGAACTTGCCACCTTTCTTCAACCAAATGAACTGTAGAGCAGCCTTGCATACCGGGCATGGAAACTACCCATGGACACACCAGCCGGCGAATATCCCATATGCTAGGAAGTTATGCATGGAGTACTGGTTACCAAACATACATTCTGAAGTTCTTTTTAGCTCGGTTGTAACTCCGTACGCCTTCATTCTAAGCCTTGATCAATTTATCATAAATAGGCTCCATGTACACACCCATTTTATTTCCTGGGTGTCCATGAATTATCAACATCAAGAATATGTTTTGCTGTTGAAGTAGGATCTCGGGGGAGATTGAGGGGAATAGTGAACATAGGCCAACAAGTGTATGGGGCCGACATTATTCCATAAGGATTGAACCCATCCGTTGCTAGCGCAAAACGTACATTATGGGCCTCTTCATCTTTGCCATGATGATTGCCATTAAAGCTTTTCCATGCTTCACCATCTGCTGGATGTACCATCTTGTCAGGATTATATCAAATGCCATCCTTATGCCATGTCATCTATTTCATGGACTCCTCGGACATGAATAGATATTGGAGCCTTGATATGATTGGAAGGTGTCATAGGACTTTCATGGGGATGCCCTCATTCTACTCCTTCTTGCCATCACCTTTGTCTACCTTCACATACCTAGAGGATTTACAGTTTGGACAGTACTTTGCATCCTTGTGTTCTTTTCCTAAATAGGACGCACCTCTTCAGACAATAATGTATCTGCTCATACGGCATCTTTAGTGCCCAAAGGAGTCTTGTTGACTCGTACAAGCTGCTCGGCCGATGATGACCCTCCGGAAGTAGCCCCTAATAATTGCCATCATAGCATCAAAGCAGGCTAGAGTCATGTTGTGCTGGGACTTCAACCCTAGTAGGCAGCTAATGGCATGCAGTTGAGAAACCGTTGTCTTCTCATGTAGGACCTTTTGTGCTGAATCCAACATGGCCAAGAATGCCTTAGCACTTGGCTCTGGCTCCTCCTCCTCATCCTCCTACTCATCCTCCATAGGTCTTTCAGCGAACGTCGCATCCTCAGTCACATAACCATCCTGCTACCCCGCCATCACCATCAAATGCCTCCAAGTGTTGACTCACGACCTCCTCTCTAGGACGATAGGATTCACTATGGTACACTCACCAGGTATAGTTCGGCATAAATCCATACTTGCAAAGATGCTGCACCATGACTTCCCTTGTTTTTCTTTTCTTGTTTTCACAGTCGCTGCATGGACAGAACGTGTCTCTCGCTCCCTTAGCTGCCTTAAATGCATGGTCCAATAATTTCTCGGTCTTATCCATCCATTCACGGGTGATCTGAGCCTGACTTGGGCATTCCGTTTACATTCAGTCACGGTTATCTATCCTCTAGCATATACACATAATGGGGTAATATAACCATCAGTTGCATCTGCACGGCGTGTCTACTATCTAATAAGTGAGGATAGGTCCTAATCCCACCCGCGGATACGTAGATGAAGTTAGTTTCCATACTCTGCTTCAATCCAAGATAGAATTTTGGCAGCACCTCCTCGCTGTTCTCTCGATACACGTCCTGGGAGTGTGTATCCGGAGAACAACAGGGAGGTGGTGCCAAAACTCCATCTCGGATCCAAGCAGAACATGCAAACTAACCCATCTACGCATCCACGGGTTGTCCAAAAGACGTGGACAATCTAAAATAGTACGGTCATAGATATGTAAAGATCTACATACCTCCAACCGTATCTGTTTTGGACGAGAGACACTATTGACGGTGGATAGCGTCAACTTTTTATAGTGTAACAAACTTGAGAAATGATCAATACACATAGAAGATAGGGGTTTTAACTAACAATTCCATGAGTTTTGGTGATTTCATATTTTCCAGGGAGTGTTCTAGAAAACCATGGAGAAGGATTTAATTATCAAATAAATTAGCGGAATGATCTCACAGTTAAACATATGCCATTGGACTCAGGAGGGACCAAGAAGGCAAACTACCAAAGTTGGGCCCAAAAGGCCCAACTTGGGTGCCGGGTACTGGGCCCTAGGGCCGGGTGGCCCCACCCTAAAACCATCTCAGTTCAGCTTCTAGAAACTTCCTCCACTGCCTTCGAGGGTCCATATCCACCATACATGAAGTCGGTTTGATCCAAAGGCTCGTATGCATCCCACCTGGCTAATATAAGGAGCCCTCTAGCCCCCTGTCTGAGGCATTCTCGAAACCCTAATTCATTATCTCCAATTGGATCAATTGAGAGGGGTCCTTTGAATGGATCTACCTCTTAGAGTAGCTATCTAGTCTTTAGAATTAGAGAGAGGAGTTAGAGAGTAGAGTTTCAGAGGAGTTTCGGTTTGTCGGTGCTTCTCTTCAGCTGTATTCTCTGGGATCAAGTTCCTTTGCATGGGACTTGCTTTTGAGGTTCTTCAATCATTGTCTTCTTATGTAAGTAATATTGTATCCATATTGTTCTTCTAGTTCACAATTCTTTTGAGTACTTTAGTCTATAGGACGCTGTAGATCGAAGTAGTAATATAGGTGTAAGCGTGGAGCTTAGATCTATATTACTTGTGAATGTCCCCTGTCTTCCCGGTAGATGGTAGCTCACGAAGGTGACTTTATAGCTTCATTGAATCCTCTATAATCCATCACCCGTTAGAAGGATTGGCAGCCATAAATAGATGCTGGTAGGGGAGAACTCTGATTTCTACCACTATTCAAGTTATCTAGCCATGTTAGAACATTAGAAAATACATTTTTACCGAGATTTGAAGTAATCGTAGTTTTAGTGATCTCATCTTGTCTCTATCTAGGCTTGGTTTTCACTATAGGTTAGGTTGGACCGTTGTTGACGGTGGATAACGTCAATATTTATTAGAACTTTAGACATGAAAGGATACATGAATACACACTAGTCTAGGGTTTTAACTAACAATTTCCACGAATTTTGCATATTCTATATTTTCTAGGGATTATTCTAGAAGAGAATAAAAGAGGGATTAGAGTGCATAATTATCACAAAACTTATCCGCGTCGGCAAACACCGTCATCAGGCTTAGGAAGGATCTAGAAGACACCCGAAGCAGCGGGACCCACAGGGGAGACCAGGTGGGGCTGGCCGGCCCCACCCTGGCGCCGGTCGGCGCCCCTAGGGCTTCTGGCCGCCGCCTTTTGGAGTCTTCCTCCCACGCTTCCTTGGCACCCAAGCAAAGCAACCCTACGTCAATCTAAGGTCGGTTTGATCCGACGGAGCACACAACATGAAGACACAGATCGATGACGTGGTGGTTCTTTGCCCCCTACTCCACCTCGGCCTATATAATGACGCCCCAAGGCCCTTTCTAGAGGCATTCTACACCCCGGTGCTTCATATTCTCTACATAATTAGGGTTAGGGTCCCTCTAGTTGATCTAGTTCTAGTTGATCTAGTTCTAGTCCATCTAGATGTAGCAATTAGGAGAGACTAGTTCTTCTAGATCTAGTCTTGTTTAGAGATTAGAGAGATAGAGTAGAGGAGTAGAGATTCTGGACGAGTTCCGGCCTGTCGGTGCTTCTTCGTGGCTGTATTCTTCTGGATTCAGCTCCCTCGCCCGGAGCTACGTTCTGAGGTACTTTTGTATTCAACACTCCGATTCAAGTAAGCATTTGTTCTTATTGTTCTTAGGTTTGCAACTCATACTGAGTGCTTTGGTCTTGGTAATTACTTGATTGAAGTAGTAATTCGTAGTGTAGACGTGGTGTCTGGGCTATGATTGCTTGTGGATGTCCCCTGATTTGCCGGATAGTGGTAGTTCGCGTAGGTGACTTTATAGCTGCATTGATTCCTCTGTAGTCCACTTCCCGTAGATAGGATTGATAGGCGCCCCCAGAAGTGCCAGTAGGAGATTACTCTGTTTCTTCTCCTATTAGGTTACTGCCCAGTTAGAACGGTATTATTCAAAGCTTACCGGTAGTCGGAACAAGATAACATTATGCTATCTCCTCTTTCTTGATATTATCTAGCCTAATTGTAGGGTTAAGACTATAGACTTTGTCATCATCACAACTGTTCCCTATGGATACGATATTTAAAACCTACGGGTAAAATGTGACACTGGTATGATATCTATGTGCTTGCAGATAATCTTACTTAAATCTTATTTAATGGAGTGCAGTTAATTTATACCAACAAGTATTTTTGGCGCCGTTGCCGGGGAACGGTTTGCTAGTTTTGACTTAGTCTAGCTTAATCTTATATTATACTTTTATCTTTTCTTATTTTATCCCATTCTCTTCATTATTTTTGTGTTCATCCTTATGGATGCTTTTAATTCTATTTCTATCTGTCTTTATTGCATGTGCAAAAGCTTTGGGCCACCAAAATCTATAGAACCTATCATAACACCTGGCTATGAGCTGTGCCCATGTTTAATTAATATGATTCGGGATAAACCCTTCTCGGGGGAAGGTAATGAAAATCCCTACTTACACCTACAAGAATTCGAGCAGACCTATACATGCTTGCGCATTGCTGGCATGTCTGATAAGACTATTAGATGGAAGCTTTTTCCGTTCTCCTTGACTAGAAGAGCTAAACGTTGGTATAATCGAGCCGTAGAGAGTATGCAAGGTGTTTAGGAAACATTATACTCTGAATTTTATTTATATTTCTTTCCCATCCATAGAGTAGTTAACCTTTAGAAAGAGGTTGTAACTTTTAGGCAACTAGAACAAGAATCTCTTAGTATATCATGGGATCGTTTTAATGAACTTGTTACATTTGGCCCTGACCTTGGTTTACCAGACCCTATGCTTCTTCAACATTTTTATTTGAATCTTACCAAGAAATCTAAGGAATCCCTTGATTTAGCCTCTAGAGGAGCTTTTCTTCACTTACCTATAACTGAAGCAAGGCCTATGCTAGAAAAGGTTGTTCAAGCCTATTCTGAGCTCCTCGATGAAGAGAAGGTCTTATCACCCGAATTAGACACGGAAGTCTTGGTAGCTAAAACACAATCATTTCATTCCTAAGATTTAGCTATCAATCCTAAACCCTTAAAATTCCACTTTGATAATTTAGACTTCCAGTTAGCTAAGATGGTCGTAAATCAATACACATCAGATCTTCTCAGAAGAGCATCTTGGGAAAAGCATCGTCAACTTCCTTTCCCTCCTGAAAGACACTGGGAAGAGTTCAAGGATGACATGTCAAGTGATGCTATAGAAGGAGAACCAAGCCACTCAGGAATAAATTCTATCTTCTCCCCTTCTATGCCCACAGTAAATGTCTCTAAACCTATCCTTGACCCCAATGAGTCTTTTTATTCTCTTTCTACTAAACTTCATAATGACCCTAGAAATCCATCAAGACATCCCAAGAATAAGAGTCATGAAGATTATAGGAATGTCCAAGAAGAGCAAACGACAATGGCAGGAATGCGTAGAACATACTAGAAATACATATGCTAGTGTAAAAGAATGGATGAAAGAGGACGAAGCTTTAGCACTAGCATCTAAACTTGGTTTAAATTCAAATGGTGAGCTTAAATCAATTTCTTTAATAAACAGAACTCACCCAAGTTTAGATAAAGCTTTAGATGAGACCAACTTTGGAGACATCGATTCATGGGAAATTCTAGAAAATAAAACATCCAATAAATGTCATAGACATAAAATAATAGAGGCAAACTTGTTGCCTAAAGACATCCATGAAGAAACGCCCTTGGAGTTTAAAAAAGGAGATCACATCGATGAGCATGGGAATTATCTCATTAACACTTCATCGAATCCATGCTCATATGAGAAATCTTTTGGATCAATTAGTCTCTATAACATTACCTTACACGAGATTTTCAACTCCCTCATTCTACTTGTTCATAAAATCATTGAAAGGGTGGTTGTAGATGCATATGTTTATCATAAATATTGTAGATCTCGTTGTAATCTTGATATAGGTGCACAAAGGCTAATGTTCTAAAGAAAGCCCCTTCACCAACTGGATAATTAGAAGGTTTCCCAAGAATATTTTTATGTCCTAAAATAACCACTCTTAAAAAAAATAAATTGAGCTTGCACCTTTAGCATAGAAATATAATTGTTAAAATATTCCTTTGGATATTTTTATCACTAACCATTTCAGGTTTGAAGTGAGAAAATAACTAATGGCAGTGTCAGGATGACCAACCGATCATAATACAAATTAATCCATCCAAACTTAATTTTGCTTTGCAAAATCCAGCTTGGGGGAATGGCCTTATTTAGAAAATTTATGTTGCTAATATTAGTTGTTTCTACCTTTATTCAATTTGTTAACCATGCTCTTTCATCTCTGTTTTGAATAAACAATCTCTATAAGTGCTTTCAAATTACCTTTGTCTGCTATAGTAAGATTTGGTTTGGAAGTAGTGTACATACTTTCAAAAGCTTTTGAATTAAGCGTGGTGCTTAGGTTAATTAGCCTTCCTTAACCAAAATTAGACATGGAGTTTAGCTTGGTTATTGAACTAGAAATTGTTGTAGTAGACATTGGATATTTTGTAGACTAACCCCTGCAGAGAAAAACTTTCAATTTAACTTGGATAAGTTATGAGATAAATTCAAATTAGAGATGAGAAAGGGCACATACTGAACTTTAATAACTTTGTAGAAGAAGACACAGCTCATTCATCATGAATAAAAGAACTGTGAGCATTAATGATTCATTCACTTTATCTTCAACTACAAGTTACTTTACCTCAAGCCATGCCTATATGAAACAGGATCTATGCTAAAACAATATCAATACTTTCTTTTCATTAGCATAGATAGAACAAAATAAAATATTGGACAAGCAACCTGTGTGCAAAAATTGTATACTCCTTCAGGTATGTGTTGTCCACTAATCTGTTGTAGACATAATAATGACTGGAGTGAAAAAGAATCAAAAGATTAAATAAGTAAAAGATGGCAAAAGAATAAGTGCAACAGAGGAGACAAGATGTCTATGAACAACTCAAGATGCAAGAGAAAGGACCACCAGTCATTTACCCTTCATCACTTAGTGTCGTCACACTCTAATAATAAAGGTAATATCCTAAGGTAAGTGGTCACTGCTCTTCTCTTGATCTTGGTGCACACATAAATGTAGACACAAACATGTTAGAGTTACAATGAAAATCGATTAACCAAATTAACTCAACATGCTTTATTCTTTAAAATTGTTCATGGCACCGTTCTCTTAATCTCAGTCTTAACCAAACAAGCTAAAACATTATATTCGATCTTGAGAAGATGATAGTCATACTTATTCGAAGATTTATATAAAGATAGACAATCCTTCTATTGGTTAAGCAATTTCATTCTTTTTTCTACCATGTGAACTTAAATGCAACAGTCAATGCTTAATCTTTTGATCTTACCACTCATGTCATAAATAAACAATTCATGTAACAACAACTTTATCTTGTTTAATGTGCCTAAGGATGGAGAAATAATAAATAAAGAATTAGATTTGGTTCTGTTGGTGTTTTTCCACCAGCAGTGCCCATGCACTTGATCTCTACCTTGGTTTTGCAAACAGGACAACACGTCGAGCAAAGTTTATTAATTCTACAAGTGAAAGTTCTGTAAACATGCACACTGAGCAAGATGCTGCCAGCTACTATTAAAACTCCATTTCAACCTGCTGGCTAAACCAAAGAACAAAAGTGACATCATCATCACTAGAGGTATGCAACCATCATGACCTCCATCTCTCAAGATGGAGAGATACACAAGAGTGAAAAAAGAAATCCTATCGATAAACTTTAAATTTTATATCTTTGCCATAAGGTAATGTGGTAGTTATCTAATTAATTAGAATTCCTATCTACATTAATGATTTCACTTTAACATATTCATCTTCATAAATATTAAAAAGAAAATAAAGAAAATAAAAAAAAAATATATATAATAATACAACTATATATCATGCACACATATTTTATTTCTACATAATTAAACTAGAAAATTTCAAAAAAGAGAATCCTGCTAGAACTTATCAATTTGAAATCAACTCATAAGAATAATCAATTATTTATTGGCTGATCGCTAACCTCTTATTAAATTCGAGTCTCGAGTTTTAGTTTTCTTGTTGGAGTGTAATCATGCAGGAACAACATTATGACAAGCTCGCCCTAAAGATCATCAACACCAAATATTGCAAACATCTAGCTTGGGGGAGGAGCATCCCCTAGTTATCAGGTAACTATACCTAGACGATTATCGAGTCTATTTTATATAGTTATAAAATACCAAAAATATGTGAGCACATGAAGGTTCACAATAGTATCATAGGAAAATTTAGAAAAATACCAAAAATATATGGACACATGAAGGTCCATGTCTTTAGAGTCTTATGAGTCCAATAGAAATAAAAATATGAATAATAAATTAAAATCAAAAATAAAATACTTATCTATATATTAAGTTGTGATCATAGAGTGTGTCTAGTTAGTAAGAGTCAAATAAAAACTGTGGAACATTAAAATTTTGTCTTGGAGATGATGAATAGTTGCTCTACCATAATTCCTTTTAAGTGCCTAGTTTTCAACCATGAATTCTCCTGAGTTTTGGACATGACTACTTTGATATAAGAATTTACTCTGAACCTAAAATTTATGGAGGTATATGTTTGAGCTAAGTCTAGGTAATTGATTGATATGATACATAAAGGTCTAAGCTGCTATTTATCTTATTCCTAGCATTACTAAGTTCTGGAGATTTATTTTGAAAACCTAAAATCTTACATAATGAGCTCTTGTATGATAAAGTTTGTGTTCCTACCAAAGCCATATAATACAGTTAGAGTTAGGAAAACCTTTGCAGATTCATGCTGCTTGCTTTGCATTGAGTTTAGTCAACCTTTGTTGTATACCTTATGAGAGCCTTGTCATGCTTTTAAAATCAAGATCACTTATGCACTCTACCCACATATGCATTACTCCTACTCTGGGATGTAAGCACAGTTATTTTCCACTTTCATTCAGATCCACCTTAAAAATATTTTTTCTCCTACACTGGGAGTAAAACACCCAAAAAATATCCTATAGGACAGCCCCCATTTAATTGCTCTAAGTTCTTATCATTATCTCTCTAATTATTTATATATTCAAAGGATGCATGTGGCTATGAAAAATATTGAAAAAAAGAAAAAAAAAAAAAAAAGAGAGAAGAAGAAAAAGGGGAGTAAAAGATGACAAGTGTCCCAATAATTAAAACAATGGGTACATAGATGCCCGTCTCCCAGAATAATAAAAAAAAGAGAGAAAGAAAGAGAGAATAAAGATAGCCCATGTTTTCCCGCGAAAAGTTCTAAGGAGGGAGTTATTTTCAAAGAGCAAAAGTAGAATTAGGATTGGCCACTAAATACCATATATACACCTATCCACCATATTCCATACACATGCACATCTTGATTTGATTGTATGGCTCGATTCTCTGTGGGTCCATTGTTTAACTTTACAATATATGAATTACAAGTATGTTCATCCTTGTTATTGCCACTCCTACGAGCTCCACTATAAATGCTTAGTTGTAGGAAGGCATGGCATTATTAATGCCTCAGTGAGATCTATAAATGCTATATATTAAGAGACTTGAGGGTGTCATACAATCATGCTCTGAGTTTTATTTTGAAAACTTACAAAACTCAGGAATATTGGTACTATGAAGAATTTAAGACATAGTACTTGATTTGATTGTTCTATCTTTTGATTGCTCAAGACTTATACAAAAGCTGTCAAGCTCCATAGTTAAAGGTAAAATGGGTAAGTTTGAAAGTTAGAGCAGTTTTGTCTAAACCGGAGGAAAATTTCTGTTTGAAAACAAGTGTACTTAAAAGAAATAAAAGCATAGCAGCAACTCTTGATCTAAGTTTATTAGTAATTAGACCTAGGTTGTTTGCCAAGGGACTGGCAAAAGGTAAGTTTGCGGGAGTTGTTGATGGTGGATAACGTCAATATTTATTAGAACTTTAGACATGAAAAGGATACATGAATACACACTAGTCTAGGGTTTTAACTGATAATTTCCACGAGTTTTGCATATTCTATATTTTCCAGGGATTATTCCAAAAGAGCATAAAAGAGGGATTAGAGTGCATAATTATCACGAAACTTATTTGCGTCGGCAAACACCGTCATCAGGCTCAGGAAGGATCTAGAAGACACCCGAAGCAGCGGGACCCACAGGGGAGACCAGGTAGGGCTGGCCGGCCCCACCCTACCACCAGTCGGCGCCCCCCTAGGGCTTCTGGCCGCCGCCTTCTGGAGTCTTCCTCCCACACTTCCTTGGCACCCAAGCAAAGCATCCCTACATCGATCTAAGGTCGGTTTGATCCGACGGAGCACACAACATGAAGACGTGGATCGATGACGTGGCGGTTCCTTGCCCCCTACTCCACCTCGGCCTATATAATGACGCCCCAAGTGATGAGGACATGACACCTTCGGATACAACCATGGATTATAAGGTGAGCTCGTTCAATAAATATTTGTACAACTCACTTAGTTCCACATGTGCATGTATTTATTTGCTTGTAGGTACAAACAATTCTCAAAGTGCAGGGCAATCAAGACTCATCGGTGACCCGATAATACCTCGTTGGGAAGGCCGTAACTCAACCATCCAGGGTGCGATTGAGGTTAATGAGCACTTGATGGAAAGCTTATTTGATAAGCTTTCAAATAAATCAGGTCCTATCTCAATATTACGTTGGCAAGGCATCCAAATCATCAAGACATTCTGTCACTGTTGCTGTCAGGAGCGACATCATTGTCATGTGTTTGATATTCACACTTGGGACCCTGGCCCAAGTTGGAGCACGTCCCGAGAAGATGGAGAACACACCAAGGAAGCCCTTGGACGTCCTCCTCCTTGGCCACCACCTTAGGAGGCTAGCATGGACGTCCAAGCCAAGCCAGAGGCCCAGTCCAACTCGAGTTCGTGTCAGTCTCGGCCTTCAGGACCAGCAAGAGATAAATTGGACGCTCAGGACACATCTGAACTCCGTTTTTAATGATCCACATATGGATGGAAAGATAATTTCATAAGCTAACTAATGGCTTTGGTTTTAGGTCCAAATTCCATCGGAGTCAGCAGGAATCGTCGAAACAAGTGAGGGTCCAGAATCTGTTTGGGTGCTGCGTTGCTGTCTTTTGGGCCATCGGACCATGTAACGTATAGGCCCATGAGGAGGACGTGAATATGGGTGCTTGCAAGTCCCTTAGACCATATAATCAGTAGCCACCGCCTACGTTAGGGTTTGGGTTTTGCTTTAGATCAATCTGTCATCGAACAGTCGCCGTTATCGGTTTGTGAAACCCCACGTTGGGATCTTAATCATATATCTGCAATTGTCACTTCATTTGAGTTGCGTATTATCTTGTTCTTGCTTGTGTTCTTCGATTCGCAGTAGGGATTAGCCTTCTTGGTGAGGTCAACCGGATTGTGACACGGTTGACAACCAGA
Organism: Chrysopogon serrulatus; assembly: GCA_015844335.1. NCBI lineage: Eukaryota > Viridiplantae > Streptophyta > Magnoliopsida > Poales > Poaceae > Chrysopogon > Chrysopogon serrulatus. The sequence continues at coordinate 361,169 of JADLZL010003131.1, read as the reverse complement.
GGAGACGTGGTGCTAAGGTTGTAGGGTTCGGGTCTTTGTGATCTGAAGCCGGATCGGCGTGTCGCTCTCTGACCAAATCGATAGTTATCTTGAACCTGACGGAAGATCGGGAATCACGTCCCCATCAAATGGTAATCAGAGCTTTAGGTATACCGTCAGTTTCACATCTTACCCTAGTTTGATTGTTTTCGCCTTCGTCCTATAAATCCAGAAAATTGTCCTATAAAAATATTTGTGTTCATCGTTGTTTTCCTCATATCCTATCACCCGTTGTGATGTTGCAATATTTTTTATTTCAGTTTGTTTTATTGAGCTGTTGTCCCTTGTGTGTCCTTGTGTCGTAGTCGAATTGTTGACCTAGTGTCAGGCTTGTTGTTCTCCATTGGCGTTGTGAAACCAGTTACCCTTCCAAGAGCTTCGGTAGATTTGGGAGGTTGGATAAATTAACCTGCACTCTGCTTGTCAGCACTCTTCTTGTCATAGTAGATCGATTTGATGTTTCCAGTTAACCGACATATGTGATTAGATTATTTTCCATCCACTTTTGAAATTGGATGCCTACACGTGGAGGAACTTTGTTCTCAGGTCTCTGTTTTCCGTAGATTGCTCACGTACCAGCCATATAGTGTCGTGCAAACCCAACTTTAGTTGTTTTGCTTAGCTAATTTGAGCATGCAATCTGGTCGGCATATTCTGTAGTTGGCCGTGAGCCTTCAAGTTGTTTCTATACAACTGATTTTTGAGCAACAATAATTTGTCCAGCCACCTTGTGCTGTACATTTGTTTTGCGGCATATTCTGTTTGAAGAAAAAAAAAGGAAAAGGCAAAAGGTGCAAAAAAATCTAGAAAAGCCGCACCAAAAAGAGAAAAAGAAAGAAATAAAAAAAGAAAGAAATTGAAAAAAAAAAATCAGAAGTGCTTGCATCCTTTGTGTCCTCGTGCCGGGTTGTATTGTTGCTTGTTTGAACTAGGTCCAGGACAAGTTTAGACTAGCGACATAGACTAGCTTGGGACTACTTTTCAATCTTGCAATTTCTGAATTAAATTATTGTTATTCCTTGCTACATATTGAAGCCTCCCAAGCTCCACATATATACTTCAGATCAGTACAGAAAAAGACCCTTGCAATTTTGGTGCCACATCCTCACAGGTATCACGAACCAAATAGCGATTGTACCGTCCCAATGCCTTGCTTTGGTAAGAACACTTGTAAGAATTTGGTAAAGCGTGTTAGAGCGTGATTCCACCGAGCTATAAATAGCTGATAGGGAATTATTTTTATTGCTAACAATGTCAAACAACGAAATTCTTTTTAAGTTTGACTTGTAGAAATTTAGGGACGAGTTCTCTACAAGGATAGATGAAATAATTGCACAAGTGGGCACTGTAGCCTCCTCCGCTGCTACAACGACGTCGTCACCGCTACCTCCCCTATGTACTATGGAACTTACACAGCAAGTACTCAGTTCTCAAATGGAGAAGGCGGAGCAAAACCAGTTCAACAACGTGTTCTAAACATACTTTGTTGTGAAGGATCGACGTTGTCGTGTTATGATAGATGGCAAGACATGCAACAACCTTGCAAGCTTAGAGTTGGTCGAGAAGCTTGGCTTGACCACAAGACCACATCCATATCCATACTACATCAAATGGGTGAATTCTTGGGATAAGATAAAGGTAACTGAAATTGCACGCATTGAATTTTCTATTGGTACTTATAAGGATAGCGCAGAATTTGATATAGTACCAAAACAATATTGTCAATTGCTATTTGGTAAACCATGGATATCTAAAAATAAGGTTATGCACAATATGATTGCTAAGAAATATTCATTCAAATATAATGGTAGAAACATTACTCTCATACCTATGACCGCTGCTGAAATTTTAAGAGAAGATCTTATGAGAGTAGAGAGAAGAAATAATGAGCCTTTTAGAAAAGAATGGGTTATTTCAGATGTTAAGATATCTTTATCTAAATCTGAATTTTTATAAAATAAAGATATTGCTTTATCTCTTGTTGAAACTAATAGTTTGCAGCATGTATCTAAGAAAGAGGACAAGGTAATAGAGAAAGAACATGTAACCGTTTCAGGTAAGAGCTCTCTTGATGTGCTGAATTTGCCCACCAATAATGCAATGTGATTTTAGAACCTTCTCTTGATTTACCTTTACCACAAAAGGATTGTCCTACTGATAGTTGTGATAAAGAAGAACTGTGTAGTTCTATAATTATTTCTATACCTCAACTTGTGAAGGAAACTGAATTCTTTGTTTTGGAACAAAATACTTATGCTGAAAATAGACTTTTGCTTCCAATTACTACTGAAAAAGATGAACTAAAATTATTGCACTCATTAAATACTTTGGGTTATATTGAGTTTGAAACTTTGTGTTCTTTGAGTAGTTTGAAAAAGAAATTTAAATATGCTGAATTGCCATGGTTGTCTAGATATACATATCATTTTGTTGGCAAATATAATTGCAAAGGAGAGTATATGATGCATCGTGTCTATATTTGTGCAAATCTAAAATCTCCAGGCTGTAATAGCTATAATCTTGCTATGTCAAGTGCTCCTAGTTTTGTTATAAAGAAATAAGTTAAGTTTCAAGAAGGAAAGCTATATTGGCTACTATCTACAACCTGTCCTGCACCTAACATCAAACCGAGGACGGTTTGCTGTCAAGAAGGGGAGGATGATGAGGACATGACACCTTCGGATACAACCATGGATTATAAGGTGAGCTCATTCAATAAATATTTGTGCAACTCACTTAGTTCCACATGTGCATGTATTTATTTGCTTGTAGGTACAAACAATTCTCAAAGTGCAGGGCAATCAAGATTCGTCGGCGACCCGATAATACCTCGTTGGGAAGGCCGTAACTCAACCATCCGGGGTGCGATTGAGGTTAATGAGCACTTGATGGAAAGCTTATTTGATAAGCTTTCAAATAAATCAGGTCCTATCTCAATATTATATTGGCAAGGCCTCCAAATCATCAAGACATTCTGTCGCTATTGCTGTCAGGAGCGACATCATCTTCATGTGCTTGATATTCACACTTGGGACCCTGGCCTAAGTTGGAGCACGTCCCGAGAAGATGAAGAACACACCAAGGAAGCCCTTGGACGTCCTCCTCCTTGGCCACCACCTTAGGAGGCCAGCATGGGCGTCTAAGCCAAGCCAGAGGCCCAGTCCAACTCGAGTTCGCGTCAGTCTTGGTCTTCAGGACCAGCAAGCGATAAATCGGACGTCCAGGACATATCTGAACTCTGTTTTCGATGATCCACATATGGATGGAAAGATAATTTCATAAGCTAACTAATGGCTTTGGTTTGAGGTCCAAATTCCATCGGAGTCAGTAGGAATCATCGAAACAAGTGAGCATCCAGAATCTGTTTGGGTGCTGCGTTGCTGTCTTTTGGGCCGTCGGACCATGTAACGTATAGGCCCATGAGGAGGACATGAATGAGGGTGCTTGCACGTCCCTTAGACCATATAATCAGTAGCCACCGTCTACGTTAGGGTTTTGGTTTTGCTTTAGATCAATCTGTCATCAAACAGTCGCCGTTATCGGTTTGTGAAACCCCACGTTGGGATCTTAATCATATATCTGCAATTGTCACTTCATTTGAGTTGCGTATTATCTTGTTCTTGCTTGTGTTCTTCGATTCATAGTAGGGATTAGCCTTCTTGGTGAGGTCAACCGGATTGTGACATGGTTGATAACCAGAGCAGACGTGGTGCTAAGGTTGTAGGATTTGGGTCTTTATGATCTGAAGCCGGATCGGCGTGTCGCTCTCCCACCAAATCGATAGTTATCTTGAACCTGACGGAAGATCGGGAATCACGTCCCCATCACCAAGGCCATTCCTAGAGGCATTCTACACCCCGGTGCTTCATATTCTCTACATAATTAGGGTTAGGGTCCCTCTAGTTGATCTAGTTCTAGTTCATCTAGTTCTAGTCCATCTAGATGTAGCAATTAGGAGAGACTAGTTCTTCTAGATCTAGTCTTGTTTAGAGATTAGAGAGATAGAGTAGAGGAGTAGAGATTCTGGTGGAGTTCCGGCCTGTCGGTGCTTCTTCGTGACTGTATTCTTCTGGATTCAGCTCCCTCGCCCGGAGCTGTGTTCTGAGGTACTTTTGTATTCAACACTCCGATTCAAGTAAGCATTTGTTCTTATTGTTCTTAGGTTTGCAACTCATATACTGAGTGCTTTGGTCTTGGTAATTACTTGATTGAAGTAGTAATTCGTAGTGTAGACGTGGTGTCTGGGCTATGATTGCTTGTGGATGTCCCCTGATTTGCCGGATAGTGGTAGTTCACGTAGGTGACTTTATAGCTGCGTTGATTCCTCTATAGTCCACTTCCCGTAGATAGGATTGATAGGCGCCCCCAGAAGTGCCGGTAGGAGATTACTCTGTTTCTTCTCCTATTAGGTTACTGCGCAGTTAGAATGGTATTATTCAAAGCTTACCGGTAGTTGAAACAAGATATCATTATGCTATCTCCTCTTTCTTGATATTATCTAGCCTAATTGTAGGGTTAAGACTATAGACTTTGTCATCATCACAACTGTTCCCTGTGGATACGATTTTTAAAACCTCTGGGTAAAATGTGACACTGGTATGATATCTGTGCGCTTGCGGATAATCTTACTTAAATCTTATTTAATGGAGTGCAGTTAATTTATACCAACAACCGTAGTTATACTCACACGTTTTCTTGTGGATACGATATTTAAAACCTCCAGGTGAAGTACTACATCGGTATTATATCTGTGCATTTACGGATAGTTATATTTTCTTGTGTGTATTTAATTTATACCAACAGATGCCTAACTGGGCTACATCGATCTACATATAATAATAGTAAGGAAGAGAGCTCAATTATACCTAGGGTGGCGGTGGAGACAGGCTAGCAGCGCAGTGGCGAGGTGAGGCAGTGCAGGCAAGACCGCAGCACCAACGAAGACGATCAAGGGTGACCTAGGTGCTCCGGGTCCCCTCCAACGGGTCCTACGCTGCAAAAGAAGAAACACATCCCTATAGGTTGAAAAATTCGGCAGCACCTCCCCTGTACGGGGAGGTTTCCAAAACATGCAAGAAAAAGCTGGCACGATGGCCGACGTCCACATTTCGGCATGATGGCCCACACATCCACACCACCAGCACGAAGACCATCAACAACATAAATGGCACCATCGCCGACAACCCTGGGGCTTTACCTTCTTCTCCAGCGAGGGGTGGGGACGATGGCGTGGCTGAACGGCGATGGGCGGGGACGACAGATGGATGGACGACGTCGACGAATGGCGTGGACGACGTGGATGGTCGTCGGACCAAAGTCAGTCTCCTCCTTTCTTCCTTCACCTTCTCCACCCTTCTTCCTCCTTCTCCTTCTTTTTCTTCCGCTTTTCCCTTCTTCTTCTTCGTCTTTCCTCGCTCCTCTGCTCCTACCACCCCACCTCCCTACTGTCCAACCGGCCGAGACCTCAGTGGCCAGAGGCAGCGCTGCCTGCTACCTTGGCTTGGGTAGCACGGGCTGGCGCTGAGGACGGGGATGACTGCTGGGAGGGCGGCGGGGGCCCTGTGGCCGGGTAGCGTCGGGGAGCGCACCGCCGGGGCACTGTGCTTGGGTGGCTCGGTGGTGGGGTGCCGAGGCCAGCGGCCGCACGGGCCGGGGCGAGTTCCGGCTCGATGGTGGGCCGCCGGATCCGGCGACGGGGGGAGCGCCGGGGCTGGGCGAAGCGAAAAGCCGAGGCGAGCCAGAGGTGCGGGGCTCGCCCGGCAAGCGGCCGGATCCGGTGGCGGTGGGGCACGCCGGGTGTTGACGGTCGTTAATGTATCAATTTAACCATCAACTAGCCATGGAAAAGGATCCAATTGCGATCACCAAAGTAGATATAGGGTTTGCACTGATAAAATTCTATAAGTTTTGGTGTTTCACTATTTTTGTAGGTGTAAACTGGAAAAGACGCAATCCCAAGAGTTTATCGAAACATAGAATGGAAAATCGGGCGCCACAGCAACGCAAGAGGATTCTAAAAGAGACCAAAAGACACCACGTCGAAGCGGAGGGCCAGTGGACCCCTGGTGGGACCGACCGGTCCCACCCTAGATCGGTCGGTCTGGCCCAGGGCCTACTGGGGGCCCGCTTCGCCTAGGTTGCTCCACTGCCTTTGAGGATTGATCTCAGCCACACGTTGAAGTCAGTTTGATCCAATGGCTCACAATCATCGCCCAGGGCTATAAAAGAAGTGCAGGAACCCCCGAGAGGAGGCACATTCATTCATTTCTCATTTGAAGTCTGATCATCAGCCAGAAACCCTAAGACTATCCGCAGTGCATACTGTAAGTCCATCCGGAACATACATTTGCCGTAAAAAATCTCCGCAGCGCATACTGTATCGCTGTCCGGAATCGCCTGACACCCGCCATTTTGAACGGAGTAGCGGCCATACGCCATGGTGGGGGGCCCGCTGCTGCTGCATGTTGGAGGCAATCTCAGCGCATGCATGGGAGTGGACAAAGGTGGGCCCTACTGTTTTCACTTGAAAAAAATGTTATAACTTGCAAACTAAAAACTCAAATTAAATTCTGATTGCACCATTAAATTCGTTGCAATAAATCCTTCAAAACTAGATCCCATATGAATATATTTAGATAAAGTGACAAGTGGGTCCCATAGTGGATAGAGTATGATATAGAGGATGAATGGATGCGGGAGAAATGGATATAGAGAAGAGAATCTTGCTGACTAGGCAGTATAGAGGAGAGAAATAGAGGACGATGAATGCGGATAGCCTAACCAGAGCTCCTTAGCTAGGGCCTAGATAGCTAGTTAGAACTAGAGAGAGGCAAGCGAAGGCTTGGATTCTGGAGCCATGAAGAGCTTAGATTTGGTATAGTTCTTACCTCCTCTCACCTTTGTTCTCTTTCATTGTATAGACATTATGATTGCTACAATTGAATTGATGAATACTTATCTGCTTATATTTATAGTTATTATGTTCTTTGTCTATTATGGTTATATGCTTAGTATAGCTAGATTAACATTATACTCATTCATTGGTTCGTATAGCGCTCATCTAATTGATCATTGGGTGAGTGGTTAATATTGTGTATACGTGGTGCTTATACGTTGTTTACCTGCGAATGCACCTATAGGTCGGGCTTGGTAGATCGTGGGTGTGACGACCCAATTGAGTCCTATATATTCTAACCCCCCGTTTATAGGCACAGTAGGATTTGTATACGGAGGAAGGACATGCTATGTTCTCAAACTTCCCTAGTATGTCCACTATGAATATATATAATGCTAACCTTAGTGATGACTACTAGGTGTAATTGCACTAACCATAGTATGCATTGGCATGTAGCTAGGAATAACTTCGGAATATCTCTTGATGTTCTACTAGTAACCCTAGTGATATAGCTAGAGGTCTCTATCTGTTTACGTTGATGATTTATGCTTATCTTTATCATTTATCTTATCACTTACCCCTGCATTGAGTAACGAGGACATGGTTATGCCTATCCATTGATGGAAATAATAGCAATTTAGTGATGCATAAATTAATTCCGACAATTAGAAAAGGAACAACAGCATGTACCATGAGAAAGTGATTGACTACTAGCACTATGACCCGCGACAAAATCATATCACCTAGTGCTAGTAACAAAGAAAATACAAGAACGAATAACAGGGGGAGAGAAGACATCCTTACAGTGGGGTTGTCGGCGCTAAATCTAGCGCAAGAAAAGACGAAGCAGACCGGCGACGGAGATCGAAGAACGGCGGCGGAGAGGAAGTAGACGTCCAGCGAGCAGTCTCGACGGCACTTCCCAAAAACCTTATACGGCCCCTACCCCATACAGGGACACGAGAGGACTTAGGCTTCGGAGCTTGCTCGCCCGGCGGCGATGGCACGTTGGCGGCGGGATGGGGAAGGACGGCGGCAGCACAACGCAAGTGGTACGGGAAGAGAAGAAATCTCTGTACCGAGGACGACGTCTCGCCCCTTTATATACACACGCGTTGCAGCTAATAAGGTAAGTAATTAGCCACACAATCACAGCACTAATTTGATTGACCTGCCATTAATCGACTAATCAGTTAATCAGAGCCAATCACCATTAATGCGAGAATAATTGCTTGCCAAAATAAAGCAGCGCAATTTTCTCCATGCATGCAAAAATTTCGAGTGGCAAAAGGTAGCCGCGCACCCGCAAGGCCAAGGCCGGACCATTCACGCGCGCATGTCGTGCGCCCGCCCCCTTCGCCCGCCCCGCCCCGCCCCGCCCGCCCCCGGCCCGGCCCGGTGAGGCGAGGTGAGCGAGCGCGCGCGTGTGGGCCTCCCTTTTCCTCTCTCACTAGCTTCAAACAAGTGGAGGTAGCTTAACTATTTAAGTTGGCCTCACTCCTCTTGAAGTAGTAATGTGGTACTAAAGTTTCCCACCATACCATGCATGTGTGAGTGGGCCTTTGGGATTTATTTGGAATTATTATTTGGGCCAAGCCCAAATCTTCTAACAATCCCCCACCAGATCCCAGAGGCATGCATCATTCTCCCTGTACCAAAGTACTATTAATATACCAGCTATTCAGTGGAGACCGGTTAAGGTTGAACATCCACCTAGAGCAACAGGATAGACTCATGCACAACTACACAATGGACTAAGCCTTGAATTGGCTGTTTGGTGTGAATAAGCTTCTCTTGAAGTCTTGACTGATACTAGGCTGCCATTTGCCTACCCCGTGAGTGGAGCGTATAAGTCATACTCCCATCTCACTTCATGAGCTTCTTAAAGAATTCCCAATTCTTATAAACTGCGACTAACAGTTGGGCTCACATAGGTGTGTTCTTACAAGAATACTCTGTAGGACAGTATCTTGCTATAAAGCCTCAGAACACATTAAGACTAAGTCAGCCTACCTTACAGAAATGAGAGTACTGCATCTCCAATGGAGTGGGTTAAACTTGAATTGTACTCACCCGTTAACCAACAGCTTGTTCTTCCCAGATCCTAATTCACGGGATCTCCGATCACATAGGTTGGGTTACTACTGAGGTTAACTCACATGGGTCTCAATCCCATCTCCTTCAATGCATTGTCAATCACAGTACGTGATAGTCCCTTAGTAAAGGGATCTACCAGGTTCTTAGCTGTGTTTATGTACTTCACAGCTATAACTTCGAAGCTTCTCAATTTCCTGACAGACTTAAGCCTACGCTTCACATGTTTGTTGGACGTCATATTATCCTGACTATTCTTCACCTTCGTGATAACCGTTTGATTATCACAATTTATGAGAGTAGCAGGAATTGGTTTTTCAACCACAGGTAAGTCAATCAATAGTTCTCTTAACCATTCAGCTTCTGTAGAGGTTGTATCTAGAGCTGCGAGCTCTACCTCCATGGTAGATTTTGTAAGTATTGTCTGCTTACTAGATCTCCATGAAATAGCACCACCACCCAATGTGAATATATACGCACTGGTGGCCTTCAGCTCAGCAGAATTTGAAATCCAATTTGAATCACTATATCCTTCAAGTACACCTGGGTACCCTAAATAGTGAATTCCATAACTTGTTGTACCCTTCAGATAGCACATTACTCGGTCAATCCCACGCCAATGATCATCTCCTGGATTAGAGGAGAATCTACTCAACTTGCTTACAGCAAATGAGATATCAGGACGAGTTGCGCTAGCTAGGTACATTAGAGATCCGATAATTTGGGAGTATCTCAGATGATCCTTTCCTAGCCTTTTGTTCTTTTGAAGTATCAAACTAGGATCATAGGGTGTTGGAGAAGGCTTGCTATCCGTATAGCCAAAGCGACTCAATACCTTCTCCACATAATGGGACTATAAAAGAGTAATCCCATTCTCACCCTTACTCAATTTAATATTAAGGATCACATCAGCTTCACCCAAATCATTCATGTCAAAATTTTGGGATAAGAATGATTTGACATCATTTATCTCATCGATACTGATCCCAAAAATCAATATGTCATCAACATACAAGCATAGAATTACTCCTTTACCCCCACCATAGCGATAGTACACACAAGTGTCGGCTTCATTCACCGTGAACCCAACAGATGTTAAAGTCTTATCGAACTTCTCATGCCACTGCTTGGGTGCTTGTTTTAAGCCGTACAAGGATTTGAGTAACCTGCACACCTTGCCCTCTTGTCCTTGTGCTATAAATCCATCTGGCTGATCCATGTAAATTTCTTCCTCTAGCTCTCCGTTAAGGAAAGCCGTCTTCACATCCATCTGGTGGACAAGAAGACCATGGGAAGCAGCCAAGGATAATAACACTCGGATTGTAGTCATTATGGCAACCGGTGAGTAGATATCAAAGAAATCCTCGCCTTCCTTTTATGTATAACCTTTCGCAACAAGCCTTGCCTTGTACTTTTCAATCGTACCATCAGGCCTGAGCTTCTTCTTAAATACCCATTTACAGCCAACTGGCTTACAACCCACTGGTCTATCTATTACTTCCCATGTACCATTTACAGTGATGGAGTCCATCTCACTACGGACTGCATCCTTCCAATATTCTGCATCAGGTGATGCATATGCTTCTGCAATAGTAGTAGGAGTATCATCTACGAGATATACAGTGAAGTCTTCACCAAAAGATTTTGCAATCCTTTGTCTCTTACTCCTTCTAGGAGCTACAACACTGTCATCCTCTTCATTACCATGTGGATTTATTATTGGCTCAATTACAGGTGTAGGTTCAGGAATAAATTCACTTGACGAACTGGGAAAAGAATAAGTATCTTTCATCGGGAATATATTCTCAAAGAAAGTAACATCCCGTGACTCCATAAGTAAGTCAACCAAAATATCAGGCGTTTCTGATTTTATCACTAAGAACTTATAAGCCGTGCTGTGGTGCGCATATCCTAAAAGGATACAATCAACTGTATTCGGTCCGAGTTTACGCTTCTTGTTAATTGGTACGCTAACCATGGCCAAACAGCCCCACGTGCGCAAATAATGGAGTGATGGTTTTCTTCCTTTCCATCCTTCATACGGAGTCACATCACTATTTTTAGTGGGAACTCTATTCAGAACATGACATGCAGTCAAAACAGCCTCCCCCCACCATGCCTTTGCCATACCGGATGATCCTAACATGGCATTCACCAAGTCCATTAACGTCCGGTTCTTTCTTTCGGCAACTCCATTGGATTGAGGTGAGTATGGTGCTGTTCGTTCATGAATTATTCCATTCTCCGAATAGAAAAGATCAAACTCATTGGAAAAATACTCCCCACCACGATCAGACCTAAAATGTTTTATTTTCTTTTCCAATTGATTCTCTACCTCAGCTTTATAAGTCTTAAAACACTCTAACGCCTCATCTTTCGTTTTTAGAAGAAACATATAACAATATTTTGTAGCACCATCAATTAAAGTCATAAAATATCTTTTTCCTCCTTTTGTCAACACACCATTTATCTCACAAATATCAGAATGTATGAGTTCTAATAATGTCATATGCCTCTCGTCTACAGCCTTGTGAGGCTTACGAGGTTGCTTTGCTTGCACACACGCTTGACATTTAGAACCTTTGACAGTAGTAAAATTCGGAATTAAACTCATACTGGATAAACGTGACATACAACCAAAATTAATGTGACACAAACGAGAATGCCATATATCAGCCACAGAATTGTTTGGATCACACATATGGTTCACAACTTTATTACAGAAATCGGAGAGTGAAAAGCGAAACAAGCCTCCGCTATCGTAGCCTTTGCCAATAAATTGGTCATACCTCGAAATGACTACTTTATTCGACTTAAACACCAGCTTGAATCCATCTCGACACAGGAGGGATCCACTAACGAGGTTCTTCTTTATTGAGGGGGCATGCTGCACGTTCTTGAGCCACACGATCTTTCCCGAAGTGCACTTCAGATCGACCGAACCAACACCAAGAACAGTAGCATGCGAGCCGTTTCCCATCATGACGGTTGAACCTCGTGCGTCCTGGTAAGATGAAAACATAGAGATATCAGTACAAACATGAATATTGGCACCTGTATCTATCCACCAATCATTAGACTGACATACAGAAAAAACACTTGGTAAATTACCATACCCAGATCCACTAGGATTGCCAATAGTCACGTTGGTAGACTTCTGCCCTGGCTGATTCTTCTTGCCCTTGCGGTTCTTGCACTTCTTGGCGAAGTGTCCATTCTCACCGCAAACGAAGCAAACCACCTCGTCCATGTTCATCTTCTCTTCTTGAATTGAGTAGTCTGATTGGCCTTGTGCTTGTTCTTTCCAGCATGCTGCATCACATTGGCGCTGGACTGCCCTTCGGGTGCTCTAGGTGGAGCATCCTTTGCCTGAGCTTTCTCTTCAACATCAAGACCAGCCAACAAATCTTCAATGGATATTTTCTATCTTTTATGTTTTAGAGCTGTGGCAAAGTTCCTCCATGACGAAGGTAACTTGGCAATAATGCATCCTGCCACAAACTTATCAGGCAAATTATGTCCAAGCTGTTCGAGTTCTCTCACAATGAGTTGGAACTTGTGAGCCTCTTCCACAACCGGAACGGTTATCAACCATTTTGAAGTCGTGGTACTGCTCCATCACATACAGCTCGCCCCCCCGAGGCCGAGAACTTATGTTCAAGCGCCTCCCACGCTTCAAAGACCACTTTTGATGTTCATGTAAACATCACACACCGGGTCGTCGACAGAAACGCCGAGAACGCATCCGATTTAAAATTATCGTAGCTGCGGTAAACTCCTGCACCTCTTTCTCAGATCCGAGAGGTAGTGCGGGAGGATTACTCACGACCCAAAACATGCCCATAGCAGAGAGCCACAACTGCGCTCTCATCTGCCATGTCTTAAAGTTCACACCGGTGAACTTCTCCGGTTTTATCGCATCAGAAAATCCAGCCATCACTAAATGCCTATAAGGTTTTTGGATTGATGGAAATAATAGCAATTTAGTGATGCATAAATTAATTCCGACAATTAGAAAAGGAACAACAGCATGTACCATGAGAAAATGATTGACTACTAGCACTATGATCCGAGACAAAATCATATCATCTAGTGATAGTAACAAAGAAAATACAAGAACGAACAACAGAGGGAGAGAAGACATCCTTACAGTGGGGTTGTCGGCGCTAAATCTAGCGCAAGAGAAGACGAAGCAGACCGGCGACGGAGGTCGAAGAACGGCGGCGGAGAGGAAGTAGACGTCCAGCGAGCAGTCACACGGCGCTTCCTAAAAACCTTATACGGCCCCTACCCCATGCAGGGACACGAGGGGCGTAGGCTTCGGAGCCTGCTCTCCCAGCGGCGATGGCACGTCAACGGCGGGATGGGGAAGGACGGCGGCAGCACAGCACAAGTGGTACGGGAAGAGAAGAAATCTTTGTACCGAGGACGACGTCTCGCCCCTTTATATACACATGCATTGCAGGTAATAAGGTAAGTAATTAGCCGCACAACCACAGCACTAATTTGATTGACCTGCCATTAATCGACTAATCAGTCAATCAGAGCCAATCACCATTAATGCGAGAATAATTGCTTGCCAAAACAAAGCAGCGCAATTTTCTCCATGCATGCAAAAATTTCGAGTGGCAAAAGGTAGCCGCGCACCCGCAAGACCAAGGCCGGACCATTCACGCGCATGTCGTGCACCCGCGCCCTTCGCCCCGCCCGGCGAGGCGAGCGCGTGTGGGCCTCCCTTTTCCTCACTCACTAGCTTCAAACAAGTGGAGGTAGCTCAACTATTTAAGTTGGTCTCACTCCTCTTAAAATAGCAATATGGTACTAAAGTTTCCCACCATACCATACATGTGTGAGTGGGCCTTTGGGATTTATTTGGAATTATTATTTGGGCCAAGCCCAAATCTTCTAACATCCATTACACTATAGGTTATTTAGCTATCCTACACGTATACCCCATAGACCTTCCCATGAAAAAAATATAAATGATAACCCGGTAATACTCTGGGTAAAATGCTACAATGGTATTTGATCTGTGCGCTTGCACATACTATTTTTATATTCTAAATGGTAGCATGATTTAGTACCACACTCCTGATGTCATAGTTGGAGATTACAACTCGGCGCTTTAGTGGCGATGCTAAGATATGCCCACAAATATTTTTGGCACCGTTGCTGAGGATACGTTTTATATCTATTTTCGTAGTGACATTAAGGAGTGTCAACACCGGGTCTGGGCGGGACACCGGGCGGCACTGGGTGGGCGGTGCTTGGCGGGCGGCGGGCGTGTGGCACGGGGCGGGGCCGGGCGGCGCTTGTGGGGGCGGGCGCCGGTGTGGCAAAAAGCGCGCGCGGCGGGTGGGCGCGTGTGGGCGGGTGGAAATAGGGTTAGATGGGGGGCGGTTGGGTGTTTTAGTTAGGTTTTTTAATTATCTTTGTCGAGTGCCACTAGCCATGGCACTCGACAAAGTTTCGTGATTTTTGGACTTTGTTTGGACTTTATATAATTTGAAAACACTTTTCCCTGAGGTTTCTCAACATGTTCCATGAAAAAGATCCTCCAAAGTTGGTGCGAGTTCTTGGATAAGACATCGAGATACCCTAAAAAATAGAAATATCATTTTTGGAATCACTAAATTCTATTACTCCATGCACATGCAGTTCAAATTTGGATTATTTAGAAAAAATCAACGAAAAGAAACAAATGAATTAAATATAGCAAAAAAAGTTAAAAAGCCCTAAATTTGAAAATGTAGTTTTAAATAATGTGAGAAGGCCTCACAAAAAAATGGGTCAAAAAAAAGAAAAGAGGGTCTTTACCGACTGCCAATCCCTAGCACTCGGCAAAACAAGCCTCTTTGTCGAGTGCCTCTTCCTGGCACTCGGTAAAAAATTTTTTTGAAAAATTTTGACGACGTGGGCGCACTCGGCTGTCAAGTGACACGTTTTTTTGCCGAGCACCGGTAAAGAGGGCTTTTGCCGAATGCAGCTCTTTGCAGAGTGCCATGCACTCTGTGGTACTCGGCAAAGCCACTCTTTGCCAAGTGGAAATCTTTGTCGAGTGCAACACTTGCCGAGTGTCCGCGTTTTGGCTCTTGGTAAAGCGCGGAGAACTTGGCAAATTTCACCTCTCCCGTAGTGAATATATGATTACAGGTCAATATATTATTTCATGTTTACAAATTTTGTATAGGACAATAAGGCCAGAGGTCAGAGGACTCGGTCAGTTGGTGTAGTATGTGCATGTATATTTTCCTCTCACCTTCGAAGTTTTTTTTGAAAGACGGCAAAAGCTTTGCTGGATTTTTGTTAGACGAAAGAAATGGAAAACAAAAAACTACAAACTTACAAAACGAGCTGCATACTCACCACTCTGGAGACCCGCAGGCCATCCACCACCCAACTCTGAACACTCTGTTGACTCGGAAACTCTACTGAAAAACAACACCTGCCCACGGACTGAGAACCCAAAAACACTCCAAAAGGAAACGACTAAAGAAAAAATGACTTCAGTAACATCTCTACTAAATTGTGTTTTGCACATTTGTTGTTGTCACCAACTGATAGTTCTCCATTGATTCCTTGCGTAGGCCAGTTTCAGGCTGCTTTCTCTAGTCCAGGCTATCGTTGAACGCATTGAAGGAGACCCGGTGCGTTGCTGTCATCGAACATTCATTTTGGGCGGATAGATCTCTGAATCATCACTGTTTAGCATTGTAACCAATGCAGAAATGGTAGGCCTAACAGGCAGCTGTTGCACAGACAGAAGGCCTATCTCCAAGAACGTTCTGAATCGGCGATTAGGATTCCCCCAGTGGCACCATCCGACAGCTCCCAAGTTCAAGTCAAATTTAATATCTTGAAGTTCAAGTCAATGGCATGTAAAATTCAAACCCTATATTTCTTGGTAATTAGTCAGAAGATGAAGAGAACACAGTAAGTAGAATCATATTAATTGAATTTCTTGACATGCAGTCGAGAGTTGTTGGGTCCTAGCTAGAGCCAGCTTGTAGTAGTCTTTGAACTTGCATTCAACTACCAGACAAGAATAGTTAGAACTTGCATTCAACTACCAGACAAGACTGGTTATGGTGCGGTTATTACATTATTAGTTCCTTTTTTTACCTTCATTGGGAGAGTGTAAACAAAAAATATATTAGATGAAAGATTTGTATTGTCTGTGAATGATTCTATATGTATTCCTTGAGTTTATTCTGGGTACCATATTATAAAAACATGATAGTGAGAACATTTGACTTTCGCAGCAGAAGAATCATTCAAATTCTACGAAAACTATCTATCTTTCTAATAAACTCTACCTGAAAACCATATACATAGCTGCTAACTATACTTGCAAATTGCAATGTTACTGGATGCTCCTCAAGCAGCATTATAACGAGTTACCCCTACCAATTAATAACCATATTTTGGTGTGTAGTTTGATCAATATTTCCATCTGCAACGTCACTTCAGTGACTTTAACATTCAATTTGTAGGCAACTTTTACTCATGAACACTGTTCAATCATGGAATTAGCTAAACATACCAGAAAACAGATAACTTGCTTGGTATCATTTATGAAATCATGGTTCTTTCCCGTTGGATACCACATGCAATAAAATATTTATTTTTACCGTTGGGGAGAGTGAAATTTTCTAAAATAACATCTCATGCCCCTTAGGAAGACAGGACCTGGAGCTGAGTTGGTTGAACCAAACCATGTTTACCTTATTTTGGTTGGGACCCGACCGATACGCACCTGGACAAGGAATCCTAGACAAAGCTTATAGTCTCAAAGCTCCCATAGTTCCCTCGCAGTCACAAGCGTGTCTGCCCTGCAGCCGCCCTCGCTGCCCATGACAATCTCTAGTATGATGGCTACACAAAGAGAAAAGTAGTGCTCTACCAAGATGTTCTATCTCTACCAACTATGCCGAAAAGAAAAGTTCATAAACCCCATGAGGAGTACAGTAAAATGGGTGAGTCTCATATAAAGTGCCAAACATATTCAATTCAAATAACAATGTTGAGTTGCAAGCCAGCCCTTGATCCATCTAGCCTAAATCCTAAGCTTTGCTCGAGACAAACGAAGACCTAGGCTTGGGAGAGTTTGTTGATGCTGACTAAACCCTAAAATACGACCCTCATTATCTCAAAAATAAAGAAGAATTATAACATACTCATCACAATTTCATTCATATAAAGTCTATTTTTCAACATTTAGTGGAGACACTGCTAAAAAAAGATTTGCACCAAAGGTTGTTTAATTAACGAAGGTGGTCACAAAATTTATGTGTCTCCTAAAATACCAGAGGATTTTCAAATATGGTCATTTTATTTTTAGACGCCATAATGAATTAATCGTCTCTCAAAATGGATATACCAAGGTCATCAAAAACTGCTCGTCTCATTGAATCCATTAATGGGCTGTCTCTGTTAATTGAGCCTGAACAAGTAACCATCGTCTTAATGTAACAGAACCCATTAAATTATAAGAGCACAAGTATAAATCAATCACCGAAGTGACTAATTCCACACTTGAGCCCATATAATCCCGTAGTCCGGAAATCTCGAAGGATTTCAAACCAACAAAACATACAAGCCAAGATCGAACGCAACTTAACATAATTCACCATCCGTTACATCAGAGTTCACAAATTACATAACATAGAAGTACTTAGTTATTACAATACCAGTTTGCAGTGATAAAAGTCACGGTTTTGAAAACATTCAAGAACACACACTAGTTCAGATACATGCCAGATCCAAAGTCATCCCGCAAAAGCATATGGTAAGATAAACGAAACGATCTTTGCCCGAGATCTAGTCCTCATCCCCAGCAGGGGTGAAGACATACCAAGCCAAGAGTTTTGTATAAAGGATATCATCTCGCAACAAGAGAGAATAAACCCTGAGTACGAGGATGTACTCAGCTAGACTTACCCGTCATAAACCAGAAATAAAATGACACCAAGGATTATGCAAGGCTGAAATATAAGTGGAGCTAGCTTGACACATTTTGCATAAAAGCATAAGCAATATTTAATGAATAATTAAATATACTAGCAGCAGCTTAATTCATTTTACCTCCCATCTAAGTGTGTCCTGTACTAAACAAACACTTATTACAACAAACATTAATAAACATATCCATTTTTGGTACAGCTTTCATGAATATCAATATCAACCTTTGAACCATAATTATTTAGTGAAATCTACGGCCGGAGGCAATAGTCAAGTTCTCACTATCCGGCAGACGGCGATTCGAATCGATTCCAACTGAGCTCGGGGGGTCCCAACACACACCAGGCAGGCATCGGATCGAATCTTCGCATCATTAACTCAGACACGGGCCCGGTTATCACGTCGGCAAGACCGAAAGTCGGATAGCCAGGGATGTTCAAGTCATGCAAACCCAAGGACGACGCCAGGGGCAGTTAGACATGCTTGCCCTTGGTCTAGTATGCCGCTATCCCGCGAAATTTCCCGGCTTGAGTTGAACTAACGAAGTTTTGCGGTCGATAATGTGAGGGGCTGCGTTTAACATGACCAAGAACGGACGACGCTTCCGGTCCTTAACCGCAGAGAGGGTCCACCTGTCCCTGCCCAGCCTTCCTTTCAAAATTAACACATGGTTCATGGTCCACGATAGCACATATAGCCAACCGTGACCAGAGAGTAACCACCTATAACTCGCGGATGACAGGAAATCACCTGACTTCTACCGGTCTAAGCGAGGGCTAAGCATTTGCATTGCTCCTAATCTAGACATAGGATTCAGGATATAAAATATATAATTGGACAAGGATAGGATAAATGCAACAACATCTTCAACCAACTCCTAAACTTAATGCAATAAACAACATAAAGTACTCAAGTGCATTTTATAAAACTTGGGAACTTAATATGCTCCGGGCTTGCCTTTCACAAAAAGTAGCAGGCTTGATTCGGGCACTCGCTTAGTTCTTCTTCTCCGACGGAGTTGCTTTTCGCCGGCTACTCCCTGCTCCTCCTCCTCCTGCTCCGGCTGCAGGTCCCCGAACTCAAGACCGTTACCCCTTCGGCGAACCTATTGAATGCAATGCATAAATGAGCACAAAGGATGCAAATGATGACCAAGTAAGAGAGTGAATAACAGCAACAACACTAAACCTCCAGCTGAGGTGATGACTCTATTCAAATCACTTTAAGTTCTGAGTAGGTGCATATCTCCTCTCTAAACAAGATTGAACACTCACCAAGCAAGTCAAGGTATAACTTTTCATCATCAGTTAAGGACATACAACCTGCACCTAATCACGTGTATAAATTAGCAAAGCATCTACAAGATATAAGTCACACACTTAAGGGCAAGTATTCAAAGCAAACACATTTCAGGATTTCTGTCCTACACAAAGCAGCTGAAAGAAACAACTCAAACTGGAGTTCTAAAGCTCCAAAGGACATGTATGAGGACATTCTGGAAAGCTCAAGAAATTGTCTACAACTCTTATTTAGACATTATAGACAGATTCACAAATCAAAAAGGTCAAACAAACAAATTTCCCAGATCTGTCCAGAAATTCCAGAGAAGACCTCTTTTCTGGAACCTCACAAGATAACTTCGTAACTCTTAAACTACTATACCAAATGCTCTCAAATTTTAACAGCAACTAGATAATGAATTTATCTACCACTTTGCTATTGACCATAAAGCCAGAAAATCAAATCTAAGCTATGCAAAAGTAAAAGTACCACCAGCTGTCCAGAACAGCTCAAATTGAAGAATTAATTATTTACTCATGTTCAAACTTGCAATTCAAGCTCACCCAACCTGACCAACAGTTAAAACATGACTAATGATCAACAGAAAACCTAACAAGCCATTCTAAAACATTAATTAAAACACCTTTTTCATTTAATCCCATCATTTAGGGGCACAAGTGAGCACATAGTAAAACTGCCCAGAAAATTCCATAAAAATTACAGTAGACTACTTATAGCTCACATGGATCCCAGTTCAAAATTGACCTTAAAATTCTAAGTATAACGGCCGGTACCAAAAGAACAAGTCACACAAGCTTAAAGATGGATAATTCACAAATCCATTTGAAAAGTATCAAACAATAGATTTATAATTTTTCTTAGCATTTACATAGCATCAATATATTCTGCTCAAATTTTCACCTCATAAACATGCATATAGAAAACATGGTAAATATATTACCAAACAATGCCTAGAAACAACTTATATAGCAAACTGCTCTGCAAAACAGGGGTACATGCCAACCAACATTTTTCCTATACAGAGCAGGTCAAAACAAAGCTAACCCCACCGGTTTCATATTTTTAGCACCAATTAATAATTAGTTATGCATTAAACTATTTTCCAAGGCCTAGAACAAAATAAATAGATCAAACAAAAACTACTGCATAACATGCCATGTTTCATATTTTTAATAAAAACTAGACAACTCCAGAAACCTAACAAAATTGGAATCACTCAATTTGGACATTCCTAGCTTCAATGATTTACGAAAAGAATAAAAACAAAACCCTAACGCTTTTTTGACATGAAAAGCTTCGTTTAGCGTGCTCCCCTAACCCTAACGTGTCGATTGAGGTAGGTGGCGGGGGACGAGGTTGACCGGAGCATGGTCGGGCGGCGAGTGAAACGGCTTTTTGGCGCTGCACGGCGGCGCCATTGCCGTCTCCGGCAATGTCGTGCTCGCCTGGGCTCGTGGATAGCTTCTGAGGGAACCTAGGGGCGGAGTGAGGGTTGCGGGATTTGGGGTCGGCGGTGAGCTCAAGGAGCTTGACCGCGTGCATGGCGACGGCGGCGGCGACGAGAGCTGCGGCGGCGGCGGCGCTTGCTCCGGCGTTAAGTCGGGGCCTTAGCGACGAATCCAATACCTTTCAAACTACGGCCCTACGGCTGCTGCTCCGGTGCTCGCACTAGAACCGAGGGAGATGATCGGATAAATCGAAACGGCGCAAGCCGGCTTTAAATGGAGAACATGGTGGCGGTGCTTTATTTTGGGCGGTGGTTTGGCAACGGCGTGGAGCGGCGGGCGGAGCTCGTGGCGTCGTCGGCGTCGCCTTCCTCCTCGAGAGAGCAGAGGCTTATGAAAAAATTCAAATTAAAAACCGCCTAAATGACGTGCCATTAACTCCTAAACCGAGCGCTATTTGCAAAAGTTCGATTAATAAAAGTTGTAGCTCAATAGTTGGTCTTCAACTTTCCTTACAGAGGCTTGAGCTGATTCGGCTTGGTTTGCAAACTACAAGGTCGAGAAACACCCTAAAAACAAACTGCACACACCCTAGGACAGCCAAATTTTTATTTTTCAGGCAGAGATGTGGGTTTTTGAGCACATTACACACATTTTCATGGGTTGAGCCTTAAATAAAGTTTGTTCCCCACTAAATCATCTACAACTTTTATTAAGGGCTCACAGCCATGCAAAGTTTCTAGCTTGCAGATTTGAAACAGTCAAACAAAAGAGGTTTGGGAGAGGAATTTGGTCAACTATCAATTAGAGCCATCATTTAGCAAAATGACCTACATCAACATTGTTCTAATTAGTATCCTAAGCATAGTTAGGCTACTGTAGGGCACTTTTAACAACATTTCATGTCATGACTTAGTATCAAGCAAGCAAAGCAAGCATCACATGCACTTTCCATAAGCATACACATAGGAATGGCATAAGAACTTGTCACACATATGCATGTATGAGATGATGATGATGCTCATGATCAGTTTATGCAGGTGATTTAGTAGACCAAACACCAGAGGTGTTACACTTAAGGCCCATCATAACCTGTTTACCTGTGTTTCGACTATCACTAACACAGAAATGATTTTTTGGAGGCGCCTCTCTTTTCTAGGTGGTTTTCTTAGTACACCGTCTCTGATGTTCACGGGAGGCACTATAGGTAGTAGCTATACAACCGTTGCTGAAACTCAATTTTTAAAGATGTTTCTATTAAGAAAACCGTCTCTAAAAATGAATGATTCAATTTTAAGGATGGTTTTAAAAATAGCTGTAGCACAAATAAATTCATATATTTTCAAAAATGAAGTCAGATAAAAATAAAATTTATATCAAAATTGTAGAGCTTGATGAGAACTAAAACTTTGTACTTGATAACAATTCTATTTGAGATTATTTAGGTTTCCAAATATATAAATTAAGTCTAAGGTTTTGAATTTCAAAATTTTAAAATTTTTCAAATGACCTTGATGAAGAAATGTCCTATATCAAAGTTGTACTGCTCGATGAGATCTAAAACTTTATAGTTGAAGTTTATTTTAGATTATTTATAAGTTTAAATATTGATTACAAGATTCGTAAGTATTAGTACAAATAGACAACACTGTAAAACTAGAAACAAGTTATTACGTGGTACAGTTGTCAGAGACAAGGTCCACCAGATGAGAGTTTGCAGGTTCAAATCCTACTGTCTGCACTTGATCGAAACAAGTGAGAAAAAATCATACGAGCTATGGTCGGTTCTTTGCCCTTTGGGCTACATCATTTTTTTTTATTTTTATTATACTATAAATGATTTTTCAAAAAATTGAAAATTTATTTTTAGGAATAGTTGACTTAAGTCAATGGCCTCGAGATTGATTTTAATCGAAACAAGTGAGAAAAAATCATACGAGCTATGGTCGGTTCTTTGCCCTTTGGGCTACATCATTTTTTTTATTTTTTTGTTATACTATAAATGATTTTTAAAAAATTGAAAAATTATTTTTTAGAAATGGTTGACTTAAGTCAACTGCCTGAAGATTGATTTTAAGGACGCTTGACAGATGTTTGACTTAAGTCAATTGCCTGAGGATTGATTTTAAGTACGCTTGACATAAGGCAACTATCTAAAGATTAATTTTAAGGACGCTTGATAGATGGTTGACTTAAGTGAACTGTCTGAAGATTGATTTTAAGAACGCTTGATATAAGTCAACTATCTCTAAAAGTCAATTTTTAGAGATGGTTTTAAAACCGTCTCTAAAAAGCACTTATTTTTACAATAGTTTACATTGTAGAGATTTTCAAACCACCTCAGTAAATCACTTTTTAACCACATCTAAAATATTTTTTACTAGTGTATATAAGTGCAATTGAAACCCTAGTTACCACAATCCTCTCTCCTCACCTGTATACACAATTCTCTCCCGAACAATGCATGCCGGCTTGCTTGGGCGCCTCTTCGTTGGGCTCGATTGATTTTTTATTTTTTTAATTCAACTTACGCAAGCAGGCATTGTACTACCTCTATTAGTAGCCATTAACAGAGGCAGACTTCCTGCCCACATACATAAAATTTATTTTTCTCGAGTATAAAATCTACTCTCTGCTAGTGTGAGCTAATCTCAGCAGGAGATAATATTTTATAATTGAGGACGCCCCTCTCGCATATAGAGTGCAGAAGGGCCCAAGCCTAACCCCGGCTCGCCGCAGATTCTGGTGAAAGAAAATCCTGCTAACCCCGCCTCCCCGTTAATCCACGTACGTATAAGATTTATTTCCTCAAAACCTCGCATAGTAACGATCTACAATCACGGCGATTTTCAATCCCAGCACTTGGGCCTAGAATGGGTCTCGATGACCTAGGGAAAGGAGGCCCCAAGGGCTGGCCCGTAAAGGCTCATGCCCCCCCATGTGGACCCAAGCAGTAAAAATTAAATCTAACAGCTTTGTCTGGGGATGCGCAACGCTCTGGCTTGTTGGTATCTGTAAATGCCTACTGAAAATTCCGCAAACGCACAGATATGTTGTAGCACTTCACTTGATGAATATACCCAGTTTTAATATTGAACCCAAAGAAAGATGTGTGAGAGTCTTCTAAACTACAACTTAACCACCAGAGTAGCAAACAAGGGTGTACAAGATAGGGATATAAAGAAGACAACTAAGGCTTCTAATTCAGGTTCTAGTAAGGTATGATTAGGATGTTTTACTGAGGAATTAGATAGAGGAGCACAGGCAAAACTGTAACCCAACTACCAATTATTCTCCTGCTCGGCCTACCGACGTGATAGTGGAATATATAAGATTCAACGGAGCTATAAAGTCACCTCCGCGAGTTACCACCAAATCCGGACGATAGGGTACATCTACGAGCAACAGAGTTAAGCACCACGCTTACACTACGAATACTACTCTAACCTAAGAGTTACAAGGATTAAAGTACTCAAAAGAGTTGCAAACCGGTAAAACAAGGTAAATAATATTACTTACTTGAACTCAGAACTCGATTCCAAGCAATCTTAGATACAAGTCGTAGAGGTAGCACCGACAGGCCGATACTCCTCCAAAACTCTCTCTTTAACTTTATCTCTCTATTTCTGATATAGAACTAGCTTCTAGAGGTATAGAACTAGCTCTCTATTGGAATGCTAACTCGAGAGGTCATCCATTCAAGAGACACCTCTCGGGATCCTAATTAGGGTTTCTCGATAAAGCTCTTCTTCTTCAGAATAGATCCTCCTCCCGGAGGGGGTTGCCTCTCCTTTTATAGCCTTGGTGAATCAACGTGAGCCTTTGGATCAAATCGACATTGGCAGACAGTAGAGATCAATCCTCAAAGGCGGTGGAGTAAACCGGGCGAACCGGACCGCGAGTGGGCCAGAGCCCAGACTAGCCGGTCCAGGGCCAGACCGGCCGGTCTGGCCTGGTGGCCGCTGGTCCTCCCCTTCGGTGCATAATCTTCTCTTCCCTTCTGGAATGTTCCTGTGTAGCCGTGGCGTTCGATCTTGCATTCTATGTTGCGTTATAGCTCAAAAGCGTGCCATTTCCAGTGTGTACCTGCAAAACCACTGATTCACCAAAACTCGTGGAATTCGTTAGTCAAAACCCATACTTCTAGGTAGATGAATTGGTTTTATATCACTTTGGAAGGTTAGTTGACAGTTGGATTTGAGCATTAAGGCCGTCAACAACACCCCCAGACTTAGACTTTTACTCGTCCTCGAGAAAAGGTTGGATAACTTTAGACATAACTCCAGACAAAGATATCAACATAAGCTCATTTCTGGCATACCTCCACTGTGAGATTCAAAGTGTCTACCATACAACTTTAGGGAGTTGAAGAGTAGAACAGCTGAACAGATTACCTTTATCTCACTGCCAAGTCCATTGAAGGTTTTTGCAACATTTGAAATAAAACATAGCTTATCTGCTCCTCAATGTGGTACTCTCAAAATCACTCATTGTATGTAGTATTTGTGGATTCTCACTTAGGCATTACTGAGTGAATGCCTTTCCTTGCAACCTACCTCTAATAGGTTTATGTGGAGTTCAAAGGTTTGGCAAGGAGTAACAAACTTACCTTACACATTACTAAGCCAGCATAAAAGTCCTAAGAAGAGAGGTGTCATACTCCTAGATCAAGATGTGCATGTGGGTGGAAAATATAGAAGCTATCCTGATTCTACTATGCTCATACTTTGAAGGATATATCTCTCTTGCTTGAATTGGAGTGCTTGGAGACAATGGGCTATCATGTATTTTTCTTTTCTTTCTTTTTCAAAGAGCTAGGCATCTGAGTGTCTATTGTTCTTTTTAACAATTGGACCCTTGTCCATTATTCTTTTTAAACTCTCTTTTTATTTTCTTTTTGCATAGCTCATATCTTTCTGCATGAAAACTTTTTGCAAGACAGAGATTTCTGATAATGTTAGAGCATAAGTGAATGAGATCCTACCAAAAGTCTTTTTGGGTGCGTACTCTCAGTGTAAGAGCAGCACATTTTCTATGTGGATGGAAAAAGGTTACGCCTACCCCTAGTGTAGGGATAGTGCGTATATGGAGTGTAAGTGGATCTTGATCTTGGAAGCGTGATAAATCTCTACAACATGGGTCTCAAAGGCTGACAGAGCTCAGTGTAATACAAGCAACTTATGTAGAAAGCTTATAATCATGTATGGCTCTATAGGCATTTAAAGACCACAGAGGAGTAGCATAGCTATTATTTTTATGTTTTAAAATAAATGCTTCAATAACTTAGGCATAGAAATTCAAGTTCTTTTGTTCTACTATCTCATACTTATCAACAACTTAAGAGGTATGGGGTCCCTATAAAGAGTTTCCAATAGGAGCAAGTGTACAGGAAATGAATTATGTGATTCTTGCCTTAAGTCATGACTAAGCTACTCATCCTTGAGGTGCAATCATGTTTCATTAAAAGATATTTAATTAAGCTCTGTGGTAGTATACGAGAGTGTTTAGAGAGCGTACCTGTATGCTTGGTTTTCCTTCAGAGTTCCTGTGAGTTGTCTCCCCCACACTTGTTTTCTATATTGTTTCATGCACAATAAGTTGGAGATAAAAGCAAACATATATCCATAGAGAGAGATGATGACTCTAAAGACTCAACTTCTTTATTATCATTAGGCACATTTATTACACAATAAATAAATTAACTAATCAAGCAAACTAACTAATACTTATTACATGTGTGCCTATTCATCTCAATCCCTAGTTCTACTTCTCTAGCTCCTTGACCCTAGCCTTGAGCGCTTTGTGCTTGACACGTAGCTGCTCATGCTTGGTTTCTAGGTTTCCTAAATGTTGCACAGTGGTCCCTAGGACTTTTAGTGCATCAGAAAGGGCTTGGGCCTAGAGATCTATCCTAGTTTCTAATATGGCCAAGGACAGGCGAGGCTGTCTTGGGGCAGGTGCAGTCCTTGCCTTCTTCCTTGGGGGCTCCGGATTGGTCCTTAGCAGTGGTGTGAACTTCATGTTGCTGGGGTCCACCCGTACACCATCCAAAGCCACTCGGGGCTTCTCAGTGGTGTACTTCGCACCAGTCACGATTCCAAACTTGGTGGTGATTCCCAGCAGTCTCTCCCTTCTCTAGGAGGTAGTAATTTAGTGCCTTAGGGGAGAGCGATGCTAGGTTGAACTGGCTGTCGTGGCTTGTCACCCATGAGTGGTCAATGAGCTGGTGGAGCGATGGCAGGCCTCTTAATAGCCTGGGCGTAGAAGGCTTCCTCCATTGGTGCTCCTCGAGGTCGAGCTCGAACGACCTCCTTCGATGGCACCGGGACGATCTCCTTCGGAGGCACCACTGCCAGCTGCTTCGACGGGATGATCGCTAGTGGGAGGACGTCCTCTGGCTCTTCGACTGTGTATGGGTGGTTTGGGCTAGCTATTTGGCAAATGGTGGAGAGGTGGAGAGCTTTCTTGCTATGGGTTGAGAGAGGAAAGCTCTTGGGATGAGAGGAGAATGACCCCAGGGGGTGTTTATATAGTCCTGGTACCTTGAGGTAAGGGGCATTCCATCCTAATCCATCCCGGGGATCTATCATGAATAGGCGGCGGCGGATGCGCATCGCGGTAGAATATCCGAAACCCTAACGGAATAAGCTACGCACCGGGAGGTGACGGACCGCGAGGCGGCGCCTGGGCAGACCGACCGGTCTGGGGTGGGACCGGCTGGTCCCACCCTGGCCCAGTTTCCGGTGCCCTTCCGCAGGGTGTATTCTTGGCCCGTTATCTCTCCAAATTTTCTCCTATCGTGGCCCAATTCGCGACGGAGGTGGCAGTTTTAATAAATTAGGGGAAAGCCAAAAAATAAATTTCATCTAATTCCTCAAGTGGTCTAGAAGGTTCTAGAAAAATCTTAAGGCGTTGGCCATTTACCTTGAATAACGTACCTTCGTTGTTTTGAAGTGTTAACGCTCCATGTGATGATGCATTAACCACCGTGAATGGTCCTTCCCACTTGCTTTGTAGTTTACCATGCCCGAATAACCTCACCCTGGAATTGAATAATAGCACTTTATCTTTGGGGCTGAAGCTCTTCTTCTTGATTCGCTTATCATGCCATCTTTTGGTCCTCTCTTTATAGATCTTGGCGTTGTGATATGCCTTCTTTCGCCATTCATCTAGTTCTGAGAGTTGCATCTTTCGTCTTGTCCCGGCGGCTTCTAAATTCATGTTCCATCTCTTGAATGCCCAGTGAGCCTTGAACTCAAGCTCTTCTGGCAAGTGATAGGTCTTTCCGTAGACAAGTTGATATGGTGACATGCCAAGAGGTGTCTTGTATACTATTCAGTATGCCCATAATGCGTCGGGTAGCCTTTCCTTCCAAACAGTTCCCATCTCATTGACTGTCTTTTGTAGAATGTTCTTGATTTGCTTATTGGACGTCTATGTTTGGCCACTTGTTTGAGGATGGTAAGGAGTAGCTACGTAATGTTGAACCTTGCCTCATCAAGTACTTGCGAAAGTCTTTGTCAATGAAGTGGGTACCTCCATCACTGATCAC
Source organism: Chrysopogon serrulatus (assembly GCA_015844335.1). Taxonomy (NCBI): domain Eukaryota; kingdom Viridiplantae; phylum Streptophyta; class Magnoliopsida; order Poales; family Poaceae; genus Chrysopogon; species Chrysopogon serrulatus. The sequence goes on along the minus strand of JADLZL010003131.1, from coordinate 332,881 downwards.
CATCCTTGGAACACCGAATCTTAGAAATATTGTCTCATGAAACATCTTCTTGAAATTCTTAGAATTTGCAGCTTTGCATGGCATGGCTTCTACCCATTTTGAAATGTAATCCACTGCCACTAGAATGTACTTATAGTTTCCTGACTTTGAAAATGGTCCCATGTAGTTAGTTCTCCCGACATCAAAGAGCTCTATCTAAAGACTATTGGTGAGTGGCATGGCGTCTCTAGAATTGATATTGCCGTGCCTCTGACATGCTCCACATCTTCGGATAAAGTTCCTAGTGTCTTCATACATGGTTGGCCAAAAGAATCCACTTTACCAAATCTTTGCATGAGTGCAGAATACTCCATAATGACCTCCATATGGTGATGAGTGACATCTTTCAATAATCCATAGTCCTTCCTCAGTGGGTACACATCTTCGGAGTAATCCATTAGAGCACACTCGGAAGAGGTAAGGATCATCCCATATGTGTAGACGGCTTTTATATATAAGCTTTCTTCTATTCGCCCCTGGTGGTACATATCCAGCAACCATAAAATTGACAATATTTGTGTACCAGGGATCCGATCTGGAGACAGCGTAGAGCGTGTCGTCTTGAAGGGAGTCATTGATTGGTAGTTCCTGTATATTCTTAAACTGCATTCTAGACAAGTGATCGGCAACAGGATTTTTTACTTCCCTTTTATCTTTTATTTCTAAGTCAAATTCTTGGAGCAGCAAAATCCATCTTATGAGTCGTGGTTTAGCATCTTTCTTAGTGAGTAGGTATTTAAGAGCAGCATGATCAGTATAAAAATTATCTTTGCTCCTACTAAGTAAGATCTAAACTTGTCTATAGCAAAAACAACACCAGAAGCTCTTTTTCAGTAGTTGTATAATTAAGTTGAGGTCCTATCAAAGTTTTGCTAGCATATGCAATTGCGTGATGCCTCTTGTCTCTACTTTGTCCCAAAACTGCCCCTACAACATAATCACTTGTATCACACATCAATTCAAAAGGCAGTGACCAATCAGGGGATTGGATGATTGATGCAGAGATGAGCGCTTTCTTAAGAGTTTCAAAAGCTTCTAAACATGCATCATCAAATTCAAAGGGAACATCTTTAGCTAGCAAGTTTGTTAGAGGTCTAGCAATGTGTGAAAAGTTATGTATGAACCGTTGATAAAAATCTGCATGGCCTAGAAAGCTTTGAATTCCCTTAACATTAATGGGAGGAGGTAGTTGTTCAATCACTTCAATTTTAGCTTTGTCTACCTCTATCCCTCTTTCGGACACTAGATGTCCAAGCACTATTCCTTTTGTAACCATGAAATGACATTTTTCCCAATTAAGGACTAAGTGCTTTTCCTCATATCTTTGCAAAACCTTATCTAAGTTTTCAAGGTATTTATCAAAAGTTTTTCCATATACAGAAAAGTCATACATGAAAACTTCCATTATCACTTCAATCATATCAAAAAATATAGACATCATGCATCTTTGAAATGAAGCTGGAGCATTATATAGTCCAAAAGACATTCTACGGATCGGTATTTGATAATATCCCAAATACCCATCAAGAAAATAGAAGAAAGAGTGATTTGCCAGCCTCTCCAACATCTCATCAATGAAGGGGAGTAGAAAATGATGTTTCTTTGTAGCCTTGTTAAGCTTTCGGTAATCAATACACATCCGCCATCCAGTGATGGTTCTTTGTGAGATTAATTCATTCTTATCATTCTTAACAACTGTCATGCCTCCCTTCTTAGGCATAACTTGTACAGGGCTTACCCACTCGCTGTATGGCACAGGATATATGATCCCGGCGTGTAACAGTTTTAAGACCTCTTTTTTAACAACCTCTCTCATCTCATTATTCAACCTACGTTATGGTTCTCTAGAAGGTGTTATTTTAGGGTTTGTAGGAATGCGATGGGTGCAAAGAATAGGACTGATTCCTTTAAGATCTTGGAGTGAATAGCCAAAAGTGGATCAATGCTTCTCTAGGACTGTAATCAATCAGAAAGTTGCTTCCTTAGAGAGTTTATCACTTATAATCATAGGAGATTCTTGATCATTATTTAGAAAAGCATATTTAAAACCAGAAGGCAAGGGTTTGAGTTCTACAGGAGGCTTAGGTGGTTCTTCAAACTCATCTAGAGGGTCAGATTCTAGCGTACTATCTCCTTCCTTATCTAGTGGTTCAGAATCATCTTCGAAATCTGGCTTGAGAAGAGATTCAAAGGCTATCTCTAAGACTGCTTCCATAGAATCAGGCTCAGGAAGTGACTCGGTCTCATTATTGAGAGTATGAGTTATAGATATAGGCAGATTAAAATTCTTCCTAAGTCTAATGTTTAGATTCCCTTTTTGTCCTTCTTGCAAAAGTCTCTCTATAGGCTGTCCAATCAATACGTCGAACTCTATGACATCAAAGATATAAAAGCCCAAGTGAACTCTTATCCCTTTGACATGAATAAGTAAGACATAGAGGATTCCCAAACTTGGGAGAATGTGGCCTAAAAGACTTTTCAAAAACTTTGTTGTTGGGGTTAAGGGCATGTCTTTTAAAAGATCTTGAGCATATGTTGCAGACATGATGTTAACACCCACAACAGGATTGTATAATGCTTTGAAAGAACCCTTGTCGATTTGGCAAGGTATGGTTGTTGAAGTGAAATCAACTCGGATGACATCAGAGGAAAGCTCTGACTCTTCCAACCAATCATTGCTTACAATCGACACAAGCTTTTTAGCATTTCGCTTGAGGAAAGCCTCATCAGAAGGATCTAAGACTTCTCCACTACGTGATGATTTCTTAGGCTTCTGTGGTCTTCTAATGGTGTAGTAATTCGAGGCGTTTCCATAATCAGTGAGTATATCATCCTCGATCTCGAGCATGAAGTCTGGAAGTGGAATCTCTTCCCCCTCCTGTGGTTCAGGCTCGTTGATAGTTGTAGGTTGGGATATGGTAGGTATGGATTCCTGATCAACTATCAAATTCTCTTCCTCTACTGGCTTCTTTAAAGGTGTTTCATTTTTGTAGATCTTTGTAAGGACATCTCTCGCAACATCGGGAGTGATATGCAAGAATGATCCTCCAGAAGCAAGGTTGAGGAACTTAGAAGTTTTTTTGGTCAGACCCTTATAAAAATGTTGAAGAAGAACAGGGTCTGGTATGGATAGACTAGGTCTAGAATGAGTAAGATTGTTAAAGCGTTTCCAGGCTTCGGTTAGAGTCTCCTTCTTCCCTTGTCTAAAGGATAGAACCTCTAATCAAAGGTCTATTACCTTGGAGATAGGATAGAATTGAAGGCATAATTCAGCACACAATGCTCTCTAGTCACCTTTAACACTCTCAACATAGAGATCATACAAATGTCTAGCATCTCCAGTCAAAGAGAAAGGAAAAAACTTCCATCGGATAGTCTCATCGGACATATCCTTAATGCGCAAGCACGCACAGGTCTGCTCGAATTCATTGGGGTGGGAATAAGGGCTAGCATTATCTTCTCCTGAGAAAGATTGGTTTTTGACCATATCTATTAAACACGGGCGTAGCTCATAGTCAGAGGTTAAGATAGGCTTTGAGGATGGCTCTATCTCTAAGCGTAGGCTCGTAAAGTTGTATTTATAGATAGGCGTGGAATTGAGTTGATCCATTGAAGGATAGAAAAGGTAAAGAGAATTGAAAAAGGTAAAGAGTGATAGTATACAAATAAAAGATAAGATTATAATACAGATTAAGATAAGTTTATAGTGATCTCAGCGATGTCTTCTCCAGCAACGGCGCTAGAAATGCTTGTTGGTATCTGTTAATGCCTACTGAAAATTCCGCAAGCGCACGGATACGTTGTAGCACTTCACCGGATGAATATACCCAGTTTTAATATCGAACCCAAAGGGAGATGTGTGAGAGTCTTCTAAACTACAACTTAACCACCTAAGTAGCAAACAAGGCTGTAGAAGATAGGGATATAGAGAAGGCAACTAAGGCTTCTAATTTAGGCTCTAGTAAGGTATGATTAGGATGTTTTACTGGGGAATTGGATAGAGGAGCACAGGCAAAACTGTAACCCGACTACCAATTATTCTCCTGCTCGACCTACCGACATGATAGTGGAATATATAAGATTCAACGGAGCTATAAAGTCACCTCTGTGAGCTACCACCAAATACGGACGATAGGGTACATCTGCGAGTAACGGAGTCTAAGCATCACGCTTACACTACGAATACTACTCTAACCCAAGAGCTACAAGGATTAAAGTACTCAAAAGAGTCACAAACCGGTAAAACAAGGTAAACAATGTTACTTACTTGAACTCAGAAGTCGATTCCGAAGCAATCTCAGATACAAGCCATAGAGGTAGCATCGACAGGCCGATACTCCTCCAAAACTCTCTCTTTAACTCTCTCTCTCTATTTCTGATATAGAACTGGCTTCTAGAGGTATAGAACGAGCCCTCTCTTGGAATGCTAACTCGAGAGGTCATCCATTCAAGGGACACCTCTCGGGATCCTAATTAGGGTTTCTCGATAAAGCTCTTTTTCTTCAGAATGGATCCTCCTCCCCGGGGCTTGCCTCTCCTTTTATAGCCTTGGCGAATCAACGTGAGCCTTTGGATCAAACCGACATTGGCAGACGGTGGAGATCAATCCTCAAAGGCGGTGGAGTAAACCGGGTGAACCGGGCCACGAGCGGGCCAGAGCCCAAACCGGCCGGTCTAGGGCCAGACCGGCAGGTCTGGCCTGGTAGCCGCTGGTCCTCCCCTTCGATGCACAATCTTTTTGTCCTTCTGGAATGTTCGTGTGTAGCCGTGGCGTCCGATCTTGCATTCTATGTTGCGTTATAGCTCAAAATCATGTCATTTCCAGTGTGTACTGCAAAACCACTGATTCACCAAAACTCGTGGAATTCGTTAGTCAAAAGCCCTACTTCTAGGTAGATGAATTAGTTTTATATCACTTTGAAAGGTTAGTTGATGGTTGGATTTGAGCATTAAGGACCGTTAACAGCACGCTAAACAATGCAAAAACCGAGACGCACCACGGGGCCTCTCGGTTCCTCAGGCGAAGTAACATGACGTAGCTACGTGGCCATCGAGACCATGTCCTATTCTGTCAATGGCTCACATTCATTGGATTAACACCACACGGCCACTGAGATTATGACCCATCCCATCGATGCCTCACATTCAAACTCTGTTATCATTACAAACCTGACGACTCCTCAAGAATCCCACAAATCACACCACGATAAAACAATGTTCCCTGTCACACCATAAGAGCTCGTTTTAGTCTCTGCAGATGTGCCCCACACCTCTAGAAACTCAGGTGCTAGACCCGATGAGTGCGCTCACGCACACCCACCGAGAAAACCCTACGCCTCAGCAAAAAACGCCCGGTCGAATGAATGTCTCTGCACAGATGACTGACCCCTCTCAAGGCTTGGGGGAGACTCTCGGAGCAAAATACACAGTGTGCAAATCCTTCGCTTAACTCATCGCATAATTGGACCAAATATCATGTCAAGACTAACCAAACAGGACCCTCTAAGGGGACCACGCAGGGGATACCACGATGAAATCCCACGACCCTTGTATGACTTCCCCGACCCGCATGACCCCTTAAGCGGGGCCCACTACCATGACCCCCGAAACCAAGTGACTCACTCGACCCGCTTCCCGACAAGTGGGACCGACAAAGGGCTTTGACCTAGTCTCCCCGCACGACCATCACGTAGGGTCCACCGCTTCCCTTCTCCTTAGCTGTCCCGTCCTGCGTGACCCAAGAAGGGTTCACAAGAGGCACGGGGAGGATAAGGCGAACAACCACGCGTCTAGACCATGCATTGACCATTGACCAAAGCGAATCCGGGACACCATGTGTCCTCACAGCATGACATTATTGGCACGACTTAACAGTAAACACGCACAGAGGCGATCATGTGCTCCCATAAGGCACAGGTCAAAACCATGGCGCCTAACCTAGTATGGGGCGTGTCCGAGTCAACTGCAATACTGTTGATGGTAGATAACGTCTATTTTTAACCGTTAATCCTCCTTGCGAATTACAACAATATCATAGAATAGAAGGTTATTACTGACAATTTCTACGAGTTCTGGTGAATTGTCTGTTTTCCAGGGAGTAATCTAGAAAGTGCTTGATTGAGGATTAACGTGCATAAAAGCCACGAAACTTAACCGCGACGAAAAATATCGCTAGAGGGATCAGGAAGGATCTAGAAGACACCAGAATGAAGCGGAGCCCGAGCCCTTTTGGGGAGGGGCCACCCGGCCCCACCACCTAGGCCGGTCGGCCTCCCCAGGTGGACCCCACCTGTCATTTTCTGCGTGCTTCTCCACCGCCTTTGAGGATGCATCTTGGCCCTACATTAAGTCGGTTTGATCCTACGGTTGATTTTCATTCCATCAAACTATAAATATGGACCTGTACCCCCTGGAGAGAGCTAGATCAATGAAGAGCTGAAGAGCCAGAAACCCTAATTCCTATCTAGTAGATCTAGGCTAGCAATCAAGAGAGGCTAGTTCAATCTAGAACTAGTTCTTGTTTAGAGATTAGAGAGATAGAGTTGGAGAGTAGAGTTCTGGAGGAGTTCTAGCCTGTCGGTGCTTCTTCGTTGCTGTATTCTTCAAGATCAACCTCCCTCGCCTAGAGTTTGCATCTTGAGATCATTTGGTCATCTACTTCTGGTTAAAGTAAGTGTTTTGTTCATATTATTCTTCTAGTTTGCAACTCTTATTGAGTACTTTGATCTAGATAGCTTCATGATTGAAGTAGTATTCATAGTATAGACGTGGTGTTTGGGCTATGTTTACTTGTGAATGTCCCCTGATTTTCTGGATAGTGGTAGCTCTTGAAGGTGACTTATAGCTTCATTGAATCCTCTATAGTCCACTTCCCGTTAATAGGTTTGGCAAGCAAAAGATGCTTGGTAGGAGAGAACTCTGATTTCTACTCCTATCTTATTAAGTTATCGCTCATAATCATATGATATAAAACAACCACTTTCAAAGACCAGAACTAGATAATCCACATTGTTCTCCTTGTTCTCGCTATTTTGTAGCTTGATTGTGCATTGGGTTAAGTTTATAGACTTAGTCATCGTCACCAACTGTTCCTTTGGGTTCGATATTTAAAATTGGGTTTATCTTGGTGAAGTGCTACAACGGTATTGTATCTGTGCGCTTGCGGATAATCTTATTTCTTGTGTGTATTTAATTAATACCAACAAGCATTTCTAGCGCCGTTGCCGAGGAACGGTTTGCTGAGATTGACTTTAAGTTTAGCTTAATTCCTATATTATACTTTTCCTTTTTATTTAGCTTTTTAGTTTTTATTTTGCTTTTATCTTTTACTATGGAACCCGTATCACAACTCTTATATCAATATGGAGCACCATCGGGCTCACGTTTACAGCCAGTAGAATCATCTAAGTTCATTACATCACCTGGCTATGAGCTACGCCCGGGGTTAATTCATTTAGTTCAGGAAAATATTTTTTCTGGTAGTTCTAGCGAAACCGCTATTCCCATTTGAATGATTTTGAAGAAACTTGTTCATGTCTACACATTAAAGGCATGGCAGATGAGACATTAAGGTAGAAGCTTTTTCCGTTTTCATTAACAGGGCGGGCTAAACACTGGTATAAGCGTTATGTTGGGGGTAGTCAGGGAGATTGGGAAGCGTTATGTTCTAGCTTTTGTCTTAAATTTTTCCCTATCGAGAAAGTCACTAAACTTTGTTTTGAAATCATAGGTTTTAAACAACTAGATAATGAATCACTAGGTAAGGCTTGGGAACATTTTGATAGTTTTGTAAATTCAGGTCCTAGTCTTGCTTTGCCGGAACCTATGCTCTTACAAGACTTGTTTTTGGGCCTTAATGAAAAACTAAGGAATATCTTAATTTGGCCGGGGAGGAGCGTTCATATGTACCACAGCTACAAAATACTAAAACTATTCTTATGAATATTTTAAATGATCTTCCCGAAGAGAAAGAAGAATTAATAGCTGAATCAAATCATTGCTTGAATCTCAACCTTTACCAAGTAATTATGAAACTTCAAGAATCTAGAGAATTTAAGAAATATTGATCTTATTCATCCTTTTGAGGTTAAGTTCTTTAAAAAGTTTATGAAAGAGTTAATCTTTGTCTTAAGTGAAGAATGGTTAGAAGAATCAGAACTTTCAAAAGATATTATTTATTTGAATTCTTCTTCTCATTACTTTTTTGAGTGTCGATTGATAAACATCCTTTTACTACTCATTACAATCCAATTGTGGGTGTTAATATCATGTCTCTTTCGTTTGCGAAAAAGATTTTTAGAAGATATACCGTTAATTCCAACTATTAAAACTTTGAAAAGTCTTTTCGGGCCACATTATTCCAAGTTTAGGAGTATTGTGTTCTCTTCCTATTTTGGTTTATGGAGTACAAGTTCCATTAAATTTTCATATCTTTGATGTTTGGGAGTTTGATGTGTTAATAGGTTTACCAATAGGAAAGCTCATTAGAGAAGATCAAAAAGGGAAATTAGATATTAGTCTCGAGAAAGATTTTAAGCTCTCTATGCCTATAACCTATTCTTTGAAAACCAAGGTAGAGCTGCTTCCTGAGCCGGACCCAATAGAGGAGGTTAATGCTATTTTTACTAAAAAAATTAATAGAACTATTTATAGATAATAATGTCCAGTTCTTCATTGAAGAAGAGGAAGAGGAACCATCTGATCCTGAACCTCTCGATGAATTACTAGAGCTACCTAAACCCTCTATTGAACTTAAACCCTTACCTTCTGGTTTAAAATATATTTTTCTAAATAATGATCAGGAATCTCCTATGATCATAAGTGATAAACTCTCTCAAGAAGAATCTTCGTGTCTAATAACTGTTTTAGAGAAACATCGCGCTGCTTTTCGATACTCACTCCAAGATCTTAAGGGAATCAGTCCTATTCTTTGCACCCATCGCATATCAACTGATCCTGAAGTAACACCTACTAGAAAACCCCAACGTAGACTTAATAATGCGATAAGAGAAGTGGTAAAGAAGAAAGTTTTAAAACTATTACATGCTGGGATTATATATCCTGTACCACATAGTGAGTGGGTAAGTCCTGTTCAAGTCATACCTAAGAAGGGTGGTATGACTGTTGTTAGAAATGATAAGAATGAACTAATCCCCTAGAGAACTGTTACTGGATGGCGTATGTGCATAGATTATAGAAAACTTAATAAAGCAACAAGAAAAGATCACTTCCCATTACCTTTCATTGATGAGATGTTAGAGCGACTGGCAAATCACTCTTTCTTTTGCTTCCTAGACGGTTACTCTGGATATCACCAAATTTCTATCCACCCTGATGATCAAAGCAAAACCACTATTACATGTCCCTATAGAACTTATGCTTATCGTAGAATGTCTTTTGGGCTGTGTAATGCACCTGCTTCTTTCCAAAGATGCATGATGTCTATATTTTCTGAAATGATTGAAGAAATCATAGAAGTTTTTATGGATGATTTTTCTGTTTATGGAAAGACTTTTAATGATTGTTGTTGGTATTTCTTATGCACAATTAAAATATGAAGGATTCCGCAAGCGCACAGAATTACCATTGTAGCATTTTACCGGGAGTATTCCAGGTATCGTTATTTATATTTTACCACTGGGAAACAATGGTTAAAGATGTTTGATACTTCCCCATCATGTATCTACTAACTAGTATACCAACTAGACCTAAGCAGGGGTAAGTGGTAAATGATAAGAGTTATGCATAATGTCACACACAAAGGAGAATCCTATAATATATGTAGTCAACTACCTTGAGAGGCCAACGGGAGAGTTCAAGGTTCCTATGTACTTCTCTATTACTCGGGTTCTATTCTAGTTGACACTAGAATGTAACTGATGCATGGGTAAGTATAGCACACACAATAGCACTTCGAAGCAACAGTACCTTTCCAATTCTCGAATAGATGAGAAAGAAGTAGTTGGGGAAAGGCTGCCAAAAGCTCTACGAAACACCAACTCCGACGTGGTGTCACCCCTATGGGCACATAGAGCTGTCACCCCTATGGGCTACGACAACTAACCGTAAGAATTGGGCGCAACCTTAGGTAACCTATAGCCTAGACACCATGTCTACACTATCGATTACTACTCCAGCCACATATAATAACTAGAGCACCTAATACAGGCGGAGATCCTATGCTAAGATGCAATAACTATACTAACCATACAAATAAGGCATAGAAGTAAATAGAGAAGATAATTATACTAAAACATAAGTCTTGCAAAGATAAGATACAGAGATATACCAGACTTCCAAGGCTCCACGACAAGATCCGGAACGAAGCCTCTCAACCCCAGCTCTCAAGTTGCTAAACTATTACATTCAAGAGTCTAGCCCTAATCTCCCTAGTGTGTTGATCTCCATGAGAGTATGATCCTCAAAGGGACACCTCTCGGATGGATCCCAATGAATAATGAATTAGGGTTTTAGGGGATGTCTCTCCTATGGGGGTCCTGCCCTCCTTTTATAGCCCTGGGCGATGATCGTGAGCCATCGGATCAAACCGATATTGGCGGACGGCTGAGATTAAAATCCTAAGGCGGTGGAGCAACCTAGGCGAAGCGGGCCCCGATTGGGCCAGCGCCCAGACCGGCCCCCCTGGTGGCCGCTGGCCCTCCGCTTCGGCGTGGTATCTTCTGGTGTCTTCTAGAATCTTCCTGCATTGCCGTGGTGCCCGATTTCCCGTTCTATGTTCCGATAAGCTCCTGGGATTGCGTCTTTTATAGTTTACACCTGTAGAAATAGTGAAACACCAAAACTTGTGGAATTCTGTCAGTGCAAACCCTATACCTACTTTGGTGATCACAATTGCATCCTTTTCATGGCTAGTTGATAGTTGAATTCATACAATAACGACCGTCAACAACTCCCCCAAGCTTAACCTTTGCTAGTCCCTTAGCAAAGAAAACTCAGAAAAGCTATTGTAAAATGTATATATTAAAGCATTGTAGCGATCTCGAAGCAACTCCCTACTAGTACACCCGTAGTCAGATAGAAATTCTCCTCCAAGTTATGCAATAACTGAGCTGACCTTCAAACTTACCCATATTACCTTTGACTATGAGGCTTATTAGCTCTTTCTTGGGTCTTGAGTACTTGACTGACAGAAATATCCTATCTAAGCACTATGTCTCAAGCTCTTCGATCGACCATCATTCTAGAGTTTTTAGAGGTTTTTCAAATAAAACTCAGAGCTTTCCATGTATGACACTCTCAGGCCTCTCAATATATGTGGTATTTGTGGATTCTCACCAAGGCAGTGATGATGGTTGCCTTTCTTTTCATCCTATAACTAAAGCTTATGTGGAGCTCATAGGTAAGGAGAAACTGAAAGAGCAAACTTGCAATGCATGTGTTGTAAAGTCAAACAATGGATCCATGGAGAAATAAGTCATACAGTCGAATCAAGATGTATAGGTGGATGGATATGGTGGATATATGGTGGAAACTAATTCTACTCAGCTCCTTGAATGCCTATCTCTCTCTTGGACTTTGAAAACTGGCCAGAGATTATAAGCTATCTTTTTCTTTTTCTCAAGGAGTTGGGCATTTATGCACCCATTGTTTAGCACTTGGACACTTGTCCATTTTTTCTTCTCCCTTCTCTCTTTTTTTCAATTATATTTTTGCATAGCTCATAGCACTCCTTTTGGCACTTTAGGGATTTAGAGAGATAGCAATAGGAACCTAGAGCATTTATTGGGTGGCTATCCAAATGGGAATATTTTTGGTGTTCTCTCCCAGTGTAGGAGAAAAACCTTTTTGGAATGGATGTATATGGAATGGCATGTTGTTGCGCCTACTCCAGTGTAGAGTAGTGCATATGGAGGTGGATCTTGATTCAAGAGCATGATAAATTTCTCACTAGGGTCACAAAGGTTGATAAAACTCAATGCATGACAAGCAGATGTATGTGGAAGTTTAACTAGCATATCTCATCATATTTTGGCTCTGATGGGAATATAAGCTTTGTCATATAGGAACTCATCATGTTTTTGTGTTTTTCAAAAGATAAATCTCTAGAACTCTAGTGTCACTTAGAACAAGATAAATAGCAGCTCAGACTTTCTCAATCTTATCAATCAGGTACCTAGACTTAGTTCAAGCATATGCAACCCACAAGTTTCAAGCTCAGAGCAAATTCTCATGTCAAAACAGTTGGAGCTAAAACTCGGGAAAACTTTTGTTTAAACTCTAGGCATTTCAGAGGTGTTGTAACAGAGCAGCTTATCATCAATTCAAATCATCTCAAGAGCTTCCTTTTTATTGACTCTAGATAGACAAACATTTTTATTTGGTTTTTTATTTTTCAAAGACTCATACTATATAAGACTCTAAAGACTCTAAGGACTCTAAAAAGTATAGACCTTCATGTGCTCAAATATTTTTGATATATTTAATTTTTATGACTGACTCAATAATCGCGTAGGTACACTTACCTGGGTACCTAGGGGATGCCTTCCCCCAAGCTAATTATTGTCGTGGTTGAGCATTGAAGCTGAGCAGTCCTCTCGATGGAGTTCATACTTACAAGAGCTGGTGTAGCTAGGAACCTTCATCTCATCCAACAAGAAGTTGCTTCCTTCACACAGTGATTAGCTGTGTGTAGGGAAGGTGTACTTCGAGTGATGTAGATAATGATTCTTGGGTGGACTAGCTCTTAGAGTCATCCTGCAGCAAACATCTCACAAAACACCAAAACTCATGGAACGGATTAGGATAAACGGTTAGCGGTTAGCCGTTTCGCGAACTGGTTGTTGTGAGAGGTTTTCAAAGGTTGTTACAGTGCATGTAGTGCAGCAAGATGCTCAATGATTATTTTTGGATTTTTCTTTTATTGAACAGAAAGGAAATATGCATGCTAATTTTTATTTTTATTTTTAGGCCACCACAGTGAACACTCCTTTAGCTTGCACTGCAGGGATGTCACATGGGGCTTTAAGGTTTTCCAAATGTTTTTGTTGCTTTCTATAAAGATGATAAAAACTAACTATGAACAAAAATGCAAGAAAGTAAATAGATAACTACCATTGTTACCTTATGGCAAGGGTTCAGAGTTTAGAGTCCTCCGGACAGGACTTCTCGTCGTCGTCACTCCTGAGGTGCTTCATCGGATCCCGTGGATGGGGACCCTGATGCTAGACCCCCTGGTGATAATGACTCAGTTGAGGAGGTTACCCTTTTTCTTCCATACCTTTGTAGGTTGGGAATGTTCCTTAAGTGTAGTAGATTCTTCTTTGATTGCCTCCTCCTCAATGTTGCTCTTTTGAGAGCGATTCCTCCAGCGCTGGCGTCTCCTCTTGGACAGGGTGGAAGCTGCTAGCCCAGGAGAGTTATAATCTTTAAAATGACAACGTACCTTTTCTCCTGTGGAATTGGAAGTGGATTTGGCCCGATCCATTATAGATGATGGCATTGGTGGTGCTGAGGAACGGCCTCCCTAGGATGATGGGTGTCTCATCTTCTTCCCTATGTCCAGTATCATGAAGTCGGTCGGGACATAGTGAATGTGGATTTTGACCATGATGTCCCTCGCTACTCCCTCTAGAAATCTCGTTGTGTTGTCCGCTAGCTGCAGCTATTTTTCTCCATCTGATCTAGGAGATGAGGATGCAGACAGTTGCACTTTCTTCTATCAACCTTTCTTGATCTTCACTGATTTTGGGTTGATGAGTTGATGTCCATTGGAGCTGTAAACTTGAGTTCCTCCTTAATTTCCTTTGTCTTCTAATGGCAGGTGGAAAGTATGTTCTTCTTTGATGATGCACCAGCCATCTTGATGATCAAGGAGGGAACTCCATATGTACTTGCATGAGAGCTTCATCTCCAATGACATTGTGGGTGTCATCTTATGTCTATGATTGTTTACAAACTTGGGAGACACCATCGACATACCACCATTGATGGCTGTTGTTTATTGATATAGGGATGCACACTATGATGAAGTGGGATCTCGTCATCCTGGTATTTGTTGTCGGCATTCGGGTGTTTTCAAAGATGATGATGAGAGCAGGCATTAGTTTGGCCTATATAGGGAAAGTTGTATCCTGCTTTTCATTGCCATCCTCACTAGAAGACATAGAGTAAGGGTCACTCCAGTTCTATGTCAATGATCCACATCATGTTCCTTAACCAACCATAATCTTGCTTTATGTTCCTTTGACTTGTATGCAAACATGCTTGAGATGGTGGAACTGAAGGTCCCTTTTTTCTTGCAGGGTGATTGGTCCTCTATCATGGTGAAGTGTAGAAAGTGCTGAAGTATTCTCACATTGATTTCTTTCTATCTTGATCCTTTCTCTACACTTGTTCTCTTTCCTTTTTGTTTCAAACCATGAACAGACTTTTATTCTTTCTTTCCTGCAAACATGTTAGTGGACACATACCCGAAGGATTGCAACAAATTTGGAATATGGGTGATGGTCCAGAATTTATGTGAGTTTCATCTACGCTAATCAAAAGATGGTTCTAGGATAACTCTAGCATAGATTTTGTTTATCATGTTTTGTATTTGTTTACTACATTCTTGTATGGTTCAAGGTAAAGGCAACTTGTAGCAAATGATCAGGTAAAACTTTTATACTTACAGTTCTTCTCTCAGAAGGATGAGCTGTGTCTTCTTTACGTATAGTTATTGCCTACCTTGATTCATCTCTAATGTGAGTTCATCTCTTGACTTACCCGTATTGAATTTGAAAGTTTCCTACAGGGGTTAGTCCAACAAAGATAACCAATGTCTACACAAGTAGTTTTTTAGTTCAAAAATCAAACTAGACTCCATGTCTAATTTGACTAAAGTAGGATATTTAACCTAAGCACCATGCTTAATTTAAAAGCCTATGGAAGTATGATTAGTACTTCCAAACCAAAGCACACTATAGCAAACAAAGGAAGCATGGGAGCACATAGTGATTTACTCAAATAGAGATGAAAGCATGATCATGTATGGTGAGAATATTTTTTTATTTTTATGTAGAGACGCAAGTGATATGCATGTGTGCAAGGAACTAAACATCCTGTGGATGTGATATGAGATGGGGTAGATGCATGGATTATTCAAAGCAAACATGCAATAGAATGCAAGAAGATAACTACTCATTAAGTTTAAAGTCCATGAGCAAGACTATCTCACATTTCTTGATCATACTTACCATGACTCACAATGGAATTTGTGAGTAGTGCAACATCTTTGTTCATCATACGTGATGTCATTGAATTCTTGTGACGAAGACTTCTTTTTTTTCAATCTACACATGGTTAGAGTAATATATGTTTATACGAACCTATGAGATGGTAAGGCTCCATTGTTGATGGATCATGAATGTTCAGGCGCCCTGGATTCTTTAATATCTCCCTTGTCTTGTTCTTGTGAAATGTCACCAGAAGGTTGAACAATTGATTTCCTGCTTATTCCACAACTCAACAAACACAGGGGTAATCCTACTAAAGCTTGTGGCAAACTAGTTTAGCAGATATCAAGATCAATCTTTACGCCAATTGTCTCCCCAGCAACGGCTCCAAAAATGCTTGTTGGTATTTCTTATGCATAATTAAAATATGAAGGATTCCGCAAGCGCACAGAATTACCATTGTAGCATTTTACCGGGAGTATTCCAGGTATCGTTATTTATATTTTACCACTGGGAAACAATGGTTAAAGATGTTTGATACTTCTCCATCATGTATCTACTAACTACTATACCAACTAGACCTAAGCAGGGGTAAGTGGTAAATGATAAGAGTTATGCATAATGTCACACACAAAGGAGAATCCTATAATATATGTATAGTCAACTAACTTGAGAGGCCAACGGGAGAGTTCAAGGTTCCTATGTACTTCTCTATTACTCGGGTTCTATTCTAGTTGACACTAGAATGTAACTGATGCATAGGTAAGTATAGCACACACAATAGCACTTCGGAGCAACAGTACCTTTCCAACTCTCGAATAGATGAGAAAGAAGTAGTTGGGGAAAGGCTGCCAAAAGCTCTACGAAACACCAACTCCGATGTGGTGGAATACAAAGGCCACATAGAGCTGTCACCCCTATGGGCTACCACAACTAACCATAAGAATTGGGCGTAACCTCAGGTAACCTGTAGCCTAGACACCATGTCTACACTATCGATTACTACTCTAGCCACATATAATAACTAGAGCACCTAATACAGGCGGAGATCCTATGCTAGGATGCAATAACTACACTAACCATATAAATAAGGCATAGAAGTAAATAGAGAAGATAATTATACTAAAGCATAAGTCTTGCAAAGATAAGATACAGAGATATACCAGACCTTCAAGGCTCCACGACAAGATCCGAAACGAAGCCTCTCAACCCTAGCTCTCAAGTTGCTAAACTATTACATTGAAGAGTCTAGCCCTAATCTCCCTGGTGTGTTGATCTCCATGAGAGTATGATCCTCAAAGGGACGCCTCTCGAATGGATCCCAACAAATAATGAATTAGGGTTTTAGGGGATGTCTCTCCCGGGGGGTCCTGCCCTCCTTTTATAGCCCTGGGCGATGATCGTGAGCCATCGGATCAAACCGATATTGGCGGACGGCTGAGATTAAAACCCTACGGCAGTGGAGCAACTGGGTGAAGCGGGCCCTGATTGGGCCAGGGCCTAGACCGGCCGGTCTGGGGTGGGACCGGCCGGTCCCCCTAGTGGCCGCTGGCCCTCCGCTTCGGCGTGGTGTCTTCTGGTCTCTTCTAGAATCTTCCTGCATTGCCGTGGTGCCCGATTTCCCGTTCTATGTTCCAATAAGCTCCTGGGATTGCGTCTTTTCCAGTTTACACCTACAGTAACAGTGAAACACTAAAACTCATGGAATTCTGTCAGTGCAAACCCTATACCTACTTTGGTGATCACAATTGCATCCTTTTCATGGCTAGTTGACGGTTGAATTCATACAATAACGACCGTCAACAATTGTCTTAAAAATTTGGATAAGGTTTTGTAAAGATGTGAAGAAAAACACTTAGTCCTTAATTGAGAAAAGTATCATTTTATGGTAAGAGAAGGGATAGTGCTAGGACATTTAGTGTCTGAAAGAGGTATAGAGGTAGATAGAGCTAAAATTGAAGTAATTGAACTACTTCCACCTGTGAATATAAAAGGAATCCGAAGTTTTCTTGGTCATTGTGGTTTCTATCATTGTTTCATAAAAGATTTTTTACATATTGCTAGACCCCTGACTAGTCTGTTAGCTAAGGATGTTTCTTTTGAGTTTGATGATGCATGTTTAAAATCTTTTAATATTTTTAAAGAAGCACTCATCTCCGCACCAATCATTCAACCCCCTGATTGGTCTTTACCTTTTGAAATTATGTGTGATGCTAGTGATTATGCTGTGGGGGCAGTTTTGGAACAAACTAAAGATAAGAAGCATCATGCCATTGCTTATGCTAGTAAAACTTTGACAGGGGCTCAGCTTAATTATGCAACAACTGAAAAAAAGCTTTTAGCTATTGTTGTTGCTATTGATAAATTTAGATCTTACTTAGTGGGAGCTAAAGTAATTGTTTACACTGATCATGTTGCTCTTAAATATTTGCTCACTAAGAAATATGCTAAACCTTGTTTAATAAGATGGATTTTGTTACTCCAAGAATTTGACTTAGAAATAAAAGATAGAAAAGGAGTAGAAAACCCTGTTGCCGATCACTTGTCTAGAATGCAATTTAAAAATTCATAGGAATTGCCTATTAATAATTCACTGAGGGACGACATGCTATTCAAGGTAACAAGATTAGACCCGTGGTACACGAATATTGTCAACTTTATGGTTGCAGGTTTTAGTAGCACCAGGGGAAAAAAAGAGGAAGCTCATTTACGAAAGTCGTCTCCACATATGGGATCCTCCGTATCTCTTTAGAGTATGTGCTGATGGCTTGCTTAGAAGATGTGTACCAGCAGAAGAGGGCATTCAGATTATTCAAAAGTGTCATTATCACCATATGGAGGATATTATGGGGCATTCCATACTCATGCAAAGATTTGGCATAGTGGATTTTTTTTTGCCAACCATGTGTGAAGACACCAAAGATTATGATGTGGATCATGTCAGAGGCATGGAAATATTAATTCACGAGATGCTATGCCACTCACTAACAATCTTCAGATCAAGCTCTTTGATGTCTGGGGTATTGATTATATGGGACCATTTGTAAAGTCGAAGAACTATGAATACATTTTAGTGGCAGTTGACTATGTATCCAAGTGGGTAGAAGCTATGCCATGCAAGAATGCCAATTCAAAATACTCAAGGAAGATGTTTAAAGAAGTCATATTCCTAAGGTTTGGAACACCGAGGATGGTGATCAGTGATAGAGGGACTCACTTTACCGATACAAAATTTTATAATTATTTGAAGAGTCATGGCATCCGTCACAACGTTGCCACTCCTTACCACCCACAGACAAGTGGCCAGGTAGAGACATCGAATAAGCAGATTAAGAATATTCTACAGAAGACAGTGAATGAAATGGGTACTATGTGGAAAGATCGGTTACCTGAAGCACTTTGGGCCTACCGAACCGCCTACAAGACACCTTTGGGCATGTCACCCTATCAACTAGTGTACGGGAAGACTTGTCACCTACCTGTGGAATTAGAGCATAAAGCTCATTAGGCTATTAAGAGATGGAATATGAATTTTGAAGCTGCTGGGAATAAAAGAAAAATGCAATTATTAGAATTAGAGGAATGGAGAGAAAAGGCTTATCACAATTCTAAGCTTTATAAAGAAAGAACCAAAAGATGGCATGACAAGAGAATCAAGAAGATGGAGTTTGCACCCGGAGACAAGGTATTACTTTTAATTTCAGGGTCAAACTATTTGGGCTTGGAAAGCTGCGGAGTAAATGGAAAGGACCGTTTATGGTGGTTAACGCATCATCGCATGGAGCGGTAACTCTGGTACGTTATTCAAGGTAAATGGTCATCGCCTTAAGATTTTTCTAGAACCTACTAGACCCCCAGAAGTAGTTGAGGAGTTGGAGTTTATCCAATTACCTTGATTACGCTTATATTTTAACCGAATCGATCCGAATCTTTAAACAACCGTTATTAGGAAGTAAATGGAGTACATAACCACCATGAGAAAAGTCAACCCGAGGGGCTAACCTATGGGGCCGAGTGGCCTGGGCAAAGATGCCGGGCGGCCTCCCCCTGTTTCCTCTCGTGTGCATTCAACTCTCATCCCCCTTCTGGAGTATTCCTCGATAGAATCCCATAGGTTTAAATCTCATTCAGTTTCGCGATCGTATGCACCCTGTAGGATAGATTCAACCCCTGCTGCAAGCCTGCTGCCCATATAAACACGTACCTAGACCCCCCTCAACCTCATTCCATCCAAACCTCCTCTCAATCATTCAGAGAAAATACATATAGTTCTAGTTCTAAGCTCTAGTTCCAATGACCGGGAAGGAGATCATCGTCTACAAAGCTGACCTCAACAAGATCCCGAAGGATGAGTCGCTGGCCATCGTCCCTGCACAGCCGAAGCCTCTCGCCGTCATCCCGCCGAAGGAGCTAGCTGAAGTGCAGCCACGCCGGAGCTATGAGCAAGCCTACTATGCTCAAGCTCAACGTACGCTACCTGCGCCTCCTGCTAGATTACTCTTGGAAGGACCATCCAAGGGGAAGCAGATCGCTCTTCCCCGCGGTACTCAGCTTTCAACCCTAAAGTCAGGAGAAGAACTTGTTAGCATCAAGACTAACAAATCTGGAAAAATAGAATGTGCCAAGTACAGGACTCATCTCATGCTTGGTGGAGTGCGTGCTACTGAAGCTCAAGTTCGTTTCACGGATAAGAAGCCACCACCACCAAAGAGAGCTGCACAGCCCCCCTGCTGCATCAAGCTCTGTGCCCAAGCATCCTAAGCCTACCCTAGCTACACTTGAGATGAGACTTGATGCTCTCTCTCAAGTTGTCTCAAGCCTTCAGTCATCCAATACCATGCAAGTCGCTACTATTACCACCATGACTACCCAGATTGAAGGAAACATCAGGGAGATTCGTGCCCTCAAGAAGGACAATGAGAAGCTCAAGAGCATGATAGACGCGCTTAGAAGGGCATAGCTACCCTATATACCTATGTAATAAGGCATAATCGAGTCAGTTAGGTTAAAGAAGTCAGTTTTCAGAATTAGTCAAAAGTTTTAGGTCGAAAGTTAGCAAATTGGGGCAGTTATCACAGTTCAGTTGTTAAAGCGTTGGTTAATATATCATAATGAATAAAGTGCCTTATTCTTATTAATGTTTTAGTTACTATTATCTACACTATCTTTCTATTTTTGGAATGTGTTTGTCTCCACATGTTTTACAGAAAAAGGTTACAGGAAGAACCAGTGTGGGGGAAACACACCAGAAGCACGAAAATCAATTCGCTCGGAAAAAATTCATGATTCGGAACAAAATCAACCCAGGACCACGCACGGCGAAGTAGGCCCCGAGGGGACACCAAGGGGTGCCGCTCGGCCTCCCTCCATGGGCCAGTCGGCCCACCACCTTCTCCTCTCCCTTCTCGTTTCGTCCACGGTCAGGTTTGAGTCCAATACTATTTAAATACATTTGTTTAACCTATTGTTCCGATTTGAATTAAAAATCACATGATAAATTACTTTTAAGAGAGGACAAGGTTGTTAATTCATAACTTTAGAATAAATTCACATAATTCTTTTCCTGGAAGTCATGTTACTGTTAGAAACTTATTTAGGGACCCCATGATTGCTTAAGATATTGAGGAGTATGATATAGTAGGATAATAAGATTTCAATTCTTGATGTTCTGTCCCTGGAGAAATTTTATTTTAAAAAGTAAAAAGTTTAGCTACACTTCTCCTTTGTAGCAAAAGCAATGTCCTACCAAAGCCATACATAGAATAGATAAACTTTCTACATACTCTACTTGCTTACATTTAGTTTTGTCAATCTTTGTGATCCTAAGAAAGATTTGTCATATTTTTTAATCAAGTGCCACATCCACATATGCACTACTCTAATCCGGAGTAGGCACAATCATTCAGTATATTTTATCAAAAATATTTTGCTCTTACACTGAGAGTGAACACCAAAAATATTCTTATGGGATAGCCACTGAATAAATGCTCCAAGTTTTGTGTTATCTCTCAATCATAAATTTTTGAAAAGAGGTATGAGCTATGCAAAAGAAAAGAAAGAGAAAAAATAGGTATAAAAAAGAATGGACAAGTGTTCAAAAAAGAAAAAAAAGAAGAAAAGAGAAAAGAAGAAAAAGAAATAAAAGATAGCTCATACTCTCCCTCTGTGTTTCACATTTAAAAGAGAGATATGTCTCAAGGAGCAATAGTAGAATTAGGATTTTTATTTCCACCTATTTAAGCTTGATTCAGTTTTATGCCTCATTTCTCTCTGGATCCATTGTTTAACTTTACAATAAATGACATACAAGTATGATACAATTATTACCTACCCAAAGATCCACATAAGCTTATAGATAAAGGATAAAGGCTTCAATGCTAAAAGCCTTAGTGAGGACCCAAAAATACTACATATACAGTGATTTGAGAGTGCTATTAAGGAAGAAGGATACGCTATGATTTGCTTTCAAAATTCTTAAAATTAATTCTCCTGTTGACAACACTAAAAAAATGATCTACTTTATGCTGTTCTACTTTTTAACTACTCAAAGATTCATGGTAGATACATTGAATTCTGCAGTACAAGATTAACTAGGGATGATTTTATGATGGATATGTTCTCAAGTTATGACTTGATTGATCTTTGTTCTCTATAACTACTTTTCAATTATTTTTCAACTAACCTTTTCTCGAGGACGAGTAAAAGCCTAAGTGTGGAGGAGCTTGTTGACGGTAGATAATGTCATTTTTAACTGTCAATCTTCCTTGTGAAATACAATAATATCATAGAATAGGAGGTTATTACTGACAATTTCCATGAGTTTTGGTGAATTGTCTATTTTCCTAGAAGTTATCTAGAAAGTGCATGATTGAGGATCGGATTAAAGTGCATAAAAGCCACGAAACTTAACCGCGACGGAAAATATCGTTAGAGGGATCAGAAAGGATCTAGAAGACACCAGAATGAAGCGGAGCCCGAGCCCTTTTGGGGTGGGGCCGCCCGGCCCCACCACCCAGGCCGGCCGGCCTCCCTAGGTGGACCCCACCTATCATCTTCTGCGTGCTTTTCCACCGCCTTTGAGGATGCATCTTGGCCCTACATTAAGTCGGTTTGATCCTACGGTTGATGTTCATCCCACCGGACTATAAATATGGACCTGTACCCCCTGGAGAGAGCCAGATCAATGAAGAGCTGAAGAGCTAGAAACCCTAATTCCTATCTAGTAGATCTAGGCTAGCAATCAAGAGAGGCTAGTTCAATCTAGAACTAGTTCTTGTTTAGAGATTAGAGAGATAGAGTTGGAGAGTAGAGTTCTAGAGGAGTTCCGGCCTGTCGGTGCTTCTTCGTTGTTGTATTCTTCAAGATCAACCTCCCTCACCCGGAGTTTGCATCTTGAGATCATTTGGTAGTCAACTTCTGGTTAAAGTAAGTGTTTTGTTCATATTATTCTTCTAGTTTGCAACTCTTATTGAGTATTTTGATCTAGATAGCTTCTTGATTGAAGTAGTATTCGTAGCGTAGATGTGGTGTTTAGGCTATGTTTACTTGTGAATGTCATCTGATTTTTCGGATAGTGGTAGCTCGCGAAGGTGACTTATAGCTTCGTTGAATCCTCTGTAGTCCACTTCCCGTTAATAGGTTTGGTAAGCAAAAGGTGCTTGGTAGGAGAGAACTCAAATTTCTACTCCTATCTTATTAAGTTATCGCTCATGATCATATGATATAAAACAACCACTTTTAAAGACCAGAACTAGATAATCCACATTGTTCTCCTTGTTCTCGCTATTTTCTAGCTTGATTGTGCATTGGGTTAAGTTTATAGACTTAGTCATCGTCACCTACTGTTCCTTTGGGTTCGATATTTAAAACCGGGTTTATCTTGGTGAAGTGCTACAACGGTATTGTATCTGTGCGCTTGTGGATAATTTTATTTCTTGGGTGCATTTAATTTAACCTATGGTACAACAAGAACAACACAGATCATGGTCTGCAGCTCATATATAGAAGGGAAGGACGACACGACCCCAAAGACAAAGACGAACTATCTCACCATTTCTTTTTTCTTTCTTCTTTTTCTCTTTGTATATTCATATTCTCTCTCGTCTGATAGCTCAGATCATATTTGCATCTGACCCCTCCCTTTGATCTATAAAAGGAAGGGCCGATCATCACGCTAGGATGGGAAAAAAGATTGATATTCACACACATCAACACGACACGCATGCATCCGCAACTCACCACGCACACACATCCTAGAGACTTGGGTGCTCTCTTCCTCTCTCGGCCATTTGTAAGCCCTACTATAGATAGCACTAAGTAACACATCCTGCTCGAACTAGTCATGGGGGACATCAGCTTGAATCTATAACTCCTATATGTTTAACCCCTCTCTAGTCTATTCTCTCAATCCTGATTGGTTGAGAGCTCAAGAATGATGTCAGCTGACATCATCAGAGGAGTTACATCTATTAAGACTCTCATTTATTTCCCACTAGCTATTTCTTTTGAAATAGAAAAAAGTCGTAGCGCCTAAACCAAGTATCGTAATTAAAATCCAATTGCACCATGGTGTTCCTCGCTACAAACTCTTCAAAACAAGACCCCACATGAATATATTTCGATAATTTTTTTTACAAAAATTTAAACCGTTTGTAAGCAAAAACCCGTTTATAAGCAAAAATCTAGCAAAACTGCATATTACATGGATTATATATGGTCCTCCAAAACATACGTATAGATAAGATTTGGGTGATGCCCAGTTCAAATAATCTATACCATGTTAATAGATACAACCTTCGCAATTGATCTATTACATCTATATATATATATATATATATATATATATATATATATATATATATATATATATATATATATGTATCTATTAATTCATAGTTTTGACCATTATAAACTCCTTACATTTTTACTTCATACCCGCAGCAACGCGCGGGGCATCCTACTAGTCAGTATACATCTTGTGACCTCTTAGAAACCATCCGGGCATAAACGTACATCTTGAAGTTTGCTAGTTGGTACTAACTTGAAACACGGACAGTGTGTGATCACTAGTATCTAGTTATACTTAATTAGTTACATAGGTTGTGATGACTATTTGAATTTGATGTGATTAGAGATTAGATTTAATACTTATATGGTGAAAAATTTAGAATTTATTATGAAAGTAATTTTACATATGGTTTATTTTGTATGGTCTATGAAAGTTAATTAATTAACTGAGATGCATGTAATACGTATATAACCATGTATGTGTAAACTATTATGAGTGGTGTTGGTTTAAGCCTACGTACAAGCAGTGTAAATCGATTTGTGTAAATCGATTTACACAGGTGACATTCTTAAGCCAGCCGCCAGTATAAAATGATATGCACATGCGGTTTTTAAGCTGGCGCCAATAGAACAAATCACATCTTCATTGGGTTTGATAATGGCGGCTCCAAAACCCATCAGTACAAATTGAAAAAGTGCTCCAAATAGAAATTCATTTATTACTAGTGTATGAAACGAATCATGCAAAGATCTATATACAAACGGATGTACAAGGATGTTTACACAATGCATCATGCACAATTAATATGCCAGGATACGGCTGGAAATACAATGGACGCATCAAACCAAACCTATAACATATAAATAAACAAATAGAATTCATTTTTTTCTTCCTGCCATACGACTAGCAGCTAGCACACACATCATGGATCGTTGTTCTTCCTCCTCCATATTTATTAATAACGTTGACCCATCACGGGCATGGTAGTAGACATACCGCTAGCTGGTAGGGACCGGCCTGAGAGAAAAGACGGAACATGTCAATGTTTGTCACAGCTACACAGTAGTCCAATCCAATCCAACAAATGTACTGGAGTAAATTTAATGAGCACGTTTGTACATATTTCCTCTGCCTCTCTTTAATTGTCGCTGTGAATTTTTATGCCATAAGTTTGACTTGATTTGTAGAAAATACGTGCAATATTTATATCTCTAAATAAATTTATTAAAAAACTAGATCCAAAGATCTTTTCGATGATACTAATTATGATATTAATAAATAATATTTAGTATTTATTAAAATTATCAGTATTTGTTTTTAGGAAGCCAAAGCGATAGTTAAAAAGGGACGGAGGGAGTACCTATTAGGTTTTTGTCTCTGCTCTTGTTTTGACCTGCTTGACCATAGGTGTAATGCGATTGGAACTGCGGTCCTGGAGTACCAGTTGGTGGAACCTTATCCACCGTACCAATATAGCTTGAAGCTGTAGTCACGCAGGCACAAGAAGAAACCAAACAAAATTAAGTGCTATCCGAATATGGAAACAAAAGAAAATTGTCGCGTATTTCCTCCGTTCTAAATTATAAGTTTATGACTTTTTTTGGCATATCTATTTTACTATGTATCTAAATATACTAATATATCTAGATACATAGCAAAATAGATGAATCAAAAAAATCAAAGCGATTTATAATTTGAAGCGGAAGAAGTACAATGCAAGTGAAAAGGAAAAAAAATAAAGGGATGAGATTAATTAGGTGTGTTGCATTATAGATGAAATTAAACAAGCTTTCGTGCAGGTATACAAGTGAAAGGATATGGTGAAAAAATAAAACAAAAATAGAGAGATAATTTTCGAGCACTTGGTTTGAGAGAAATTACGACAAAGCTTTTTAGTCATGCCTCTTTGCGTGACTAGTCAACGTTTTTTTTGTTCGTACTGGGGTTTTTTTTACAGGGTACCTATAGTAGTAGTAGTAGGCGGTTCTGAGAAGTTTTAGTACCAGTTATAGTTAGATGTACGTCGTAGCTCTATGCAAGGACGATTAAAAGGATGTTCTGTTAAAACCAAAAGGGAGCAAGAACGGCGTGCAAACGGCTGAATAGCTAGAAAAAAAAATAGACGATGTGCATGCATAGATTTTCTCTTTCTGTTGTTGTAACGCGAGAGATAAAAAAAGGCTGAACTATGATGGTTCGGTAGCTTGTGGCTAAGGCATGGTTGTACTAACCAGAAGAGGGTGATGGCTGTTGTCGATTATGATACTCAGGACGGCTTGGCTGTCCTCCTGGGTAATAATAATTATTGTTAAAATGCACGGAGCTATGTATCCCTGCACACACATCAATAATTTGTTAAGCATGACAATATATATTACATGATATAGACATAGTATTAGGTGCAAACAGAGAAAAAAACATTTACAATTTTATTTGATATCTAAACTAAAGAGAGGCTTCTTACCATTACTTCCGGAGGCTCCCGACATGTCTATCTAGGTGAAAGCCAGAAACGTGTGTGATCTTGCTCCTTACGCTTGCCTTGATCGTGTTTCGTTTGATTTAGTTTGAGGCAGTAGTACTGGACGCTTTATATGCTAGCTATTCAGATGCATGGGCCTCGATCACCTATAGCTAACTTATATAGCATTTTGGCCTGGTAGAATCATGGAAGTTCCATGGTATAATCCTGGAAGTCTTATGGGCTTATTATGTGTACAAAATTAAATCTAGCGAGCTAATTAATTCTTCGATCTAGCTTATCGCCGGCCTCATTCCGTGTTTGCATGAGCGCGTTCTGTCGTAGGAGGGCATACGTGTTACGTGTGACATATTCACATTCATTCGCTTGTCCATGAAGCTAGCGAGTTTCTAGATTTCTAGGAGTAACGATCTCAATTAGTCTTCTCTCTTGCAATGCCATGCTATTTTCAGTGATCCTTCGCTCACCGACCCATGGGCCGTAGGTCGGTAAGCAAATGGAGCTAGGCATTAGCATATATACACGACGACAGACCGTGTTTCTCAGGTCCTCAGGTCCTTCTATTTAATGTGATCACATGGTACATTGTTCCAGAATTTGCTCCTGTCGACGATGCGTTCAGAGTTCTAAGAGGTTTGAACTTTAAAGGCAACTGTTTGGGAAAAAATTATCGTGTATTTTCTAGGTGGCTAGGTTCCATCTAGCATGCATTCACCTCAATACTGATATCTTTCCCACCAAATTAAAACAGCATGTCACACGTCGAGAGGTACACGGTGCATTCTCTGATGTCTGAACCATGCACGAAATTAAGACTCCAGTTCGTATATTACTCGATCATGGGGTCAATTAAGAATTTACGTCAGAACCATCGTCTATAGTCAACTGAATTGTTTTTAGCAACTTATTATTAAGAACCAGCCGTGATATGTGTAGCAACTTCTCTTCAGTCTGACATTCGCATGTCTGTAGAAAAAAAAAAATCAATCCCAGATGTGACAGACAGGCTGCGTCGTCAACGAGGCAAACATTTGGCAATCGTGCTGTTGCCCATGAAATTTCCCATTTTACTATTTATTTGCCTGCTTGATTGACACGTAAGCATTCCAGGGATCATAAGAAAACATCGGAAGGTTTATAAAAATTTCTCGGCCTATATGTATCTTACAATAAGCCTTTGCTTTTGATTTTTTAGATGAAAAAATTATATTAAGCTGTAGCCAAGTACATCATCATGTTACTCTCATAGTGAAAAAACTATTTTTCATCTACATTGCACTCATGCTTCGTATAGCTTCAAATCTCAATCCTAAACTTGTACGACGATTCATATAGATGGCTGCACATGCAAATACTCGGCAAAGAACCTGAGAACATATGCTCAGCGAATGATGGCCAACATTTTCAAGCATAAACTCCTTTCTTGTGACTTCTTTTTTCCTTCTGCCACTGAAGAATAAGGAAAACCGAACTAAATCTTCCAAACTCAATACCATTAATCAGTTTGAGGGGCAGATTTGTTCTTACTAGTCCTTCATCATAGTTAGATCTAACCACAATAATATATATAGAGAAGAGATTGGAGAAATATTCTATCATGGCAACATCAGCTCTGCCTTTATGTCATAGTCTGAAAACCTAATTCTCTATGTTGTCAACCGGCGAGGTTGTCGACGCTATAGTTGGTGCCCTCATCTTCATCAGAGTCATGTGGAGAAACCAAATCCACCCTATCTCCTCGCCGTTGCCAGAAAGGAGGAAGAGAAGACAAATCCCAGTACCAAGAAACTTGCTATGGGGAGACCCTAACCTTAACAAAACTCAGTTTACTGGAAAGCTTATTAGAGAGATGGATCCCCACTCTTTCCGACCTCTGGCGAGTTGCTGGAGGATGAAGGGAGGGGGCCGTGGTGGTGGAAGTGGGGTCCGGCGGCAGCAGCGACCTCCATTGGCTGTCAGTGGGTAATTGTTTAAGGGAAATAGCTGTAACTCAACATCTTCAATATTGTTAACTTTTAACAATAATGAATCATACTATGATGAAGCCTATATGACACTCAGAAATATAAATTCCTTCCCTAAAAAAACATGATCTTGAAGTGTGTGTAAGACTGATCAAGAGCTAGTTTTTCTCTCACTACTATTAAAATATGAAAAATACTTACAGCTACCTCAGAAGTCGATTGTTGAAGCTGCCCTTGTTGTTGTTTTTGTCGTTATTGTTGTTCTTATTATTATTATTATTATTATTCTTATTATTATTATTTTCTAGATATAATTATTCTTATATCTCAAAACACGTATGGGTGTGTGTTCTAGTAGGAGCCCGTCTCTAGGCAGCCTTACGTGTCGGCGTCATCCTTCTCCCTGATATATTATATTACTGAATTAATCGGTTGGCAAACTAAACTGGAGAGAAACTCTTTTTTTTCTTGCCATATTATATTTTAGAGAGTTGCCAAATCATAAGATTTGCCAAGTAAATTTTGGCAAATTCTTAGAGATTCTCTAAGTCTGAGTGCTGCCCGTGTTATTGCCCTGCAAATTTCTCTGACTATTCTTCGATCTGTAATGTACCTGTAACATGTCCAAAAGCATGCATGAACCTACGTAGATTATGGTTGAAACCATAGGTCGGTCTCATTGTAAACCGTGTTTTTCTGTTGCTTGTCATTACTGCAAAGCCTTGTGATGAAGACCCAGCCCATTTCTTTGTGAATTCGATCCTTCGTCCAAAACTACTGTACGCGCTTAACCATACCGACCGTCGACCGAAGGGACATCATTTCAACCACCATTGAAATAGCTGGCATATTAGAAATCCATAATTTATTGTAGCCTTAACACGTCCGGGACATCTCGATAGAGTTGAAAGTGGTATAAATAAAGTAATAAATCACCAGATCTTGTATCAAGCTTCTCGAACCCATGATATTGGCTGCGAATTTTCCATGAATTTGAGGTCAAGTTTGAAATCAAATAAATCCGAAATCCTACCTTAGTTATCTGGGCTCAATTCTCCCAGTCCAAAGACCAACTCTACTCTCTCTTTCCTGAGTCCACCAACTCTTCTAATGCTGGATCATCTCATTTCGCACACACAGCCTGGTTCGCCCAACATGAATCTGCCGCTCACTGGATGGGCCATCATTTGCCTCCGTAGATAGTTATTAGTGATACCCATGAGGCCAGCGACGACGTTGATTTTCTTTTTTTTTAAAAAAAAAAATCCAGCAACGAGGTTGATTAATAGGCACGTATTAACAAAAGATTCAGGAGATTATAAATTTTGGCATCTAGTCTTGTGCTATATTGACTAATTCCACGTTGGGACACTTCCAGTAGCTGAGGCATGTGATTTTCTAGTACATGATACTAACATTTTTTTTTTTGCGAATACATGATACTAACATGTACTTCACCTTGTTTTAAGTGAAACTTATATTTAATTTGCTGACCATATATTTTAAAAAATAGACATGTACATGTTTAATTAAATTTTCAATCAAATATACTGCATGAAAAATGGAACAAATTTAATGTTCTAAATGTTTGTATGTATTTTTCTATGAACTTGATCTGAGTTAACGAAGTTTGATTTATAACAAATTTAAAATTACCTATAATTTGAAACTGATAGAGCAGCCCGTGATTATGACATCATGAGAATACAATACATCCTAGAGACGATCCATCAATACCAGTTCATAAAGCCCCATCGCCGGTTTTATACCTCAGTGGTAAATATCAAGGTGATGAACATGATAAAATATCAATGGTGATGTGTATGGTCCTCACTGCTAGTTCACAACCATTTCACTACTGAAAGGCCAGCACAACTGTAATACATACTGTGGGTAGGATGGATTGGGGCTAGTTGATTAGAGGAGGAGGAGAGGGAGCAGGGGGGCGGCGCGGCGGCGACATGTAGGCGGCGGTGGCTGCTAGGGCTAGGGAGGGAGAGAGAGCGCGAGCACGGGAGAGATTGGAATAAAGGACTTTTGTCCAATTACTTCTTGATTAACCTAATTACAATCCTCTAGTATTTATAGTCCCAAGTGGACTCCGATGGGAAAGTCCTTATCGAACACGTACTTCGTGTTTCCTAATCTTAATTACCTAAATAACAATAACAAAAGGTAACTAGCGGCAATGGCGGCGGGGGGCGCGTGGGCCCCACGGCCCCTAGACGCCTTGGCGGTGGTGGCGGCGGCTAGGGCGTCGCCGCCCCCCCTCACACCAGTGCCCCACGCCGCCCTTTCCTAGGGCAGGCCATGGGGCTCACTAACCTCATCTGTATCCTTCTTGGAGGCCTCTTTTGGCCCGTTAACTCCATAATTTGTCAACATCTTTATTGGACGTGTGATAAAACTCCCCATTCTCCGATCAGCGTGTCCTCGCGCTGAATGTCAGTCCAGTCAGTGATGTCGCACGGAGGATGGTTGCTACTCCAAATTTCGCTCCGCAACTGAAGTAGGAAGTGTCCTAAAGTCCGTCCAGTGTTGTCATTAGAGTCTAGTGCGAAGAAGAAGCAGTATTTGAGGTTCCCGCAGTACCCACTCACATATTGATCGAACCTCCCAAAGCTCCCAATTGTCTCACCACTATCAGTACTAGAGTGTGTCTCTAAAAGGATGTTGGACAAGTATAGATTCTGCATAATTTAGGGTGGGCTAGCAAACTCATATGTCTATCTCACATCCACTTGCCCTTTGATATGCCGACATACAGTCGACTGAACCACCATACTCGGCGCTTTATAAAAGCGGTGCATCACACCAAAAAGGTCTCCTGAGATGTAATCCATCGGAGACATCATATCTGATCCACTTGTTGTTATCTCCAAATTAACATTATCCACCTGTATAATGGGTTGGTCGTTGCCATCATAAAAGATGGGTGTCGCAGCATCAATCTCCTGACTTGGCTAGTGTTGTAATAATAGAATGCTAGATGGGAATGCCTGAACCGATAGTGTCAAGCTGGCCAAATAAAATCCCACGCTAACTACTCTGATAAAAAGAAGCCAGATGTTGCAAATATCTTCTGAAGCAGTAAAGAGGTAGCTGGAATATAATAACGGTGTGCTGCTCCATAGACTCTAATTATGGCGCTGATCATCTGTAACTCTTTGCCATCCAAAGCTGCCTGACGTAGGATGGCCAAAATATCGAAATCTGCGCAAACCGACCTTGGAGCTAGCAATGCCAACACCACCGGACGCCCATCCCAGCTGTCATGCTCCTCGTTGTCGTTGACATCTACGTCATATGCTATAGTGTCAGGGAGTATGATGTCTGACTTTGAAAGATTAGCCACTGACAAGGGAGAAGTTGGAGATGCCCGTTCCTCCCGCCTTACTGACCAAGGTGGCAGTGTTGCTGTTCAAGTAGAGCCAATTGTTTGGCTGTCTCCAAGGATGTCGGAGACGACAAGTTGAGAAGATGGCGAGCACAAGTGATAGCCCTGAATGGAATCTTTCTTACTCCTAAACGATGAAACAGGACCCGTTCACCTACCGTGGTGAATATGGATGAAAATAGTACCGATATTTATCCGATCGTCCGTTCGACCGAATTCGTTTAGAGGGGTCTAGATCTGTCCGTATCCGGGTCCAGATATTAACATTCGGTACCGTATCCGTATCCGAATACTCAAATTGCATATTTATAATGTCGATATCCAATCGTATCTTATCCGGCATAGATAACACTATCCGTATTTGAATCCGAATCCGGACAGAAATATGAAAATAAATGTGGTAACGGTGATATCCGTCCCTATCCGATCCATTTTCATCCATTGAAGCCGATGAGCAAGACGCACCTCAGTAATTCCTGGTTGCGCCGACAGGTGGGCCACGCGCTCAATCCCGCATGCCCTCCTCCGTCCTCCCAAGCGCAGCCGGCGCTCCACTCTGCTATCTCGCCGCCGTAAGGGCCTCTGTGCTCCACTCTGCCTCGCCGCCGCCGCTAGATGGTGTGTGACCTCGGACCCGATCTACAGCACGGTGGAGGACAACGGCAACTGGGGCGGCGCGGGCTTCCGATGCGGCATGAGGTGGGTTCCGGCGGTGCCGCACAAACGAGCGGCGGCGGCCTCTACTACGCTTCTCCTCGCACCACCTCCCCAGGGAAAGATGAGCGACGGATTCTCAACACCAGCTCCTGCTTCTACAGCGTCGTCCGCCCCATCCGTGACAGCCTCGCCGACCCCTGAGCCCAGGTGAGCTTTTTTTTTTTTTTTTTCAACTGCAGCCTCCTACAGCATAGACTCCTCTTCGTGCGGGTGCATCTTGCATAGAATCCTGCAGCCCTGTATTGATGTTGTAGCTAGATAGATGTCTCAGATTTTGCATCGGCTCTCTGCAGAGGCAACATTCAAACTCCCTA
Source organism: Chrysopogon serrulatus (assembly GCA_015844335.1). Taxonomy (NCBI): domain Eukaryota; kingdom Viridiplantae; phylum Streptophyta; class Magnoliopsida; order Poales; family Poaceae; genus Chrysopogon; species Chrysopogon serrulatus. The sequence continues at coordinate 300,007 of JADLZL010003131.1, read as the reverse complement.
ATTAAATTGACGCAATGTCTTCTAGGTGAATTGACGTCTCCCTGAGACATCGTTCACGAGATTACTGAAGCACTTCACCCACTGAATTAAGTCAATAACCCTGAATCTTCGGAATGAGATCTAAATGCCCCTCCTGTTTTTGTGTATGCAATATAAAAGCCATGAAGAATTGAAGAGTACTGCTATTGCATACAAAAACTCTGTAATAAAGTCTCCCTCTCCCACAACTAAAAAGAGTAAAAGGGTTAGTTTTGTTTGGTGCGGTAAATTTTTTTCGGCTCGCCTCTTCCTCCGCTCGTGCGATGCCTTCTCTCGCGCCCCCGCACGGCCCCGCACGGTGATGTTTCTTTCCTTTGTTTACTCCCGCTAATCACGGGAATCACACGGCAACAATTCAATCAATGTTCCGCTCCCGCTGATACTCGTGCGAACATGGATCCCCGTGATCACGGCAGCCTTGCACCTGAGCACGGCCCGCACTAACCGTTCTGTAAATCACGACGAAAAAAAACGCAGTTTCCCAATCCCTCCCTCTCCTCTCATGCCCAAATTACGCAATTACGCTCCCTTTGCCCCCCATGCCGTGCGTCTTCCTCCTAGGTCGCCGATTTCAACAACGTGCCCTCGACCACGAGCGCCGATCTCCACCAGCAGCAGGGCCACTCCACGGCCGGCCGTCTCCAGTATGTCGAGGGAACACCCAAAGAGGAGGTCGTTATCACGTGCCGCCGCCATCGTCATCGTCCGTCCAGGTCTGACCTCTCCTCCTCCTGCTCCGTCCTCACACGTCATGCGACTCGGCCCCATTTGCACGACCATCTACAGTCGACACGCGTGCGATCGGGAACTACAGAGCCTTCGCCGAGACCGCAGCCCTAGGATCCAATGGCGCCGCCCGCGACCCCGCCACCCGGCTCGTCGTCCTCGGCTTCCATCGCCCGGATACGTTGGCCTCACTTGCAGGCTGCAGCCTCGCCCGACTGCTCCTCCTCCTGCTCATCTCCCTTCTTTGACCTTATATCGCCATTTTCTACAGGTACGAGTGTGGGAACTGGCGTTTCCCCATCTCTGGTTGCGAGGAGGACCGCCGCCGTGCATCTCTATGTATTCCATTCGTGTGGTAGAGTTGTGAGAGATTTGTGGCCTTGTGAAACCCAAATTTGGGAGGTGCGAATTGGCAGAGGTAGTCTGCTTCTTGATTTCATTCTCCTGGTCTGGTAGTTCGTGGTTCTCTGGTTGTTGATTTCCATTTGAGCGGCTTCCTTGCAACGTATAGTCTTGGTTCGTTGGTTCAGACTTCAGATAACTGATTTCATCTTGTGTGAACATGTTGTACCTGAAATAATGGGCCAATTCTCTAACTTCTAAATGTATGCTCTGTGGCCGCAGCTTCTGCATCGGATCAGATCTTAGGAGTTAGGACATCATTGTTTCCTGATGCTTCATGCATTTTTCACAGGGTGCCGAGCTGAGTATTGGGAGGACGACTGGTTGCTGCAGCCATGCTGGCTTATATGATGATACATGTACTACCTGAAGTGTTATCAATCAATCAATCGATCAATCGTTGTGGTTTTCCCAATGACAGTACTAGCTGATGAAGTTGATATTTTGAGTTGTGAGCATGCTGTTTTCTGTTTCTGTAGGTCATGGAGGAGGAGTCAGAGCAGCAGAGTATGTTAAGCAGCATCTTTTCAGCAATTTAATCAAACACCCAAAGTTCTTCACTGATACCAAGGCAGCTATCGGTACTTTCATATTAACTATCATGGGCTTTCTACTTGTACACTGAGATATGGTGGTCTTGATATCCTCGTATTTTTCTGCAGCTGAAATTTACAACCAGACAGATTCAGAATTTTTGAAAGCTGATAGCAGCCAAACTTGAGATGCTGGCTCAACTGCCTCAACAGCTATTATTGCACTGTTTGCTTGTTGCAAATGTTGGAGATTCTAGAGCTTTTATTTCTAAAGGAGGACAAGGTAAGTTTATCGTCGGTGACATGACATATCTCAGTGTCTATGTTCCTATACTTCAACTCGTATCAGAAACTTTCAAATTATTGTATGCTGTGTATAAGGATGAGGCATTTTCCATATCTGGGTTCCAAGCTAATCGCATTCCACTAATACTCAACGAATTTATGATGTTTTCCCTATCTTGACCTGCAGGTGTTGCTGTTCCAAGAGATCGCAAGCCTGATCAGACAGATGAGAGACAAAGGATTGAGGATGCAGGGGGCTTTGTTATGTGGACTGGTATTGATTCCCCTGAACCTTCAATTTCAATCTGATCAGTCGGTTACTCCACTGATTGTTTGTCACTCCTATCCCAAAACCATTCCCAAGAAATTGATTTTTGCGGTTGAAATTTATTCAGGTATATTCAGAGACATGAATGTGTTTATTGATTGGATCACCATGTTGCAAAAAGTTAATAAATGGGCAAGAATGAGATGCTGATTATTCTAATTTCTGGTAGCCAGATTAGTTGTCCATGTCATTGTGCAAATTTTTGTTGCTCAGCCAACTTCATTAAATGGCATGGGTCTGCCTCCATTACTACCTTTTGTCTGTAAGTAAATTTCTACAATGATCAGAACCCAAAATAACATTCGAAGATTGATTTGATTGCCATGTGTTCCTTTCAGGTCTGGTGAAATGCTCATGGTTTCCATGACAAAATCCAGAGAATTCAATTTCTGCAGTGTAAATAATTGAATTCTAAGAGGTATAGAAATTATCATTTACCAGACATTTTTCCTGGTAGAAAATAGGTCTGTTACGGTTTTTGCCTGAAGCAAGTACGGAATGCAGTCTACAATTTTTTTAATTGCTATATGGAATTAGTTGTAGTCAAATTTAGCCATCAAATACTCTTCATGCAAATTTTACTTTGTCTTCATGCGAATTTTAGTTTTCTCTGAGTGTTATTATAACCGTCTATATAAAATTATCTAAATCCTATTCATATTTGTGTTTTAGGTTGTAGGTGCTGCCTACAAGATAAAACCAAGGACATAGAGGGAAGTTACAATGAGGACAGCTACTAGAGGAAAGATTACATTACCTATAACCATATCATACGAGCATATTAATTCGCGTGTTGTTAAATAATGACTTTACTGATTATTACTAATTCAGCGCTAATGGCAAACACAAATGAATCACTTCTTTCTGCTTGCTAGACGTCGAAGATATCGTCGTCTATGATTATTGGATCCGTTGGTCCGTCAAGCATGAGTCCAACAAACGCTCAAAGAGTCATTTTTTTGAAAATGATACAATGTACATATGTACAGGATGGTATAGAGACGAGGGCATAGAGATTTTGCAAAACTTATTTGTGAATTTATTGGCGCACGAATCAGAGATTTTCTTTATATCGATATATAACATTATCTTAGCTGCGTTATAGAAAGGTCTATTTTGTGAGGCTGTGACGCCGTGATTGTTGTGATTTTCGTGAGTGTTAATTTGATGAGCTTTGTTTTTTGGATTAAATGTCACACTAACATTGAAATTTAATTTCATAATATTATTATCTTATCATGCGATTCGTGTATTTTTAGTATAAAATTTTAGCTGTTCCGTAGCAACGCACGGGCACGCTATTTAGTATATTATTTATTGGTATATCGGTGATGCCTGCTTATACTTAAGTTCTAGAAGTGGCTCCAGCTTGCAAGGCTGCATTATAGTTTTGCTTACTACAAAAATTAGCAGCTGTTGCCATTTCTTATTGAGTGCAGCTATTCACCCTCTTGTTTCTTTCTTGATATGTGTTTGTTTTATTCATTCAATGCAGAAGGGCCACTGTGCAACTCAATAATTCAGTGTAAACAAGAACTATGGTGATGGACTCTTGGTTTGCATTCAACAGGACATGGTAAGGCAAAGTGAAAAAGATAACCAATATCCACAGTTGGTGAAGTACGGCTGTAACCAGGTTCTGGGGCAGTTTAGTTATTTTCTTTTTTCCATACAGACCTAATTCACTTAAGCAAAGACCATTGGTAACTTATCTAAGAATCTGAATTAGTATTGCCTTGCAAACCATGGAACGAGATGCCATCAAATAAATACGAATATTTCATAATTCCACAATATAGCTTGAGTGGAAGAAGCGAATGGGTAGGGGACGTTTAATTACTTCAGTCATGTGCTTGGGAGAGATGGCTACTCAGAATGATGAAGACTGTAAGAAAATTATTTGGTGCCATAGAAAAAGTTTTGGACAGCCAAAGAGAAATATTTTGATGCTATAACTGGCCTGAGGTATGTTTGTGATACTGTAAATATGTGTCAATTTCTCAATAGTGAAACTAATTTCTATCTTTTTAATATCAATATATAGTGGTAGTGGCTTAGCCTACATTTCCTTAGCAATAAAGAGGCCATGGCTGATAGCGGAGTTACTGCTGGGCTTCCTTGGGACCTTGCCCTTGGTCTTGCATCTCAAATAGTGAGCATGCATTCCATTCAGATATGGTGTTGTGGTACACTCTTTGTATATGCTGTGTGATTCTTTTAAGTCACGATCTCCTGGTAGACACATGTTCTTATGGTGGTGTTAGATTTTAGATGCAAATACCGTGTTAATATTTTACGCTTGGTTGCAGCCATTGTTTGGAAACTGAGTTCCTCAAATCTGTCCCACGCCCTCCATTATCTTGTCTGAAGATGCAAATTTCTGACTTTTGTAGGCTTCCGTGCTCTGCTCCATTTCTCCATCTGGACTGGTCTGTGCCTCCATCTCTTACATCTGCTCCAGTACAATAATGAGAACTTGTTGGGAGGCATGCCAAGCTTGTTAATTGTCATAGCACACAAAAACAGCAAGCCTGGGAGGAGTGATCCCTGCCAGCGCCCAAAGAGGTATTTATTTTCCCTTCCCTTCTTTTCTTTTTTTCTTTGCCTGTAGCCTACAGATCATTCAGCTATTTTTTTTGAATGAACTCTGTAACATACTACTTCTCACTACTAAATGAAAAGACAAAGCACCTGCTATTGATGCTAAAAAATATAGCACAAAAAAGAAGCTATAGCAGCATACTATGGTACAAAAAGATACGCTAATCTGAAAATGGCTAAGATTGAGAGAACGCCTGACACTACACAGAAGAAGTGTGCTTTCAACTGGATGCATGTAATATTTTTATAATTATTGTTCAGGCACTAATCGTTGTTATTGTCTATGCATAGGCATGTTCTAGTTTGTTGTATGGAGACAGTAGTCTTTGGACATGAAAGTACACAATAATGTTAAGTTCAATTCTCGGTTGTCTTGATTGTATTGTGTTTTATTCAGAGAAAATGCTCATGGTAGTGGTAACCTTACGAAACTGAGAAACGGTGATCAAACCTAAGTACCTAAGGGCCTGAATGGTTTGGTGATGAGGCTCGTTCCTATGGTGAGCTAGGGCAGACTTGCATGCAATGTCAGTATATTTGGTTGGCTGAGCTGGGACAGGCTTGTGTGCAAAGTCAGTTTTTCGGTTGACGTATTATTGGCATTAACATTGTTTCAAAAACTCTTTTTGCGGGAGCAACAAATTAGATTACATAGTGTTGTATTGTCACCCATAGCAATGCACGGGCATTGGCTAGTATATGAAGTTTCTCAAACTTACTGACATTGGTAGATTGCTGCTCACGATCGCTGAATCCCACGATGTAGTCATTCACTGTGCCGGTCTGTCACGACCACTCTGCAAACTCTGGTGACCATAGGTGCCCAAATTCACAGCAGAGAACCCACATGAATAATTCCTAGTCGCTGATGGCTTTTACTACTGAGATTTTTAGAAACTATGCAGAGGCAATATCTGTCAGATGTAAAGTTGTAAAGTTTAATTATTTCCCCTCTGGAACACTGTACAGGCGAAATAGAAGCTACATCCTAGACATCAATGACAATGGATCTGTCACTTCATTATACGTTGGTCTGATCAGGTTGACGTTGTATGGTGGTCACCATAGCGGAGCATCTGGAACAACGCGGTCCGTGGTCGTCATGGCAGCATCTCGATTGCAACCAATGCCTCCTTCCGTACGCCGTCCGTGGTCGTCATGGCAGCCATCTCGATTGCAACAAATGCCTCCTTCCATAGTAGGGATGTCGGTGTGGGAGAAGTCATATGGAGCTCCTGAATTCACATGATGTGCGAACTCTCATACATGCCAGTGCCATTGACGGGTGCTGGTGACTCACTCAGCGGGTAGGGTGGATTGGGGCTAGTTGACTAGCGGAGCAGAGGGAGGAGGGGGTGGCACGCCCGCCAGAGGGCGGCGCGGCGGCGGCGTGGAGGTGGTGGCGTGGACTAGGGAGAGAGAGCGCGAGATTGGAATAAAGGATTTTCGCCCAATTACTTCTTGATTAACCTGATTACATTCCTCTAGTATTTATAGTCCCAAGTGGACTCTAACGGCAAAGTCCTTATCGAACACGAGTCCTGTTCCCTAATCTTAATTACCTAATAATAGTAATAATAATAATAATAATAATAATAATAATAATAATAATAATAATAAAAGGTAACTAGCTAGCGGCGATGGTGATGGGGCCGTGTGGGCCCCACATGCCCTAAGCCTTGCTGGGCGGCGGGCGGCGGCTAGGGCTGCTTGCCGCCCCCCCCCCCACACACGGCGCCCCATGCTGCCCTTCCCTAGGGCGGCCGTGGGGCCCGCTAACCTTGGCTGTATCCTGCTTGAAGGCCCCTTTTGGCCCGTCAACTCCATAATTTATCACCGTCTTTGTTTGATGTGTGACAACAATGTAAGCCTAGGTTGGCTGCACGTTTTAGCTCTTGCCAGTCGTGGAATTGAATTTTTTATACAGTTCCATCTAAACACACAATAGATTGACACATTTTTTGTGTTGGTACTATGAAAACCACATGGAAGTTAATTTAGCCTGTCAATTTTTATGTTTCTCTCTGTTGGTTTTATGGTATATAATTCTATTTGTGAAGGAATAAGCTATCATCAATTACTATTAGTGAATGACGTGGCACACTGGTGTGAACAATATATCTTAGTGAATGCATGATCTATCTCATTGATGTGTATATCATAATTGTATATGTTTGTAGATTGTAAATTGTATTTGATAGTGAATTGCTGTTGTGGATGCCTTGCATACCGAGACAGACCATGCAGTGAGGTTTAGGTGGTGTTTGGTTGGAGGGAGATGGGGCAGGATGGGGTGAAATGGTCCCTCTGCTAGGCTGTTTCATTGGGAGGCTGGTTGCGAGGCGGACTGGAGTGGATGGTTCCCGAGAGGAATATTCCCATCAGATGCGGGATGCCCCTTCCCCTCCAAATCGAGTGGATGGGGATGCCCCAGGTGGGATAGGCGCTACCTGCGAGCAATGTGAGGAAGAAGAGGAGGCGACTTCGGTGGGGCGGCGCTCGACAACAGGACACTCGATGGTGTGCAAGGACGACAGGACGACACTTCCAAGTTGAATTCAGTCTCGAAATCCAAATTCCTATTCAATTTGTTACTTGTTAGAGTCCCCCAAATTACGTCGATAGGACGCTCAACGACAGCGTTAAAGAAGCAATCGCAGCCTGCAGTGCTACAGGTAGGATGGCACACGATATGTTGGTAACCAGCGCCCCAGCTTCAGGCGCGGCCGGGCGGGCGAATACCAAGCCCGCCGCTAGCTCCAGGGCGAGCAGCTCCCCGCTAGGCTCCGAGCTCCACCCACCGGCGTGGGTGCGAGCAGTTCCCCCGGCTCCAGGCTATGTTGGCGCGGGCACGAGCTCCGCCCGACGCAGGCTCTGCAAGGCATGTGTGCAAGCCCCTCCCCCAAACGAGGGCGCGAGTTTCCCCAGCAGCAGGTGTGGGCTCTGAAAGCACGTGAGCTAAGCTCCCCTGCGCGAGATGCATGATGGAGATGGGAGAGGATAAGGAGATGGGGGGAAATAAGAAAAACCAACACATGGACCCCACCTGTCGGTGTGTTATCCTAGTTCTAATGTCCTCGAACCAAACTGAAAATGGGTTCGTCCCGTTCCATTTCAAACAAACAGAAATGCGAGTCATCCTATCTCTGTCCTGTCCTAGAACCAGAGATGGGGTCGTCCCACCCCAGCTTAACTCTCTACCAAACGTTACCTTAAGATTATAAGATTTAGATATACACGTGGATTATATATAAGGTTTAGATATATAGGTAGATTCACACATCTCCTGTAGTGAGACTTCCTTTTTTATGGAATCTAATAAATGAATCTTTAGCGTCCACAAAGTATAAAGTGGATAATGTGGAATCTAGGCAGCTTCAAGGAAACAGAGCTGTAGGCCCAGCTCTATTGTATAGGGTACATGGGAGTATCTCAGTGTGGCATTACCTTTTGATTAATTCGCATTAGTATGAGGAGACTAATTTCTTGTGATTCTTCATGTTCATTTCGTAGCGTGGCTGGCTACCAAATTAGCTCGCTGGGCGCATAAGAGAAAATAATGTCGGCAACAGAAGCTTTCTACGTTGATCATGCTCACGATCATGTATCAAGTAAATAAGAAGCTTTACTTTTTGAAGCAATAAAAGTTCCTTTTTCTAAACAAAGAAACATATTTTTGCGACTTACTAACTTTCATTTCAAGGGGAGCGGAATTACAATCTTCAATCATCACTCATCAGACGTCCAATACAGGCAGGAGACGCTTGCCACACTACAAGCCTGGAGGACTCTGAGACCTGCTTTGCTAACATATCAGCAACCCTGTTACATGATCTAGGGGAGTACATCAACTTAAACTCAGTAAAGGCAGCCCTACACTCTAGACACTCCTTGATGAATGCTGCTACACTCGATCTTTGATTGACATCCGCTTCCCAAAGTTTCGCAAGTTCTTGGCTATCTGTCTTGATGGAGTTTCAGAAACCTCCTTTGTCTTGCATATACCATGCTATCCCTGAGCGCCAAGGCTTCCATCATTAGAGCATGAAGACCCCGGTTGTACCATTGTGCTCGCCCCCCTCGGAAAGCCCCCTGATCATCACAGACCACAACAGCAGTTGCTCCATGTCCCTGGTTCAGATCAAAAACTCCATCGATGTTGCATTTGAGCCAACCATTTTCTGGTGGCCGCCAGGACTTCCTGCTAGGCTTAGGAGTTTGTTTCTTTGGACGGCTCAATTCCCACAAGTCAAGAATTGTCCACTTTACTGCCGCCCTGAGCGGCGTCTATTGCACACCATGTCTTCTTTGATTTCGTTGCATCCACAGGGAATACATTCCAATGACAAAAATGCTTCTTTCCTTGTCTGTACAAGCACTGGATTGCAGGATATCCCTTTGCCCAGGAGACAGGGTGCAGGTTCGGCAATTTAACTCCTGTCAGCACCTTGATCTCCTTCCAGAACATTTTTGCTAGTGTGCAGTTAGCAAGAACATGCAGAATAGATTCTGGATCAGCTCCACATGAGTCACAAAAAGCCACTGGCTCAATGTGACGTCTATTCAGTATTTTCTTCGCCGGGATAAATTCATGAAGCACCCTCCACCAGAAGACTAACTTTTGGGGGAACTTGCAGATTCCATGTTCTTTTCCACGACTCATCACCCGAGCCCCCAGGTAGCATTCCCTTTCATATCTACATGTTTCCGGTAGGCAGATTTCACTGAATATTCCCCATACTTCTCCAGGCCCTAAGCCCACCACCGGTCATCCTCTTGTGGTCTTACAGGAATACGAAGAATCACAGTGGCATCAACCGGGATGAATATAAAACGAACCAGCTCTTCATTCCATTGCCCAGAAGTCGTCAGTAGTTCAGCAACCAGCGTGATCCCCTGACCATCTCCTGGAGTGAGGCGTGTAGCATCGAAATGGTTTGGGATCCATCTGGCACGCCATATGCTGGTGGAGTTACCATTTCCAATCCTCCTGATCATGCCACGGTTCAGCACTTCTTTCCCGGCAAGGATAGCACGCCAAGTGTGACTAGCGTGCCTCTTCTGGCTACTGTCCATCAACACTCCATCATGGTAGTAACGCCCTTTCAGAACTCAAGTACAAAGGTTATCTTGTCTAGTGATCAACCTCCAACCCTGCTTTCCCAGCATTGCCTTGTTGAACAAATGTATGTCCCGGAAGCCCATCCCACCAAGCGATTTGTGTTGGCTTATCCGCTCCCAGCTCATCCAATGGATGTGTCTATTGTCAGCTGACCCTCTCCACCAATAGTTCGCAATCGCTGATCTCATCTTTTTGCAAGTGGTTTTGGACAGGAGAAAACAACTCATTGAATATGCCGGCACTGCCTGCACTACTGATTTGAGAGGAACTTCCCTGTCTGCACAGCTCGCTTCTCTGCTACTCCACGAGCCTATCAGACCTTTGATCCTTGTAGCCATAAAATTGAAAGCCTCAGCATTTGACTAGCCAATTGCTGTTGGTAAGCCAAGCTACTTGTCTGAGAGTGTTTCTGTTTCAATATTAAGCTCCAGCCAGACTGCCTGTTTCATCTGATCATCACAATTCTTGCTAAAAAAGACTACTGGCTTGTCTCTATTTACCAGCTGTCCCAAGCCTCGACTGTAAGTATTCAAGATCTCCTGAAGTCTGGCTGCCCCTCTTTTGGATGCTTCCGAAAATACAATATAATCATCCGCAAAAAGAAGATGTGACACCCAGGGAGCGTGGATACCCACGCGGACAACTCTGGATAGAAACATTGGGCCGGCAGATTTCAGTAAGCAAGACAGACCTTCCGCACATAGAAGAAACAAATATGGAGAGATAGGATCTCGATGCCTCTCGGAGGTTTGAACACAGATGACAGGGTACCATTAACTTTGATTGAGAACGAGATTGAAGTCACACACCTCATTACCAGTGCAACAAAGGTGTCCTGAAAGCCCAGTCGTCGCATGATGCCCTCAAGATACTCCCACTCCACACGATCATAGGCCTTGGCCATGTCTAGCTTGACAGCACATGCACCATCCTTTCCTTTCTTGCGTTTCAAATAATGAGTGCATTCATAAGCCACAAGCACGTTATCCATAATCAAACGCCCTGGGACAAATGCGCTCTATTCCTCAGAGATTATCTCATCAAGGCAGCCCCGTAATCTGTTCGCTAGAACTTTTGAACAGATTTTATAGATGACATTGCACAAAGAGATCAGTCGGAACTGCTTCATCTCTTGCGGGTTCTTTATCTTCGGAATGAGGACTATTGTAGTATTGTTGATGGTGTCCGGCATATCCCCCACTCAGTCCAAGCATCCTCGAATGAAACTGATAGAAGCCAGCCGTGAGGCCATCTAGTCCCGGCACCTTGTTAGCCCTCATCATGAACACTGCCGCCTGAACCTCCTCCGCTGTAAAAGGCCTCGTCAAGAATTGATTCATCACTGTATTTACCCATTCTGGGACACACTGGAGAATTGGTCACCGATCAAGAACCTCTCCTGTCTAGTGAAAAGCTTGAAATAAAATTCCATAGCTTCAGATTCCAGCTCTGCTTCATATGTCGCCACACTGCCATTCTCCCTTCTCAGAGCCGATATAAGATTTGATTTCGTCCTCTCCTTCGAATTGGCTTGAAAAAGGGCAGTATTTCGATTCCCTTCCTTTAGCCACATAATTCGGGAACGCTGTCTTTCCATAATCTCCTCCCTGGATAACAGTTCAGAGATGCTGGACATTAACTGACGTTCCCTCCTTGACGGGCCAGCGAGTAAGTTAGAGCTCCTCTCCTTTTCCAGTTCTCCTCGCAGCTTCGACAGTTGTCCTCCGACTGAGTCAAAGGTGGAACGCTCCTAGGACTGCAGCGAGCCCGATATACATCCCAGGTTTGAGGACAGTTGTGTCAGCGACGATGACGTGCTACATTTTTATTCACGGTAAAACACAGAAATAGTATTTCTTATCATCTGGAATTCCTTTTTTGCAGTGTGCATCAGTTTCTATTTTTTTTAGATAAAGGATAGAAACTATCCGGCTTCATCTATTCATGGATAGAATCAGGCCAAATTATTACAACAGGAAAAATAAAAAAAAGAAACTAACGGAAAAAATTACATCCTAACAAGGAGCTCGAGTAGCCCTACGCGACAAATAGCCTTGCTCCGTAATGTCGATGTCAACTTCACTAGAATAAGATCACCAACGTGATGATAACTCCACTAGAATAAGATCACCAACGTTAAGACAAAGCCGCTGGAAACACGTTTATCACACCTAAAAATGTACTAAAAACGTTAGACACCGACCACCATTGAAGACTGGATGCTTTTTCCAAGGCAACAGCACAGAGCACTTGGTGCAGAAGCAAGTCTGTCCACCAAAAGCTGAGCTGTTACGCCATCGATCGCCACCTCCGTCTTAAGCTGCGCAACAGGGTAACACACAATAGGAAATCCCAGCCCTAATGAACAATAACTTCGACAACGCGCTAGCTGCGCCACCGCCGCCGCCCCGAAAAAATCAGGTTAGGTTTTCACCCAGTTATTGAACACCCAAGGGCGCAACAACTTCAGCGACGCCTTCATCAAGGTGCGTGGCACAGTCAGTATCACCGCCGCTAGCCCGACGTAAGATGCCAGACAGAGTTTTCACCCAAACTGCCGCCCCGTGAACTGGCCACCGGATATTGGAACCGGTCGCCGTCCAGACCAGCGCCGCCGGGAAGGAGAGTGTTGGCGACCAGATCCAAATCTAGTCGCCGTCACCCAAGAAGCCCCAGCCGCAGGCGGCGCCCACACGGCTGCCCCAGGCCGGTGCTGTCAAAACCGCTCGCCGGAGGGCCAGATCTTCTCGTCTAGCCGGCCGGCGCAGCAGTCAATGGAGATGGATGAAGGGAGGGAACGGTTGTGTTAGAGTTGGGGAGGACAAGGAGGGGAAAGGATGATATTGAGGAAGGGAAGTAGGCCGCCACCGCCGCGAGCCGAGGAGGAGCGACGGCGGCCGAGGTGGCCCTCGGAGAGCGTGCGTAATGCGCGTGGCTACGATTCCAACAAATCCTCCAACCAAGCAACCTGCATCAGTTCCCATTTAAGCATGCAAAACTTGTTACTTCAGTGCTTGACTGCATCTAGGTTTTATCCTTTGTTTGCAATGCTGCCTAAAAGTAGCTTTCTGCAATAATGCTGCCTAGAGTTAAAGTAGCTTTCAGGGTAATATTCATCTTCCTTCGAAATATGAATGGAAGTGTCGTACTGTTCAGGCATACCTTTTCCTAGGATCAGTGTATCTTTCAAATAAATTATGTCATAACTCTGCTGTGTGAGTGTGACCTCTCATATATATATACAATGTTTAATCGAGGATATTGAGAAAGGTGGTAAAGGATCTCTGCACAAAGAAAACTAAAAAAAAGATGGTAATCTTCCTTTATACTCCTTCCATGCAATTGCTCATACACTTCATGGACCGTACTGTTTTGCTGGTGAGGCTGAGTAGTGGAGGATAAAAGACAAACAGCAATACCTTGGTTTTGTGGTAGCTAGGAAACTTTATTGCATATACTATGCAACTTGTTATCTTTTTGTTCATTTAAACATCTGATATTACATCCAATATAATTTTTCTGCTGGTTACAATTTTTTTATTTTGACAAAACTGCTAGTTACAATTTTTATATCCACAATTGTATCATATGCACTATCTTCATTTTGTTGCTCACTGATGGATGTAACATAATTATATCAAGGTTCATACAGATACTGATTATCGATTATGGATGAGGGGAGGTAAGGATAAATAATTATGACGGTATCTAAAGCAAACAAAATTGAAAGACGGTATCTAAAGCAAACAAAATTGAACCAAGTATTCTTTAAAAGTGAGCCAAGGCACTGGACCACTTCACTCGTATGCAGTATCAATTCAAGTGGCGGGTCCGGCTCCCCCAACCCTGGGAACTTCGGAGTAATTTCTTTCAAAAGGCGACTTGTGTAACTTTGTTCTTTTTCATAAAAAAGCTCAATCTATCTTATTGCTTGACTTGACTTGTATGCTCGCCACTTTCTGTAAAGCTCGACAACATATATAGTACTTAGTACATTATCTACCGCATATACTCTTTTCCCCTTTTTTGATGTAGTGGTGTCCTCGATCCTTCTGCTCGATTGTATCATGAATGGAATGCAAATGTTAAATGTAAGTGGAGCCATCAACATTCTGGTGTAGCTAGTGTAGTAGCGTTGAACGATCTATATGGATGTGTTTGGTTCATTTTCTATACAAGCTTTGCTAGTAAAACTAGACCATGCTAGCCTAAGCCTGTCCTTAGGCGGTCAAGATAGACTTGTTTGGTTACATGTGCTATCTAAGTCTGACTAGCAAACAATGTGTTTAGTTGGTTGATTTGCCTTGGATAAAGTTACCTCTTCTTTGTATAGGTAACTTTACCGTCTTTAAACCAACTTAGACTGAATGAGGTAACTTTATCGTCTTTGAAGCAATTTGGACTGAATGACAATGACAGCAAAGCTAAAGTATTTATTTATCCGATCTAAATGTATAAATACCTAATAATACTGTCCAATATTATAATAATAAAACTAGTATAAATCAATGCAAATACATTACTATAAGCACAGAAGGTAAGCTGATAGTTGCGAATCAAAAAACAAGAATAGATGGATAAATATTTCTATTTTCTGAAAAAAATGCATTATGTGAACCTGTCCTTCAGGAACCAAGAACAGAGGAACGGGGTCGCACGCACGCGCTGCCTCCCTTGCAGATTTGTCGCGTGGTGCGGTTGCACCTGCGGCTCCTCTGCAGCGATGTGGCCACCACCCTGCCCCTCGCAACAGTAACAGGGCTGCGTGGCCTTCCTACCACTCCAGACCTCCACGCGAAGGTCCTCCACAGCGCGCCGGAGAATGATGTTGTCCCCGCCGCCGCAGGTCGTTCGAGATGACGCAGACGGAGGAGCCGTTGTGCCCGACAGCTGGATGCGGCAGCGGGAGGAGGCGTGGTGGCCTGGTGGTGCTGTGGCAAGTGGGGACGCGGTGGAGCGACAGCTGGAGGACGACGAGGTCGTCGCGCTCATCGGCGAGTCGCCCTGTACATGGGCTGGTTTGTAACCAGCCCAATCCGTGAACCAGCCCGTGGACAAAACCGCATGAAAGCTACGCACAGGTTGGTTTGGTCTGGTCTGGTCTGTTTCCATGGTACCCGTCTTATTTGTCGAGCAGGCCAGCACCCGACCAAGCAGCCGGCGGCGGCAAGATGGTACCGCATCGGCAAGCAGTGCCTGATCCTCCCTCTGCGCGTAGGGGGCAGCAGGTCGTCGTGCATCTTTCTTGGCCGGGCCATCGGAGTAGGGCTCGGCCTTCTCCTCAGTGGGAAGCCGGAAGAATTCACAGGTCCGCCATCATCGCCTCCGCTGGCTCCTTCGGCACCCGTGGTTGAGCACGCGCCGGGCCGGCGAATGTCGTAGCGCCCGCATCTTCGAGCACCAAACATCCGGATCATCATAGCTGCTACTCGATTGACACCATCATGGGCGCCGACAGCGTCGCCGACGCAGGCCCGATTACGTGTTGGCGGCGTGGTCGGGGTCGACGAGATCGACGACATGGATCTCCGCGTCGGGGACGACCTCGTGCAGTGTGGCTGTTGCGGCGTCTCCAAGCGACGATTGAGAATTGAACTGGAACCCACGGAAACCATGAAACCCGCGGGTTACAAACCGCTGTACAGCTTCTTTTCCGGGTTGGGCTGGATTTTGACCGATGACCAGTTAAACCAGACCATGTACAGGCCGATCGGCGAGGACGTTCAGGCACGCCTCCGTGGCGCGCTTCTTCGTCCACTTGGTGAGGGAGGCGGCAGCGCTGGCCATTGTCTCTCGGCCCACCCGGTGTGGCGGCTATGACGGGGACATGGCGGGCGGTGGCGCGAGATGGAGCACGAAGAACCGACGCAGGCGGTGACGAGAACGATAGATATGGCTGGCTTGGGCCTGGCTCTGGGCCAGGCTCCAGTGGTACGGATGGCTAGCTTTGGTCTGACTCCAGCCACCAAAGCCACAATAAGCTACAGAAAACCTGGCGAAGAGTTAGCCACCCAACCAAATACATCTAGATACACATGCATGCATGCCCCTTAGCTCTATAGCACAAGCAAAGATGAGCAAGTTGTTATTGCTTGGATAGGGAGTTAGTTAGCTAGCCGAAGGTGAGGGAACTCAAGTTGTTTAACTTTGCTCTTTTTCACAAAAAGACTTAGATCTATCTTATTGCTTGACTGACTTGTATGCTCGCGCGCCCGCGCTTGCTTTCTGTAAAGCTCGACAACATAGTATCTACCGCATAGTCTTTTCCCCTTTCTTTGGTGCAGTGGTGTCCTAGATCCTTCTGCTCGATCATATCGCGAAGGGAATGCAAAAGTGAAATGCAAGTGGAACCATCATCATTCCGGCGTGTAGCTAGTGCTGAATGATCTATATATACACACATGCATGCCCCTTGGTTATATACACAAGAAACACGAACAAGTCGTTAATATTGCTTGGTTGGGGAGCTAGCGAGCTAGCCGAAGGTGAGCTACTGAGCTCAAGGGATGGAGCCAAACAACCTGGAAATGGAGAAGTCCAGCAAGGTGCCAACAAATGTTCTGTTCTCCCACTGCTGATCAGCCCAGTTTTGTTGTTTTAATTCCCAGTAGCATGGCAGTACTAACTACTGAGTATTTTAATAGGTAGCCAATTGTTATAGTTGATGATTATGATATAATAATCACACTGTCTCTTGTTGACTGATTTTGTGCAGAGCGATCATCCCAGTCCCCCCATGACGTTCTCGTGAACATCACGTCCCTGCTGGTGCAAGAACTGGAGCAGGATCTAGCTAGACACCGCACGCTCGGTGGCTCCACACCGTGCACGCCCACCATCGGCATGGTGGGAGCACTGACCCGCAACGTGGATCCGCAGGAGTACGACCCGCAGCATGTTTCCATCGGCCCCTACCACTGGAAAAAGAAGCCCAGCTTCAACGACAAGCTAGGAAGCCTCGACGCCGTCCTATCGGCGGCGAGTCCCCCTAAGACGGTGGAGGCGTACCTCTCCGAGCTAGCAGCCGACGAGGACCTAGCGAGGAGGTACTACGCCAGCACGTTCGACGACATGACGAGCAAGGGGTTCCTGCGCATGCTGCTTCTCGACGCCTGCTACTTGATCCACTGGCTCGTCCGCCAGGGCGGCAACCAGCAGGAGGTCGTTGCGGTGCTGCGCGACGTGTTCTACCTGGTCGAGAACCAGATACCATATTTCGTCGTCGACAAGGTCTACAAACTAACCTTTTCTGATGGCAGCGTTGTCGTTCCAGCATGGGAGACCATCGCAGAGCGCCTCTCCGAGCGTATCCTGCAGAAGCAGCGGTACACGATAGCAAGGATCAAGCCGCCGGAGCCGGAGCCCGGCAACCTCCTGCACCTTGTGCACATGCACTTCTTGAAGCCCACCACAACTGGTGTAACCTCGTCACCCTCCGGCCAGCCGCTGGAAGTCGGGAGGTGGCGCTCGGCGATGGACTACCACATCAGCGGCGTGAACTTGAAGGGCCGCCGCGTCGGCGACGGGACGGCGGAAGCACGCTGCATCCTGGACGTGATACTGTACAGCGGCACTGGCACGCTGGTGGTGCCCTGCCTGAGGATCGATGCCGAGACCTCGCGGATTCTGCGCAACCTGGTGGCGCTAGAGCAACAGAAGAACGGAATCGGGAGCCACATCACCGCGTACTGCGTCTTCATGTCCCAGATAGCGTGCACCGCCAGCGACGTGGAACTCCTGTCCAGGAGAGGGATCATCGAGCACCTCCTCGGGAACCACGGCGAGGTCGCCGCCTTGTTCTCCGACCTCTGCAAGGGGGTCCTGTTTGACCCCGACGACGCCGAGCGAAACTACCTGTGGGCCGCGTGCCACGAGCTCAACAAGTGGTACCGGAGCCGCCGACGCCAGTGGATGGCGTTGTTGTGGCACAAGTACTTGGCCAATCCGTGGCTTGCCATCGGGGTCATGGCGGCGGCCATCGGGCTAATTTCCGCCCTGGTGCAAACACTCTATACTGTTTTGAGCTACTATCACTCAGCGAAGTAAAAGTACCTAGAAATAATAATGGTAGAAATAATAATGGTACTGCATGTGGTATACACTAGTACACAGAGCATTTTCACAGGTGGTTCTAGACGCACCTGCACAGACGTTTTGTGCTACCACTTGTGCGGGAGAAATGGAGCATTTCCACTGGCATTTTCCTAAAAACCGCCAGTGGAAATCCATTTCCACATGCGGTTGACATAACCAACCGCATGTGGAAATAAGATTTCCACAGGCGGTTCATTATGTCAACCGCCTGTGGAAATGGATTTTCACTGGTGGTTTATTTAGGTGAACCGCCTCTGTTGTTTTTTCCGTCGGTTTTAAGTTTGAATTTTCAAATGTGAAACGCCATCCCTCCTCCCTCCCTCTCTCCTTCTCCCTCCCCCTCTCTCTCCCTATCTTATATCCAATGATCTCTTATATACAATGATATGAATACAAAAGGTTATTTAATTATGATAATATAGACCAATATAATTATATATATATATATACACATCATTAACAATTTAATTACAACATACATATATACATCAATACATTAATATACATCACAGTTGTTTTGCGGCCACAGCAATAAAGTTTTTCATCGCAAATGATGATTCTAATAATCATCTCGACTTAGTTTCAGAGCGCTAATTTCTCTTAGCGTTGTGAACTCTAACTTCGCTAAGATGCTATTTGGTTCGTGGTATTTTCCCTCGCTTGGAATGACTTCTTTCATGATGAAGGAGCACAGTTCCTCAACTAGTTCATATAGATTTTTGTCCGTCAGGTGTTTAGGCTTGGATGATTCTGCAACCGCCTGGAAAGGAAGTTTGTAGACATCATATATTTGCACTTGACAACAATAAAATATTTGCATCTATAACGACATAAATATAGACATGACTATTAGTTATATCTTATAAGGGTTCTTGATGTACCGTCCATTCAGTTTCATGAACTCGCATACGTCGAATCCACAGTGCATCGAGCCAGATGGTTGCTTGTGGCACTACATAAAGGGAAAGTTGTTATTGACTTGCAATATCATCTTAATTAACTACTGTACATACATGATATGGCTTCATAACTTACGTACCGGCCAGTTATAAAATATTCTTAGTTCCTCACCCTTTTTGGACAAGCCGTACACCCCACCCTTGAACTTGTACCACCCATAAATCCTATAATCTCAAAAAGAATTAGCTAGTTTTTCAAACTTTCATCGATAAAAATATGTATGCTAAGTATGTCAGCTTACCGTTCCAAGATGGTCGTGATTTTTGCATATCTTTCAGGACTATAATCTGCAGAGTCAAAGACCAGCATCTTTCCATCCCTAGGATAAATATAAAAGCATATCTAGTGGTCGCTACACGAACGGACCAGAATTGTCATGTGTTTCTATTCAAATTGTTAATGAGATTTATGTATATAAACTCTGACTTAACAGAAGTTGTACGGGCCAACTACCACTTCTCTATGTTGGAACTGAAGTAATGCATGTCCTATGTAGGCGGCGTAGGTAGCCTTATGTCTCTTCTCCAGTTCTACTTTTTTCTTTGCAGCTTCTTCTATTAACCCCTTTAAGTCATCGTTGTTATGACCAATCCAGAAGGTGTGCTCGTGCTCACAGATTTTCTTTGGGCTAACGTACCCAGTTCTCTTGCTCTCATTTTTGTTTGGTTCAGGACCGTAACGGGTCTCGTCCAGATTATATTGCATTCTGCATGGCACAAGTGCATGTCAAAAATTCAATCTTAATAATACAACTCAATAATACTAAAGAATGTACATGTTAGGACGAGCGAGACTTACAATGCAAATATTGTTACAAGCTGAACATCGAGCCGCTTGAGGTTCATCATCAACCATATGTCTTCAAAGGTTACAAAAGCGGTATCTCGTTCACTTCTGAAAGCCGATGGTGGTATCCTTACTTGGATCGTGTCGATGCCGACAGAAGCTGCTCTCATATACCTGTCATGAAGTCTTAGTATACCAGCTGGTAGTTTTTTGAGTTTGTCCCAACTAAGGAGAGGCCTGCCTGGTATGTATTGATCAGGGACGTTTTCATAATCCTCCCATGTGGGCTTCCTAATCTGTAAGACACTGATCTCTGGGCCTTTTGACAACCTCTTCTGCTCAGCTAAGTCAACGATACGTGACTTGCGGCTCTGCGCAATCCCTTCTAAAAATTTGGTAGTACTAGCAGTTTTCTTCTTGGGCTTGAAGGGGAGACCAATTTGGGAACTGGAAATTTTTTCTTTGCTTGTATCTTTTTTGGTGGCGGTGGTGCCCAAGGCGATTGCTCGAGGTCTTGAGGTGGTGGGGAAGCGCGAGCAGGATCATTGAATGGTATAGTTGGTGGTGGAGATCCTGCGGGTTTAGGTGATGACTGGTGGGGTTTAAATAGGATCGGCTACCGGTGACTGTATATTAGGATGAGATTGGGGACATGGTGATATCGGTGTTGGGTCCGGAACAACATCGACATGTTGTGACTCTTGAGTTCCTGGCAAGACTTCAGAGGATGGTGGCTGTAATGTAACCGACCAATTTATAAAAGCATAAGTGATAAATCACTCGCTAAGCAAGCAATTGTCACACTTAAGCCGTTATAAACCCGGTAGTCCGGAAATCTCGAAGGATTTCAAACCAAACATCATCAACCAAGATCGTATGGGTTTAGCGTCACCATTCGCATGTTACAACATTTCACAAATAGTTCAACAACCTCGAGTGCGAGAAAATTAAAGTTATTACAAACCGAAGTTCTTCAAATCCAAATAGCGGAAGTAAAGTAGTTTTAGAAGCTCAACCCAACTCACACATTTCAGATAAATAAAGTGCCGGAGGCCACGCCTATCCATCAAAAGCATGTTGGGGAGAATAGTAGAGATTGACCTTGCCCCAGGTCTTCTAGTCCACAGGGAAAGACAAGTGGCGCGTGCACCCGTGGAAGGTATGCCCTTACGCACAAACAACAAGTGGGAAAAACCCCGAGTACAAGAAGGTACTCACCTAGACTTACCCTACTAACTCAAAGTAAAAGACTCCAAGGAGCATGATAGGTCAGATCGGGGGATAGCTTGACTCTTTTTGGAAAAGCGGTAGTAACCTTTAAAGTGACAAATCGCCTTAATCATTCCTATTTAAGCTAGGTAAGCACCTATACTATTCATCTTTATAGTATATTATTCATGATTAAGCAAGCAAGTAGTAACCGTAGCCATAAACATCGCCTTAACTCATCATCATCATTAACCATATTTCATAATCATTACTACGATGTTGCAGCTCAAGTCAAGGTGTTCACCGTCCCAGAACGATGGCGATTCGAATCGATTACTTACCGAGCTCGGGGGGTATTCCTCACACAAACCACGCTCACGAGCCAAGTGAGCTACAGTCACCGTGGCACATATCCGGGAACAAAGCGCGGTCTCGCATGGAGCCACCGTACCCGGGGACCGCCCGACTGCCTTAGCCCCTAAGCCGACCTCGGACTTACTCTTCGGCGCCCGTGGTCCCCCATCCATCTCCAATACGGTGCGAACGGGTCGAGAACCGGCCCGATAGTGTTAGGCTTCGGCGGGTCGGAAGTGCTTATCCGGCCAGCTAAATGTGAGGCATGCGTTCAATATGACTTGGGGTACAACAACGGTGCGGTCCTTAATCGACATCACTATGGTCCAACAACCCCATAAGACTCCGTCCGGTCTCCATTTATCATAACCGAACCATCAACTAGATGATATCAACATAAGCTTTTCCATCAATAGCAAGTAACCACCTATACTCGCGGATGACGAAAATCACCCGACTTCTACCGTCTAAGCAAGCTAAGCATATTACTCGCCCTAGACTAGCGGGGGTGTATCAAGGTGGGATAATCAATGGTAAAGCAAGGATGTAATGCATCAACAAGTGTCACACAACTCCTATACTTAATGCAACAATCATAAAGCATAATTAGACTGTTAGAAAGCATAGGTAAGTAGATGCTCCTGGGGCTTGCCTTGCTCGAAGTCCGACGCCTTGCGGTGATTAGGGCACTCAGGGCAGCTCTTCTTCGCCTTCTTCTTGTGGAACCTCCGGCTGGGGCTCCTCCGGAAGATTCTGCTCGGTCTCGTATCACGGGAGGTCCTCCTGCGAACCTTGTATGATGCGATGCACGTGTATGAGTATGGCGAATGCATAACACATGATGCTCATGTATGGGAATGATTAACAGATCATTTGACGAGTAGGTGCATATCTCCTCTCTACTAACAATTTAACTCATTTACCGAGTATGCGATACCTCTTCTCTAAACACTTAGAGAAGTGCATAAAGAAGAGTGGTGTGTAGACGCACACACACACATCACATGAATACTGAGAGAAATATCACTACTCATATCCAAACACCATATTTCAGTTACGATACAGCATTACATGACCAGCAAGTATAGCATAATTAAAAGTGCACAAAAGTAAATATAGAACATGCTAAACAATTAAATTAAAGCCTTATCATTTCATGTGAATAACTGGGCTTGAACTGCAACCTCTGTCTAAATAGTCCAGAAAAATCTACAAAAATTACAGGAGCTACTTCATGCTATAACAAGACCATGATAAAATTTTCATCCCATTTTATCAAGTACAACAGCCTACACAAAAAGATTAAGCAGCAGGACAGAAATGCACATTTCACAACTTTGTACTATGAAAAGTGTCAAACAACAGATTTCATATTTTTATCTAGAACTTCTTAGCACAAGAGCAGTCACCAAAAATTACCAGGCCATAATTCCTTATAATTAATTTATTAAAAATCATTTAAGAATCTGCCTAGAAATGCATTTAAATCACATCTCAATATTTCTACACAGGATCTGCATGTTATACATTTTTCACAGAAAGTACATCTCATAACAAGACTAACAGAACAAGAATCATATTTTTCAGAGCAATATTCTATTTATTATGCATTTACTCAGTTTTCAGCCATTTAAGCATTTAAATAAATCTACACAGAAATTAGTCACCAAAAATACATCTCATATTTTTAAGTGATAGATCTACTCACTAGAAGTCTAACAAAACAAGTTTCACCAGATTTGGATCCCATTTGCACCAGCAACAAATTCAAACTCATTTAAACAAATTTCTGGAAAACAAAATAAAAAGAAAAGGCCGAGCCCTGGGCCTGCGTGGACTCGGTCCAGTGGACCGTGTGCCATCGGGCGCTGCTGGGACCCGGTCCACGGCCCCACCGGCCAGGCCGAGGTGGTCGCCGGTGGTCCGGCGGCGCTTAGCTTCGGGCGGGCGGCGAGCCCACCGGGCGCAGCCAAAGTGCACCGGCGTGCTTTCGGCGCGCGAGGCGCACCCCGGTGACACGTTTTACGCCAAGGGCCGCGACGAACCCTAGCTACGCTGGGCGGCGGTGATGGCGGCACGGCGGCTCGGCATGGAGGCGTGGTGGCCGCCTCTTTGGGTTCTTCGGGGAGCTAACCTAGGGTTTGGGGCGGTGTTGAGCAATCGGAGTTTCCCTCGCCGCGTGCATGGTGGCACGGCGGAGCAAGGAGCTCCGGTGAGCAATGGCGCGGGCGGTGGTAGGCGCCAAGCATTGCCCCCCGTGTTCGGGTGTAGCGGCTATGGTGCACGCGGTTGGGGCGAGGGCAGTGGGAGGGCGGCGGACGCGCGAAGCCAAGACGGGCGAAGCTGCGCAGCTGCCGGTGACGAAGACGACGGCCAATTGGCCCTACCAAGGCAACGCAGGGCAGCGGGTGGCTTGATGAGTGCGGGGAGGGTGGCGGCGGCTCGGCGCGAAAGCAAAGGCGGCGGCGGCGCAGCCTTGCCAAGGGCGGCCGGGCGAAGCCGACGGCCGCCGCTGTCTTCTTCTTCGCTGCCGTGGAGCGAGTGGGCGAGGCGGCAGGGCTAGTGAGTGAGTGCGGACGAGAGTGGAACGGGCGCGTTCCCATTTTGGGCGACGGCCGGCCGGGGTCCCCACACGCCGGGGAACGCCGGCCACGCGGGCGGCCGCCGGGAGCATGGCACGCGGTGGCGAAGCGCGCTGGGGCGGTCGGCCACGACGCGGCGGGCGCTGCAGGGGAGTGGGGGTCAAGGGCCGAAGTTGGGCCGCTTCGGCTGCTTTGCTTCTTGTTGGCTCTTTTTTTTTTTTTGAAAATTTAAACTGAATCCAAATGTCACTTTTTGACAAATTTAAATCCATTTCCAAGAAATGTGCCCAAAACAAAAGTTGTAGAGAATTTCAAACTGAACAACTTTCATTTAAGACTCATCTCCAAAATCTGAATAAATTTTGAATCACAAATTCATTTTGAATTTAGGGCAAATAAAAGGGATTTTCAATTTATTTTCTTTCGCTCCAAATTACACCAAAACTTTTGCAATAAAATTTGACAAAACAAAATTTAAAATGCTTTGGGCAAGTGGATCCAAACTTGATCAAGTCATTTGGCAAGGTAATTAATTAACTAGACAAGCACTCAAGCAATTAATTAAATAAACAAAATGCAACACATGAAATGATGATGCATTTAGGGTTTGATGCTTGATGATGCTTATGCCACGATTAATGATGATCAAGTTAATTAATTAAGTGCCTAATGCATGCTTAACACCCGAGGTGTTACAAAGGGCGGTGGTGGTGGTGGCTGCGTCAACTCCACGTCTCGTCGAGACCATAGGATGAAATTCTTAATGGCCTGTCCGAGTGTCTCAACTCCGTCGGCGCCAAGAATTTCTAGCACATCGTCCTCGTATCTAGGGATGATCGTACACACTTCTACCCTGCAGTACTCTTCTGGTATGGTTGTATGGTGGTAGTCACGTCTGGGGTTGCAAAGCCCGTGGCTACTTCCTTTGTACGAAGATAATTCATACCATATCGTATGATCAATTTGCAAGGTGTCGGTGCTTCGATATCGTCCACTGCGTAGCGATCTTTGTTGCCCATAGACCCCACACTGCTTGGAAATAGAGGCGATTGTGTGGATTTGGCAGCAATCATCTCCTGAGGACCAGCCGAGGGATGTGTGGGGACGAGCTGTATCTGCGGACCTTGTGTGCTCATCTGTTGAACAGACATTGCACTA
The DNA here is from genome assembly GCA_015844335.1 of Chrysopogon serrulatus. Classification (NCBI taxonomy): domain Eukaryota; kingdom Viridiplantae; phylum Streptophyta; class Magnoliopsida; order Poales; family Poaceae; genus Chrysopogon; species Chrysopogon serrulatus. Next base: position 274,828 of record JADLZL010003131.1, on the reverse strand, counting down.
GCTAACTTCTGCATTATTTGAGGATCAGGATTTGATACGAAATCAGACATTATGTTTTTGAATTGTTCCTTAGCCTGTTGCTCAAAATATTCTTTTATATCTTTCTTGTATCGATCTCTTTTCATGTACATGCCCAACCACTCCTCACCAAATCCCTCTTTTCATCCCCTCCTTGATGATATTCCTCGTACACGACCAGGGTGCATAGGGTTGCCTAGACTTAGACTCAAGATGTCCCTCTCCCTTTGTGGCTTCAATCTGCCTTCTTTGACCTCAGCGGTCAATTCCACCATCTTCTCTACTGTCGGTGTGATTTCTGAGGGAAAGTTTAAACCGGTAGGAGTTTGTTTTGTTCCTCTAGCTTTTAGCCAATTTGCCGTCCTCTCGCCAACTTCCTCTGAGAGCACAGTCTTGCCTTCTTTCTTTAGCTCTTCCTCCTCTGCCCGCCATTTCGGAATCTGTAGCTTGTAACCACCTGTGCCAAGGTGGTGGTGATACTTGTTCCTCTTTACTAGTTCTGAAGTAGCTTCACTCTTGGCTTGAAAATTTGGATCTTTCTTCTACTCCCTGAATACCGCCCACTGACCAGCGGTGATCTTATACTTACTCGTTGGGTCCAATCGCTTCTTCAGATATTTGACATTCATCTCTGATCTATAGTTTCGGAATGACATTGCAATCTAGTTGAAAAATTACTCTTTCTTTCAGTCCCCCTAGGGATTACAAACCTTTCTTGGAACTTATCCCATAACTCTTTCCGTTTCTCAGCGCTGACATCCGTCCACTTGGGGATTGTGATGTCAAGTTTATCCCTGACCAAGAAAACAATCGCATTCCATAACTTGGCCGCTACCGCCTCTGACACTAAAGGCTCTCCTTTCGGGCTTATGTTGGTAATTACATATGTCTGCTCTGGCCACTTGTTTGTTCCCCTTTCACCTCGTTTTTGTTCAGTGTGTTTCCTTTTCCTTGATTTTGAGGTGGTTGTCTCGGTTGTTTCTGGGGCTTCTCCTTCTGGCACTTCTTCTTCCTCTGCCAGAATGTCCTACATTTGAGATAAAACCTCTTGCAAGATACATCCAACGAATCATGGAGTGGAGCATGTTATATGGGATGAATAAAAGCATTTGTTTTTCATGTAGTAATTGTACCTCATCGAGAGCTGGATCATAATCTAGGTCAACGCTACGTTGAGGTTGTCTATCTATGCTAGGGCATGGATCACTTCGGTTTCCGTCATCTTCTTCTTCCAACATGTCACCATGAAAATCTTTTTCTTCTTCTTCTACCGGAGGATTTATAGTTCTAAATGTAAGGGCAATAAGTATGTGAGTTCATTTGGATAGGTCATCTCGCTATTATAAAACTAACCGTAATTGTGTCATACTAACTGTTGGTTCAGGGGTTGTGTGAACCTTATGGGGCGACTCTGCACGCTAGTCATCTGCCTGCTCTCCAGATTTTAGAGAAGTCATCTTCTCGCTAACTTTAGTAATGCTAAGTCATTAAAAAATGCTAAGTCATTAATACACTAAGTCATTAACACACTAAGTCAGTAATACACTAATTTAGTAATGCTAAGTCATTAATAGATGCTAAATCATTAATAAATACTAAGTGGCAGCCATGTCACAGCAAATATTACTACAATAATTTTGGCTAGTAATAAATAATAAAAGGAAATAACATATGTACACATATGCTTTTTTTACATTTATAATTATTACAAACACTAATAAAGCATAGAATTAATTTGCCATAGAATTATTAAGCTTTTTACATTTATAATTATTACATACACTAATTACTTTATAATTATAACATACATAGAATTAATAAAGCATAGAATTACATTTACATAATTAAATAATATCATACAATTGCTAATTAATATTTACTAATATTATTCAAAAATTACAAAAAAAGCCACCGTTGGGCCCATTAAAGGACCCAATAGTGGCCCACATGTCACGAAAATTGAAAAAACAAAAAACAAAAAATCCACTTCTTTGGGCCATTGGAGGGCCCAAAGAATGCCCAAACAATCACGGCGGTGGGGCGCGCTAGGGCAGCATGCGCTGCTGCCCCACCGCCCGAGGTCGCTGCCCCCCCGCCTTGAACGGTGCCCCCACCGCCGCCACGGCCATACCGCCGGCACCATTGCGCCACCACGCGCCCCCACCGCCACCACGCAGCCCCACCACCACGCGCCCGCCGCCACCTCCCCCCCCGCTGCCCGCCGCCGCCATGCCGCCACCGCCGCCACCAAAGAAGCCGCCGCGGCGAGCCACCGCCGCCGCCACGAGGGTCAAGAAGAAGGCCCTCACCACTTGACGATGCGCTGGACGACGGAGAGCTCGAGCTGGGGGCCGATTTCGACGGTGGCGCGGAGTTACTCGTCGTCGGCAGGGTCGAAGTCGGCGGCGGGGACGCGGAACGCGTCGGTGGCGGCGCAGAAGTCATCGGATGTGGCACAAAAGTCGTCGGACAGTGGCGCTCTCGATTTTGGCAGCCTGGCGATATAATCACCTCGATATAGGATACAGTGATTTCTGCACACGTAGATCTTCTGGACACCCATAGTAAGCAGACTGATTAGCTTCTTTGCATAGTACGTGTTAGCAGGCACTTTGTTCTCCTTTGAAAGCATATCTCCGAGAGTACTCAATAATGCATCGAAGCTGGCATCGGACCATCCATATCTAGCTTTCAATATCAACAATTTAAGCACAGACCGTAATGTCGTGAACTCTTTGGTACAACCTTTAGTCTCATCGTACAATGGCTCTGCTGCTGCCTTCTCTAAGACCTCCATACCTTTCATGAAGAACATTGATGGATCCGTATGACGACGCAATAGTGCAACCATGAATTCAGCGTCTTCATCCACCATTTGAGTTCTGTTGTCCTTGGTTCCTCCAACATTTGCATCATCATGAACATCAGGCACAACATGTTTACTCTGCTGGGGACAATAGTGATGTATCTCGTGTGCGAACTGGCATACATCGTCAACAAGCATATCTGGACCATTGGGGCCGATGTTCGTAGGGTTTCCAGCTGTATATGGTGTAGAGCTACCCTCTCCATGCTTTGTCCAAATCAAGTAATCTTTTATAAATCCTCGGCAGACTAGATGACCTATGATTGGTTTTGTGTCTTCAGAAACAACAAGATTTCTACAGTCTATGCAAGGACAATATATGTGCTTCGTTTATGTTCTCAGAGCATGGTTTTTGGCAGCATGGATAAACCCATGAACCTCAGATATGTATGATGGATATACTCTTTCTAAGTTATACAGCTAGAATGCTCTGTCCATCGTTACCTGTTAAAAAGTTTAATAGATTTATATATTGTAATCACTAAAAAGGAGACATGAATATTTTGTGATATTAATTAACTAACCTTTGGATGATCAAGTACACTCGTTCAAAGGACTATAGATGAAAATTCGCTTGTATATTTCTAAAATAGTACACGTTCGGGCTAAATTACATGTAGTTAAAAGAATTAATTAAATAAATATGCCTCTCAATAATAACTAAAGCAACACTAATTAATGAAACACTAATTAAAGAATCACTAATACTTAATTAAACAAAACATAATAAAATAATTAAAGCATCAATTTATTAGATGAAACCCTAAAAACTAAAGCAAGACTAATTAATAAAACCCTAATTAAAGCCTCACCACTACTTAATTTAACAAAACATAACTAAATAATTAAACAAAAACTAATTTGAAGCATCAATATCTAGAAAAAACCTAAATAACTAAAACTAGATTAATTAATGAAAACCTAACTAAAAGCATCACTACTAGCTAATTAAACTAAACATATCTAAATAATTAAATAAGAGTAACTAATAAAACTCTAAAGGTTAAACCCTAGATAAAAAAGTGAAACCCTAGATAAAAGTGACTAGAATTATTGAAAAATTAAAAACCTAGCTACTCTTCTCTCTCTTGAGGTGAAACCCTAGATCTTAAAAGTGGCTAGGATTGAGCAAAAAAAGGTGAAAATGAGGCAAGAAACATATAAACTAACATTTTTTAGCTACCTCCTCTGAAGAAATTAGGATCAAAACCTCTCCCCTTGTATTTGGTCAAATCTGGACCTCCAAAGCTCCTCCCATGGAAGAAATGCTCGAGCTACAGTTCTGTTGGTTCTGGTGGAGAGGAAGAAGGGGGTATATATAGGAGAAGCTCACCATAGGCAGTTTACGTAAGGGAACCGCCTGTGAAAATAGTGTCATTTTTCATAGGCGGTTTTCTTAGTAAACCGCCAGTGTAAATGTCACAATTTACACTGGTGGTTCTCTTAAGAAACCGCCAGTGTTGATCTTTTTTCACTGGTGGTTCTAAAGCTGGGGACCTGTTGGTATTTCTTAACGCAATACGAAAGAATCCGCAAGCGCACGGAATTACCGTCGTAGCACTTTCACCCGGAAGTATTCAGGGTATCGTATTTCCACGAGGAACGGAGGTATTTCTTCTAACTAGCTCGTCCAAGGACCACACAAGGGTAGAGTTGGAAAGGGGTAGCGAGGTTCTTCTACGATTTAGGATCTCTACACGGAGATAACCTTGCTTACTACACTCTTGCTTCGGGCACCGGATCGCACCTAGTCTGCTAGGTGATGCCGGCCTATAACTCTACGCCACACCCGAACGTGGGGGGATGCAAGGGATGCTAGGGCTGTCACCACCTAGTACCATCCCCTCACCCGTGGAGTGTGAGGCAAACGACGGCAGCCTCTAGCCTAGACACCATGTCTACGCTATCGACTACTACTCTAGCGTCGCGCAGGACGATCCGTCTTTATCAGGGACCCTCTACTAGAGCATCCGCTACTAAGGCAAGTAACAGACAACGAACCCACAAGAATGTAATGCACAAGATAACACGAATAGAGACTCATCACGGTAGTCGAACACGAACCCTATACTCCAAGTAGTACGTGGCCGTAGAGGTACACGTTGAGAGGAAGCCGACACGTCCGGCACTCCACCTCCTCAACCCGGAGACACCGGATCCGAGACAAGAGACGGCAGACACGCCCGAACCTCCTCTACTTTCCCTCTCTCACTTCCTATACTACAAACAGCTAGGCTAGCTAGGGCCTAGGCCTAGGGCCTAGGCCCCTATGAAGGAGAGCTCTTGTGTGCTCTTGCCCCTTGGAGGTTGCTTGATTGGTTGATGAAATGAGGAGAGGGGGAGGCCTCCTTTTATATGTGAGGTGGAGGGGGTTCTTTGTAAGATTCCACCCAAACTGACCTTTCCTGGTACATTGAACCTGGACGCCCATGCAAACCGACTTTGGGAAGGCGGTGGGAAGCAACCGACCAAAGCTCGGACTGATTGGGCCTTCTGGTGGTGCGCCCGCACCAGGGTGCGGCCGCACCCTAGTGGGCTCCAATCAGGCCCATCTTTGGTGAGCGCATCGGCCTCATCGTTAGCTTTCCGAAAAGTCTTGGATCACTGAAAATGGAGTTCGGATGCATCCTGGGCGTCCAATTTACCGAGGACTGCTCCTGCAGCCCGGACTGGATTTGAGACTTGTTCGGGCTTTCTCTTTTTGGGCTCATGCTTGGTGTTTGTATCTATGTTTTGGGATCCAGGTATTTTGGTGACTGGGCCACTCATTCTTTGAGCCTTTTGTGCATATTTTGTAGCCCTTTATGTGTATATTTCCATGAATTTCGGGCATGTCCTGCTGCAAGTGGTAGATCATCAAAACTTATGGAACTGATTAGTTATAAGCCCTAACTCTAAGTTTCGTGATCATGTATGTTTATTTTATGTGAGTGTTAGCGGTTAATGTTTATGAGTTAAGGATCGCCAACAGGACCCTGTGTTGATTTTCAGTGGCGTGTCTAAACTACAGCCGCCTGTAAAAATGGATGCCCACCATCAACACAAATACTCTGTGTACTAGTTATAGAGTTTAGAGCGTTGTATATTACTCGATAGGAGGTAATACTTCAGACATATCTACCATCTCAAAAAAAAACTTCAGACTAATTAAGCCTTTAATTTTTTTCTAGACCTTTTAAATTAATTAATTGACATAAAAAAGAAAAAATCATCAAATCCCTAATACTACCACAAATGGAATATCTTTGAACGGCACCAAAGAAATGTCATTAATAAAGAAATGGCCTTTGGTTCCAAAGTCCTGATTGTGTTAGATTTTGGACTAATGTGATGAGCACTAGTCCCGAGTATAAATTTTATGAGCATCTTATCTTGGTAACACCAATCTAAACTAAAAGTTATCTAGTCCAGGTTGGTTGTCCTCCAACCTTTAATCTTAGCTTATAGCACCTGAAAGCATCTAGGCCCCTAGTGGGTTTCGGTCGTGTGTTTTGCAAAAACCGTTTGAGTTAAATCACGATAATAGTGATTGATTGGGCGATCAATGGTATTCATGCCCCGACGATCAAAATCATTTTTGATTTTCATAAGATGGATGACAAGGTTAAGGACGGCTAGTTCTAAGTGTCGATTGGAGTTGGAGAGGCACTTAGAGTCTTAGAGTAGCTAGGACTTTATTTTTATCATTGGCCGTACTATTAAGGGGGTTTGAATGGGTAGCTTGACCTAGATGAGTCTAGTGAGTTAGGTGTGGTGCACACTTGTTCATTCTAGACTTAGGCATCCCTAGAGTTAGCCTAAAGATCAGCATACTCGAAGCCACGTGAGAGGTCGCGAAAAAGAAAGTGAAATGAGCCGTTTTGGCTCGTACGGACACTGGCATCTAATAGACTGGACGCGTTCGGTTAGTGTATATAGGGTGCCGGAATGACCGTACTCTTCCTCTGGCAGTTGACCGGATGCTCCGGTGCCACTAGACTCTGGACCGGACGCTGGTCAGCACCGACCGGACGCTGGGGTCAGAGCGTCCGGTCACTAATCAGAGAGGTCAAAAACGTGCAAAAGTTGACCAAACACGTCCGGTCACCGTGGACCGACTCTGACACGCGTCTGGTCAGACTGATGTCCAGCAGGTACATATAGCCATTGGCTACTGACCGGATGCGTCCAGTCAACTCGACGGACGCGTCCGGTCGACCTTTAAACAGCCTAAAATACCTCTTCGTGTGGAGGTTTGTGTGGGGATATATATACTCCCTTACCTCATTCAACTGAGATCTCTTTGCTTATTTCTACTACTGAAGAACACCTTTTGAGTGCTTGAGAGTGCAAGAGCCCTAGTGAGGTTGAGAGATGTTCTAATCTATTGCTGAGGACCTCATTAGTGGAAAGAGAGTAGCAAGTGTGCATCCACTTATATTATTGGGCTAGTCTTGGTCAAGTGAGAGTTCTTGCTTATTACTCTTGGTGATCGGCACCACCTAGACGGCTTGGTGATGATTGGGAGCATGGTGATCATCCGGTGGCGATTGTGGATGGCCCATCTCATCTTGTAAGCAGTTTTGGGGATTCACCGCGTTGATGTGACGAAGAATCATCCCGTAGAGCACTTGATCCTTGCGTGGATCAAGGGGGAGTTATACCCTTGCGCCGGTGCTCCAACGAGGACTAGTGGAGAGTGTCGACTCTCTGATACATCAGAAAAACATCGCCGCGTTCCTCTCCCTCTTTATTTTGAGCATTTACTTTCCCGTAACTGCTTCATATCTTTACATTGATAGATAGAGTAGGGTTGGAACCTAAGGAGCATAACTTTTCTGTCTTGGTCATAGAACACACACTTAGGCATTAGTGGTGAAATGGGCCAAGCGATAGGCTTTTATCGTTGCGATTAAATTTAGAAAAGCCCAATTCACCTCTCCTCTTGAGCATTTTGATCCTTTCAGCACCAACCGAACACTTGGACTAAAGGTCTCCCGCGAGTCAAAGGTCTTTAATCACTAGAAGAAAGGTGAATATAGCCTATAAAAATCTCTACAACAATATTAAACTAAAGGATTAGTAACAAATAAGGTAATTAAAACTTTTACAATAGCCTACTCAAAATACAAGCTATGCACCCAACAATTCTAGTTTGCTATAATTTTTATGTCACTCAATAGGCTAGGTTGCTACTTCTACCACAGTGAGAAAGCTATCAAGCAACACAACTAAGCTACACTTGCTAACAAGCAACGTCTACACAAGATAATTAAAAATGTAATACAAAAGAGGTAGAGAGGGTTATACTGAGCCAGACAAGTGATCAACCACAATATGATGAATACCATGAAATCTGAGATAAATCAATCATAATGAAGTCCAATACTGACACAATGATTTATCTCGAGGTTCACTTGCTTGTGGGCAAGCTACGTTCTTATTGTAGCAATAGACCCACTTGGAGGTTCATACGCTAATAAGCCTCACACGCCTAACCCGCACTCAGGTGCCACATAACCAATACAAGATGAGGATCCACAAGCTATGAGCAATCCACTAAAGATGTCTTTCGTGATCTTCCATGGGGAAGCCTCAAGAACCCCTCACAAATCACTGAGAAGTGGCCACGAACAATCAGCAACTCCTGCCAACACTTCTCTGCTGCTCCAAGCTATCTAGGTGGTTGCAACAATCACTACTACCAGTAGATGCTATAACATTAACCAAATGCACTAGAATCACTCCTAATCTTACTAGATTGATGAATAAATGATGGAGATAAGTGGGAGGCGTTTGGCTTAACTCATAAGGATGTATCAGTCATCAAAATGTCCAAGAGAGTGAGCCCAAGCCGACCAACACCTCACATACCCGTTGGGGCTCAAAACCACGTGTATTGCCGTAACACCAACACCTCACATACTGCGTAATGACCAGACATGCTTGTCGGGTCAACCGAACATGTTTGGTCACTTTAATCACCACGTGTATTGCCGTTTGAATCTAAACATTCACGCCCAATGGTTAGCAACACTCATGCGCTTCACCACTTGCACAGGACGTGTCTGCTAGAACAACCGGACACGCCAACAATGATGTCCGCTCGCTACCTAGAGAGCTCCAGAACATGAAAATTTTGACCGGACATGTCCGATCAGTATTGACCGGACTCCTAGTCCCTATGTCAGCGGAAGTCGGCATGACTGGACTCCGCAACCTGCATGTTTGGTCGATCTCCTCGACCAGCGTCCGGTCGCAACTTAGAAAGCTCCTGAGCGGGCCCAAAATGACTAGACGTGTCCGTTCAACACTTAGTAGATGCGCCCCTCTAGGAACAATGCACTGGACACGTCTGGTCAAGTTGAGACCAAAGTTTGGTCACTCTTGTCTTTGCCAAAAATTGCTAAATCCTGCCTCGCAAGCTTGGCAGGAGGAAGAGACCCAAACACCTTTACCCTTGCTCTCATATGCCAACACCAAAGTGTCTCACCACTCATGCACGTGTGTTAGCATTTTCAAATCATTTTCATAGGTTAAGTTAGCTCACACTAGGTCCTAATACACATGCATAGTATTGAATCACCTAATGGCTCTTAGATGACCACATTAGCTTCGAGAACACTCCTTTTAATAATATGATATGACTATCTATCCTAAGCTTACTCACACCCACTTGGTGCCTTGAGTGGAAAAACAAAATTTTCTTATCAATTATAACTTTTTGTTGAGCCCATTTTGTTTTTTCTTTCTTTTTTCCAAGGTGTAGAGCACTTGATTACCATCTTTTGGAGTTCACCATCACCATGGTCTCCTCCTTGTCTCCATCACTTGACTTGGACCACCCTATCTTTGCTACACACACTTAGCCATATAGGATTAGTCCCAAAGGTTTCATCAATTATTCAAAACTAAACTAGGGCTTTCAATTAGGAGCACCCAGGACTTCAGTCACATGTGTAGTATTTTTGAGTTGGTTAGAAAGCTATGCGCGAAGCAAAAGGTCACGCAGGACTTAGTCACATGTAATGTGGGGTTAAAATGGTAAGGAAGTTATGCATGAGTCAAGAGGTCCTTGGCTCGAATCTCACATGCAGCAATTGAAAACGTCGTCAACTATAGAGCTGTATATCTCTTCAGGCTCTACAAGTTTGATATAAACATTGCCTTCATAGGATATCAGTATGCTGCATGCTAGCTTTGAAACTAACTAGACGTCTCAAGCTAAGTGCCAATATGCATTCTATAATGCAAAACACAAAATTGTACCCTTTTTTTATTAATGTACCAAGAAAAATGTATTTCATTTCATAAACATGTCAACGGAGCATTTATGTCTATAAATACAATGTCTAACTACCAACAATGAAATGAGTCCATCGTATCGACAGTCAAGAAATATGACTATAAACTGAACATTTTTTTCTTGGCGCCTACAACTATTTACTTGAGGTTTGCACCCAAGGAAACTAACACTTCCTGGGCGGTTTATAGTACATCTATGGAAATATGAATTACCTTTGGCTATTTCTAGTAACACTCAAATAAATATGAATTATCTTGGTGGTTTTAAATATGACATCAAAAAGAAATGTGGAAATACCTTAGCGGTTCAAGAAAATGTGGAATTACCTTGGTTGTTTAGATTATCACTTAGGAATATGCATTTCGAGATTTCATATGATCTCCAAAATAATGATATAAAGGTTCAATTTCACTTATCAAAGAAACGGCTTCCCCCGTATGCTCCCTTCTTTTTCCGTTAACATGTCCTTCATTTTTGGTCGAGAGGTGTGCTGGATTCGTGTAACCTAGAGTTGTGCGACCGAGTGGTTGTTGACTTGGTGTGATGGCTATGTTTGGGATGGAGCATGTATGGACATCGTACAAGGGTGGGAGGGACACCAAGGAACCGTGCTTACCATCATCTTATGCACGCCTTTACAAGGGTGGGAGGGACACCAAGGAACCGTGCTTACCATCATCTTGTGCGCGCCTTTACGTCCAACAGTGGAGCAGTCCTCTTCATCGTCTGCTAGGACAGGGGTACTGCTCTGCGGTGGCCAATGCCTTAGCTTGGCCGGCCTCCATGGATCCTGAAGGTTGCTGCGACGATGAAGATGTGTTGACGCTAGAATTGACCTAAGCAACACACCAGCAGGGGCTAGCACGCCCAAGAGGTTGCAAACCAACCTAGAACGCAGCAAGAACTCAGCGGAATCGATCGAACCGATCTAGAGACCGATAGGACCGATTTAGGGCACATTCTTCGCCGGCGAGGCTTCGGAACACACCTCGGGAAGACCCGTCGGAGGGATGCACGCGAAGGTTCTCCTAGGACCAGCAAGGCCGCCTAGGATGCCGCTGAAACTCGTCGAGAGTCGCAATGAACAGCAAGGTAGAGGTGAAACCGCCGAAACCCTAGTTGTGTAGGTGTTTTTGACGATTGGATAGATGGGATCTCAATCGGCCATGATCTCCTTGTTTATATAGGAGGGGGTGGTCTTATCCCAAAGGGAAACATCTTCAAAGCCCAATCTCCAAGTTTCCCACGTCCCAAAACTTACCCAAAACCGACTTAAAAACAAGTCGGTTCGGGATCCGGAAGTTAGATTCGAATGCAGACACTACCGGTAGTACCGGTCAGGATACACCGGTAGTACCGGTTAGGACTCACCGGTAGTACCGGTCTTACCGGTAGTACCGGTGAAAGACCGGTAGTACCGGTAGTTCATTTTTGCGCCAAACCCGATCAAGCTCCACCGGTAGTGCAAGTCTCCACCGGTAGTACCGATCCCTACCGGTAGTACCGGTGTAAGACCGGTAGTACCGGTAGTTCATTTTTGCGCCAAACCGCGCCAATCTCCGCCATCCACCGGTAGTACCGGTCTCGGACCGGTAGTATCGGTAGTTCATTTTGCGCAATCTTCCTGAGAGCATAACTCTTGTATCCGGACTCCAAATTGAACATTCTATATATGTTTTTCGACCATCTCGACGAGAGGAACGTGATGGCGCAGTCCGTTTTCACTTTTGACAACTTCACAAGAATGGACATTTTTGGTTGTCAACATATGCCCCCCCCGCTTTTGTGTGAATTATGAATGAATCTGAAAACACAAGAGAAAAAATCTGAATAGCGACGATGCCCATCCATCGGCTTTTCAAGATATAAAATATCTAAGGGCGATGTATACATCGGCCATTTTGTTCTAAGGGCGATACATGTATCGGCCATTGTTTGGAAAGCACTTAGGCTTCTTGCCAAACATTTGGAAAATACTTTTTCAAGTATCTTCCGTTTATTGCTCTCGGGAGACTTTCACCTTGCAATGTCTCTAACATATATGAATTTCCAAATATCACTTTGATCACTTTATAAGGACCTTCCCAGCTTGGTGACCACTTGCCAAACTTGTTGCTTTTCGATCCAATTGGTAGTATGGTTTTCCAAACCAACTCTCCAATTTGGAAAGATTTGCTTTTCACCTTCTTATTATATGCTTTGGCAACCCGAGCTTTATCTTTCTCAATCTCCTTAAGAGCCTTTAATCTTTTATCCGTCACCTCGTCGATATTATCCATCATCAAGTCACGATACATAACAGCAGATAGCTCATTTTGTTTAGCAAGTCTATATGCATCCAAATTCACTTCAACAGGTAACACGGCCTCTTGACCATATACTAACTCAAAAGGAGTAACTTTTATAGCACCATGCCTTGATATGCGATGTGCCCACAGAGCTTCAGACAGAACTTCATGCCACCTTCATGGATTATCCTCAATCTTCTTCTTGATGAGCTTGATCAAAGTCTTATTGCTAGACTCAGCTTGACCATTAGCTTGAGCATAGTATGGAGATGAATTGAGAAGCTTTATTTTAAATGATTCGGCAAACTCTCTTACTTCTTTAGATATAAAGGATGTCCCTTGATCCGTTGTCAATGTTTGAGGAATGCCGAATCTATGAATAATATGCTCAGTAATAAACTCAATCACCTTTTTATGTGTCATATTCTTCAACGGGACTGCCTCGGTCCACTTAGTAAAGTAATCTGTAGCAACCAAGACAAAGCGATGTCCCTTTGAAGATGGGGGATGAATTTGGCCAATGAAATCTAGCCCCCAACCACGAAAAGGCCATGGTTTGATTATAGGATGGAGCATTGCAGCAGGCACAAGCTGAATATTACCAAACTTTTGACACTCCTCACACCCCTTGTAGTACCGAAAACAATCGGCCATCATGGTAGGCCAATAGAAACCGGCCCGACGTAACAACCATTTCATCTTTGGAGCCGATTGATGCGTACCACAAATGCCTTCATGGACTTCTCCCATAGCCACTTTTGCTTGATCAGTTCCCAAACACTTAAGCAACAAGTCTTCGGCAGTTCGCCGGTAAAGCTCACCATTATGCAGAGTGTACTTGAATGCACTCCGCCGAACACTTTTGTCAACTTTCGAGTTGGGATCCTGCAAATATTTTAACAAAAAAGTTCTCCAATCTCCCGAATCGGTCACATCATCACTAGGATGTGGACTGGACCGATTTGGAGCTTGATCGAGCGGCATGGCCGAGCCAACCTCAGGGAAGTCAGCTAGGCCGACTTGATTAGTCGGCTTAGCCGACTTGGAGGCCAGGCTGCCTCCTAGCGAAGAATCGGTTAAGCCGGCTAGGCGAGCTGGCTTAGCCGACTGGCCGGCTTGGCCAACTCCTAGAGTCGGCTCAGCCGGTTCTAGAGCACCTGCACAGAAAAAGTTTGAATCTTGATACATCGGTCCTTCTTGAACATGAAAATAATACTCCTTGATAGCAAGACCCGATGCTTGTTGAGCTAGTAAGTTAGCCAAAAAATTTGCATGTCTTGAATATGCCGAATCTGAAATTCGGCAAATGTAGCAATAAAATCAAGGCACTTATCACGACGCTCATTTAGTGATCCATCTAAGCATTGAAAGTCACCAAAGAACTTGTTGTACTACTAGTAAGGAATCACCATAGGCTACAACATGCTTTACATCCATAGAAGACAACATTATCAAGCCGAACAAGAGAGCTTCATATTCGGCTTGATTATTAGTACAATGAAAATCTAATCGGCTTGATAATTTAATTTCAGCATTGCTGGGGGAAACAAGAACAATGCCTACACCTTGGCCATCTTTACAAACCGATCCATCAAAATAAAGCTTCCATGGAGTAATAGTAAGGTAATCAATCTCATTTTCTAGATCTATACCATGCTCAACAATAAAATCAGCAAGGACTTGCCCCTTTATGGCTCTTAATGGCTCAAAAGTCAAGTCATATTCAATTAATGCGTATGCCCATTTGCCTATCCTTCCGCTAAGGATCGGCCGATATAACATATGTTTGATTACATCGGCTCGCGGCAAGCAACTACACATGTACTAGATAATAAATAGTGTCTTATCTTAGCACAAGCATAGTATAATGATAAACACAACTTTTCAATATAGGCATACCTTGTCTCGGGATCAAGAAGACGACGACCAATGTAAGCAATCACATACTCTTTACCTTCATCCTCTTGAGTCAAAACAGCCCCGATTACTCTTTCTTCGGCAAAGAATATACAATTTGAATGGAACTCCTCTTCTTGGTGCACGAAGAATCGGGCGGTGTAGACAAATATTCCTTTATCTTTTTAAAAGCTTCTTGCTGCTTTGCCCCCAAGTAAATTCAGATTCATCTTTCATTCTCAATATGGGGGTAAAAGGAATAATCTTCCCGACAAGTTGGCAATAAACCTTCTTAAGTAGTTCACCTTCCCTAAGAATTTTTGTAAATCCTTCTTACATGTTGGAGGCTGAACTTTCTTGATCTTTTCTATTCGTTTTGGATCAATCTCTATGCCTTTATCATGGATAATGAAGCCTAGAAACTTTCCAAATTTATACACCAAAAAAAGCACACTTGAGTGGATTCATCTTAAGCCCATAGCGGCGCATCCTTTCAAAAAGCAAGTCGCAAATCGGCTAAATGAGAAACTCGAGAAGCCGATTTAACAACAATATCATCAATATAAACTTCCACAATCACACCAAGCAAATCATGGAAGATCAAATTCATAGCGCGTTGATAAGTAGCACCAAAGCATTCTTTAATCCAAATGTCATCACAACCCACTCAAACAAGCCAACAAACCCAAGACATATGAAGGCCGTTTTAGAAATATCATCTTCGCCATGAATATTTGATTGTAACCAAAGCATTACCATCAAGAAAACTAAGCACATTATGTCCCGAAGCATCATTGATAAGCATATCGGCTATAGGCATAGGATACTCATCTTTCAAGGTAGCTCTATTGAGATCTTTGAAATCAATACAAACTCGGATCTTGCCTGAATCCTTCTTTTCAACAGCACAATATTAGAGACCCAATTTGCATACCGCATGGACGTATAAACCCCGCCCAACAACCAATTAATCTCTTCTTTAATCCGGTCGTATATAGCAGAATTAAAGCGTCGGGGATGTTGTTTGTGAGGCCTGAATCCATCCTGATGGGGAGCCGATGCTCAACTAGCTCACGGCTCAATCCAGGCATCTCTTTGTAATTCCATGCAAAACAATCAAAGATATTCCTTGAGAAGCGCGATTAAGTTAGATTTATAATCGGATTCTAAGTTCTTATTAACAAACGTCGGCCGAGGCATAGAACCATCCCCAATGTCAACTTGTTCCAAAGGGTCGGCCGACGTAAAAAACTTTGGCCCAACTTATTGAGCTCATCAAAATCATCAATAGCCTCACATGCATCGGTCCGAGAAGCCCGATACGCTCAACACGATGTTTTAAACCATTCTAAATTAGCATCCATTGATAAATTACATGATGATATTGAGCCGATTATCAATCGGCTTCAATGATACAGTACAAATCCCTCTTTAGTAACACTAATAAACTGAAAATCAGAAAGATCTCTACCGTAAAGAGAAGCAATACCATCATGCCCCCCGAAGCGAAGGAGCATCATCCGTAGCTACATAAGCCGATGAATCCGCATGTACCACCTCAATCTCATCACCGATCCACTGAATGAGACATTGATGCAAGCTAGAGGGAACACAACGATTGGCATGAATCCAATCATGCCCAAGTATCAAGTTATAGCTACCTTGGACGTCGGCGACGAAGAAAGCCGTAGCTAGAGTTTTGCTCCCAATAGTGAGCTCCATGGAAGCAACACCTCTAGCCGGAATAGGAGCTCCACCTCCAACACCAGTGATGGTCATGTTGGTCTTGATCAACTCCTCATCGGTGCCACCAAGCTTCTTGTAAAGCGTATATGGCATCAAGTTCACAATCGCCCCACTATCCACCAACATGCTGTGAACCGGTGTGCCATTGATATGGCCCTTCAAGTGCAAAGTGGCTTGAGATGGTTGACGGAATCTTCGTGGTTTCGAACACAAAGACTTTGCGTGGCAAAGTTGAATTCTCGTCGCCGTCGAATCATCCCCAACGATATAGTAATCAAGACAAATAAATAACATTAACTTCTCCCCTTTCCGGAGAAGGTTCGTAGTCCACCATCTCTTCATCGGGACTCGCTGAACCTCAATACCAACTAATGCAAAGAATGGTGGAGGCGAAATCACCGTAAGGTGCCTCGGAGATCTCCTGAGCCGTGGGGAGTCAGCTCGGCCGACTCAAAAGTCGGCTTGGCCGACTCTGGACTCTCCAGAGCAGCAGTCATAGTAAGAGCCGGCTTAGCTGACTCAAGAGTCGGCTTAACTGGCTCGCCTTCCTTTGGCACAGGCGCTGAAATAGCTGGCTGAGAGTTGCTGGCTAATTTGCTTTGTTTTGGCTTGAAGATTTCCTCCCTCATCTTCTCCAGCTTCTCTCTCTTTTATTGCTTGTGCCTTGCTCGCTGCAATTTGCGCCTTTGAGTTTTATCCAAGCCGGGAGGACACCACTTAGGTTGATTATATTTGGGGTCCACCTCAGCTTTCTTCTTCTTTTCAACTTCAACAACAAAGACTTGTCGTTTCACCTTGATCTGTCACTTTGGCCGGATTCTCAATCATAATCGGCTCATCATCCTTTATGATAGGAACTTCTGTAGATCCGATTACAATGGATGGAAGAGAATTGGGCTTTGGCATGGGGGCTTTAAGCATCTTTTCATCCCTGTTAGGCACATAAACCTGCTGCATTGGCGCCTTTCCTGTTTCCTATGGGGTCACAGTTCTTGAAGTAATTAGATGATCTTGATTACCAACGGTAGAGCTCGATTGACCGAAGTTCAATCGGCTAAACACAGATGGTTTGGCATAAGGAGCAGCAGGCACTCCCCATCCTTGTTTTTGTATCATGGGCGCTTGTGGAGGATATGGCACCCAAACTCCATAAGGTCCCCATTGTGGTGTAACAGGTGGTGGAATCGGAGGACCCCAACGAGACACATGAGGAGCAACTCTTTGTGGCGGTGTCGATGCGGATGTCATAACCAGTTGCTTTGCCTTCTCATCCTCTCGCTTGGGCGGAGTAGATTCTCTTTTTTTTAATGGCCGATTCTCAGAATCGGCCTTTTCCTTCTTGTACTTGGACATAAGCCTGTCGAAGGTGCATTGCCTTTTGACAAAGACGCCTTTGTTCTTCTTCTCATTGGTCTTCCAAGTACCTATCTCTGGCCTCTGTGGAACAAATGTGTGCAAAGTCTTGACCTCGGTCGGAGTGTCGCTGCCGACTGCCTGATCCGGCTTAGCCGGTTGGCCAGCTGCAGGAGGAGCCAAGTCGGCTTGGCCGACTCCGCGAGTCGGCCTAGCCGGCCTGTGCTGTGACGCCACCACTTCGAATGATCTTTGCTTGCTCAAATATTTATTCGACCCAGTAGTGATCTTGAGCTTGTTCCTGCCTTCTTCGTCTTTCTCAAGCACCACTTTGCGCCCCGAATTCACATTTGCATTCGGTGCTACACGTGGGTCGCCGATAATCACTTTCTTGCCTTGAGCTTTATCGGCTTGCTCTGGACGAATCAAAACAGCGGGATCCCCTTTCTCAACCACATAGGCAGGAAAAGGAGTCTTGTCAACCTGCATCTCAGTAAGACTCAATCGTCCCTCATTAAGGGCCGATTGGACCTGTCGACGGAAAACATTGCAATCATTAGTGGCATGAGAAAAAAAGAGTTATGAAATTTGCAATAAGCCCTTCTCTTCATCTCATCGGGTGATGGCAATGTATAGTTAATTCTAAGATAGCCGAATTTAAGCAATTCATCAAAAATTCGATCACACTTAGAAAAATCAAAAGTAAACTTCATATCCTCACCCCGATTCTTTTGAATTGGTTTGAGAGATGGGCAAGTGACTAGTTTATTAGGTGCTGGCCAAACAATTTCAGCGGCACAAAACTCACTATTTTCATTGTTCTCACCGTCCGAAAACTCCTCCAAAACATGAGTATTCGGTCGGTAAGACTTATGACCATCACGAGGTTCTTTAAGGCGTGATTCAACGGAAACAGCCCTCTCTAACAATTGATTAACACTTAGAAATTCATGATGCTCAAGTCTCTCCCTAATACTAGGAAGCAAGCCAAATAAACACAAATCAACTAAATCTCTATCGAAAAGCATTAAATGGAAACACCGGTTCTTAATGTCTTTGAAACGTTTAAAGAAATCAAGAACGGGCTCACTACGTCCTTGACGAACCGATGCAAGATGAGACAATCTAGTTTCTTGGACTCCATTATAAAAGTGATTATGAAACTTTTCTTCTAACTCAGCCCAAGAACTAATAGAACATGATGGCAAAGAAGTAAACCAAGCAAAAGCTGTACCAGTAAGTGATAAAGGGAAATAACGAACATTCATATGATCCATGGTACTAGCTTCACCCATTTGAGCCAAAAACATACCAACATGCTCCATTGTAGTTTTATTATCATCCCCACTAAATTTAACAAAATCCGGTACCTTCCAACCAACGGGTGCTCGCAAAAAATCAAAAGTAGAAGGGTACGGTTTGTGATATGCATGCCTAGCGGGTTTGATTTGCACACCTAAGCTACTCTCAAGAGATCTAGTCAAATCTTCTTTAAACCGATTCAAAGTAGCATTAAAATCGGTAGTAGGAAGAGTAGGACCTGCATTAAGAATAGGAATAGCACTAGGTGACACCGGGGGTTCGGAAGGACCGTATTTGCCCCCCGATGCTCTATTTGCTGCTGTCCTAGTATCGGTTTGCGTAAAAAAAGCCGAATTTTGGACATTAGCAGTCCCTCGAACCATAGCATTAGTTGTAGGAACATCGGTCCCATTGTTTCCAAACAATAAAGGGTCCGATGGCAATTTACTAGCCGCTGCATGATTACTTTGATTAGAATAATAATTCAATGGCATACCAAATTGGGGCTGCGGAACACCCGATTGATCATAATCGGTTGTTCGTCCTTCTAACTTATCCATACGATCACTAAGTATGCTAGCAAGATGTTGAATATTATTGTTATATACTTTTCTTTCATCTACTAGCATCTGAGCAAAATTGGCATGAGTAGGATATGGATCATCATAGATAGGAGGACTATTAGTTACCTCGGTTGCTTGAGCAACCGTTGTAGCGGGTGCGATAGAAGCGTCTGGTGTAGCCGTTGATGTAGAGGGAATCAATGCAGTGTAGTTAGGCTCCTTGTATTGAGTGACTTTGTCACGCCGATCTATAGTACAACTTTCCAAGAAAGCTTTGAGAACGGCGTTGACCTTGTCATCAACTTGTTTCCTTAGCTCTTCAGGAAGATCGTCAAGGGTGGGACGTCGGATGTTGCTTGTATCAACTTTTGAGAGATCACCGTCCCCTCCTTTGTCTTCCACGTCTCTGATTTCAGGCATGATGTGCGCTAGATTTGAAGAAAAGATCGGTTATTAGCAAACAACCGAATCAATCCTTCCCCAGCGGAGTCGCCAAAAAGTGTGTTGACGCTAGAATTGACCTAAGCAACACACCAGCAGGGGCTAGCACGCCCAAGAGGTTGCAAACCAACCTAGAACGCAGCAAGAACTCAGCGGAATCGATCGAACCGATCTAGAGACCGATAGGACCGATTTAGGGCACGTTCTTCGCCGGCGAGGCTTCGGAACACCCCTCGGGAAGACCCGTCGGAGGGATGCACGCGAAGGTTCTCCTAGGACCAGCAAGGCCGCCTAGGATGCCGCTGAAACTCGTCGAGAGTCGCAACGAACAGCAAGGCAGAGGTGAAACCGCCGAAACCCTAGTTGTGTAGGTGTTTTTGACGATTGGATAGATGGGATCTCAATCGGCCATGATCTCCTTGTTTATATAGGAGGGGGTGGTCTTATCCCAATAGGAAACATCTTCAAAGCCCAATCTCCAAGTTTCCCACGTCCAAAACTTACCCAAAATCGACTTAGAAACAAGTCGGTTCGGGATCCGGAAGTTAGATTCGGAACAGACACTACCGGTAGTACCGGTCAGGATACACCGGTAGTACCGGTCAGGACTCACCGGTAGTACCGGTCTTACCGGTAGTACCGGTAGTTCATTTTTGCGCCAAACACGATCAAGCTCCACCGGTAGTGCAAGTCTCCACCGGTAGTACCGATCCCTACCGGTAGTACCGGTGTAAGACCGGTAGTACCGGTAGCTCATTTTTGCGCCAAACCGCGCCAATCTCCACCGGTAGTTCATTTTGCGCAATCTTCCTGAGAGCATAACTCTTGTATCCGGACTCCAAATTGAACATTCTATATACGTTTTTCGACCATCTCGACGAGAGGAACGTGATGGCGCAGTCCGTTTTCACTTTTGACAACTTCACAAGAATGGACATTTTTGGTTGTCAACAAGATGTTGACATGAAAAAAATGTGGCACACTTAGTGCAAGGGCAAACATGAGGTCAACAGTGAGGGTAGGAGGTGATGGGATTGCGAGCAAATATTGAAGGACTCATTTCCATAGAGGGGCGTGAGGAATAAAAGCTCCGGAGGGAGCAGGGCAGCGAGGCAAAGTGGCCAAGGGACATTAGGACGATAAGAACTACGCCACTTTAGTTGTAGAGATAGAGGACGTGTTTGAGACTGCGACATGGTGCGGTATGAGCACGGAGACTACCGACTCAAGGTACACGAAACGTGAGGTTCAGTTCATTTTCGCGAATTTTACGTCGTGTGTGGTTGAAAGCGGTCGAAAGAATCATCGCAGCACGAAGGCTTCGGAGCCCAAACACGCCCACAGATTACTCTGGGAGGCTAAAATGTTGGAGTGCGATATGTGCTTGTATAGGTTCCTTGTAACGGAAACAATGCAGCAACTTCTCTGACAAGCAGCACGTGAATATTAGCTCTGCTTAGTTCCGTCGACCACCTAAATTCTGCATATCTCACCGCAGGTCGATGAGCTAAAAATTAATGCTCAACATTCGACCTAACAGACTGACATACAAATGAACACGGCCAAGATATCAAGTTTTCCAAAGGATTAGTGTTTCACTTCGAAGTTTAGTCTGAATTTACAGAAGACCATTCTTACTTTCTTAGGTCCATACAATATGTACAGCTAGTTACATAAGAGCCATAACCAGTATCAATTACCTGGAATGCATACTGGAATTCAGCTGGGCATCATCTTTATTTACACCATCCAGACACGCAACACTGTTAAAAGTTATAAGTTAAAAACAATAACAGATCCGCAAATTGACAATTTCAGGATAGAAAAACAGAGTTACACAAGTTTAGACTTTAACCTGTCAAGCCCAGTTCTTCCGCTTAGACCTCAGCCGCATCAGTTTGTCCTTCCATGATGCTGTTGAGAAGTCAACAGATAAAGCAATGAACCTTCGATAGAAGTACCACATCTAGGTTTAAACTAATGATAATTATTCTTCAAGATCAATGTGTTCCTTCTATTCACATAAGGTGATAAACATAACTCAACATGGTTACAAAGTAAAAGAAATATAATGTTTGTTCAGCATTCAGACAGTTTTGATAATACAACACTGGGTGGAGTCATTGTCAGATGCTCAAACTGGAGTTCTGGATGAATTGAATGAATCCATAAGAAGAATGTATGATTACCAGCATCCTTGTATCTCTCTTCAACGGCTGCAATGAGCATGTTCCTCACTAATCCAAACTCTTGAGCCTCCACACATGGCTGTCCATCAGGTCTAACAAAAATGCAAGTGTAACAAAAATTAACATGCAGATTCATAGAGTGGCATTCTGGATCTTAACTGCGAAGAATATCATGGACTAAGTCTAGTGCTTATCTAGAGTAGTTGGTGGCTGTGTCACCACCCTTATCTACTTTAGTTTTTACACTTTATTCCTTACTTGGCTCTCAACAAGATGCCTGCCATGGTTAATTGGCTTGATGAAATAGAAAACCCTTGCCCCAAATCTGAGATTTGTGTCCAACAGAATACACTCGAATATAAGAAAACACTTGATTGGATATATCAGTGAAAGGTCTAAGGTACATATTGATTCATCAGTGCCTCCTTGCCCTCACAAGTAACAAGGTAGAAGCAATAAGTTGCAGGGCAGAATAAACAACAAAGTTTCTTAGACCCAAGCAAAGTTTGATAATAGCTAACTATGCCTCAATGTAGACCCAAGCAAAGTTGGGGGCAGATCAATAAAAAAATATTAAAAAGAAATACTACAACTACTGTACAATTCTTACTCTCCTTCCAGAATACTCTCTCCATTCCAAATTATAAGACAGTTTTAATTTTTTAGATACGTATCGAATGCTATGCACATGGATATACACTATGTCTAGATACATGACAAAAAGAATGTATTTAGAAAAGCTAAAATGTCTTATACTTTGGAACAGAGTGATACCTGTCAAGCTCTGTAAATAAAAACCCATCTGATAGGCCAGCTGCTACTGCCATTCTTGCTGGCTCGACTGGTCTGATGCCATCACTGTATGCAAGACTTCTATGGACTTGTACAGGAACCTGTTCTTGCCAAGTGAAACAAAAATGACATAAATATGGAGAATAAATAAGTTTCACATGTATGCATGACAAATGAACCCACACTACATCAAAGGTTTCTCAAGATTGAAGCAAAACACAAATAAACAAGCAAATGTGCACACATTTACATGTCACTTTGGAGCACTAAGATAATAAATATATGAACACATTTACTAATCCTGCATGTTTCTTGCATTAACTATCTGGTGCACTTGTGACTTGTGAGTGTGGACTAGGATTGTTATTCATTTTGACAAAAAGTAAAAAGTGAAAATATATTCAGAAGCGTATCCTGACTAGAAGAATCTGAAAGGAGAACCATGTCAACACAGAGGAGTAGCCATTGACAAAATAAGAGAACTGCTCCCCACAAATAAGCATGTACTGAATTCTTCAATATGAAAAATAAAAATCAGAGTACTAAAAATTTAGCATGTAGCAAGGGCATCAACAGAAAATACCTTGCAGCGAACAGCAATATTTATGGCATCTGAAGGCCGAAGATCGAAGGTGATGCTGTCTGTAGGATCATCAATCTGCAGTGTAGGAGGGCTTCTACTTTAGAATATTATTAAGGTTAATGGTGTACCCACTGAAAAATATATTAGTTTGCTCTTACAGATTAGTCAACTAGATTTGTACCTTTGTTAAGTAAAGTTCAGCACAGTAGGCTTCTTGAATTCTTTTGTTTACCCGAACAAGTTTTACCTGAACCCCAAACCACCATCACGATAAGAGGGATAAGAAGATGAATTAAGTTAACTCTCCTTGACCAAGTAAGTATAACTTCTATAAATTCTTACAAATGAAGGTTACCTCATAGCCCATTTTATCAATCATTTCCTTGACAACTTGATATATGGTCGGTCGTGCCTATAACAGAAAGGTGTTATAGACTACAGCAAGCAGAATGGACAGTACCAAACAGTAGTATTAATAATAATAGAAGGTATTACAATGTGGACATTATGAATAGCTGCCATCAGAAGTACGCTTGGCATCTCCACTGAGAAAATTGAGAAGGTAGACATGCATTAATGACAATAAAGAATTCCTACTTCTGATTAACAAATCAAACTAAAAGATTTACGTACAAACAATGATTGGAAGTAATGTTTCGCTTCCATCTTCAATCCTCAAAACAATAGCTGGCTGGGGTGCACTCTCTGGAATATTTCTCCCTTGAGAATTGTTATGGACACATCGCAAGGTTTTCCCATCTCGCATCTTTATCACATATCCTTCCGATCCACTTCTCACCTCAACTGGAAAGAAAACCAAATTAACAAATTTTACCTTCAGAACAGGTACTTGAGACACATCAAAATACTAATGGTAACTAACTAGTAAATTAACTATCAGATATTCAAATTGTTTGCCATTAAATCGAT
This sequence comes from Chrysopogon serrulatus, assembly GCA_015844335.1. Taxonomy (NCBI): domain Eukaryota; kingdom Viridiplantae; phylum Streptophyta; class Magnoliopsida; order Poales; family Poaceae; genus Chrysopogon; species Chrysopogon serrulatus. The sequence goes on along the minus strand of JADLZL010003131.1, from coordinate 250,576 downwards.
ATAATTCAATTTGTGCTGAATTCAGACATGATTTTGATTCAAATCGTCAACTACAACTTGCATTTACTGAAGCAACTAACGTATGGTTGTCAACTGCAACTTGCATATACTGAAGCAACTAATGTATGGTACCAATAATATAATATATACGCTCAATAGTTTGCAACAGAGGCACAATATCAGTACAGTTACAAGATAAATTACAAAGCTGCATTGGAAAGCATTCAGATTTTTTCATTCACATAATAAGATACTTATGATAAACGAGTGGTACATGGAAAGTCAACCAACTGATCACATAGGAAAATTAAGTTCAGAATAGCAGATAAATAAAGCCTAAGTAAAACTTGAATGTAGCATGGCATTCTGCATATAAAAGCAGACCACCTTGTGTGAAGAATTACCTGCTTCTAATACAGTAGAATTAACATAATCTTCATCACTCTCGCTAAAGTTTCCTGCCATGTATCCATTGCCATCAGAAGACGAGCTGAAGCTACAGCATGGGCCTATGTTCTTCGTAGACGGTTGAGAGATGGGAGAAATGAATCTTGAAATGTTCCTGTATTTTGAAATGGCACCAAACAATGCAGTCCCAAGCTGCCCGGATTTGGTGAGGGAGTTGCTGATCAGCGCAGCAGCCGGCAGTTTGGCTTGCATTGCAGGACGGCATAGAACAGGTCCCTCCATCGCCATCAATCTGCCTACGTGGCAAAAATGGAACCGATAAATAAATATCGGTCACGGTGCCCACCCGGATAATGTTGCGGAGAAATAATCAAATGGCAGCGGAAGAAGTCAGAAATTGATTCTTGCCCTGCGCCTATGCTATAACTATCAGTTTTCAATTTCATGACACTGACATATCAACCTACAATCTGGATTCAGAAATAAGCTGGGTTGCACTCTGAAGCCTGACCCTTGATCCATAATTAAGTGCTGAACCTTATTTTGTAGCTTAACCCCAAAACGTAGGTAGCGTCGGATGCCTAAACACTTCTCTGCCGAATCAATCACCTAGACCTGATAGCTTCGCATATCATTGGTTGTTCCCCTATACCAAGTTAATGATTCATTGTTTCATAAAAATAAGTTAATGATTTATTGATTCGCACACTACTCTTCAAGTCCATCAGCGCCGATGTAAATAACACACATAACTGAACATTCGATTGCACTAAGGCCAAAGAGAAGGCATCCCCATGTTGGTGTCACACCATCCTCATGATGACAGTTATCCAGGAAGGAATCAACGGAAGGACAGGTGAAGCAACAATCATGCCCCCCCGATCCCCCTCGAGCGCACGAATTCTCATGATGACAGCTATCCCCCTTGTTTACAAAGAGAGCAGAAACCAAGATACCAACCAAGAATCCAAATCGAAACTCCACATCGAACAACGAACACTCACCCGCAGGAAACCAAATCCCCGTTACACGAAGAGGAGCGAGCAAGCCGTCGCTGCTCCAACAAACGGGGGGAGAAAAAGAGAAGAAACAAAAGAGTCCACGAAATGGGAAAAGAATCCCCAGAGAGTGAAAGGGAGCCGAAAGAATCGGATCGCAAACCGCGTCAAGAACAAGCCTGATTTGGAAAAGGCGCGAGGGAAGGGTCGGCTTTACCAGCAGCAATGGCCGCCGCTCCTTGGAACCGAAGGAAGCAGAGCACGAGCGCAACTTGAGAGGAGGAAGAGGGGAGAGGAGCGACCGCAGTGGAGGATTATTGTGTTTGTTTGGGTGGAAAAAGGAATAGAAAAGGAGTACCTTTCGCTTTATCTGGAAGAGAGCAGAATCATCAATCGGTGGGCGAACGACGGCAACCGAATGGTACCTCTAGCAGAAGTTACTCTTTTGCCCTCCTGCCTTTTTGCCTCCGTTTTGTTTATTTGTTCGGCGCCGTGGCAAGGTTGTGGGAAAGTTTGCGCTCATTTTAACTAGCACAAGCAATGAGATTCTTGCAAGGCTAGGAGATCTACTTTTGTTTATCTAGATCGGCAAAAAAAATCTTGCTTACAGAAACACAAGCAATAAGATTCTTGTAAGGCAATTTGACTCACCCAGACCAGCAAGAAAAATCTTGCTCATACAAAAATTAAAGACAGCTATATACCTCTAAAACTCTGTTCACTCTAATAGTTCAGCTAGGCGCCTTGCCACACGGTCTTGTACAAGGAATCCATGCAGCCTCGTAGTATCGCGCATGAATCACCACACACAGGTCATACATCTACGAGACTGCGAGTGCGACATATATCAATCGAGAATCCCTTTTACGTACGAAGATTCAAGTACAACATGAAATACGAATCTTTTTATTATTTATTCATACATCTACTACTTTCATCGAAACGAATCGATGGGGTAATCTATGGATAATATACATACAAAATTATCCAAAACATTTATGAAAGAGTATAATTTTATTTCCAAGTATTATTTTAACATTTATGTGTTGAATAGTTATCCCTCATTTGTGTTCTGGTATTAGGCTATCCGCACTCGTGGTACTCTAAATTCATCCTCTAAAAGGAATATCTGTCCTGGTCATCGAGATTCCGTCCTCTATACCACTTTCTTCCGCACCTCCATCCTTTATATCTCTACTCTATAACGAGTGGAACCCACGTGCCAAATTTTTTTAATATAAATCCCCCACCCCCTCTCTCTCTCTCCCTCCCTCCCCTCTCTCTCTCTCTCGGTTCCCTCCCAGGCGGCGCTCTCTCTCTCTCTCTCGGTTCCCTCCTAGGCAGCCTTGGCCTTCTGGCTCGGCCGCCGTCGTCGGCGAGCACGCCCAGCGGCGCTACTACTCAAGCTGGGTGGCCGGGCTCGGCTTCCTGGCCGGCGTGCCTGCCGCCGCTGCCGTTCAGCGGGGCTCGCGGGCGGGCGCGGGCGCACCAGCCGGTGGAGCGCCAGGCCGCGCTGGCGGAGCTCCGGCGTGCGAGCGCGTGGCCTGGGGGAGCTCCTGCGCCCGGAGCTCGCGGGCCGCCGAGGCGCCGCCGGGCAGGCTCGGAACGCCGGCCGTTGTGGCGCCCGGGTCGACGACTCAGCGGGGCGAAGCGAGCACGCTGGAGCAGTAAGCGGACGGAGGCAGCGGCGCGGCGGCGGTTTCCTCTCCGCGCGCCGCGGGGCGGTAGCGACCGCAGCGGCCCGCGGGCCCGCAGACGGCGGCGGCGAGTCGGGCGGGGCGGCGCGGCGGCCGTCAGGCGAGGAGCGCGCGGGGCCGGCCAGCTGCACGCGCGGGCGGCGGCCGGGACTCCGCGGCGGGCCGGGGCGAGCGTCGCCCGCCCTCCCTCCCGCTCCCTCCTCTCCGCGCTCCCTCCCTCACCGGAGGCGGTGCCGGCTTCTCACTCCGGCGGCGGCTCACTTCTCTCTCCTTCGCGTGGGGCCTCGCGCCACGCAGCGCTCCCGGACGAGCGCTACCACGCCTGGTTTGGCGGGCGGCGCGAGCGATTCCGGACGCCAGCTCAGCTTCCTGGAAGCCGGTGCGGCGTTTTTCATCCGGGGAAGCGCGTCCCGGATCGTTTTCCGGACACCAGTGCGGGTAGTCTTAGATCTCTGGTCAAAGGTGGCACGAGCGAGGAGGGCTTTCTCTCTCGGCTCATACTAGTACATAAATGCTTTTCAAAGACCAGAGATCTAACACATTTGTATAAACGTTTTTGAAAAATGCTAGTGCTAGTGGCGGATTTCTTAAGAAACCGCCCGTAGAAATACGATTTTTACTGACGGTTCCTTAAGAAAACTGTCGGTAAAATACATGATTTCTGTCAGTAGAAATACATGATTTCTAATGGCACATTTTTTAACGAACCGCCAGTAGAAATCGTATTTCTACTAATGGTTTCTTAAAAAATCCACCACTGGAAATAGTGTCAATTTCTACTGGTTGTTGTTAAGAGAAACCGTCTGTAAAAATAAAATGCTAATGTCAAGAGAAATGGTCTCTGTACTAATGTCATTTTCTATGCACTGAGGCCTTTTCCCATACTAGGCCTTTGAGACCCATCAATCTATTCATTAATGCATCGGAGTATACCTGTGAGATGGGTGCAGCCTTGGAGCTCCTAACTGTTAGAGGAATTAGTTAGGAGGTTAATTAGATTGTCATGACACTATTTTAGAAGTTTAACATACCCTATATTTGATACTCACATACCCTATATTTGATAGTCAATAGGTACATAATTTTTTTGAAACAGGATAGTAAGATTTTTGAGACAATATTCCTGAAAAACAAAGTATTTGACTATGTTTCACGTTTCTAACCGCTAAAGATCCGCTCATAAAATGTCACAGGGTCGTTTTCATTCTTGTGCAAAACCTGATACAACTAACGGAACACATAAATAGATGTATCGATTGGGACAAACGATAAATCAGGGAGAGGAAGTTTCTATGCAAGGAAAGAAAGCCAATACATTTTTAGATAAAATATAGAATTTTGGCGGTACAATTAGGGGTTGTTTGGATGGGAGGGGCAAATTTTTTGCCCTGTCCCATCGAATCTAGTTACACACCATGGAGTATTAAATGTAGTCAAAAAAATAACTAATTGCATAGATTGTGATAACTTCAAGAAATGAATCTTTTAAGCCTATTTAGTCCATGAGTTGACAATGTGCTGCTACAGTAAACATTTGCTAATGACAGATTAATTATACATAAAAAAAATTTATCTCGTGATTTCCCTGACGAGCTCTGTAATTTATTTTTTATTAGTATTTAAAATCCCCTCCCGACATCCCTCCGACATTCCGATGTGACACAGGCAGAATTTTTTCCACACCATCCAAACACCCCCCTAAGTAATTAAGCCGATGGACATGACAATTTGAAATACCACTTTTTACGAGGGAATCATCACCAGACCAGCAGGAGCAAGCAAGCATGGTCAGGACGAGGAGCACCCGCACGCACAGGGGGCAAAGGCGTCAGTCAAGGCGGCATGAGCATTGAGCCTCTAGAAGCCCTCGGCGGCTCAACGTAATCAGCGCCGTTGTTGCCTTGCGTGCTCAAGCGCTCAGTGCTCACGCTGTCACGCGCGCACACCCCAAATTGCTTCCGCATAACCGCATCCTCCGTGGCAAGGGATCAGGAGAAAAGGAAGCGTGCCCTTCCCGTGCTTGCGCACTGTGGCGGTATTTTTGGGCCTAATTGGTTGGTAACTAAAATTTATAGCGTCAAAGATTTGGCAAGCTATAATTTTAACTAATGATTGGTTGGCTACTAAAATTTACCAACTATTTACATTTAGCTTGCTAAATCTTTGGTAACTTTCTTGTCTAAGTATGATAAATTTTAGTTGCCAATCAATCAGCTCTTCGTCCTGCGCACCGATGGCCTGGCCGCCTCGCGTGTCACTATCGCTAGGCTTGCCGAGTCTTGGAGAAGGTGCCGTGGAATTTTGGAACTGCCGTTGTTCAGTTGCAACTTTCTCCACTCTCTCTCCATCACATCAATTTCTACCCGTATGTATGGAGCATTAAATATTAGTAAAAAAATAACTAATTATACGGTTTAGTTGTAAATCACGAGATAAATCTTTTGAGTCTAGTTAGATCACGATTGGATAATATTTATCAAATACAAATAAAATCTTCTGATCTGAGAGAATGCAAGTTTTTCACGACCTGAACAAGGCCAAAGGCCTGCGGACAGACGAGGCAGGGGCGGAGCAGTGCAGACTGCAGAGCAAGTGCCGACCGCCGACAGAAGGACGCGTGTGGACGACTGGTCCGCCCCGCATACTCATATGCTGTGGATGTGGATGTGGATTGGATAAGGTTGGCTGGTTTGGTTTCCCTTGCATTCCAGCACCACCCTCTCTTTCTTTCTTTTCCCCCCACTTGCTCCTGTTCTTGATATTTTTTTTCCTTTTTTCTTCCGTGCCTTTGCGGCTTGGCGCCTTTTTCCCATTGAGCCGTTACTGCCAGCGTCAAATGTCAGACTTCGCTTTCCGTGGCCAGACGAGGACATGAATTAAACCATAATACTCTATTCATCATAAAAAGTTTATTGATTTAGGTATTTGTGTCATAAATTTAATTTGATTTATAGAAATATATTTAAATTTTATATTTTTAAAATATATTTATTAAAAAATAGATTTAAAGATTTTTCGATGATACTAATTATGTATAATAGATATTAATATCTTTAAATATATATATTTAGTCAAAGTTATTTCTCGAAAAGTGAAATGTGACTATTTTTTTCTAGTGGACTGTCTTAAATTTTTATACATTTTTGTTCCCGATCTGACATACTCCTACTTGGTAACTCTAAAGCCCACAATTACAAAGTACTCCCTCCGTCCCAGATTAGAAGACGTCCGGACATTCACCAACGTAGATGCAAAAAGACCCTGGCACCCCTATTGGAATCTTACATGACGAATGTCTGGAGCAGCAGCAGGCATCTTGGGAGCAGCTCCGGCTTGGACCCTCCACTCTCACGGCGTCTGTTTCTTTTCGTTTTTTATTCATAGTGGACGACAGGATTGACATGAGTTGATGGATGACCGGTGCTATGCTCTGCTGGAGTAGGAGCTACCGAGGCTAAAACGTCTTCCTTTCCGATACTTTTTTTAAAAGCTAGGACGTCTTCTAATCTGGGACGGAGGGAGTATTGTTTTAGGAAAAATTGATACCCAAAAATCCAAAAGGAGAAAAATACAAACGTGATTCCATCATCTCATGCATCTATCGGGAAAACTGATGGATCACCAGTTTATCACACCCACCAGTGGATTCGAGGTGCTCTCTCTCAGGCTCAGGCTAATTGGTTGTCACCGTTCAATGCGTGGATCATGCAGTGGCCCAACGTTCTCCTTGTTTAATATAGTTTATTTAAAGATGTGTGTCGTGTGGTTCATTACTTGGTATTGCAATGGTGTGGCGGCGCCACGTCGGCGCCTTGCATGGTCTATCAACGCAGTGATCCATTTATTGCTAGATAGTAGTTAGTTATCACTACTACAGAATTGCATATTAGTGGCGGTTCAAAACCCCCCTTCACAGGCAGATTTTAAACCGCCACAACCAAAATGCCAGTGATGGGGGTAGCCATCAGTGGCGGTTCTTAGCAACCGCCACTGATGGCTACCCTATCAGTGGCGGTTCTGAACTCCATCTTCACTGGCGGTTCTAAACCTCAACCGCCACGTGTTTACTTTCTCAACAGTGGCGGTTGTATACATGAACAGCCACTGTTGCCATTCATCAACACTGGCGGTTGAAGTATTCAACCGCCAGTGTTGGTGGAGTGAACATTGGCGGTTTTAACTGCCAACCAGCAGCCATTGATCACTAACACATCACTAACGGTTCCAAATAAGGTGGCAGTGATGGTTTCTATTTTTTTTATTTTTATATTTGCCACGATGTTGCGATATTGTAAACTAAACACATCGAGATTACGATTACATCAAAATTATACTAATTAAAATATTACATAGAAATTGTACTACTTAGAGTATTGCAATACATCGAGAATCCTATTACACACAAATGTTGAATTTGAACTGTAGAACTTAAAGACAAAAATATTAAACTAGCCTTTCTTGTTGGTCCTTTGGATAGTTATGCTTGTACTTCTTAGCCTTTACGATTGAGAAGCATCCTTGTTTGTTAACTACCTCGTAGTAAATGAATCTTGCTATCTCCCCACTCAGTCCACAGATCTCAAAGTCCAACAACTTATTGTGGCCAAACTTCTTGCACTGTAAGCAACATGTTAGTTTACATCATTTGAAGACGAATTAGTGGATTCTTTTTTTAGTGCGAAGCATACATAAGTGTTCCCACCCATCGAATCTTTTGAAGCAGGCACCCTGGTAGAGGTTCACCTGACGATGGCATGCATCCCATGTTGTGTAAATCCCCGGATTGCGCCCAACCCAAACTACATAGTGTGCCATGGTTGCCTATATCCATTCAAGCAATTAAGTTGTTATAGACTAAGCAAACTAAGGGAATATTTCAATGCCAAAAAGTAAAGTTGATCTACATTTAGTTTGTACATTTTATATCTAACTCATAATACTCCACTACAGCAGCTAGCTAAACAAATGTTTGAATTACAAATTCCAAACTAGCTAAACAAATGTTTCAATTATAAATTCCAAAATAGCTAACTCATGTATTTGAAACAATCCAACTTGAACATCCATATTTAAGTTTCTACGTAGACAAAAATCATTCTCAGATTAAATATGTTTGAAGAAAGCATATATAAGGCATTGAACATGAAATATTGTTATACAAAACAGCAAACAACTTGCTGTTGCCTAAGGGGCATTTCGCTGAATACCTTGTGTGCACGAGTAGGGAGTGCTCACCCCGGTGGCGGTGTACCTGGCGTCCGTGCGCTCCAAGTCTTCGGTGACGAGCTGCAGGGAGTCGAGGAGATGCCAGGCATCGAGGTGGTGGTCGTCGGCTAGGGGGTGGTCGGCGTCGAGGTGATGCGGGCGCGCATGGGCGGCTCGGGGCGCACGGCCGGCTCGGGGGGGCGCGGGAAGCAGGGCTCACACGGGAGCCAGGGGCGTGCGCAGCGGGGACGTCGGCGGTGCAGCTCCCTTAGCGCTTGCGCAGCACTCCCGTCGGCGTCGCAGCACGTAACGGCGGAACGGGCCGGCGGCGATGCCGATGGCGGCTTCCGTGGCGGGGAGGGGAGGGCGTTGGAGCTCGGCCTCGGTTGCGCCACGCCGTGGGCCGCAGTGGGGGAGGATGGCGCCGAGGCATCTCCCCGGCGTCGAGGTGGAAGTGACTGGGGCGGGCGCGGTGTGGCAGAGGCCGAAGGCCAATGCCCGCCCGTGACCGCCCCAAATTTATATTGAGGGCATCACCGGCGGTTGAAACGAACCAACCGCCATCGATGCGGATGAATCGATGGCGGGTGGCTTTGGAACCGCCATCGAAGCTTCGATGGCGGTTCTAAACCCAAACCGGTTTTCATTTAGAACCGCCACCGATTAAAAAAAAAAAAAAAGGTGCTCCCGAGGGGCGGGAGAGTCATTCGAACTCGGGGCGTCCCGAGTTAGAGGGAAGAGACTTAACCAATTGAGCTATGAATGAATATCGATAAATATAAAATAATTTTCTTTTGTCGTGGATAAAACAACACTGGCATGATGTTCCTCATTTTTTTTGTTTTTCATTGGATTAAATCTGTTGCTCAAAATTATAGTAGGTTTTCTCCCTCATACTAACTCTAAATCTGGTAATTTTTTCCCTACATTCGTATAAAATAATGCTCTATTATGTGGTTCATTTGATATTAGCATTGGACTTGAATTGGAAAGATTTAAATTTCAATTTTAAATACTGCCATGTTTAGATGATATTATTAAGTAATATTTGACCCCAAATGAAAATGTCATAGAAACATTAATTGTAGGTCCCATTAAGATGTGCAACTTTTATTCTTACAAGTTTTCCATTTGACCTAATTTTGACATACTAAATGTTTGATTTTGAAAGTACACTTGTTAGGACTAAAATTTGGGGCATTAGTTGCCCTCAAATTTGAAAGTGGTGAACATCAAAGTTGCATAACTCATCATTATCTACAACTTTTATTTTGGTCGTACCCTCATTTGAGCAATTTTAAATACATGTTATTCACAAAATCCACAATCAAACACAAAGTATATGGACTATGTGTGAGATTGTGGATTTTGTGAACAACATGCTGTATGAAACGATGGCACTTTTTCGTCCACAAACACAATACTGTTAACGTTCTTTTAGAAAACACAAAAAACCAAAAAAATTGCTGTTTGGAGAGTCAACCTCGGACCTTGCACTTAGCAATGCCACGTTTCTACACCACATCACTCACTCATTCATATTTATATATAGATATATAATACGCTATTTTTTAATCAATATTTCGTAATTTTATAGTATTAGATATTTAGGCTACTAAACAAATTAAAATGAAAAAAACTTTTGACTACAAAGTTTTAATCTCGTAAGTACTACAACTTTGGTATAGCGTGTATCTCTATTGGAGATAGTATGAAAAATTCAAAAAATTAAGTTTTAAAACATATGAACTTCAAACAAATACATATTTGAGACTCTAAAATACTTTAAATTAAAAATTTGTCGATATTGAAGATGTTACTTAGATCAGCCACTGGACCTTGGTACTAACTATGTGAATATTTGAGATCTTTTAGAAAATCAAAATTTTAAATTTCAAAATATATAACTTTCAAACACACATTTAGAACCCTAAACATTTTTTAATTAAAAACTTTTCAACTATAAAGTTGTAGTTTCTATTGAATACTATAACTTTTTATACATCATGTCAACATTTGAGGTTATTTGATAATTTTAAATTTCAAATTTCAAAATTTATGCAATTACAATATTATTTTGGGTCCTAAACAATTTCAATTAAAAAACTTTTTAACTATAAAATTGTAGATATCATCGAGAGCTACAATTTGGCATAAAAGTTTATCTTTATCTGATTTCATATTAAAAAGTTCTGAATTATTTTTTGTTGTAAGCTTTAACCATTGCGGTTTCTTGGCATTTCGAAACGACAAAAAGTATGTAGTCTATCTACGTAGCCTATCCTTGAAGGAGTACATCCAAAAGACCAAGTCAACATATATAATTCGAAATGAATAAGTGATAGATTTTGAAATAAATTTTAAGAAAAGACAAATACCCACGTATAGTTGAAGTATAGGTATACTATTATTTGCCTGGTTTGCTTGTGGTTCAATCTATAAGTATACTCTCTCCATCTCTAAAAGATTGTTGCTTGCACTTTTCGAGAAACAACTACGGTAATTTTATTAAATAATAAATATCATTAATTAGTGTCATCAGAAAATATTTGAATTTAGTTTTTAATAAATTTATTTAAAAATATAAATATTACATGTATTTTTTATAGATAAAATTAAACTCATGACATGAACAAAAAACAACGATCTTTAAGGGATGGAGAGACTCGAGAGAGTACTCCGCGTGTCGATGCTGAAAAGGTTCTATAATAAAAGCACACAAAGTTGGAAGGTAGGATTTCAACGATCTTTAAGGGATGGAGAGACTCGAGAGAGTACTCCGGGTGTCGATGCTGAAAAGGTTCTATAATAAAAGCACACAAAGTTGGAAGGTAGAATTTGTACAGCACCGGCCAGTTACCATTACTCAAACAGATCAATATTTGCTGGCCGGACAAAGACCCCTGGCCCATGCACGGCTCGTTTCTGTACTGATCTGCCCGTGGCGTGTTTGGAAAATACTCCGTATCTGGGAATACAGTACGGAGGAAGTGCACCGGTCGCCGGTCACATCGCCATCCGCCATTGAATGGAAAACGAGGGAGAGACGGGACCATCATTCGCGTCGCTATTCGGCGAGGACGGATCAGGGAGGGGACGACAGGAACGGGAGCAATCAAGAAGCAAGCGGAGAGAAAAAACAAGCGGATCAGGAATCTGTGGCTTCCACTGGGTCTGGGACTGGACCACTGCGGCCTCGTCACTCGTCAGTTGCGCAAGACGCTGCTGCTTTATCGGTGCGGTGCCTGTATGTGCATGCGGATTGCGGAAGGAACAGGAAGAAGGCGGCGGGGGCCGGCCGGGGCAGCTCAGCAGTGGGGCCGTGCCGTCCTTATCCGAGGAGTGGGAAGTGGGCGGCGTGAGCTCTGGAATCGCCTTGGATCCTCCTGCCCGTGCGTGCGGTGTGGATCAAACGGCCTGAACAAACCGATTGCGATCCCCAGGCCAGGATGAAGCAAATCCGCAACTGCAACTTCAACTGCATCTGCAGCCGGACCTCTCTCTTTTTTTTTTTTTTTTGAGCCTGGACTCCTAAGGTATAGCTGTAGTATCTGAACGCACGCTCAAACACTCACACACACACCCCACACCGCACACGTAAGAGCGCACGCTAGACCTACAAACTATACACATACTACACGTCGTTCTCGATATCGACAAAGTCTCGAGGACTCCGCAAACGACGGGCACGTCGCACTACCATTGTGGCTCCACGCGTACGTCCAGGACCTGCAAATTTATTTAGGGGAAATAATCCCCGGTGCGACACCTGAGCTGCTCCCAACGGGAGTCGAACTCAGGCGGGCACGCTCCGCATACGGCCGCATCAGGCTGACTGCACCATTGCACGGGAAATGATCCTGGAGTATCTGTTTACAGGAAAAAAAGGCGCAGCGGGACACGGTATCTTGTACGTTATCGAACCGGACGTCGGGGCATCCGTTGCATCTGGAGGATGGGCATGTCCACGCTATATGTCAGCGCCACTGTTGCTGCTGCTGTCCATGTGAAATGGGAGAGAAGAGAGCATGCATGGGAAAGCGAGCCCTACTTTTTTAACTCACAAGAAATGTTATAACTCACAAACCAAAAAAACTAAATTAAATTTTGATTGCACCATTAAATTCGTTTTAATAAATCCTTCAAAACAAGATGTCACGTGGATATATTTAGATAAAGTGACAAATGGACTCCACAGTGGATAGAGGATAATATAGAGGATGGATGGGTGCGGAAAAATTAAGTATAGAGAAGAGAATCTTAATACTAGGCCTTTTAGAGGATAAATTTAGAGTACCACGAGTGTGGATAGCCTCAGTGGGCCAGTGGCAGCAGTCATGAAACATCCGAGCGAAATTCATATACGCGAGCGATGCGATTGAACCCTTTGCATCAATCTCTTCTTTTTAATTTAGATATACATGGTCCCCTCGCACAAGGTCAGCCGCTCATAAGAAAGATTGGTTTGTGTATTGAGACCACTCTACGTGGGAGATTTCATTCCACTGTTTTCAAAATGTAGCAGTGCATTGGCATCTATAAACAAAATAGACTCCCTTAGTGTATATTTTTATTTCATAGTTTTATTGGCAATTTAGTATAATTCTTGTAAGATGAGATCAATTGTCATGAACTATATATTTATTTTAAATTTTTTAAGAACTAGCACACTAGAATATTATACTTTCACACAGAATACTATATTATTTATATAGTCATATTTATGCAAACTATTACACTTTTACACAACATATTGCCTTATATTATATGGGTGTGTTATTTGGGAACGTATCTAGTGCAAACTAACTTTTCGTGAAAACCCGTGTAAACCATGGTAAAAAAGTCGTCTAAATTCATAAAATAATTCACACATGTAGATGATATGATGATACACAACCTTGCAAAATATCTTGTCAAAACTTCGACTACGTTTGTGAGATATAAAAATAATAAATTTTAAGCCGAAAAGTCATCCCGGATGATTTGGGAGAAATTTGTTATTTTTATATCTCACAAACGAAGTCGAGTTTAGACAAGATATTTTGCAAGGTTGTATATCATCATATTATCTATATGTGTGATTTTTTGATGAATTTAGACAATTTTTTTACCATGATTTGCACAGTTTTCACAGGAAGTTAGTTTGCATTAGATATGTTCCCGTGTTATTTTCCCGTATTCTTGGACATGTAGTTTAGAGAACAAAATAAAAAAGGAAAAAAGATTAAAAAATAAGAGAAATGGAGGGGACCATGTGTGGGCCATGAAGATTTGACATAATCTCTACAAATAAAAAGAGTAAAAAGGTTAGTTTTTACCCATGCGTTATTTTTCGGCTCGCCTCTCTTACTCCCGCGGCCCACCCCCTCCATTTTTCTTTCCGTAAATCAAGTCACGTACTTACGTAATCACAGCAACCAATCCCCTTCCGTTCCCCTCTCCCCTTCGGTAAATCAAGTCATGCATGGCAATCAGCCAATCCCGTGCATGACATGGCAACCATGGCTCACATCCGGTGAAATCAAGTCATGCATGGCAACCAGCCAATCCCGTGCGATCCGTTCCCTCTCCCCTTCCGTTTTCTATCTATTTCCTTGGACCCATGGCCGCAACCTTGGACACACGGTGATCCTGGCCGCAACCGCCCCTAGCTACAACTCGTGCCTGCGGCGTGCTACCCTTTGCCCCGTGTGCACTCCGATCGCAGACGGCCTCGCGAGAGCACCCTTCGACGTCTGGCACGCTACGATCCAGCAGCGACACGCATCACCTCAAGCTGATTGCCGTGCCTCCCATTGCTGTGATCGCACACCGTGCCGCCGATTGCCGTGATTCACGTGCGCCACCGCGCCGAGGACGACCACGACGGTTGCGGCACACTGAGGGTCAGAGTAGAGCCACGCCCATTGTTGCAAGGCGGTCGCCACGCCGTCCCTCGCGCCGGCCGCCAGCCACCGCCACGCCGAGACGCACCCTTGCGCCGGACGGCGCCGTCACCACGTGCTGCACCTCCACCCAGCAGCACGGCCATGCCACGGTCGGCTGCCTCCAATTGCAATTTGCAACAGATACGCACAGCACGTCAAGGGAAGGCCGATGAGCAGGTTGTCAACAAGTGCTGCCATCATTGTCATCGTACAGGTCGGCCCTCGATCTCTTTCTCCTGCTCTGTTGCTCGCCAATAGCCCACTGGTACTACTTTTGCGGTTGTGCTTGGTACTGCTACTTCCGGTACTTAGGGTCCTCTTCCATCGATGAACTGGTTTATCGTTGTCCTGTTCCATCGATCTCGTCCTCTTACTCCATCGCTATGGCTTTGTGCTGGCTGCCGCCCCTTCTACGTTTACCATGGCCACCGCCACTTCTACTCCGCTTAGGCCGTCCATGGCTGCCTGTTGGCCGCCTGCTCCCGCTGTGCGATGCCGCTGTCTGCATGCTACAGATGTGTGCTTGTTGCCGAGATGGTACGATGTGGCAGATGTGTGCGTGCTGCAGATGTGTGCATGGAATTGAACTAAAAATTAATTGTTTATGCACCCACAGTAACTGATGGCTTACTTTCATTTTTTATGTAGAGAGTTGTACAGATAGTTTCGCCTGTGAAAATTGAAACTTAACTCTTGTCATAGTTGGGCGATTAAGCATCACTATTCCCCGTCTGGACGGATAACTTTTGGTACGTATACGCAGTCCAGTTACTGCATATGAACTATCAATTTGGTTTGAACTGATTTCAGAGGAAACATTCTTCCAAATTCAGCCTGAGATGACGACAATTTGCTTGCAAAATAATATATGAAATACACTACAAATGCTTGCATGGTACTGTGCAACTGGCTGCATGGTACTGTGCGTCCACTGACGAGGGCTATCTGCTACTAATGCTAATGGTTGTGTTTAATTGCTTTGCATTATCAGTTAAGTTTCAGTAATGTGTTAAAATTTAGTTGTCAGGGCAACAATATTCTTCTAATAGATTAAGGTGTTGATCCCAAACTAAGGGAGTAGACTTCTTGCAATAATTCAGATAGAGAATCAAGAGTGCATGGTTTGATCCATCCAAATTTGCAATACCCTTCTAGCCTTTTCTGAATGTGCATTGTGTTTGCAAAAGCAGTGTTTGTGTTCAAGTTTCTGTCAAAATTTCTATCCATATTCTATTTTCTGTTTTCTGTTTTTCCTACACAGCTGCACGTTGGAATTTTCACTAGCAATTTCGTTTGTAGAGATAAAAAATGTTGTATAGTAATTTAAGGGCCTTTAGTTCATTGTATTGCCTAGCCTTGAAATTGTAATTAACAAAAAAATTTTGTATGGTAATTTTGAAAAAAATATGTTTCCTTATTTATTATGAAGTTTGCACGGTTCTTATAATTATAGCGGACTCGATGTTATTTGTAAAATAGTTGTTAGTAGAATAATTGCTTTAAACTTGATGTGTTTACTTCAGATTTTTATAATCGGTTCACTATCATAAACAAATTATATATATGAATTGGATTCGGCTCCTCCGGCATATGAGCCATCTTAGACATGCTTTTGTTAAATTCTAAATAAATTCATTTACATCCTATGCCTCTTTGTAATATTGACTATTGTTGTTATTTCTTACTTCCAGCGAGCGCGCTTAGGTACTATTGATGGATACGCCAAGTCCAACCGGTGCTCGGGTACCTTTGGGAGACCTTACAAATACAACACATGAAGGTATATAAATTTTGACAACATCTCCTCATATTGTATGTGCATGTGTTTGAAACTAACATAAATTTTTTAACGTGAATAATACCCTTCCGGGGTTGGTGCCACTAGATTGGGATCGTAATGAGAAAAAGAGGCAGAGGGACATACAAGCAGCAGTGCCTGGTGACACAGATGAGAATAATGACTGGCTCCATAGGCAATCAACCTCCAGTAACGACACGCAACAATTAGCAGGTTGATTGTATTGCTAATTAAATAAATAATAATTATTATTGGTGCAAAAAAGCAATTATTTTGGTCACATAGTTTTCATTTTGTATGATTAAATTTATATTGATAATTTAGTTTCCTTTGACTCATATTATGATGATCTGGATGACAATGACACTGCGGTTGTGACATTCTATGATATATGTGTTCAGGAATTGCAGCAGGTCCCATCAATCGGCTTGCCATGTGTCTAAAAGAGCGTAAGCGTGAACGTGATAGAGCACGAATGGCTGCAATGTCAGTTGAGCAAAGGGCTCTAAGGAATAAGAGACGATGTGAATTGTATGCGATGACAAATGCTCCAACAAATTATACAGATATGCTACAACTGACTTCAGTGGAGACCGACCAGCCAACTGGTATGCTCATAATATGGATTTATTTACATTAAAAATACCAATGTTTAAGTGACATTTAATCAAAAAATGAAGATAATTGATTGTCCCGCGGCTCTCTATCTGTCATGACGGGCCTCTCCGACCTGGATTTCCTTCCAGGCTTGGAGATCAAAAAAGTAATCCATGATCGCTTCAAGTGTTCGGTTAGCTCACCCAGTCCCCCTACTCCCTTTGTCCTGGTTGCTTCTTTTGGCAGATCTACTGTTAAGCTCAATGTGGATTCGGTTGGTTTGCTTTTGCAATCTTGTATTGGGGGGTCTGCCCAGGATTTCAAAGTTTTACATCTCTCGGGCTAGATGTTCCGTTTCTCGGTTTCCTACAAAAATGTTGGCATCTTGATTTATTGTAACAGAACCGCCCAATTTATAAAAGCATAAGTGCAAAACCACTCACTGAACAAGCAGTTAGCACACTTAAGCCATTATAAACCTGGTAGTCCAAAAATCTCAAAGGATTTCAAACCAAATATCATCAACCAAGATCGTACAGAGTTTAGCGTTACTTATCATATGTTACAACAGTTCACAAATAGTTTGATAACATCAGAGTCACGAATAAAAGTTATTACAAATCGAGTTTTCAAATAAGTAGCGGAAAGCAAAGTAGTTTTAAATCTCAACCCACGCACACTTAAAGTTTAATACAGTGCCAGCCATAACATCATTCGAACAAAAGCAAGTGGGAAGGATAATAAGAAACGACCACGCCCTCTGATCTTTTAGTCCACCGGGTAGTGACAAGTCTCACAATACCCATGGAAGGTATGGCCATCTACACAAACAACAAGAGGGACAAAACCTTGAGTACGAGAAGGTACTCAGCTAGACTTATCCGTCTGACTCAAATAAAAAGACTCCAAGAAGTATGACAGGCTTTATCAGGGGATAGCTCGACTCATTTTGTGGAAAGGCAGGAGTAACCATTTTATAGTGATAGCTCAGCTTAATCATTCCTATTTAGGATATGTGAATACCTATACTATGCATCATTATAGTTATTAAGCATGATTAAGCAATCAAGTAGTAATCATGATCATTATAACTTAGTTCATCATCATCATTATCATCATTCCATAATCATTACTACGATGGAGTAGCTCAAGCCAAGTGTTCACTGTCTAGGAACGATGGCGATTCGAATCGATTACAACTGAGCTCAAGGGTATTCCTCACACAAACCACGCTTACGAGCCAAGTGAGCTACAGGTAACCGTGGCACGTATTCGGGAAGAAACGAGGTCTCGACAGAAACCACGGTACCCAGGGGCCGCCCGACTGCCTTAGCCAGCATCGCTGGACCTCGGACTTACTCTTCGCGCCCCTGTGTCCCCCATCCATCTCCAGTACGGTGCGAGTGCGGTCGAATTCCGGCCTAAATAGTGTTAGGCTTCACGGTCGGAAGGACTTATCCGGCCAGCTAAGTGTGAGGCATGCGTCCAACATGACTCGAGGGACGCGCAACGGCACGGTCCTTAATCGACACAGACGGAATCACTATGCTTCAACAACCCCATAAGACTCTGTCCGGTCTCCAATTACCACAACCTTTTAAAAACCCTGATGGTATCAATATAAAGCTTTACTCAGCATAAGTAACCATCCATACCTACAGGTGACAGGAAATCACCTGAATTCTACCGTCTAAGCAAGCTAAGCAGTATAACTCGCCCTAGATTAGCAGGGTAATCAAGGCAGGATAATTCAAGGTAAATAAGGATATAATGCATCAACGGTTGCACACAACTCCTAATACTTAATGCATCAAACATAAAGCATAGTTATAATGTTAAGCATAGGTGAGAAAATGCTCCAGGCTTGCCTTGCTCGAAGTCACTTGCACGGTGGTCGGGACACTCAGGAAGATCCTCTTCCCCTGCCTCTCCTTCCTCTCCTGCTGGAACATCCTGCTGCAGGTCCTCCTGAGGGTTCTCCTCGAACTCCAAGGTCTGGGTCCCCTCCTGCGAACCTGTATGATGCGATGCATATGTGTAAATGTAACGAATGCATAAGTATGATGCTCATGTATGAGTATGATTAATATTTTATTTAACAGAGTAGATGCATATCTCCTATCTACTAATAATATATTTTATTTTACTAAGTACATGCATATCTCTTCTCTAACTACTTAGAGAAGAGCATAAAGAGAGGTGGGTGTGTGTATGCACCCACACACACAACACATGCATAAGGAGGAACATCACTACTCATATATCACACATCTCATTTCATTCATGATACTGCACAAACATGACCAGCAAGTAATACATAAATTAAAGTACTCAAAAAGCAATATTAAACACTTTAAAACAATTACCAAAAAGGCTTATCATTTCATGTAAAAGCTAGCACTTGAACTGTGACTTATTCATAAACAGTCTAGAAAACTCTACAAAAATTATAGTATCTAGAACATGCTTACAGGCATTCATGATAAAATTTTCATTAGATTTCACTAAGTAATACAGCCTACACAAAAATAACAAGCAACAGGGCAGAAATGCACATTTAAATACTTTGCACTGTGAAAAGTGTTAAACAACAGATTTCATATTTTTATTAAGAACTTCTTAGCACCAGAGCAGTCATCAAAAATTATCAATCCATAATTCCTCATAATTTATTTACTAAAAATCATTAAAGAAATAGCCTTGAAATGCAATTAATTCACATCTCAAATTTATTCCACATAAACTGCATAACATATATTTTTCCTAGATAGCATATCACAAGACAAAGCGAACAAAACAAAAATCATAATTTTCTGAGCAATATAGAATTTATTATGCATTTAAACATATTTCAGCCTTTACAATAATTAAATAAAACTACATAGGAAAATATCACAAAAATTGGATTTCATATTTTTTCCTGATAGATCTACTCATAAGAAACCTAGCAAAACAAGTTTCACCAAATTTAGATCACATTTGCACTAGGTATGAATTTGGAAGCATTTAAATCATTTTCTAGAAATTCATTTAAATCAAAACCGGAAGCCTAGCTGTTGCGTGAGCCCGGTCCAGTGGACCGCGGGCCGCTGACAGGCGTGACCGGGGTCAACCGACCCCACAGGTCAGCCGCCCGGAGCGAGGGCGACGGTTGACCGCCTCGCTCGCTCGTCGCGGCGGGCTCGCCGGTGGTGAGGGTAGCACCACCGCTCCTTCGCCGCAAAGGCGCACCCGGTGGCGTCTTTGGTCATGGCCGACGGCGAAGCTAAAGCGGCGGCGGCGGGCGGCAGCGGTGGGGGGCATTGGCTGACCGGCAGCTCGGGCGAGGTCCGGCCGTGGTGATGCGCGTGAAGCTCCCGCGTGGGTGTGGCGGCCGGCCGGTGGCTCGGCAGCCTCGGGTTAGCGGCGCCCGAGAGCGAGGGTGGCATGCATGGTGGCGCGGCAGCGCGGATGACAACGGTGAGCCGACAAACTCACCGGAATCCGGCCAAGACGAGGCAAGGTGAGTGGTGTGTGAGCTCCACGGAACTCTAGCGACCCCAGTGCGCGTGATGGTGAGGGCCAGAGCGAGGCGGAGGGTGGTTGGCCGCACGAGCTGCAGCTCCGACGAGCTTGGCCGTGATGGCGGAAAAGAAGAAGGCCGAAATTGGCCCTCACCTGTGTGTTTCCGACGGTGAGGGTGAGCGAGTAGGTACGGAGAAGGGTGGCGGAGCGATTGCGTGGGCTGGTGAGGCGAAGGCGCGCGAAGCGGTGGCGGCGGAACGGCGGTGGCAGCAGCTTGGCGGCGGCAATGGCGAGCCGCGGCGGGCGGTCTTCTGCTTCTTGCTTGGCCGGGCGAAGCGAGAGTGGAGGCGAAAAGCGAAGGCGTGTGTGTGTGAGTGTGGGAGCGGGCGCGGTGTACTGCGCCGGGTCGGCCGGGCGGGGCCCACATCGCCGGTGCCCGCCACCACGTGGCGCACAGCCGGGGGCATGGCGCGCGCGTGGTGCTCACGCCCTGTGGCCGGGTCGGCCTGCCCGGTTCTTGTGACTTGTCTTTTTCTTTTTTTTTGAAATTTTGAATTTAATACAAGCTGAACAAAAATGCAACTTTTGACCAATTTAAATGCATTTTCAAGGGTTGACCCAAAAAATAAAAGTTGTAGAGAATTTAAAACTGAACACTTTTCATTTTGGGGGTCAAGGTGAAATTCCAAATAAATTTTGAATTGAAGAATTCTTTTGAATAAAAGCTTTTAAAAGGGAATTTTCCAATTCTTTTTTTTTTTGCTTTAAAATGTGTCAAACCTTTTGCAATAAAATTTGTTTAATCATTTCAAAATGTTGGGCACTTAGATCCAAACTTGGTTAAGCATCAAACATAGAAATTAATTACCCTAATTAGCAAACATGGCAAGCAAATTTAGAATTTAAAATGCAACACATGAAATAATGACTTGCAACTAGGGTTTATGCTTGATGATGATCATGTCATGCTTATGATGATTAATGTTAATTAATGATGAGCCTAATGCATGCTTAACACCTAGGGTGTTACATTTATAATCTCAAGAATTATTCCTGCAAATTATTCTCGATCTTCTTCCTCTGGGGCAATGGTGGCCCCAATGGATCAAAGATTATAGAACCTGGTGCTTTGAATTTAAGGCTAAATGGACTCTGGCTGGCCCAAAGGGCAAACCTATTGTTGGTAACAAGCCAACCTTTTCCGAAGTCACCAGATCAACTATCTCCAATACTCATCAGTCTATGTTCAAACGCCTTTCTTATCCATCAGACTATAATTTTAACTTCCTCCCTCGAAGTTCTGCTCATCGCCAGGGTAGTGTTTTGAACCTGCTGACACCGAGGATGAAAGCAAATTACCGTTGGATTCCGAAGTTGTCTGTTTCCACTTCCTCAGCTGGCGCCATCAACGCCACTACGGAGGTTTCCCCAATGGATTCGTCGCCTCTAGAAATGTCTTGATTGAATTCAAATGCCGCCCTCTTGGGCTGCAGGCTCCTGCCCTCTGCATCTCCTGCCATGGGCCGGGGTTATATAAAAAAGCCTAATCAAATATCGTCAAATGCTTGTTATGCATTAAAGCAGAATCTGCTCAGGATCAACTGGGCCTCTTTTGCAAAGCTTTGTCATCTTTGGATGGTCCTCCACCAATTAACGTTGATTGTGCCAAAGCCCAATCTGGCCAGATTCCTCTGCCCACTTCTATGAAAGGTGAAGCAGCAACCCGGAACCCCTCCCAATTATTGCCATCAGAGGCTTCAAGAGAAATCCTCTCCCCTATACACTGTTCTGCCCTCTGCTCAACTCTCTCCACAGAAAACCCCAACTATGGTGAACTTCGCCGTTGATCCTCGCCCTCACGTCCTGCACGGATGGGAGCTCGAGTTGCCGCCGGCACAGCCTCTTCTCCACCACAAAGTCTTCGTCACTGATTGCTACACAGCACAATGAGGACCTAGGGATTGTCAAGCTGCAACCGGCGGTCAACAAGGATGACTTCGGTCTCATGGCCATTGAACTCCATAGGTTCTTCAACGAAACCCATCAGACTCGAGTCATAGAGATTGAGCAATGCCCCCTTGGAGACGCATATATTAGCTTCTGTTCTACTTTGGATAGAGAGCACTTTTTGGGTCCAGTCTTTGATTTTGGGCATTATAAGATGATAGTGATCAAACATGATGAAGTTGATAATGCTAGAAGTTTAGAATTGCATAGAGAAGGTTGGGTCATGGTGTTAGGGTTTCCTGAAGATCTTTGTTGTGACAATATTATAACGAAGTCAGTCTCTGGTTTTTGTATTATGGTACATTGGCATGAATGCTTGAGCCTAGCTAGAGTCATTGTGAAAGTTTACCTGAACAATGATAGGAAGATACCATCGCTATCAAAGTTAGTGCAGGTCTGCCCATTAAAGGAAAATCGTGGACTGTGCCTATCTTTGTTCTCAAAAAGAAGAATGTACCTAAACTGCCTGATGAGGATGCTTTTGTAACCATTGGTCCTCTGCATCCTGTGCCCCCACAACCAGATAGGTGGAATGGTCCTACTCCTGCAAGGTCTGATGCCACTCCTGCTGCATCCAATGCTGGAGAAGAAAACATGCTCATTGATGGAGGGGGAGCAGGACAGAATGGAAATGCTCATGACGATGTTGCTACCATACCCCCAGCTACTCAGCTTGGTGTTGTGGAATCTTCCCAGTCAGTTCAGAACAAAAAAATATGAAAGATATTGGAACACAAACCTCACTCAACCCTCCTGGATTCCCTGAAGTTCAGCTGGCCCCTCAAACTGCAAGGTTTGTCAGTAATAAGCAGCTTCATGATGGCAACGTCATCACTAAGTGTTCTAATTCAGATGAAAGTAGGACTGTCTCTGACATCCTAGCTGAACCAACACCTATCTTGATGCCTAAGCTGAAATCTATTGTGACCATTCAGGGAAGCTCCTCAACACTAGAGCCTAAATCACACTAGAGCCTAAAACTCCACCCAATGTTCAATGTATGCTCTTTGTAGAGGTATTGCATTTCCCTATCAAAACCCCTATACATGGCATTTTTAACTTCATGTCTCTTTGTGACATTGACCTTGACATTGATGACCCTACCTTTTTTCTCTAACTCCAGAGATCTTGCTAATCTCTTATGTCTTATGCCCCCATAGATAGCTGATCCTAAGTCAAAGAATTCCATGGTGGAAATTCTTGAAGATGATGATGTGGAAGAGATCCTTTGAGCAACCTAGTTCTCAGCTCACAAGAAAAGGGCCAAGAAGCTAAGAGAGCAACTCCCCAACGAATTCCTTAGGCGTAGCAAGAGACAGGCCTAAAAGTCTAGGGGGCTCAAAGGAAAATCAGCTGTGGAAGTCCTAAATCCCAAACCACTGGCTATGATCCTAGCTTCCCGAACACAGGCTCTTGCCCTCCATCTGAACAAAGCTATCATTGAAGGCATAGCTTCTGGGTTCCTTTAGATTCATCCTAGGGATGTTTCTGACACTTTCATCAAGATGGATGCCAATGAAGAAAACAAGTGACAGAAGAAAGATGCTGATAGAGGCCTCTCTGAAGTCTAATGTGCCTCTTCCTTTAGATCCCAAGTGTGGCTTGCCTTTGAATGTCTTGCCTTTGTGCAGACACAATAAATGTATAGCTATGACTATGGGCTACAAGACTTTATTTTGTTCTATTGCAAAACTCTTATGAACCTTTATCGATCTATCTATCATGATCTGGTTATGTATGTTGCTCTGTGTGTTTTGTTACTTCTTTGTTTAAGTCTTTGGGCCCCTCCTACTTTTGCTTCATGGATTATGATTGCTGTCTCTTGGCAAGACAGTATGCACACTCATTAATACAACAGGTTTCCCAATGGATAATAGTCGAAATATCAATATTTTGGTATGGAATGTTAGGGGCATCAATTCCCAGGATAAATGGTATGCAATTAGGTTAAAAATTATTGAAAGTGTCTATCATATTGTCTGCCTTTAGGAAACCAGAAGAGAACAGTTTATCCCTTCTATCTCAAGAAGTTCTATCCTCGGCACTTAGACAAATTCTTTTACTCCCCATCAATTGGTGCTTCTGGTGATCTTATTACCATTTGGAATAGTAGCTTGTTTAGTGCTACCTTGGTACAAGCCAACAGCTATGCCATCACCACAAAGTTTGAGTGCTCTCTGAATAATAGCACTTTTCATTTAACCAACATTTATGGTCCCTCAGCCTCTGACCAGAAATTTGGTTTCATTACCTAGCACTTGAACATGGACAAATCTGATTTTAATGATTGGGTTCCTGCTGGTGATTTTAATCTTTATAGGTCCACTGAAGATAAAAATGAAATTGGAGGCAATGCTGGTGATATGCAAATGTTTAACAACCTTATTGTTGATCTTGATGTATCTGACATACCTTTTAGTGGTCAAAGATTCACTTGGAGTAACATGCAACAAGACCCTCTCCTTGTCAAATTGGATTGGGTTTTCACCTCTGCAAATTGGAACCTCAGCTATCCTGCAACCAAGATTCAAGCTCTCTCAAGACCAATTTCTGATCATGTTCCTTTTGTTATCACTGTTGTCACCAAAATCCCAAGATCCACCAATTTTAGATTTGAAAATCATTAGGTAGAGCATGAAGATTTTATACATACAGTTGACTTGCACTGGAACAATGCTCCATTTTATGCAAATTCAGCTAGAAACCTATCACAGAGATTGAAACAGGTTAGACATGGCCTGAAAAGTTGGAGCAATAATCTTTCAAACCTTGGCAAACTCATCCACAACTGTAACTGGGTTCTCATGTTGCTGGATGGGCTTGAGGAGCTGGAAATGGTCCTAAGGCAGCTGACTAAGAAACACCTAGCAAATCTCGTAGAAAGAAAAAGAATATACTAGAACCAAAGAAACACTATCAGATGGGTCAAATTTGGAGATGAAAACACAAGCTTCTTTCAAGCCATAGCAACCTTGAATCATAGAAGAAAGTTTATTGTCTCCATCAACACTCTAGAAAATATTTTGCTCTTTGATCATGATTAGAAGGCTAATTTCCTTCATGACTCATTCAAAGAAAGACTTGGGACTAGTGAGTTTCGTGATATCATTTTCAACCTAAACAATTTCCTCACTGCCCACAATCTTGACATGCTGGATGATGACTTTAGTGATGAGGAAATCAACATGGTGATTAAATCCATTCCTAATGATCATGCCCCTGGTCCGGATGGCTTTAATGGTTTATTCATTAAAAAGTGCCTGCACATAATAAAAAATGATTTTTTGAGACTCTTCAAAGACTTTAATCTTGGCAACTTGGACATTAGCAGTATCAACAGTTCTCTCATTGCTCTGATCCCAAAAAAGATAACCCAACCACAGTGGATGACTATAGGCCAATTCCCCTTCTAAACTACTACTTCAAAGCCATCACTAAACCGCTCTCTATCAGACTACAACTGTACTGTTGACAGTGGATAGCGTCAACATTTAATAGTGCAATAAACATGATAAATGATCAATACATGTACAAATAGAGAAGTCTATGGTTTTATTTGACAAATTCCACAAGTTTTGCTGAATTATTATTTTTTAGGGATTGTTCTAGAAAACTGCAGAGAAGGACTTATTTATCAAACTAATTATTAGAATTGTCCGCGGGCGAAATATACACCATTGGACTCTAAAAGGGTCAAGAAGACACCATGATGAAGTGAAGGCCCAAGTGGTAAAGTAGAGGGCCAGCCGGCCCAAGGCCTAGTGCCGGGCGGCACCGCCCTAAAAGATCCTCCTACGCCCTTTTGGAAGCTTCCTCCACCGCCATTGAGGGTTCATATCCACCCTACATTAAGTCAGTTTGATCCAAGGGCTCGTATGCATCCCACGGGGCTATAAATACAGGGCCAGACCCCACCAAGGAAACCCTAATTCATTCTATCAATTCATTTGGAGAGCTAGAAGCCCTAGCTTATTTAGAGCTCTTGTAAATTAGAAAATAGAGAGAGAGGAGAGGAGAAAGTAGAAGAGGAGCCGACTTCTCGGATCTTCCTCAACTTTATACCTCTACGGAGACGATTCATCATCAAGTTCTTCTGTTGGTAACTATAAGTTTTCTATTTGATTAAGTTTTATTCTTACTTTACTTAGTTTATGGGATCTCCGCTCGTATTGAGTGCTCTAGTTAACGTACGTGACTAGAGTAGTAATCATTAGCGTAGACATGGAGTCTAGGCTAGGGTTTACCTAAGTTTGCGCCCAATTCTTACGGTTCATTGTGGTAGCCTTTAGAGGTGACAGCTTTGTTAACCTTCGTATTCCATCATGTCGGAGTTGGTGTTTCATAGAGCTTTTGGCAGGGTTCCCCAACTACTTGTTTCTCATCTTTATGAGAGTTGGAAAGGTACTGTTGCTCCAAAGTAGACAAATATAGTAAGTCTGATTCTTAGTTATCTAGATCACCTTATATAGCTCCTCTCTACCCACTAAAAACATTTATCTTTTCTTGGACATTCTTTGTTTGTTTCTAGATACTTCGTGTTCCTCGTGAAAAATCAATACCTTGGAATACTCTTAGGTGAAAGCTACCATAGTATCCATGCGCTTATGGATTTATCTCTTTGATTATTCTATGTGCATTAAATATATCAACATGTACTACCTTCCTTGATTCATGACAACCATTCATCAAAGGAAGAACTATTCAGGACTGCCTTGCCTGGGCCTTTTAGTTTCTTCATATTTGTCACCACTCCAAAAAGAAGATTGTTATCCTTAAGATTGACTTTGAAAAAGCATTTGACTAGATTGAACACCCCTTCATTCTAGATATTTTGAAACATAAAGTTTCTTTGACAAATCTATCAGTTGGGTCAATACTATTTTCACCTCTGCATCTTCTTTAGTGCTCCTCAATGGCACTCTTGGTAAAAGCTTTTATGCAAATGAGGTGTGAGACAAGGAGATCCTCTCTCTCCCTTTCTGTTTGTTCTGGTTGTAGACTTCTTGCAAAGCATTGTTAACAAAGCTTGGAACTTGGGTGTAATTAATCATCCTATATCTGATACCTTTGGAGGAGGTTACCTATATGATTGAGTTTATCAAAGAACATATCATTTACAGATTTGGAATTTCTCAATCTATTATGACTGATCAAGGGAAGATGTTTACATCTAAAGAATTCAAAGATTTTGCTACCAGTACGGGTTTTAAGTTGATCAGTTCATCCCCCTATTATGCTCAGTCCAATGGGCACGTAGAAGCATCCAATCAGATCCTTATCAAAATAATCAAAAATAAAATTAGAGAGCATCCAAGGAAATGGAACTTGATATTAAACAAAACTCTCTGGTCTTATAGGATGGCTTGTCATGGATCCACTAAATGCTCACCTTATGAGTTGGTTTATGGACATGAAGCTATGTTACCATGGGAGATTAATGTTGAATCTAGAAGGGTACTATAGCAAGATGAGTTAAAGGCCGATGACTACAAGGATCTTATGATGGATAATCTTGATGATTTAAACTTCCATCGGCTAAAAGCTTTGGAGAATATTGAAGCTCACAAAATCAAAATTGCCAAATACTATAATAGATTGAAGAAATTCATTGAAGGAGAATTGGTTTGGAAAGTAATTTTACCGATTGGGTCTAAAGATAATAGATTTGGCAAGTGGTCACTAAATTGGGAAGGACCTCATCAAATTACAAGGAGTGCTCCTAGAAATGCGTGTGTCTATGAAACGTTGGAAGGAGAGGAATATCCTAGAGCTGTCAATGGAAAATATTTTAAGAAATATTATCCTAGTGTATGGGTTGATTTACCTTAGCCAATCAATATGACACAAGTGGATGTAACAGCCGATACAAGGAAGTATCGCCTTTAGTACAAAAAATATAGTTCTATCAAGAACAATAGCCGATGTGATATGCATCGCCTTTTGTGCAAAAATAAAGTACGCAACAATGGATCTGAGGTTTCCAACAAAGCCCATATGTAAAGATATTAAAGTCTCTCAAGGCTGAAACAGAAGAGCAAAACTATGTATCTATAATATCTGTGGCTGAAGAACGGCAGCAACATCATTAGCTACAAAAGAAAAATCTTCAGTCGAAGGAAGATCAACAGCTTCACCCCTATCTAGGACCCGTAGAGTAAGACTACGAAGATCATGATCAGAATGAGGTTGTGCTAAGGCTAATGCTAGTGCAGCGCCGTGACAGATGCCATTTAGGGCTATCTCCTTGACTCGTTCAAAAAGATTCATCAAACGACCCTCCAGAGTGATACCTCTTGGCTTCACCTGATTCACAGCGCCTTAGGCAATTGTTTGAAGGATCTCTAGATCCTTGGAAGCAGCTAAGAAGGGGAAAGAAGGATTGTTAGAAGATATAAAACATCAAAGAAAGACATCAGAAGAACATGATTAACAAACCTGCAACATTGTTTCTGGCAGTTTCTAGACTGGCCTTGAGAGAAAAAATCTCATCATTCAGGCAGTCTTGAACAACTATCAGATCGTCGGTGATGAGATGGAAACGTTCCAGATCTCGGCGAAGACGGTTTACTTCCCCTACAGAACTCTGAACGCAAGATTGATCAGCAGAAACACCTTCGACAAGTTGTTCCGAGGGATCCATTGTAAAAGTTTGGAGGGCCGATGAGGGAAAATGATGCGTCTAACCACAGTTTTATAGTCACGAAGAGGAGAATAAAATTGGTCCAAATAAGAGGAGGATACGGAAACGTATGGTAAGTGGATTCCAAAACATATGCATACACGAGACCAATTCTACAAAATACGTGACAAAAATCCCAAAGAAGAAGATAGAGGAAGGGTGTCGGCAATTCATATATATTCCAAACTTGATATGATACAAGACAGTTACATTTTTCGGAATGAAGGGAGGTCTATCGATAACATAAAGAAAAGATATATTCCTTCTAAAACGGAGCTGCGTGGGAGGACAAGATGAAGTTCCGCAGCCATGACCGCCATGCGAGTAGAAGTGGTGGAGCTGTTGATCGCCACCAAGCTGGAGCGGAGAGACCAGAGGAGAGTTTGCCGCCGTCCTTGCCTAACTTGACTTTAGAACCAGAGTCAGAAGTTGAGTCTGGGAAGGTGCGCGGCAATGCGGCAAGAGGGTGAGGGCGAGTGCCTCCTGGAGAAGCTGCAGAGAGGCAAACTCCACAACCAAGAGAAGAGTAGAATCATCTCACAAGATTTCTTCTATCTGCCCCGGCTGGATCAGGACTCCCTAGGGATTCCAAGATTGTGAACACCCTCACCCTTATCACAAGATTTCTTCTAACTGCATGGTGAAAAAGAAGAAGTAACACTCGGCCATGGAGGATCAGGCATTGTATGAAGCTCTCTTAGAGAGGAGACGAAGGAGAAAGAATACCAGAAGAGAAGTGGCTGGGTTTTGTTGTTGAGTCTTCGTTGAAGAGATCTTCTATATTTATAGGCATGAAAGATTGAATCACGAACCACCCGTGACCCTTGAAGATAAGAACGACGGCTCGGCTGCATGAGGCACGATGAAAAGGAATCAGTGCGGTTCATAAACTCCCAAAGACCTGTGAACACTGACGATAGAAACAACGTGGTTCTGCATGCAAAGATGAAAGACGTGCCGAGAAAAGTGGGAGACGGTTTTGGACCGATGGGAACAAGGGCGTCCCTTGAGGCAAAGCGGCATAGATTCCTTTCCAAATTTTGGAATAAAATCAATTTATCCCAAAATTGGGGGGCATGTGTTGACACCATATTTTGACGGGCGTGGGCCATTCATGAACCTAAGATGTCAAGGCGAATCAAGGTGACCCATGCAGATTGGCTAATGTGAAAATAGAAGGTGTCGGCAGAACGTGAAAAATATCCAAGACCGGCAAAAGAAGAAGAAAACACGTCAGACTCCATAAAAAATGGAAGGAATTGGAGTCCAAGTTACCTTTTGTTTTGTATTCGTGTCTATGTTGGACTCATGTTAGTTTTTAGGCTATATGTATCAAAGACCCGACTATTGTAAAGGATATTCAATCAATCAGTACAACAACAACTTCGGCCTTCGACCAATCCTTTAGGAGTAGGAATAGAGTAGATCTCGGTGAGACCTTAGACGAATCGAGCTGCATCGGTTGAGTCCGACCTTCGGTTTGGTTGTAAGTATTGTCATAGTTCATGTCTTGTTTATACGGCTGACCTCGTATAGGTTTGATTTAAGCTAGTTATCAGTTTATATCTTGTTTGTATGGCTGTATGTAACGACCCCACTGCGAATTAGGTATAAGCTAATTATCGGCTCTATTAGATCAACGATCTAATAGATTCATTAAGTTATCGATATTGTTTGTTTTAATTTGATTTATTTATTGCAACAATATCATTGCCTAATCAAGATTGACGAACTCAGTCAAGGATCCCTTCACTACTACAGAACAGGCATTTGGTCACTTCGCCAAAACGAATAATAGTCTCGGCCACATCAGCGTCCGGGACAAAAACATGTTTAGTCCCGGTTGGTGACACCAACCGGGACTAAAAGTCCCCTGCCCAATGACTATGGTGTCAGGATTCTGCAGAAGAGACCTTTAGTCCCGGTTCCAGTCACCAACCGGGACTAAAGCCATCCCTTTAGTCCCGGTTGGTAACACCAACCGGGATTAAAAGGTTTTGTCCCGGTCCATGGCACCGACTGAGACTAAATGGTGGACTTTAGGCCCGGTTGGTGATTGGAACCGGGATTAAATGTCCTTCTCCATATTTGAACTCTTCTTCTTCCCCTGGCCGAGCCCGAGTTTCAGTCTTTTGTTTTGTTCTTCATGTGTTCTTGCTTGTTCTTGCTCTCATCTTTGGCTATTGATTCATTTCATCATTTCTACGCCGTCATCGACTTGTTAAGAGGTTACTAGCTTCATCTTCTCAACTTTTAGCAGCGGCATGTGTCATTTCCTAGTGTTATATATGTGGTTTTTTATTTTATGAATTCTACGCTATTTTAAACTCCAATCACTTGATCGTTTGAATATTTCAATGATAGCAACTACAATTAGTACCCTAAAAATTAACTTTTCATTACTATTATGTCTACCACATTTTATGGTTTAGTTAGAGAAATAGTGATATTAGGGTTTTTTATTTTAATTAGTTTAGAAAAAATTAGAAATTTATAATAGTTTAATTTGCAATTTGTGACCGAAGTTAATTAGTTAATTATAACTAGTATGCATGCCACATTTCATGATTAGTTAGAAAAATAGAGAACATTTATTTTTTTTTTTAATTTTGCTTGTTTAGAAAAATTAGAAATAGAGAATTTTAGGTTATTTGTTACTTTAATTTCTGTATAAAAAATTAGAAACTTATAATACTTTAATTTGTAATTTGTGACCGGGTTAATTAGTTAATTATAAATAGTATTCATACCACATTTCATGATTAGTTAGAAAAATAGAGAACATTTGTGTTTTTTTTTTAATTTCGCTTATTTAGAAAAATTAGAAATAGAGAATTTTAGGTTATTTGTTACTTTAATTTCTGTATAAAAATTTAGAAACTTATAATACTTTAATTTATAATTTATGACCGGGTTAATTAGTTAATTATAACTAGTATGCATACCATAATTTAGGTTATTTTATTTAATTGTGGAATATGCCATATAATGCAGACAATGACACGTCATTGGATGTACAATGCCGATCACCGCTCCAAAGAATTCATTGATGTGTGCATTATTTCTTAAGAGTGGCTGAGGCAAACAAGCGGAATGGATTCATATGTTGCCCATGTTCCTTGTGTCAGAATTTGAAGGAATATTCAAGCTCAAGGAGTCTTCACTCACATTTGTTGAAGTCGGGTTTCATGCCGAACTATATTTGTTGGACCAAGCAGGGAGAAACCAGGATTATGATGGAAAAAGGTAAAGAAGAACAATTGGAGCTTGACGATATTATTGCTCAATACGGTGGCTTCAATGATACTGCAATGGGAGAAGCTGAAGAAGAGGGAGGGGTAGAAGACACACCCGCTGAAGATGATGCTCTTGGTGATGTCATTCGTGATGCACAAAAAGATTGTGAAAGTGAAAAGGAGAAGACAAAGTTTGATCGCATGCTAGAGGATCATAAGAAGTTACTATACCCTTCCGCCGAAGATGGGCAAAAAAAAGTTGGGTACAACACTAGAGTTGTTACAATGGAAGGCTCAGAATGGTATATCCGATAAGGCATTTGGGCAATTATTGAAGATCTAAAAAAAGATGCTTCCGAAGCCTAATGAATTGCCCACTAGTACGTATGAAAAAAATAGGTCGTCTGTCCTTTGGGATTAGAAATCTAGAAGATATATGCATGTCCTAATGACTGCATCCTATACTATGGCAAGGACTACGAGAGTTTAGATAAATGCCCCGTATGTAAAGCATCATGGTATAAGATCAGGCGAGATGACCTTGGCGATGTTGATGGGGAAGAACGTCCCAGAAAGAAAATTCCTGCAAAGGTTATGTGGTATGCTCCTATAATACCACGCCTGAAACGTCTTTTCAGCAAACAAGGACAAGCAAAGTTGTTACGGTGGCACAAAGAAGACCGTAAGGTAGACAACATGTTGAGACACCCTGCTGATGGGTCCCAGTGGAGAGCAATAGATAGGGAATTTCTAGAGTTTATAAAAGATGCAAGAAACTTAAGGTTTGCTTTAAGTACGGACTGTATGAACCCTTTTGGTGAGTAGAGCAGTAGTCATAGCACTTGGCCTATTACTCTATGTATCTACAACCTTCCTCTATGGTTATGCATGAAGCGGAAGTTCATTATGATGCCGGTGCTCATCCAAGGCCTGAGGCAACCGGACAATGATATCGATGTCTATCTAAGGTCATTAGTTGAAGAACTCCTACTTTTATGGAGCCAAACAGGTGTCCGTGTGTGGGATAAGTACAAACAGGAACACTTCGACCTGCGAGCACTGTTGTTTGTGACAATCAATGATTGACCTGCTCTAAGTAATCTTTCAGGGCAGACAAACAAGGGATATAATGCATGCACACACTGTTTTAATGACCTTGATAGTATATATTTGAAAAAATGTAGAAAGGTCGTGTACCTTGGGTATCGTTGATTTCTTTCTATGAATCACCTAGTTAGAAAGAAAGGCAAGCATTTTAAAGGTAAGGCAGACCACCAATGCAAGCCTCGCAACAGAACTAGAGAAGATGTATTTGAGATGGTCAAGGATGTGAAAGTAGTCTTCGGTAAGGGACAGGGGCAGCCAACCAGCCTCCGAAGATGCAAATGGTCACGCACCCATATGGAAGAAGAAGTTAATATTTTGTGAGCTACCCTATTGGCAAGTCCTAGAGGTCCAGAATGCGATCGACGTCATGCACCTGACAAAGAATCTTTGTGTGAACCTTCTAGGATTCATGGGACTGTATGGGAAGCCTA
This sequence comes from Chrysopogon serrulatus, assembly GCA_015844335.1. Classification (NCBI taxonomy): domain Eukaryota; kingdom Viridiplantae; phylum Streptophyta; class Magnoliopsida; order Poales; family Poaceae; genus Chrysopogon; species Chrysopogon serrulatus. The sequence goes on along the minus strand of JADLZL010003131.1, from coordinate 216,982 downwards.
AAGATTCACTTGAAGCACGACAGGACTTGCAGCGCATGAAAGAACGGGACAACCTGCACCAGAGAAGACAGATGATGGACGTCATTACTTAAGACCTGCTAGCTACACTTTGAGCAATGAAGAGAAAGAGAAAACATGTTTGAATGCTTAAGCAGCATCAAGGTCCCATCTGGATTCTCCTCCAATATAAAGGGTATAATAAATGTGCCCGAGAAGAAATTTTTGAACTTAAAGTCGCATGACTGCCACGTGCTTATGACACAATTGCTTCCAATTGCTTTAAGAGGAATTCTACCTCCATATGTACGTCTGGCCACCGTGAAGCTATGTGCATTCCTCAATGCAATTTCTCAGAAGGCAATCAATCCACTGGAACTAGCTGCTCTACAAAATGATGTGGTTCAATGTCTTGTCAGCTTTGAGTTAGTTTTCCCTCCATCCTTCTTTGATATCATGACACACCTCCTAGTTCATCTGGTCAAGAAGATCAATATTCTTGGTCCTGTGTTCCTATATAATATGTTTCCCTTCGAGAGGTTTATGGGAGTCCTAAAGAAATATGTTCACCAGCATGCTCGGCTAGAAGGAAGAATCGCAGAGGGCTATAGGACAGAGGAGGTCATTGAGTTCTGTGTTGAATTCATTCCTGAACTTGACCCAATTGGTGTTCCTGAATCGCAACACGAGGGGAGAATGAGTGGAAAGGGAACACTAGGAAAGAAAACATATATCGGTATGGGGGACGATTATTTCAATAAAGCACACTGTACAGTTCTTCAAAACTCATCCGTGGTGGAGCCGTATGTCACAAAACACAAGGACTTCCTATGATCCCAGTTCCCAAAGAAGAATGAAGCTTGGATTATGCATCAACACATGGGCACTTTTAGCGATTGGTTGTGAAAAGAATGTCAGGGTGATGACAATATTGATGAACAACTATATTTGTTGGCTAGGTAACCATCGTGGCACATCCTCACGTACAAAGGGTATGAGATAAATGGAAATACATTTTACACCATAGGCCAAGATAAAAAAAGCACGAACCAAAACAGTGGTGTTCGCGTAGATGCCACAGGCCCAAATGGAAACAGGCAAACATATTATGGCCGCATAGAGGAGATTTGGGAACTAGACTACGCACCTAATTTGAAAGTCCCTTTGTTCTGGTGCCAGTGGGTGAAGATTACCGGAGGCGGGGTAACAGTCGACAAAGACTATGGAATGACAACAGTGGACCTCAACAATATTGGTTACAAAGGTGAACCATTCGTCCTTGTTGCTGATGTGAATCAGGTGTTCTATATGAAAGACATGTCTACAAAACCCAAGAGAGGGAAAAATGACAACAAATCTATGAATGAGCCAAAATGCCACATAGTTCTTCAGCGAAAAGAAACATTGTGGGAATTAAGGACAAGTCAGACATTTTAGAAGATTATGAAAGAGATGACCGAATCCCACCCTTCAGTGTCTCCAAAGACCCAAGCATCCTGATAAATGCTGAGGACACTCCATGGTTACGAGATGATCATAACCAAGGATCTTACGTCAAGAAGAAGTTCACCACTGTGCCCGCTTGATCTCTAGTAATGTTTAATAAATAGTGTGTATTAGAGATATTTTTTTGAGAATGTGTGTATTAGAGATTAGATGTGTGACAATTATTACTTGAGATGTTTGTATCATGTTTTCTTGTTTTATATCGTTTGAAATGAAATTCCTTTATGATGAAAGGTTACATCGATCTCTGTGAAGCATGTGGACGCTAAGAAAAAATTTGAGACCAATCTAAGACCCAAAAACAAAAATTTTATCCTACAAATAAAATCCTATTTAATGATAAAGTTCTATGTCGCGTATTTGGAGTACAACGGATGATATACCAAAAAATAAACGTTAGAATATTGCAAAAACCAATTCCCTATCTAAAACCTTTAGTTTTAAATATTTTCATTGAGCAATATATTTTTGCATTAACAAAATACAAATTATTTTTTATATTTATGTTTGAAATTATAAGGTTAGAAAATAATTTATGTTCAAAAATTTTCTACTGTGCAATTAGGCAAAAGGAAATGCAACTGTTATTTTTCAAAAAATTTATACCTAGTCTTTAATTTACTAGACAATTAACAAGGTTTAACATATTTATTATAGGTTATTAAAAAGAAAACGCAAAAGGTAACCGCCTGGAAATCGAGATGTAGGGCAAAACCTTTAGTCCCGGGCCTCAGTATCAACCGGGACTAAAGATACCTTTAGTCTCGGGTCGCAACATCAACCGGGACTAAAGGCACCTTTAGTCCCGGGCCGCAACACCAACCGGGACTAAAGGTGACACCTTTAGTCCCGGCCTTACCACCAACCGGACTAAAGGTGTTGGTGCGTCCCCCCCAACCGGGACTAAAAGTCCCAGCAGGTACTTAACGCATAGTGCGTCCTTCTTCTTCCTCTAGCCACGGATCGACGTTGCACCGCCGCCGCCGTCCCTCGAGCCCTAGCCGTCTCCCTCGCCGTCCGCCTTCCTCAACTCAGCGCGCTCGCCGCCGACCCCGCCGTCCTCGAGCCCGCCGCGCCGCTCCCTCCTCGACAACGGCATCGACCCCGGCCGCCATCTTCCTCCTCCACACACCGGCGGGACAGTGCCGCCTCCCCGGCCGCCCGTCCTCAAGCCCGCCGTTCCACGCGCCATTGACCAGGCGGCGCCGCCTCCTTGCCGTCGACCCCTGCGCAGCGCGCCCGGCCCTCTCCCTCTCCCTCTCCCACACCGGCGTCCGGCGACCCCGCGGCCGCCCCCTCTCCACGCGCGGCTTCTCGCGGCGACCCCGGCCAGGCGCCAACGGCCCGGCGTCGGCGACCCGGCCAGCCAGCCTTGCCCGGCCTCAATCGAGCCGCCGGCGTCTTTGTGCTATGCCTGCCCGTGCGTCTTTGTGCCTTGCCGTGCCGCCGTGTTGTGCGTTGCCGTGCCGTGCCGTCGACCGACGACCGTCGACCGTCTGCTTTGCCGTGCCTTGCCGTGCATCTCCCGTGCCGTGACGCAGCAGGTAGCACCTCCACGCGATGGCCGTGCCGTGCATTTCATGTGTTGTGTCACCGGCCATCGAGCCGAGAGTGCAATTTGTATATGTATATATGTGTGTGCGATGGCCGGCCATCGAGCGCGCCGATAGTAACTCTCTACAGGAGCCGGTCGGTGACAAAGCGCGCTAAACCTGATATCGATGAATGGCATATGTATATCGAGGAATGGTACGAGCTCTAACACCGATAACAACACACTAACCCTAATTTGATAATCTGATGCGAAAACCTAATCTTGGATATGCACTTAGTAACCTGACAAAGTGCTAACCCTAATTTAATAATCTGATGCGAAACTCTAATCTTGGATATGCACTTAGTAACTCGATATCGATCCATAATACGATGCGAAACCCTAATCCGATCCCATCGCCCTAATTTGAAACCCTAATTTGATCCGATATGCTAATCGTATCCGAAACCCTAAGCCGACATATATATTTAAACCCAAGTGTATGTAAATGCTAAGTGTATGTTTCCTTATGTTTCTACTGTCGACATATATATGTTTCCACTAAGTGTATGTAAACGCTAAGTGTATGTTTCCTTATGTGCAATATAGCATTTCACTTATGTTTCCAATGCCTCTATATATATGCAAGATGTAAACGATCACACACAAGATGTCCTCTGCCCCCATATATATGCATTTAACCCAAAGTGTTTAATCATACACATGCATGTAAACCCTAACCCTAAACACAATGTGTTGACATGTATAAAGATTTTTTATATTGCTTTTTTCTTGTGGCGCTACATGACAAATTAAATTCTAACATCTTTCACATATATTTGCAGAAATGGCCGATCTGAATGATAACATGGATGATGCAATGATGGACATAATCAACAGCGGCGGCAATCAAAATCCCCAAGTCCAAGGTGACGACAATGAACAAATAGATGATGTGAGTCAGTACTTTGCTGATTATAAAGAACTTGTGCGAGACAATCCTGATGAGGTCTATCTCCAATCTATTATATATGTATATACATGAAATTAAAATGAATGGCATTTGTATAAATATATTTATACTTCTTTGTGTTTCTACATACGTATAGCCCTCTGGATCGTCGACAACTTCTGGGAAGAGTAGAAATGTGCGAGGCCCGAAGAAGCCGTTGGAAGGTCGGTACATTCTGTCGGAATTTGAAGAGGGTACAGGCAAAGTACTTGGGGGCAAATTCAAAGAAATTTGTTGTGCACTGTGGGTACCTTGTAAGGGACAGGATCCCGATCGGTGCTCGGGAATGGAGGCAAAGGAAAGACGCTCCACATATTAGTTTTGTCTCAGAACGTGACAAAGAACTGATTTGGCAAGATATCCTTCAACATTTCACGCTCAATACACAGGATGAAGTTTTGAAGGAGAAGCTTAAAATCTGGGCTATGCAGAAGATGGCCAAACAATTTCAGGCTTGGAAGAAGAAATTGTACAAGACTTTTATTGCGCATGACCTGACACCGGATTTCACCGCCAAGGCCTACGTCAAGTTGATGCCTTTTTGGGATGAGTTCGTACAGTTTAAGAACTCAGAAGAGGGTCAGGCACTGATGATTAAGAATCAGGAAAATGCTAGACAAAAGCAATACCACCATCACTTGGGTTTAGGTGGCTACATGACTGCTATTCCTAAGTGGCAAAGATTGGAACAGGATATTCTTGCCAAGGGGATCGAACCAGAATCAATGCACCGCGCGCCAAGTATTGGTTCTTCGGTTATGGGGGAACCCTGGACCTAGAGACCGGAAAGATAGTGTACGGCGAAAAGCTCCAGAGAGTAGGAGAGAGAATGGCTTATGCCCAAGGATTAGTTGAAAGTGGCGCCTGGCAGCCAAATAGAGAGAAGGATAAGCTGACATACGCCCTAGAGAGTGCTGAACACAGTGGGCGAACAAGAGGCTATGGAGAGGTATCGTGGGAGCATGCCTTCCCTAAAGATAGACCAACATATAGAAGCCGCCAAAGAAAGAAGGATGAGGATGCAGAGCGGATGCGTTGTTTGGAGGCAATGGTGCTGGAGTCACGCGAAGTGGCTCGTGAAGCAATACAGTGAGATAAAGCGCTTGAAGAGAGAATGAACGAGGAAATCAAAAGGCAAGTGCAGCAGATGGCAGTAAGTTCTATACAAAGGCAAACTGCATCAAAGCCAGGAGTCAACATTAGCCCCCCAGGTCAGTTGAAAAGCGGTTGCGCTTCCACAGAGGTGCCAATGATTGAAGACGACGTGGGGCTACGCTTCCCGGTAGATGACATCACTGAACCTCTCAGAACATGTGAGCTGCACATTCAACAGGGGATTGGCACAATCATGGTGGCTATCGGTGTTGTATCTCCTATCGACCCTACAAAGACACCAAGATGCCATGGGGCAATAATTCCACCTGGATATGCTAGTGTCTCGGTGGATAGAGTTGTCAAAGGTTTCAGCAATGTGCAGCTCGAGATTGAAGGAGGTGATGGGGAGAAGACTCTGGGAGAAGCGGAGAAGACATTCATATGTTGGCGTAAGCACTATATCTTTATTCCTGGGGCAGCACCTAGTAATCCACCACCACATCCTCGTCAACCTAACCCTAGGTGTGGATGAAAGTTGATGATATATTTATTCACTAACTTTAATTTGTATTGGCTTAATTAGCAGATTTTTCATATACCTCGTTGTTTTCACAGGTGGTCACCAACATGTCATAGTGCTGCGGGTGATGACGATGCAGTGCAAGACATGGCTGCATCGCGACACCGGGCTCCAACACCGCCATCGACCGCCCCATCGCCTCCACCTAGGGCTCCAACGCCGCCACCGGCCGCCCCATCGCCTCCACCTCAAGCTCCAACGCCGCCACCGGCCGCCCCATCGCCTCCACCTCGGGCTCCAACGCCGCCACCGGCCCCCTATCGCCTCCACGTCGGGCTCCAACGCCCCCACCGGCCACCCCATCGCCTCCACGCGTGGCTCCAGCGCCAAAACCGGTGGACCCACCCCTAAAGAAGAGGCGGCCACACAATCAAAGGCGTCGGCCGCCCCGCCGCCGAAGAAGAAAGCCTCAGAAAAGAAACAAACTATTATTCCTTAGAAGCTGTCCTATGAGAAGACTGCCGCAGAACTAGATGCTTCGGTAAAGTCAGATGTGGACAGTTTCTTCAAGAAACTAAAAGCTGAAAGAGAATTAAAGCGAAACCCTGAGAAGCCGTACCTCTTACTACGGCCAGAAGATCTACGGCAAAGGGTTGACGCTCAACAAAAAAAGAGGCGTGATGCTCGTAAGGAATCATCATCACTATCGGATTATGATCGCACTCTCAGCAAATCTATTGAAGAAGAGAAGAAGAAAGAGAAAAGAGCACGGAAGGGTGTCGCACAGCTCGGGGAACAATCGAAGTAATCAGTGCCTCCGCTAGTAATTGGGAATGAATGTGGTTCAAACATTAACGTGCTAGACCAGATACATAGAGATTTGAGTTATGATCAACTTGATGAATTTTTTGCGGAAACTGGTCTTAGCTTGGCCCAAATGCTCAGTGGGGTACCAATTGAAAGTGCTTTGGAAATTGATCAATGGAAGAAGGAATATGCATATAGCAAGAGTCTATACAACTCTGCGGCCCTCAGCAAACTTGGTACACAAATGTACTTGCTAAACCAGTGGTACATCGCAGTGTGTGGCAGAAAAGCGGATGACTATATTTACGTTCAAATTAGAGACTATCATTACTTCCATGGTGATGATATTATTTATGTTCAATTTAATGAGTTACACCAACTATGCCACATGGACGACTGGACAAATCTTTAGTCGGGCTTGCTTCGTCGTAAGTGATTCTTTCTTTTAATAATGTCACTTTGAACATATGTATATGTATAAGTAATTATCCTCACACCCGCTATACATATATGCAGAGACATGATGAGGGACCATAGAATTAGAAACGACAATGAGATTGGTTTCATCGATCCATATATCATATTCAAGGACCCAAAGACCCTTAATGCTTTATGAAAACCTCAAACGGAGAGAAATCTACGGAGGTTCTTGATCAACCAAAAGAACAAGAGATATATACTCTTCCCCTATAACTTTAAGTGAGTGTTGTTATCATGTGTACATTCTATTTAACTAATTAATCAAATTAGTATGAAGATATATAAATATGTTGACTATACACAAATGCAGCTTCCACTGGATACTGATTGTGATTGATCTCTGGCAAAGTCATTTGGTAATCTATGACTCGTTGAGAAAACCATAGGAAGATTACCAAGATATGATAGATATTATTCAAGGGTAACTTCGTTCTCTAAATATTTATTTCTGCTCTTTAACTCGGCAATAGTTAATTAATAATGATCATTTTATTGCTAGAGTTTGGGCTTGGTTCATGCAGAAACACCGTCCGGATTTAAAAGCGCCACTTTTGAAGCCTATCCTACTTCAGTGGGTTCTACGCAGCCACCGGGCAACAATTTGTGTGGCTACTACGTTTGCGAGTTTCTCACGGTCTATGCCAAAAGAACTAATCTAGAGCACATAAAAGTATGTAACATGTATATATAATAAGTCTATTTCATTTATTTGTTGCTATTTAATAAATCTTATGTAAATTAATACTTTTTCCTTTAATGCCTATTAAAGGAGACGTGGTTGAAGGAACAAGTGTTGGATACGGTCCGCCTAAAAGGAATTCATGAGACAATCGCAGGATTTCTTAACGTCCATGTCCTGAAGCCCGACGCCGAGTTCTACTTCAAACCTGACGAACCAATAAAACCAAACCAAGATGAATATTTGTACGATATTTGAGTGGCGGAGAACAATTATATTGTAAATACTTTATCCCTGATGCATGTGAAATATTATATTATGGACCTATACATATGTATAATATATATAGTATTTTATAGTATATTTATATGTAATGCTCTAAATTATATAAATTATAGGTTCGCGTATACATAAATTAGCAAAATAACAATATGTATTCAAAAATAATAATATAATTGTAAACCCTAAATAAAAAATTAAAAGAAAAGAAAAGTAAAAAAAGAAAAAACACTTTTAGCCCCGGTTGGTAACACCAACCGGGACGAAAAGTGGCGGTTAGGTGGCACAGCCTGGCGCATCTTTTAGTCCCAGTTGGTGTTACCAACCGGGACTAAAGGTGGACCTTTAGTCCCGGGCCTTGGAACTGGGACTAAAGGTGGGACATTTAGTCCCGATTCCTTAGTCCCGGCTCCGGAGCCGGGACTAAAGGCCCTTATGGCCAGGGGCTAAAAGCCCTGTCTGCTGTAGTGCTTGTTTTGGTGTTTATCCATGACTCACGCTTATCCCTATCGATACAGTAGATCAGGCTCGTATCGACTAATTTATTGACGATCTTGGTTGTTACATGTTGTGGGTTTGAGGCTTATTTAGATACGAATAGGTTTAAGAATTGATTTAGAGCCGCTGGCCTTTTAGACCAGCTCTACTTTGATTTAAAGGTTTGTTTGCGTTTAGAGATGCTTGCTTATCGAGAGTATATTTGAGTTATCTCAAAGCCACTGGCCTTCTAGACCAGCTTTGTCTTAATTTTAAGTTTACTTGTGGTTGGGTTCGAGATCGATTCAAAGCCGTCGACCTTTTAGACCAGCTTTGCTTTGATTAACGATTTAGCTACGGTTAAGACAAGTAGTCCGTTCCTGCTTGATGGACCCTGTATCGGCTAAATAGCCGATCCAGTTATACTTTCACGAGTAGCGCATATGCGTAGATCTTTTTGAGCGTTAAATAAACTTGTATCGTTTGTTGGATCTATTGAAGCTTGCTGGCCGGTAGACCAGGCGAATGTAGATTTGGCATACCTTGCGAAAGTAGTTTAACAAGACCGCAGGCCGGTAGACCAGTCTTGGTAAATTATTGTTTGGTTGATAATTGAACTAGGTCTATACGCATGAATTATCCCATTAACTTGAACCTATATCAGCTAAATAGCCGATGTAGTTATGCTTTTATTCATGATACGTGTGCATGCAATGCTTTAGGTGCAATTAAACATGTTATACAATCTTGAAACCAACTGTATGCATGTATCGACTAACGAGATCGGCTAATTGCTTATTTTATTCATTATACACTGTGAATAGCCATTTTTATCTTATGCTTTGTACAATGAGGGACTGTTGACGGTGGATAGCGTTAACTTTTTATATATCAAAAGGCATGAAACATACATCAATATCTAGAAGGCTAGGGTTTTATTTAACAATTTCCATGAGTTTTGTTGATTTACCAATTTCCAGGGACTAATTTAGAAAACACTGAAAAATGGGCATAACTATAAATCTATACCACGGAATTATCTGCAACTCAGAAATACGCCAAACTACTCTAGAAGGATCCAGAAGACACCGGAGCGAAGGGGAGGAGGAGTCACCTCCAGGTGGGGCCGGCTAGCCCCACCACCCAGGCCGGGCGGCCTCCCCCTGTGGGTCCCACCTATCATCTTCTGGAATGTTCCTCCACCGCCTTTGAGGATCAGTCTCAGCCCTACATGAAGACGGTTTGATCAAATGGCTGTTGTGCATCCCACCGGGCTATATAAGCGGAGCCAAACCCCCCTGGAAACCCTAATTCGTTCAATTCATTCCAACTTGAGTCATTTGGTGATCAAGTCATTTAGAGCTTCAAGTTCTAGTTCCTCATAGCCTTCTAGTTCATAGTTTAGCCTAGTTAGATCTAGAGTAGAGGAAGTCAAGTTCTTCATCGATCTTGGATTCCCGACGTTGTCAAGAAGAGAAGAGTCTGGTATAGTTCTTAAGCTTTTCTTTCTTATTGTAATATCTGCGTTTGTACGATCATTATTAGCAACATTATTTTTCATTATTATGTTCTTGATTGCATTGTTCATCATCTACTTTAATATGTCTAGCATAGTTAGTTTGCTATTATATTCATGCACTGGTTCGTATAGCGTTCATCAATTCGATTGGTTGGTGAGTGGTAGGTTGTGTGTAGGCATGGTGCCTAGATGCATTACTTATCTACGAATATCCCTAATCGTGCCGGGTATTGAGGTAGATCGTGGGTGTGATAGACCCATTGAGTCCTTTGCAGGCCTTTCCCAGTACGGTGGATTGGTAGAGTGGGATTATTAGGTTAAGAGTATATTTATATACATGAGGTTCATGTACTCATCTTTTTCTATACATTGCTCGATGTGTTTGGGAACTATAGTAGTATAACTTAGCAATGATTGTTAGACATACTTGTATTAAATGAAGTAGCTTTGACTGTAGCTTGAATACTTAGAAGTTATTTCCCTATTAATTGATTAGACGACGTTAACATGTTTAGAATTGCTATAAGTGAATTAGTATTATTATGAGATGACTGATCATATTTATCATTTATGTATTATTTATTATTTATCTTGTGGCACCTTCCTGTTGTTGAGGAGAGTTGACATTGGCTACATCTCTTATTCACTGCGTATATAAGTGTTATCAATACTATAGAGTAGCTTCTTAGCAATGCCTTCCTAGTGGTAGAATATAAATGACAACCTGGTAATACTCTAGGTAAAATGCTATAATGGTATAATTATCTGTCCGCTCGTAGAATCATTCTTAGTTTATATTCATCTTTATTTATTTTTGCCTAGTCACATAAAATGATAAGATTTAGTACCAAGGTTTATTCCTAGCTTTACAATTGGGGATGACAACCAAGTTTCGTAGTTGGGAGTAAGAGTAAAGAGACTAGTGGCTAGTTGCTAAAGGTAAGTTAATTAATACCAATATTTTTAGCGTCATTGCGTGGGATAGGAATTTGAGGTTTACTGCAGTGATGTTAGAAATGCCAACATGCATTTTTGGCGCCGTTGCCGGGGAAGGCTAATAAACTTAGGAAAGTATTGATAACCATATTCACCATAATAAGATAGATCACCCAATTGACCTCTAACTCAAACAGGCTTACCCTTATTTCATCTACTTGTGTATCTTATGCAGGGTAATGAATGAATGAATGGTATTTGATCTCTCGGATAATTACACCAAAGATCTAGAGAAACTCTTAAGAAGAAGGAAGTTCGCAATAACGAGGGACATTTTTGAATCACCATCAAGAACATCCTCCACTGAAACTTGTTCTTCACAGGAGCAAGCTCCATCACCCGAAGGAGAAGAATTAGAAGCTAACTTAACACCAGTTTTTGAAGCTATGGCTGAGAAGACGCTACGTGCATTCTCTGCTCCAACAACCGCCAACATCCGTACTGGACCTAATGTCGATATCGGAGATAACGGATTTGAGCTCAAGCCTGCGCTCATCACTATAGTGCAAGCAAATTAGTTTTGTGGAAAGGCACATGAAGATGCAAGTGCACACTTATAACACTTTCTGGAGATATGCAGCACCTTTAAGATCAAAGATGTACCAAAAGATGCTATCTTACTTCGCCTATTTCCATTTTCACTACTAGAAAAAGCAAAATAGTGGTTCTATAACAAGGCAACCAACACTACATGGGATAAATGCTCTACTGCTTTTCTGGCTAGATTCTTTCCAACAGGCAAGACCACTGCTCTGCGTGGGAAGATCTCAAGTTTTCAACAGCAACATGATGAATCGTTCACCGAGGCATGGGAATGCTTTCAAGACTACATTGCAAAATGCCCTCATCATGGAATGGAGGATTGGCTACTTATGCAGACTTTCTATCATGGACTAGTTTTTAGTACTCATGAGTCCATGGATGCTGCAGCTGAAGGAGCTTTCTTGTCACTTAAGCTCGCCGATGCAACAGCACTCGTTGAGAAGATGGCCTCAAATCAAAGCTACAACGAAGAACGTACTTAACCTCGTAAGAGAGGAGGAGGCACTCATCATCTCAAGGAAGTCAATACATTCACTAAAAAGATAGACCTCATTATGAAAAAGCTTGAAAAAGTCACTGAAAAGAGAGAAGTCATGCACATTAATGATTCTGATGTGACTTGTGAAGAATGTGGAAACACAGAACATTCAGCAGTCAACTGTCCTAAAATCCAAGAGGTCATGAATTACATCAACAGCAACACCAACTATCGTCCTCAACAAGGTCAAGGATGGAATCAATCAAATCAAGGATGGAATCAGCAACCACGACAAGGTAATTTTCATTATAACAATAATTATAACAATTATAATTTGCCACCTTTGCGAGATCTAGTTGCTGGTCAATCTAAATTACTGGACCAAATGTTTAAAAAGGTTGTTTTAAATGATAAAGCTTTAGAAAATATAAATACTAGATTAGATACTTTTGCTTCTGCCATTAAAAATCAGCACAGTTTCAACAAAATGTTAGAATCACAATTAGCTCAACTGGCAGCTACTGTTCCTCCAATGGAAAAAGGTAAGGCTTCGAGCCAACTAGAAGATTTAGAAACTGTAAATCTTGTCGATATTCACAATGCAGGTCATTACTACACTCAACCAATAGATGTGCAGTGGATTGACCACTCACTTCCTGAGAAGAAAGGAGACCCTAGGAGGCATGTCATTCCTATTTCAATAGGATGTCACACCTCTTCAAAGGCTATCTGTGATTTTGGCACAAGTGTCAACATTATGCCTAAGGTAATTTATGAAAAGATTTTAGAAGATCCCTTGTTGTACACAACTATGCGTTTGCAGCTTGCAGATCAGTCCATTTGCTACCCCGAAGGAATTTTAGAAGAAGCTATTGTTCGAGTGGGACAATCCTATGTCCCCGTTGACTTTGTAGTCATGGAGACTGGAGGAGATGAAAAAGCACCCATCATACTAGGCCGACCATTCTTATGCACAACTAAAGCCATCATCTGTGCGGAGCACGCCAAGATTGTGTTTTCCATCAAGAACAAGAAGGAGAAGTTCTCATTCAAGAACCGCATCCTTACAACTCCCGTATTCCCATAGAAGCCATACGAACAAGCTCAACAATCAGCCGAACCCAAGAAGAAGAACAACAACAATAGAAGGAGGAAGAGTGAGTTCAGTCAAATTCCAGAAGAGACACTTCAACTGATCAATTCGGTTAACACCGAACATGACCACCTGTTAGCACCACCATACATTGTCAAGAGAGAAGACCCAGGAGTCCCGACTATTGAGTGCACCATCAAGCAAATGGTTTTTCCTAAGACCTTTTGTGACACTAGATCAGGGGTCAACATCATGTCAAAGGTAGCGTACAATTATTTATTTGGTGATGAAACGTTATACTCAACCTATATATAGCTGCAGATGGCGGACTTATCAACAAGATTCCCAGAAGGCATAGTAAAGAACGTCACGGTAAAGATTAAAGATTATTATATACCCATAGATTTCTTGGTTCTAGATATGCAGGAGGATGACGATACACCTATCATCTTGGGAAGACCCTTCCTCAACACCGCCAATGCAATTCTCTACATGAGATCTAGACAAGTTCACTTTCATCTACTCGTTGGAAAGGTGTGTTGCGACTTTAATAGTTACACTAACATCAATTCGTCCTAGAAGATACAAAACAGGAGACGCCGATCCCGCCGTAGAGCAAATTTGCTCTCAAGGAAAGAGGAGAGGACTATCCTAGTGAAGCTACATGATACATGGACCAAATCACTAAACAAGAATAAATAGAACCTTGTTGGAGCGAGTGGGACAAAGAAGCTAAGAGAATAGAGCAAATCGCCGAGCAAAAAGCAAGAGAAATACAAGAACAAAATCAAAGACGGTTGGAAGAAAATAAAGAGACATCATGGCAAGATAAAGAATTGACTGAGGTTTCCTCAGACAATGAATCCTACAAGTACTCTTTCCAACCTAGTCCTGTCGGTAGACTTTAAACTCTGCACCTTACCATAAGGTAACAATGATAGTTATCTAATTACTTTAGTACATTTACTCTTTCGCATGTTTAAAAAGAAAATAAAAAATTCCTTACTGCTTTATTATAAAACTTTAAAAAGCTCCAAAGTATTAGGCTTATGGTTTACTCTGTAAGAATATTCACTATGGCAGCACAAAAACAAATTTTCATTCTTTTGCACTATAAATAGAAAAGTCTAAAAATATAAGAATCTAGATACATATTTATATCTGCTCATAAAGATAATCAATTACTTATTTGGCCGACCGCTAACCTATTATCATATTCGAGCCTCGAGTTTTGGTTTTCTTGTTGGAGTATACTTTTATAGGACTATACAATTAAGGAGAGAGACCTGTTAGCGGGTCACCACTGCTAAGCTTACTCTAAGGATCATTCAAGCAAAATATGGCAAACATCTAGCTTGGGGGAGGAGCATCCCCCAGTTATCTGGTAACTATACCTATGTGATTTATCGAGTCTATCTTATAGTTATAAAATACCAAAAATATGTGGGCATATGAAGGTCCACGTCCGTTGAGTCTTTTATATATGAGTCTTTGAAAAAAATCTAAAAATCAATAAAAAGAAGTCTTAGTCAATCTTAGTTAATTAGAGTGTGTTTAGAGTCAACTATGAACTAGAAAATTTTATCTTGGAAATGATGAATAGTTGCTCTGCTGGAAGTTTTTCAAGTACCTAGTTTTCAACCTTAAGTTCTCTTAAGTTTTGGATATGATTGCTTTAATATAAGAATTTACTCTGAACCTAAAATTTATGGAGTCATATGCTTGAGCTAAGTCTAGGTGATTGACGGATATGATATAAGAGAGTCTGAGCTGCTATTTATCTTATTCCTAACAATGCTAAATTCTGAAGATTTATCTTTTGAAAATTCAAAAACATTACATGATGAGCTCTTGTATGACAAAGTTGAATTCCTACCAAAGCTATATATGATACACATTTAGAATAGGAAACCTTTGCTCATTTATGCTACTTGCTTTGTATTGAGTTTAGTCAACCTTTGTTGTATACTTAAGAGAGTCTCGTCATGCTTTTAAAATCAAGATCACTCACACACGCTCAATCCATATATGCATTACTCTTACCCTGAGAATAAGCGTAACCATTTTCCACTTTTATTCACATTCACCTTAAAATATTTTTTTCCTACACTGGGAGAGAACACCCAAAAATATACATAAACCCATAGGACAGCCTTTGTTTATTAGCTCTAAGTTCTTTATTGTTATCTCTTCAATGAATTATTGTATCTAAAGATGCATGTGGCTATGCAAGAATATTGAAAATAAAAAAGGAGTAAAAGATGGACAAGTGTCCCAACATTAAAACAATGGGTACTCAGATGCCCGCCTCCCATTATTAAAAAAAAGAGAAAAGAGAAGAAAAGAAAGAAAAAATAAAGATAGTCCATGTTTTCCTAAGAAGTTCTGAAAGTCTAAGAAAGAAGAGAGATTTATTTTGAAGAGCAAAAGTAGAATTAGGATTGGCCACCACATATACACCTATCCACCATATTCCATACACATGCATATCTTGGTTTGATTGTATGACTTAATTCTCTATAGATCCATTGTTTGACTTTACAATATATAAATTGCAAGTATGCTTATCCTTGTTTAATGCCACTCCTATAAACTCCACTATAATCCCTAGAATTAGGAAGGCACAACATCATGGATGCCTCAGTGAGATCCACAAATACCACATACTTTGAGAGACTGAGGGTGTCATACAATTAAGCTCTGAGTTTTATTGCGAAAACTTGCAAAACTCTGGAATATTAGTTGAGTAAAGAATTTGAGACATAGTGCTTGACTTGATTGTTCTGTCTTTCAATTACTCAAGACCCACGTGAAGGTTAAAAGCTCCACAGTTAAAGGTGATATGGGTGAGTTCAAAAGTTAGAGCAGTCTTATCTAATCTAGAGGAACATTTTTTTTTGAAAGCATGTGTACTTGTTAGAATGAAAGCATTGTAGCAACTCCTAATCCAACTCTAGGTTTTGCTAAGGGACTAGCAAAAGGTAAGCTTGGGGGAGTTGTTGACGGTGGATAGTGTCAACTTTTTATATATCAAAAGGCATGAAACGTACATCAATATCTAGAAGGCTAGTATTTTATTTAACAATTTCCACGAGTTTTGTTGATTTACCAATTTTCAGGGACTAATTCAGAAAACAATGAAAAAGGGACATAACTACAAATCTACACCACAGAATTATCCGCAACTCAGAAATATGCCAAACTACTCTGAAGGATCCAGAAGACACCGGAGCGAAGGGGAGGAGGAGTCACCTTAGGTGGGGCCGGGCCGGCCCCACCACCTAGGCCGGGAGGCCTCCCCCTATGGGTCCCACCTGTCATCTTCTAGAATGTTCCTCCATCACCTTTGAGGATCAATCTCAGCCCTACGTGAAGTCGGTTTGATCAAACGGCTGTCGTGCATCCCACCGGGCTATATAAGTGGAGCCAGACCCCCCTGGAAACCCTAATTCATTCAATTCATTCCAACTCGAGTCATTTGGTGATCAAGTCATTTAGAGCTTCAAGTTCTAGTTCCTCATAGCCTTCTAGTTCATAGTTTAGCCTAGTTAGATCTAGAGTAGAGGAAGTCAAGTTCTTCGTCGATCTTGGATTCCCGACGTTGTCAAGAAGAGAAGAGTCTGGTATAGTTCTTAAGCTTTTCTTTCTTATTGTAATATTTGCATTTGTACGATCATTACTAGCAACATTATTCTTCATTATTATGTTCTTGATTGCATTGTTCATCGTCTACTTTAATATATCTAGTATAGTTAGTTTGCTATTATATTTATGCACTGGTTCGTATAGTGTTCATCAATTTGATCGGTTGGTCAGTGGTAGGTTGTGTGTAGGCATGATGCCTAGATGCATTACTTATCTGCGAATATCCCCAGTCGTGCCGAGTAGTGAGGTAGATCGTGGATGTGACAGACCCATTGAGTCCTTTGTAGGTCTTTCCCCGTACGGTGGATTGGTAGATTGGGATTGTCAGGCTAAGAGTATATTTATATACATGAGGTTTCTGTACTCATCTTTTCCTGTACATTGCTCTGATGTGTTTGTAAACTATAGTAGTATAACTTAGCAATTATTGTTAGACATACTTGCATTAAATGAAGTAGCTTTGACCGTAGCTTGAATACTTAGGAGTTATTTCTCTATTAATTGATTAGACGATGTTAACATGTTTAGAATTGCTATGAGTGAATTAGTATTATTATGAGATGACTAGTCATATTTATGATTTATCTATTATTTATTATTTATCTTGTGACACCTTCCTATTGTTGAGGAGAGTTGACATTGGCTACATCTCTTATTCACTGCATATATAAGTGTTATCAATACTATAGAGTAGCTTCTTAGCAATGCCTTGCCAGTGGTAGAATATAAATGACAACCTAGTAATACTCTAGGTAAAATGCTACAATGGTATAATTATCTGTCCGCTTACAGAATCATTCTTAGTTTATATTCATCTTTATTTATTTCTTCCTAGTCACATAAAATAATAAGATTTAGTACCAAGGTTTATTCTTAGCTTTACAATTGGGGATGACAACCTAGTTTCATAGTTGGGAGTAAGGGTAAAGAGACTAGTGGCTAGTAGCTAAAGGCAAGTTAATTAATACCAACATTTTTAGCGTCATTGCGTGGGATAGGAATTTGAGGTTTATTGTAGTGACATTAGAAATGCCAACAGGGACTGACTCTCTAGTCAATTCCCTTTGATTCATCGGCCATTCGAAGGCCATACATCTTGGAACTGTCTGGCAATAAAACCGACAGGTTCCAGAATTTGACATTTGATTTTCCTTGTCAATTGCAGGTCAAATTGACTGGCACGCCCAAGATCAAGTCACCAAGCTCGGCTTGCCCGCCTAGGCTCAGGGGATCAAGGAACTCCAGGCTCCTGCGCGGTCTCTGAGGGTCTCCAAGTGTGTTACGCTGAGAGCCAACTTTTTGCACCAACACAATGTTTATTTCCCACGCAACCGGCCTTTAGCTAGTATAATAAAGGGGAAGAGCACCTCCATTTACAACACACCGACACCGTGAGTTGTATATTCCACCACTTTTGTATTTCTTCCTTAGTTGTTCTAGTTGGAGCTAGCAAAGCTACCTTGGAGAGCTTGACTCCTTGAAGAGGATCTTTAGTATGAATAATATATATATATTAATGATTTCTTGTTCTTATTCATATGTTACCAAAATAGTTATACTATGGAACTAGACTACAGTCAGATGTTATAATTATTGTATACTATTGACATTTCTAACATTACTTCGTGTTAAGTTGTCATCCCTAACATGATGTCGGAAAATGTTCAAAAAGAATCTACACCCGACTGCTCTAAAAATAATTCTATAGAATATATCCGCAAGCGCACAAATAATTCTCCTACTATAGCATTTCACCTGGTAAGGTTCCCAAATATCGTTGATTTGTTTTTAGCCAAAAGAAAAACTTATTTATTCACGTAAAATTATCTCCAAAGGGGGAAAAGGGATTATGACTATGACTTTAAATGTGCATACCAATGATAATCAACCACTCTATTGCATTAGAAGGGGTGATCAAGGTAAACAATAATTATATAGATAAATATGATAAAAAATACTTTTGAGAGACAGAAATTAAAGACTCAACTACTGTAATCAGGCTAACATGAGATTCGACTAGAATAAAGACCTTCTAAGTTATCTCTAAATAATAAGTCTACAGATCACGCCAATATACACACTTTTATCTATAGTATAACCAACTCAAAAAATAGTATAAAGGAGCATCAACTAGGGAGGATTTTGGGACATAACTTACCTCCTTCGCGACTGCGCTCTACTAACCTATATGCGGGTGATGGAACATAGAGGACTCAATAGACCTGTACTCCGTGATCTACCACACTACCCAGCATATCAGGGTGCATCCATAGGTACATATGATATCTAGGCTCCATGCTTACGTAATACATACCATCTAACCCACATGAGTATTGAATTAGGCGCTTTATGAACATATGCCTATAATCATCACCAATCATAACTATGTCAAGAATGTAACTAGAGAAAACTAAGAACATAATAAGTAGCAATATAGTAATTAAGAACAAAGTCATAAAAGAGATACAAGGCTAATTACCAATCTCCTGACTACAGATCTGAAATCCCGTGCGTAGTGCCCAACTCTACTTGAACCTTGCTAGCTAAAGCCTAAACTAAGAACTTGAAGAATTGGAGCTCTAATTCTAATCTCTGGAGACCCTAGGTTCTAGTCTAATCTTGACAAATGAATTGAGACAAAACCCTAATTGCTCTCGGGGTATGTGCAGGCCCGTAATTATAGCCCGATGGAGGAAACGATGGTTGTTGGATCAAACCGACTTCATGTAGGGCTGAGATCGATCCGCAAAGGCGGTGGAGGAGGCTTACAAAAGATGATAGGTGGGTCCCACAATAGGGGGCCAGGCGACACATGTGGTGGGGCCGGCCGGCCCCACCTGAAGATGCCCCGGTTCTCGCTTTCTTCTAGTGTCTTCTAGATCCTTCCTGAGCCCGTTTGCAATATTTACCATCATGGTTAAGTTTTGTGTTGATTTTGCAATAAAATCCTCCAATTTCTCTTTTCTAGAATAATCTTGCAGAAAATGTGAGATCACCAAAACTTGTGGAAATTGTCAGTTAAAACCCGTAACTTTCTATTGGTGATCTCTTTTATGCATTTAGTTGACGATTTAAAATGGTCGTTATCTACCGTCAACATATACAAACTAGTCTATAGTTTATATGCCATGATATCAACATGTATAACTTTATTCTTAACCATTCATTATTCATGTATAAGCTTGATTAGAGCTTGTTGAGATGGTGGTTTACCGTGCTTCACGGTGTGCCCAAGTCTTTTACTTGAGTCTTGGAAGGACTTGGGTAGTTCCGTTACACGCAAGCATGGTGTTTGGGTATATGGGAACAGATAGATGCATTTCATAGTCCACAGTTGAGGGTAGGCGGCAGGCAGTGACACTCCTATCCATCCCTTGTAATCCCCCATGTCCGGCTATGGTGTAGGTGTACGTAAATTATCACATAAGGTTTTTGGCAGACCAGTAATCGGTGGTCTTCCGATCCATTTCACTATCTAGCTCTAGTTAGTGTTTGTATATGAATATGATAATTAACTATTCTTTGTATAACTATATAGATATGTTAGCTCTACTGTTAGATTATTCTTTATTCTTTATTATTTCATCGCTCTATCTTAAGATATACTCAAGTGTGTGTCTACTCTCATGAAATCCATTGTTTACCCCTTGTATTGAGCATTAGTCTATCATGTAGTTGTATCATCTAGGTCATATTAATACTATGAATCTTATAAAAAGTCTTCCTTTTGGGAAAATATAAATATCTTGTTAAGTATACATTTGTTGACGGTGGATAGCGTCAACATTTAATAGATCAATAGACACGAGAAACACATAAATATCTAGAAGTCTAGAGTTTTATCTAGCAAATTCCACAAGTTTTGGTGAATTATTATTTTCTAGAGATTGTTCCAGAAAACCACGGAAAATGGCCTAACTATCAAACGGAGTAACAAAACTTAACCGCGATGGAAACATACACTATTGGGCTCTACAAGGATCAAGAAAACACCACGACAAAGCGGAGGCCCAGAGGAATTGGTGGAGGGCCAGCCGGCCCCAAGGCAAATATCGGGCGGCCTCCCCCTGAAAGAACCTCCTACGCCCTTCTGGAAGCTTCCTCCACCACCTTTGAGGCTTAATATCCACCGTACATGAAGTCGGTTTGATCAAACGGCCGTCGTGCATCCCCCGAGGCTATAAATTTAGGGCCAGACCCCCTAGGAAAACCCTAATCCATTTGTAATCTCGGAGAGGGGTCCCTTGAATGGATCAACCTCTCTAGGATCTAGACTTGTAGATAATAGTGAGATGGAGAGTGAGGAAGGAGTTAGGAGGAGGTGCCGGCCTATCTGTGCTCCCTCTACGGCTTGTACTTCAGCAGATTCAAGTTCATGAGTTTGTCTTCGAGATTTCTCTGGTAATCATCTTTTGATCTAAGTTTAATTTGTTTATATTATTTATCTGGTTTGTGACTCTTTTGAGTACTTTATTCCTGTTCTAGATGGAGTAGAGTACTAACCATAGTGTAGGCGTGGTGCTTAGGCTAGGGTTAATCGTGAATGCCCCCTAATCTTCCGGATCGGTGGTAGATCATAGGTGTGATAGACCTATTGAGTCCTCTGTAGTCCACCTCCCGCTGATAGGTTTGGTAGGACGTGGTTATCAGAGTAGGGTGAGGTTTCTATACTCAATCTACTCTAAATAATGTCCCGAAGTTAAATAGTAGAAGACATAGTTTACCCAAAGTTAGAAAAAGAGAACTATAGTTATCCTCTCTATACTCCTATTATCATCAATATATACTCCTATTATCATCAACATAGATTGCTATTATCATCAATATAGATCATTATTATCAACCACATTAAACCTTAGCTTAGTGTCTACCTTAATATAATCTTTATCTTTCTACTTTTGTCTTTAGCCACCTCTAGTTGAGTTAGACCGTAGTTAATCACACACGTTTCTTTGTGGATATGATATTTAAAACCTCTGGGTGAAGTGCTACAACGGTATTATATCTGTGCGCTTGTGAATAGTTATATTTTTTGTGTGTATTTAATTAATACCAACAAACATTTTTGGCGCTGTTGCCAGGAAAACGGTTGCTGACTTAACTACAACCTAGCTTAGCTTTTTATCTTTTCTTTTTCTTTTATCCTTTACCCTTTTACCTTTTATCTTTCTTTCTTTCACTTTTCATCTTTTCTTTCTTTAATTTTATTTTAACTTTTGGTTTAGCATGGGTGACATTCCTATCAATCAATATGCTAAACTCATGAGCGCAAGCTTTAGACCACCTGAATCTTCGGAGCCTATCTTAGCATCTAGTTATGAGCTGCGCCCGTCTTGCTTAGATTTGATTCAGAAACAATCCTTCTCAGGAGAAGGTGATGAAAACCCCTACCACCTACGAGAGTTCTTACTGACATATGCGTGTTTTCGTATTGATGGCATGTCTCATAAGACTTTACAATGGAAGCTTTTTCTATTCTCTTTGACTGGAAAGGCTAAACATTGGTACAACCAAACCGTAGAAAGAGTGCAAGGAGATTGGGAAGTGCTTTGCTTTAATTTTCTCTCTAAATTCCTTCCCATCTCTAGAATTGCCAGCCTTCGAGGAGAGGTTCTGACTTTTAGGCAACTAGAAGGAGAATCTCTTGAAGCATCATGGGATCGCATTAATGATCTCCTTACTATTGGGCCAAACCTTTCCATTCCAGACTCAGTGCTTATTCAACATTTTTACTTGGGTCTTAGTAAGGATGGTAAGAAATCGCTTGATATATGTTCTAGAGGGGCTTTCATTAATTTGTCTGCTAGTGAAGCAAGGTCTATACTTGATAAAATTAGTGAAAGGACTCTCTGCCCTAGCATTCATAATGAATTCTCTGAGGAAGAGAAGGAATCATCTTCCAGCCAAAAAGAGGAAGTTTTGATAGCTAAATCATATATTTTCCAATCCCAAAATTTAGCTATCAGTCCCAAGCCATCCATACTTCAAAATCCTACAAGGGAAGAAGAAATCCATCCCTTGGAAATCTCTTTTGTTAAGGATGATCTTTGTGATATTGGGAAAAGTTTAGACTTCCAATCCCATAAGAGACCTTCTAGTGAATATAATTCAAATTCTTTTCAAAAGAAACCTCTTAGGAAGCGTCCTTATTGGGAAACATCCAATGATGGTATGACTAGCGATACCATAGAAGGAGAGTCAAACCATTTTGAAGACAATCTTATCTTTTCTCCTTCGATGCCCATGATAGATATCTCATTTATGTTTGACCTCGAAGAGTCCCCTGACACTCAAAATCCACTAAGACACATAGAGCATATGAATTATGAAGGACTCAAGAATGACCAAGAAGTGCCACTAAAAAGGCACAAGTGTGTAGAATGGATGGACAAGGAAGAAACTTTAATAATAGAATCTAGCCCTGACCTAACCCATCCAAATCTAGAGGAGACCTTTGATGAAGCCCACCTTATAGATATCAATCCATGGGAATTCTTGGACAATACAGTGTCCAATGAATGTCATAGGCATGAAATAAAGGACAAAATATCTTCATCTATAGACACTCATAAAGAAACACCCTTGGAGCTTAAAGAGAAAGATAACATTAATGAGCATGAAAGCTACTTCATAGACATCTCCTTGAATCCATGCTCATATGAGAAATCTCTAGGATTACTTGGTCTCTTTAATATTGCCACACATGAGATTTTCAACCCCCTCATTCTACCTATTTATAAAATCATTAAAAGGGTGGTTGTAGACACATATGTTTATCATAAATATAGTAGATCTCGTTGTAATCTTGAGATAACATGAGTTTGCACCTTTTGTTGTAATGCCCTTATAAATTGAGCATAGAGTTATAATTATCAAAATATTCCTTTTTCGGTATTTTTGTCACTAACCATTCCAGGTTTGAAGTAAGAAAATGATTGATGGCAGCACCAGGTATGTCCAACCAATCATCATGCAACATTGAATTATATCCATCCAAACTTAAATTTGCTTTGCAAACTTCAAGCTTGGGGGAACTGGCTTATTTGAAAAATCTTAGATAATGTTGCTAATATTGGTTTGTCTCTATCTTTTTAATTCATGCTCAAAATGTTGCATAATAATCATGCTCTTTCATCTCTGTCTGAATAAAATCTCTATAAGTGCTTTCATGTCACCTTTGTCTGCTATAGTAAGTTTTAGTTTGGAAGTACTTCATGCGTGGGTAATTCTAAAGGCTTTTAAATTGAGCGTGGTGCCTAAGTTAAAATGCCTTCCTTAACTAAACTAGACATAAAGTTTGGTTTGATTATTGAACTAGAAATGATTATAGTGGATATTGGATATTTTATTGGACTAATCCCTATAGGAAATTTTCAAAATTAATCTAGGTAAGTCAAGAGATGTATTCAAATAGGAGATGAAGCAAGGCACATGATAAACTTCAATAACTTTACAGAAGAAGACATAACTCATTCATCATAGATGGAAGAACTATAAGTATCAATGATTGATTCACTTTATCTTGTGCTGCAAGTTACTTTTTGCCTTGAGTCATGCCTGTGTAGAACATAGTCTATGCTAAAATAATCTCAACACTATATTTTCATTAGCATAGACAGAACACGATAAAATTCTAGACAAACAACCTATTGTCCACTAATCTGTTGCAGGCATAAGAACGAGTGAAGTAAAAAGAGTGATAAGATCAAAGAAGCAAAAAGATGGCAAAAGATAAGAGAGAAGGGAGTAAAAGATGGACAAGTGTCCAAGAAATTAAAATAATGGTACTCAAATGCCCACCTCCCTGAAAAAAGAAGAAAAAAAGAGAAAAAAGAAAGAATAAAGATAGCCCATATTTTCCTATGAATGTTTTAAAGTTCCTAGAGAGAGATTTATCCCCAAAGAGCAAAAGTAGAAATAGGATTAGCCACCATATATACACCTATCCACCATATTTTATATACATGCACATCTTGGTTTGATTGTATGACTTGACTCTCTTTAGGTCTATTGTTTGACTTTACAATATATGCATTGCAAGTATGCTTATCCTTGTTTGTGCCACTCCTATGAGCTCCACTATAATCCTTAGTTGTAGGAGGGCATAACATTATAATACCTCAGTGAGATCCACAAATACCACATATATAAGGGACTTGAGGGTGTCATGCAATTAAGCTCTGAGTTTTATTTCGAAAAGTTTGCAAAAAAACTCTAGAATATTGGTTGAGTGAAGAATTTGAGACATAGTGCTTGACTTGATTGTTCTATCTTTCAATTGCCCAAGACCTATGTGAAAGTTGAAAAGCTCCATAGCTACAGGTAAAATGAGTAAGTTTGAAAGTTAGAGCGGTTTTGTCTAATCTGGAGGAGAATTCCTGTTTGAAAGCATATGTACTTTTGAGGCGTGAAAGTATTATAGCAACTCCTGATCCAACTCTAGGCTTTGCTAAGGGACTAGCAAAGGGTAAGCTTAGGGGAGTTGTTGACGGTGGATAGCGTCAACATTTAATAGATCAATAGATATGAGAAACACATAAATATCTAGAAGTCTAGAGTTTTATCTGACAAATTCCATGAGTTTTGGTGAATTATTATTTTCTAGGGATTGTTCTAGAAAACCATAGAAAAGCCTAACTATCAAACGGAGTAACGAAACTTAACCGCGATGGAAACATATACTATTGGGCTCTACAAGGATCAAGAAAACACCACGACAAAGCGGAGGCCCAGAGGAATTGGTGGAGGCCGGCCGGCCCCAAGGCAAATGCCAGGCGGCCTTCCCCTGAAAGAACCTCCTACACCCTTTTGGAAGCTTCCTCCACCGCCTTTGAGGGTTAATATCCACCGTACGTGAAGTTGGTTTGATCAAACGGCCGTCGTGCATCCCTCTAGGCTATAAATATAGGGCCAGGCCCCCTAGAAAAACCCTAATTCATTTGTAATCTCTGAGAGGGGTCCCTCGAATGGATCAACCTCTCTAGGATCTAGACTTGTAGATAATAATGGGATGGAGAGTGAGGGAAGAGTTAGGAGGAGGTGCGGGCCTATCGGTGCTCCCTCTACGGCTTGTACTTCAGCGGATTCAAGTTCTTTATGAGTTTGTCTTTGAGATTTCTCTGGTAATCATCTTTTGATCTAAGTTTACTTTGTTTATATTATTCATCTAGTTTGCAACTCTTTTGAGTACTTTATTCTTGTTCTAGATGGAGTAGAGTATTAATCATAGTGTAGGCGTGGTGCTTAGGCTAGGGTTAATCGTGAATGCCCCTAATCTTCTGGATCGGTGGTAGATCATAGGTGTGATAGACCTATTGAGTCCTCTGTAGTCCACCTCCCATTGATAGGTTTGGTAGGACGCGGTTATCAGAGTAGGGTGAGGTTTCTGTACTCAATCTTCTCTGAATAATGTCCCAAAGTTGAATAGTAGAAGACATAGTTTACCCAAAGTTAGAAGAAGAGAACTATAGTTATTCTCTCTATACTCCTATTATCATCAACATATACTCCTATTATCATCAACATAGATTACTATTATCATCAACATAGATCGCTATTATCATCCACATTAAACCTTAGCTTAATGTCAACCTTAGTATAATCTTTATCTTTCTACTTTTATCTTTAGCCACCTCTAGTTGAGTTAGATCATAGTTAATCACACACGTTTCCTTGTGGATACGATATTTGAAACCTCCGGATGAAGTGCTACAACGGTATTATATCTGTACGCTTGCGGATAGTTATATTTTCTTATGTGCATTTAATTAATACCAACAACATTCATGGTAGAAATGTTGCATCCATTTTCTGGTGCCATTACCTAGAGTGTATACTTAGCAGCAAGGTTAAGATAACATCACTTTGTTTCTGGCATTATTAGTAAGGTTGGATTTTTGTCTATTCTTAGCATTGATGTTAAGAAATACCAACACTCCACAAGATCTACAATGTACTAGTAGATCTATTGTTTTCTCATGTTTTAATTTTTTGATACTTAAATAACCAACCAAATAAAGATCACAACATGGAGTGAAAAGGATAAATTATTGCTATTGCTATGCTACTGACAATCAATAGTTGTGGGATACCAAAAGCGGTTATGTGTGTGGCCTCACATTGTAGGTTTGGCTAAAATATGAATGATAAGTTTGTCAAAAATTGTATGACTATGCTTGACAAAACTTATGAGGCTAGAGGTGTGTCTTGAGTCTATAATATACATATATTTTTAGAGAACAATTGCAGACTTTCTATACAATAATTTGTGGTGGCTCAAAATACACTCTGGCTTGAATAGTTATTATCCTTGTTAGTTGCAAAGCTAGTGGAGATACTTAGAAGCAGAGTTATGAGATAGCCTTAATAATGTGTTTTGTAGTAAACACGTAAGGATAAATCTAGTGGAACCCTTCTCCCCCTATAAAGCCAGAGCCTTTCCTCATGTCTTATGGACACACAGTCAAAATATTGATAAGAAACCATCATATTCCTTTCCAAAATTATACCAATTTCTCATGAAAAGTCATGATATGATCAATTGTATTAAGCTTATAATATAACATCCATCATATGGATCTGAGATACACACAATTAGAAAAAAACACAAATTATCTGCTAAAGTTGAAGCAAATTACATAGAATTGATGACAAAAAAGAAGACATACAAGGACTTCTTATAATAACTACTTGATAATTGAATATATAAACCTATAATGAGTTCTTTTGTTCCTTCCGTGGTGGCATCACTAGCTCCGGTGACCTAGCGGGTCGCTCCGGTCACCACAGAGTCGACATCACACTCGGTACACCCCTCTACCTGGTGCATCAACTATCAATGGTTCTTAACCATGACCAGCGTCATGATGGATTATTAGATGTCAGAAGTGTGGGTCTACAGTCGCTTAGGTTCTCAAGGACTCAAGAAAGACACATGTTTATCCTGGTTTGGGCTATCAAAGTCCAATATCTGGGGGTGTTCTTCATGTTTAGGAGCATCCAAATCTAGGGGCTATACATGAGTTTGGCAGTGGATCACTTGGTCCTATCATATGGATCCTTAATGGTGAGGTTTGTTCCCTAATGAGTAAGGAGATCACCACTCACTTGTTAGGTTGGCGAGAAAGCAACGCTTTGTTGTGCCTCTAGCTTCCTCTAGGGATGAAGTCACCCTCTGCTCTGGGAATGCTAGGATTCTCTCTTGCCTCCTGCCTCTTTGGGAGACAACCATCACCTTATATACTAAGGAAGGTTGGGTACTGGCAGCTTGTGGGCTTGAGTCTATCGTCTTCATGCGCAGAGTGCAGAAGGTCGCTGCCACGGCTTGGATGGATCCTAGCGTTGTCATGGAGTTAGAATAGCTGTTGGGTGCTACCTGTGTCTTTTGGCCCCTGACACTTAGTCGTTAGGGACTATCTGCCATGGTTCCACCTTCACTGGTTGATCCTTTCTGAAGCTTCCTTTGCCATGAATGAGCCCTAATAGAGGGTTGATGAGTCGGTTCGGGGCCCATGCTCTCAAAGCTAGCAAGACTATTGTCCTGTAGTGTCACACCAGTTGTGGGACCTTATTGATAAAGTGGCCAACTGTTCCTTGTGTCCATTGAATAGACCAGCATAGGGAAGCTTGGGTGCCTAACAAGGCCTCGGAGTCTTGACAGGCTATCCCTTTACCCGAGTGCTGGCTCAACTGAGGCATGGGCTTGAGTTAGGCTCCAGATGTCGTTGCTTGGCATTTGACAACTTGAGTGAGCCTCCGAGCTCTTAGTAGTGGATGAGGGTGTGCTTGGGCTCTTGGTTGGTTCGATATGCTCCATCATATTAAGTGTCAGTGTTTCAAGTAAACACCTACAAGTAAATTTCTAAGATGCACATTTATGCTTGGATGGTTCACTAAGAGGACATAGAGTTGTATATTGGTTCAGGTGAGAGGCCCCACATCTAGTTTGAAGCGAGTTGTGTTACTTAGCGGGGTTTGTAATAGGGGTATAGACAGTTCAAGAGAGGGAGAGGACTCCCAAGTCTCTAGCTACGAGTGTGGTAAGTGATTGAGTGAGTGGGTCAACATCAGTGATAGTGCGTTGTGTGATTATGTGATCATAGAGTTGGGGCCACTCACCCTCCCTTTAATAGACTGAAGGAAGGGGGTTGGATACATGAGGGTCGTAGAGATGAGAAAGATGGTGAATATGTAAAGGGAAACAGAAAGGGAAAAGGATGAAAAAGGTAGAGTGCTCGCCCGCCTTCTCAGGGGTTAGAGTGTCCTTCTTCTCCCTGTGCATGACTCTGCATCGAGTCATTGCCGGTGTTGTTGCATTGCCGGTAATTCTGCCCATGCCCGTACAGTGCTCGGCAAGGTTACATAGTTGATTTAGACCCACATCATCATGGTTACGAGTAATAGTGTTGCCTTGTGCAGGCATGGTCCGTTGCGTGGGAGGTAACAGCTGTTGACGGTGGATAGCATCAACATTTAATAGTGATAAATGAATAATACACTTGCAAATAGAGAAGTCTAGGATTTTATCTGACAAATTCCATGAGTTTTGGTGAATTATTATTTTCTAGGGATTGTTCTAGAAAACCACGGAGAAGGGCCTAATTATCAAACGGATTGACGAAACTTGACGCCAACGAAAACCCCGCACATTGGACTCCAGAACATTCTAGAAAACACCAGAATGAAGCGGAGCACAAGCGGCGAAGAGGTGGGGCTGGCCGGCCCCACTGCTTAGGTAGGGCGGCCTCCCACCAAAAGAAACTCCTACGCCCTTCTGGAAGCTTCCTCCACCACCTTTGAGGATTAATATCCACCGTACCTTTAGTCGGTTTGATCAAACGGCTGTCGTGCGTCCCACCGGGCTATAAATATAGGGCCAGACCCCCCAGAAAAACCCTAATTCATTCTATCAATTCATTTGGAGAGCTAGAAGTCCTAGCTCATTAGAGCTCTTGTAATTAGAAAATAGGGAGAGAGGAGAGGAAGAAGAAGAAGAGGCGCCGGCTTGTCGGATCTTCCTCAACTTTGTACCTCTACGAAGATAGTTCATCTTCAAGTTCTTCAGTTGGTAACTCTAAGTCTTCTATTTGATTAAGTTTTGTTCTTACTTTACTTTGTTTACGGGATCTTAGCTCGTATTGAGTGCTCTAGTTAGCGTACGTGACTAGAGTAGTAATCGTTAGCGTAGACGTGGTGTATAGGCTAGGGTTTACCTGAGTTTGCGCCCAATTCTTACGGTTAGTTGTGGTAGCCTTCAGAGGTGACAGCTTTATTGGCCTTCGTATTCCATCACGTCAGAGTTGGTGTTTCGTAGAGCTTTTGGCAGCCTTCCCCGAACTACGTTCTTCCTAGTCTTATTCGAGAGTTGAAAAGGTACTGTTGCTCCAAAGTAGATAAGTATCGTAAGTCTGATTCTTAGTTATCTAGATCATCTTAGATAGCCCCTCTCTACCCACCAAAAACATTTATCTTATCTATCCTTGGATGTTCTTAATTCGTTACTAGATCACTTCACGTTCCTCGTGAAAATTCGATACCATGGAATACTCTTAGGTGAAAGCTACAGCGGTATCCGTGCGCTTACGGATTTATCTCTTTGATTATTCTGTGTGCGTTAAATATACCAACAAACTTTCTAGCGCTGTTGTCGGAGAACGGTAGCTATTCTAGGATCGAGCCAAGTTCATCCGTGTATCTTTTATTTTTGTTTTTACCACCTTTACCCCCTACCATATGGATTCCACGCCTATCTTCCAATTTTTGGCTCTAAAGGGCGAGTTGTTGGAGCCTCCACCATCATCACATCCTATACTTATAGATGGCTATGAGCTTCGCCCTGCTTTCATAGCCATGGTTTGGGAGCAATCCTTCTCTAGAGTAGAAGATGAAAATCCCTACACCCATCTTAGAGAATTTGAGCAATTGTGTTCTTGCTTGAATATTGCTGGCATGACACAAGAGACCATTAAATGGAAATTGTTTCTGTTCTCCCTTTTGAGAAGAGCGAAATAGTGGTATGCTCATACTGTAGGAGGAGTGAAAGGAAATTGGGATGAACTTCGAGACAAATTCTGTCTTGCTTTCTTCCCTCTTTCTCGGATCGCCACTCTTCGAATAGAAGTTCTTACCTTTAAACAAAAGGAGAAGAAGACATTAGGAGCAGCTTGGACTAGATTTCTAAACCTTATCAACACCGGTCCAACCCTTCACTTGCCTGACCACGTGCTTCTTTACAACTTTCATTTCGGTCTTAACAAGGAAGCTGCTCTACATCTTGATTTATCTTCTGGAGGTTCATTCTCGCACAACACCATGAGCGAGGGGAAAACCATACTAGAGAAAATCCTTGAAAACACCCCTTATACTGACATCTTTGATGAATTTCCTAAAGAAGAAGTCAAGCCAAGCCCCGACCAACAAGAGGAATTAGACACAACCGAATCAAAAATTCTTTCAAATCCTATAGATAATTTGGTTGTCAAAGAACTTCCAATTGAGGAAATACAACATAGTCTAGAAACTGATGAACCTCATCCTTCCACGTTCCCTTTTGAAATCGAGGATGGTCTTTTCGAAGATTTTGGCAATGCCTCAAATTCACCAGTTCAAGTGAAACCTCTCATATATTCTATGTCATCTAAGAATGATGATGGCCCAAATAATGATTCTTTCCTTATGGAACACATTAAAGGACTATCGGCCATCATGAGTCATGAGTGGTTGGTAGAAACGGAGTTATCCACTGAGGTAGCCCGAATCAATGCCCCTCAGATGTTATCACTTGCATCCTTAAGGGAACCACTATAAAGGGCTACTACAGTCCAACCGTTGGGATGAATATCATTTCAAAGGCGTTAGCCGAACAACTTTTCCCCTACAAGTTCTTGATCTCATCTCATAAGCTTTTACGAATTTCTTCTAGAGTTACTCTAGAAAGTTATGGGGTCATAAGGTCTATTCCATTGTGAATACATTGTTCTAAGT
The DNA here is from genome assembly GCA_015844335.1 of Chrysopogon serrulatus. Taxonomy (NCBI): domain Eukaryota; kingdom Viridiplantae; phylum Streptophyta; class Magnoliopsida; order Poales; family Poaceae; genus Chrysopogon; species Chrysopogon serrulatus. The sequence goes on along the minus strand of JADLZL010003131.1, from coordinate 185,340 downwards.
ATCGTTTAGATTTTCATATATTTGATATCTCAGACACATCCATCTTGATTGGTGTACCTTTCAGGACACTCTTTTAACCAAAATAGGGTCTCCTAGATGTAAAACTAGAAAGTTATCCTATCACCATCTCGCTTTCACGCTCAAATAATGCAATAGTAGAATCCAAGCCCGAGCAAGATACTATTGAGGAAGTCTTAATGGCATCCTTAGAAGATATGGCCCAACCAACTCTCGATGATGAACACTTTATTCAAGAAGAGGAAGAGTTGGTAGAGCCTGTTAAGCTAGATGAAATAGAGGTGCCATCACAATCCTCTGTTGAGCTAAACCGCCTTTCTTCTAGCTTAAAATATATCTTTCTCAATAATAATCGAGAAACACTTGTCATCATAAGTGACAAGCTTTCTGAAGAAGAAGCACATCAACTTATAGTTGTCCTAGAGAGACATAAACCAGCCATAGGCTACTCACTCCAAGACCTCAAGGGAATTAGTCCCATTCTCTGCACTCATCGTATTCCCATCAATTCTGATTCTTCACCATCGAGGGAACCACAAAGGAGACTTAACAATGCAATGCGAGAAGTTGTTAACAAAGAGGTCCTTAAGCTCTTACACGCTGGGATTATTTATCCCGTACCTCATAGTGAGTGGGTTAGCCCTGTGCAAGTTGTGCCAAAGAAAGGAGGAATGACGGTCGTTAGGAATGAGAAGAATGAGCTCATCCCTCAATGTACTGTCACTGGATGGCGTATGTGCATTGACTACCAAAAACTTAATAAGCCTACAAAGAAAGATCACTTCCCGTTACCCTTCATTGATGAAATGTTGGAACGGCTTGTGAATCACTCTTTCTTTTGTTTCCTTGACGGGTATTCTGGATATCATCAAATCCCAATCCACCCAGATGATCAAAGTAAGACTACTTTCACATGCCCATATGGAACTTATGCATATCGATGAATGTCATTTGGGCTGTGTAATGCTCCAGCTTCTTTTCAACGGTGTATGATGTCTATTTTCTCCGATATGATCGAGAAAATCATGGAGATGTTTATGGATGATTTTACCGTCTATGGCAAAACCTTCGATGAATGTTTAGAGAATTTAGACATGGTCTTACAAAGGTGTGAAGAAAAGCACTTAGTCCTGAACTGGAAAAATATCATTTTATGGTTCGGAAAGGAATTGTGCTAGGACACAAGGTGTCCGAACATGGGATAGATGTGGATAGAGCAATGATTGAAGTTATTGAACAACTTCCACCTCCCACAAATGTGAAAGGCATTCGTAGCTTTCTAGGCCACGCAGGGTTCTATAGGTTTTTCATTAAAAACTTTTCTCAAATTGCTAGACCCCTGACTAGCCTTCTAGCCAAAGATGTACCTTTTGTTTTTAACACTGAGTGCCTTGAAGCCTTTGAAATTCTTAAGAGGGCACTCATCTCAGCTCTAATAATCCAACCACCTGATTGGAGTCTACCCTTTGAGATCATGTGTGATGCTAGTGACTTTGCAGTTGTGCTATTTTAGGACAAACCAAAGATAAGAAACATTACACTATATTCTATGCTAGCAAAACCTTGTCTGGGCCACAGCTTAATTATGCTACCACTGAAAAAGAGATGTTGGCAGTGGTCTTTGCAATAGACAAGTTTAGATCTTACTTAGTGGGGGCAAAGGTAATAATATACACAGACCATGCAGCTCTTAAATACCTCCTCACTAAGAAAGATGCTAAGCCTCGGTTAATCCGATGGATTCTTCTGCTCCAAGAGTTTGACATAGAAATAAGGGATAAGAAAGGAGTAGAAAATTCAGTAGCTGACCACTTATCTAGACTTCAATACAAAGACATATATGAGCTACCTATTAATGACTGTCTAAGGGATGACACACTCCTCGTGGTAACGGACTCCGATCCTTGGTACGCAAATATTGTCAACTATATGGTTGCAGGTTATATTCCACCAGGAGAAGACAAGAGGAAGCTCAAATATGAAAGTCGTATCCACTTGTGGGATGATCCATATCTTTACAGGGTCTGTGCCGATGGGTTGCTACATAGGTGTGTCCCAATAATTGAAGGCATGAAAATCATTGAGAGATGTCATACATCACCATATGGAGGACATTATGGAGCATTCCGTACACATGCTAAGATTTGGCAAAGCGGATTCTTTTGGCCAATGATGTATCAAGATACAAAGGAGCTTGTTAGAAGATGTCTTAGATGCCAGAAACATGGAAACATCAATACTCGGGATGCTATGCCACTCACGAACAACCTTCAAGTAGAATTGTTTGATGTCTGGGGAATTGATTTTATGGGACCACTCCCAAAGTCAGGAGATGCAGAATATATCTTGGTGGCAGTTAACTATGTGTCTAAATGGGTAGAAGCATTACCATGGCGAGCTGCTGACTCCAAACACTCTAAAAAGATGTTTAACAAAGTAATATTTCCACGTTTTGGAATGCCCAGATTGGTCATAATTGATGGAGGACCACATTTCATTCATAAGAGATTTCGACAGTTCTTAGCACAAAACGGAGTCAAACACAACATTGCAACTCCATACCATTCTCAAACAAGCGGTCAAGCTGAAACATCAAATAAGCAAATCAAGAACATTCTACAGAAGACCGTAGATGAAATGGGCAAGAAGTGGAAATATAAGCTTTCTGATGCACTATAGGCTTACCGAACTGCATACAAGACACCCATAGACATGACACCTTATCAACTTGTATATGGTAAAACATGCCACTTGCCTGTTGAATTGAAATCCAAAGCTCACTAGGCAATCAAGAAATGGAACATAGATTTCCATCTTGCTGGCAAGAATCGTCAAATGCAAATATCTGAGCTTGAAGAATGGAGAGAGAAGGCTTATTATAACTCCAAGATTTACAAAGAAAGAACAAAAAGATGGCATGATAAGAGAATCAAGCATAAGGAGTTCAAGCCTGGAGATAACTCCTGCTATTTAATTCAAGAGTAAAGCTCTTTAGCCATGGAAAACTTTGAAGCAAATTGAAAGGACCATTCAAGGTAGTCGAAACCTCATCACATGGTGCCATTACAATTCAAGATGACTCAGGTAACATCTTCAAGGAAATGGTCAACGTTTGAAAATATTCTTTAAAACTAAAAATTTAGAAGAAATAGACATGATTGAATTTATGCAATTTAATGATCCTATCTAAAAAAATTTCAATCACCAAGACTCTGGGCAACTGAAACTCATATGCCTAACACTTAATCTGTTCCACGAGTTTTGTGTCTATTTGAGTTTTGCAGGATTTAGAAGTTTGAGAAGAGTGAGACTTAACATGTAGGCCACAAGAGTGAATAAGGACTAAGCAAACATCTAGCTTGGGGGAGAGCATCCCCTAGTTATCAGGTAAGTATACCTATGCGATTATCGAGTCTATCTTATAGTCATAAAATACCAAAAATATATGGACACATGAAGGTCCACGTCTGTAGAGTCTTTTATAAGTCCATTAGTCTAAAAGAAATAAAAAGATGAATAATCATTAAAACCAAATAAAGATAGTTTAATCATTTATTAAGGTGTGATCATAAAGTGTATTTATAATTCTATATAGTTTGTTAAGAGTTAAATAAAAATTGAAGAACAATAAAATTTTGTCTTGGAGATGATGAATAGTTGCTCTGCCGTAATTCCTTTCAAGTGCCTAGTTTTCAACCTTAAATTCTCCTAAGTTTTAGATATGACTGTTTTGATATAAGAATTTACTCTGAACCTAAAACTTGTGGAGGCATATGCTTGAGCTAAGTCTAGGTGATTGAGGAATATGATATGAGAAAGTTTGAGCTTCTATTTATCTTATTCATAGCAATACTAAGTTCTAGAGATTTATCTTTTGAAAACTGAAAACCTTACATGATGAGCTCTTGTATGACAAAGTTTGAATTCCTACCAAAGCCATATATGATATACATTTAGATTAGGAAAATCTTTACTCATTTATGCTGCTTGCTTTATATTGAGTTCAGTCAACCTTTGTTGTATATCTTATGAGAGACTTGTCATGCTTTTAAAATTAAGATCACACTCACACACTCCACCTATATATGCATTGCTCCTACTCTAGGAGTAAGTGCAATCATTTTTTCACTTTCATCTAGATCCACCTTAAAAAATATTTTTCTCCTACATCGGGAATAAACAACAAAAAATAAACCCATAGGACAACCCCTGCTTAATGCTCTAAGTTCTTATTGTTATCTCTCCAATCATTTATTGTATTCAAAGGATGCATGTGGCTATGAAAAAAGAAAAGTTATTAGAAAAATAAGAGGGAGTTAAAAAATGGACAAGTGTCCAAGCAATTAAAACAATGGGTATTTAGATGCTCGCCTCCCTAAAAAAAGAAGAAAGAAAGAAAAGAAAAAGAGAGCAAAAAAAGAGAGAAGAATAAAGATAGCCTATGTTTTCCTATGAAAGTTCTAAGTCCAAGAGAGAGATTTATTTCTAAAGAGCAAAAGTAGAATTAGGTTTAGCCACCATATATTCACCTATCTACCATATTCCATGCACATGCACATCTTGGTTTGATTGTATGACTTTACTCTCTTTAGATCCATTATTTGACTTTACAGTATATGAATTGCAAGTATGCTTATCCTTATTTTAATGCCACTCCTATAAACTACACTATAATCCTTAGCTGTAGGAAGGCATAACATCATTAATGCATCTGTGAGATCCATATATACCACATACAATAAGAGACTTGAGGGTGTCATACAGTTAAGCTCTGAGTTTTATTTTGAAAACTTGTAAACACTCTGGAATATTGGTTGAGTGAAGAATTTGAGACATAGTGCTTTTACTTGATTGTTCTATCTTTCAATTACTTAAGACCCACACTAAAGTTGAAAAGCTCCATAGTTAACGGTAAAATGGGTAAGTTTGAGAGTTAGAGCAGTTTTATCTAATCCGAAGGAGAATTTCTGTTTGAAAGCATGTGTATTTTTGAGGAGTGAAATCATTGTAGCAACTCTTGATCCAAGTTTAGTAGTTAGTCTTTGCTAAGGGACTAGCAAAGGGTAAGCTTGGGGGAGCTTGTTGACGGTGGATAGCGTCAACATTTAATAGTGATATATGATCAATACACTTACAAATAGAGAAGTCTAGGGTTTTATCCAACAAATTCCACGAGTTTTGATGAATTATTATTTTTCAAGGATTGTTTTAGAAAACCACGGAGAAGAGCCTAATTATCAAACAGATTGACGAAACTTGACGCCAATGAAACCCCGCACATTGGACTCTAGAACATTCTAGAAAACACCAGAACGAAGCGGAGCGCAAGCGGCGAAGGTGGGGCCGGCCGGCCCCACTGCTCAGGCTGGGCGGCCTCCCTCAAAAGAAAATCCTATGCCCTTCTGGAAGCTTTCTCCACCACCTTTGAGGGCTAATATCCACCGTACCTTAAGTCGGTTTGATCAAACGGCTGTCGTGCATCCCACCGGGCTATAAATATAGGGCCAGACAGCCTAGAAAAATCCTATTCATTCTATCAATTCATTAGGAGAGCTAGAAGCCCTAGCTCATTAGAGCTCTTGTAATTAGAAAATAGGGAGAGAGGAGAGGAAGAAGTAGAAGAGGAGCCGGCTTGTCGGATCTTCCTCAACTTTGGACCTCTACTTAGACAGTTTATCTTCAAGTTCTTCAGTTTCTTCAGTTGGTAACTCTAAATCTTCTATTTGATTAAGTTTTTTCTTACTTTACTTTGTTTACGGGATCTTAGCTCGTATTGAGTGCTTTAGTTAGCGTACGTGACTGGAGTAGTAATCGTTAGCGTAGACGTGGTGTCTAGGCTAGGGTTTACCTAAGTTTGCGTCCAATTCTTACGGTTAGTTGTGGTAGCCTTCAGAGGTCACAGCTTTGTTGGCCTTCGCATTCCATCACGTCAGAGTTGGTGTTTCATAGAGCTTTTGGCCGCCTTCCCCAACTACCTTCTTCCCAGTCTTATTCGAGCATTGGAAAGGTAGTGTTGCTCCAAAGTAGACAAGTATCGTAAGTCTGATTCTTAGTTGTCTAGATCATCTTAGATAGCCCCTCTCTACCCACCAAAAACATTTATCTTATCTATCCTTGGTCGCTCTTGATTCGTTACTAGACCACTTCGCGTTCCTCGTGGAAATTCGATACCTTGAAATACCCTTAGGTGAAAGCTATAGCGGTATCCATGCGCTTGCAGATTTATCTCTTTGATTATTCTGTGTGAGTTAAATATACCAACAACAGCCAGGGTGTGTCAATGGTGCCGCTAATGGTAGTCTATATCCCGTACTAGGTACAGGAGAGATGGCATCGAATTGACCACTATGCGGCGCATGAATTGTGGCTACGGCACGCCCTAGTGGCTTATAGTGCAAGTCTGAGGTTGCCCAGGACGAAGCGGAGGAGAGCGAAATGGGCCCCTAGCGCAGGGTCATGCGGGTCGTGCACTTCTGGGGATGAAGGCCGCGCTAGGTCCACTGCCGTGAGGCCGGTCGTGTGAGGTCTTGCGCAGCATGCCTTCGCCTGGGCTTTGACCTTGGCCGGTCAGTCCATTGTGGGCCGGTCTTTAGAATGACTGATGGGCCGGTTAATGGCGAGTTCTGCCAGAAGATTAATAGGCTGTATATTTTACCCCTGACATTAAGCTTATAAGATAATCCATCATGTGGATCTAAGATACACACAATTTTTAGAAAAAACACAAATTGTCTAATTGAAGTTGAAGCAAATTACATAGAATTGATGAAATAAAAGAAGACCATGCAAGGACTTCTTAGAATAATAACTTGATAACTGAAAATAGAACCCTATAGTGAGTTCTATTGTTCCTTCATTATTTGCCCTCATTAGCTTATCAAATGTAGCTCAAAATATGGGGCACGTCAACAACCTTGATAGGCTTTATGATGTACTCCTTTGCCCCTGCATCCAAGCACCTGCATATGGTATAAATTAAGTATATAGATGGTACTGGTGTACATAATGCAACTGCTTGATTGATTTAAGCTTCACTTACTTTTGAATCCTTTCAGGGATGTTGTCACTAGACATGATCACCACAGGAATGTGCTTCAGCTTCGGTGATTCCTGAGTGGGTGTAACAAATAAATTTAATAATTTATAAGGTTTCTATATATATTTCAAGACACAAATATAGAATATTCAAAGCAACATATATCATGAAACTATGCGATCACGGATATTAGAAGTAATTATTCTTTAAGAAAGAATTCTACCTTCACCTCCATGAGAAGATCATACCCAGTCATACCAGGCATACAGTAATCAGTAAGAATTAGCTTTACATCATTCTCCTATATACAAAATGTAATGTTGAAAACATGTCAAACATAATAAGTAACCAAATGAACTAGATTATGAGCATTCATGTTAATATTAGTTCAACAAACTATTGATATACCACATCTAGAAAATCCAAGGCTTGCTTTGGGCCCTCCACAATTGTCACTACAAAATAATAATATGATCAGAAGGGGAAAATTAAAAATCAAAGAAATTGAGTGAAAGTATAGAAAACTCGAGACATTATACCTTGAATGTTACAACTCTTTAAGACTCGAGATGCCGTAAGGCGATCAACAAAGGTGTCATCAACTATGAGTACATGTGGAGCAAAAGTGTCCATGATACTCTGTCGTGACTTCCTTTTCCTTCCTTTGAGGAAGACCTTGAAGAACTTTGATACTAGATTGTTTATATGGCGATGTTGGCGAAGAAGTGAAGCCACGATGGCCCTCTTTATATAGAAATTTGTGTATATAGCAATGGTATATTTAATATAATAGCAATGGTATATTTAATATAGTATCAAATACTTGCTAGCTACTATCTATAGCCTTAAGATATAAAATCATAAGTTGTAGCTATACTGATGATATTTTTAATATAAACAACAAGTTTGGAATTACACCAATGAGATCCTTAAGATACGAAATAAGTTAGTAGGTATACTGATAGTATCCTTAAGGAAGAGAAAATAGTATAGAATAGTGGGATATAATATCATATCTTTTAACATAAGTGAGTACATCCTGGCAGATATAGAGCGTATCTGTAGTGGACCCTAGCTGTATTTTAACTAAAACTACTATAGAAAGTTCATCGTCATCAGTTCGAGACCCCCTTCACTGACGGTTTTGGCCCTCGTCAGTAAAAGTTAGCCGTGATAGTTGGCGTTATTCACTAACGGTCTCGAACTAGTGTGGGTATTTTGCTTCATCACTGTTGATGGTCATTAAACACCAAATATAATCATCAACTAATGTATAAAATGGTATAAAAGGAATTACAAAGCATAGTGTTAGGTTTTGATTCTAACAAGTTCCACGAGTTTTGGTGTTCTCACTTGTGTTGCAGGAATATGTAATTTTCTATCAAATAAAAGTATCTCAACTAAGTAATTGGGCTACACCATTGCGACGGGCTCATCAAGATGATTGAAATGGACCTATCATTTGCTATATTCAGAGTCTAGAATCAAGAGATATCAATTCCACGGCGAAACATACACCATTGGGCTCTAGAAGGATCGAGAAGACACATCGTCGAAGCGGATCTGAAATGGGCTTAGGCCTAGGCTGGCCAGCAAGGGCTCTTGGGCCGACCGACACACCCCTACACCATCTCACCTCTATCTTTTGAAAGCTTCCTCCGGTGCCTTAAATGATGCATATCCACTGTATCTTAAGTTGGTTTGATCCAACGACCGTCGTTTCTCCCACCGGGCTATAAATACAGGGTCAGATCCCCTCCCTGAGGGTCACCACATCATTATGAAGATGTAGAGGCGTGCCTCAAAAGGATGATCTCTCAACTCTAGAGAATTAGGGCTAGACTTTGCAATACAGTAGATTAGTTCTAGTTGAGAGTTAGGGAGAGTGGAGTTTCGCTCAGGATCTAGAGAAGTCTTTAGAGATTTGGTATGCCTTTGTATATCTTCTTCGTGACACTTATGCTTATTATATTTTATCTTCCCTATTTACTTTTATGCTTTACATTTGATTGGTTAGTATAGTTATTATACTTTAGCATAGGATCTCTACCTGTATTAGATGCTCTAGTTATCATGTGTGACTAGAGTAGTAATTGATAGTATAGACATGGTGTCTAGACTGTAGGTTACCTAAGGTTGCATCCAATTCTTACGGTTAGTTGTGGTAGCCCTAGAGGTGACAGCTCTGTTAGGCCTTCGTATTCCACCACATTGGAGTTGGTGTTTCGTAGAGCTTTTTGGTAGACTTCCCCAACTACTGTTATCTCATCTATTCGAGAGATAGAAAGGTACTGCTACTCAAGTGTTACTGTGTGATTGCTTTATTTACTATGAATCAGTTATTATAGAACCCTAGTGATAGAGAAGCACTTAGGAACCTAGAAACTCTATCATTGTCCTCTCACTTTAGCTATCTACTCTTTTATCATAGAATTATCCTGTGTGTCTGTGTCATTTATGCATAACTCTTATCATTTATCATTACCCTTACTTTAGTCTAGTTCATGTATTAGTTAGTAGATACATGATGGTGAACTTCAATGTCTTTAACCATTATTTTCCAATGGTAAAATATAAATAATGATACCTATAATACTCCTAGAAAAGGCTATAATGGTTTTCTGTGCGCTTGGAGAATCCTTCATATTTTAATTGTGCATAAGAATAACCAACAAGATTTAACAAGATTTTTGGCACCGTTGCTGGGGAACAATTAGCGTACAGATTTTGATAGTGATATTGATATCTGCTAATGTAGTCTGCCACTAGGTTTAGTAGGATTACCCCTGTTTTATTTAGTTGTGGAATGTTGGTATATTTTAACACAAACAGAAAAAGATCCGCAAGCGCACGGATACCACTGTAGCTTTCACCTAAGAGTATTCCAAGGTATCGATTTTCACGAGGATCGCGAAGTGTACTAGAAATGAATCAAGAATGTCCAAGGATAGAAAAGGTAAATGTTTTTGGTGGGTAGAGAAGGTTTGCCTAAGGTCAACTAGATAACTAAGGATCAGACTTACTATACTTTCTTACTTTGGAGCAACAGTACCTTTCTAACTCTCGAAAAGATGAGAAAGAAGTAGTTGGGGAAGGCTACCAAAAGCTCTACGAAACACCAACTCCGACGTGGTGGAATATGAAGGCTAATAGAGCTGTCACCTCTAGAGGCCACCACAACTAACCATAAGAATTGGGTACAAACTCAGGTAAACACTAGTCTAGACACCACGTCTACACTAACGATTACTACTTTAGCTATGCACAATAACTAGAGCTCTCAATACGAGTGGAGATCCCATAAGCAAAGTAAAGTAAAAACTAAACTTAATTAAATAGAGAACTTAGAATTACCAACAGAAGAACCTGAAGATGAATTGATGATGAATCGTCTCCGTAGAGGTACAAAGTTGAGGGGATTGGACAGGCCGGCTCCACCTTCTACTCTCTCCTCTCCTCTCTCCCTATTTTCTAAGAACTCCTGAGAGGTTGATCCATTCAAGGGACACCTCTCAGATGATCCTCCCTCAAAGAATATGAATTAGGGTTTCATGGGGGGTGCCTCCCCCTAGGGTCTAGGGCTGCTTTTATAGACCCGAGCGATTAACGTGAGCCCTTCGATCAAACCGATATTGGCGGGCGGCAGAGATTCTTCCTCAAAGGCGGTGGAACCTATGGGCGAAAGCTTGGCCAGGGGTGGGACGGCCGGTCTCCCCCTGTGACAGGTGGGCCCCACCTTCCGCGGGGTGGTTTCTGGTGTTTGCTAGATCCTTCCTATGCAGGTGCCGCTTGCAGGTGCGATATCTTTTCGTTCGGGACTCTGAATATGGCAAATGATATGTCCATTTCGATCATATCAATGAGCCCATCGCAATAGTGCATTCTAACCCATTATTTGAGATACTTTTATACTGTCATATAGGTCAACTTTGTTAGCTTTTCTAGTATGTACCTATAGAAATAATGATTCACCAAAACCCGTAGAACTTGTTAGAATCAAACCCTACATCTATAGTTTGTGATTCATTTCATGTTATTATATGCAATAGTTGATGGTTTATGATTGATATTAAGGATCGTCAACATGGAATAAGCAGGACATCAATCATTTCAACCTTCTGGCGAAATTCCACAAGAACAAGACAAGGGATATATTGAAGAACCCAGGGTTCCTGAATGTTCATGATCCGTCAACATTGGAATCCTGCCATTTCACAAGTTTGTATACACACATATATATATATTGTTCTAACCATGTGTAGATTGGAGAAAAATTGTCATCACAAGAAGTCAAAGTTCATCACATGCAACGAATAAAGATGTTGCACTACTCACAAATACCATTGTGAGTCATGTTGCATTCCACAAGAAGTCAAAGTTCATCACAAGAATGGTTAGTCAGTCTTGCTCATGGACTTTAAATTTGATAAGTAGTTATCATGTTGCATTCCACTGCGTGTTTACTTTGAACAATCCATGCATCCGCTCCATCTCATATCAAATCCACATCATGTTTAGATCCTTGCAATGTCACTTGCATTTCTACTTAAAAATAAAAACATATTCTCACCATGCATGATCGTGCTTTCATCTCTATTTGAGTAAACCTCCATATGCTCTCATGCTACCTTGTTTGCTATAGTATACTTAGGTTTGGAGTATCTTCACATATCTTTTAAATGAAGCATGGTGCTTACTTTAGTAGTGGTGATCTTAATTCCAAAGGCTTTTAAATTTAGCATGATGCTTAGGTTAAAATGCCTTCCTAAATCAAATTAGACGTGGTGTCTAGGTTGATTTTTAAACTAAAAGTATACTTTAGTAGACATTGGATATTTTGTTGGTCTAACCTCTACAGAAAACTCTTAAATTCAATTTAGGTAAGTTAAGAGATGAACTCACATGAGAGATGAATCAAGGCGTGTGATGTAAGTCGAATAACTTTGCACAAAAGGAAGACACAACTCATTCTCCATGAAAGAACTGTAAGTATTAAAATTTATTCACATCTTTTATCACAAATTACCTTTGTCTTGAACCATAAAAAAGTGTAGCTACCAACAAAATTTGTTAAAAATAATACTGAAAGCCCATCCTTTTATTAGCATAGATGAAATTCATATAAATTATGGACCATAACCCGCATTCTGAACATGTTGCAATCCTTCGGGTATGTGTCTACTAATAGTTCTGTGGGAAAGAAAGAATAAATGTTTGTTCATGGTTTGAAACAAAAAGAAAAAAGAACAAGTGTATAGAAAGGACCTAAGATAGAAAGAAATCGATGTAAGAACACTTCAACACCTTGTACACTTCACCATGATAGAGGACCAATTATCCTGCAAGACATAAGGAGACTATTCATAGAATCAAATCAAGATTAGAGGTATTCTTCAAAATAATATCTTCACCTTAACCTTGTTGAAAAGGTGGAAGTAATGGCGAATCATTTGAAACACGGGCTACAGATTAATCTTTAACTCTTTAACAAACACTATTCATACTTTAATAAATAGTATATTCCTTCGAGTATGTGTTGTCTACTAATCCCTAGCAGAGAAGAAATAAGCAAAAGGCTGAAAGACTGAGAAAAGAGTACAACATATGAGACAAAGTGCTAATGAATAACTCAAGATGTAAGGAAGGAAAAACCATTGAAATTTATCTACCCTTTACAACATGGTGTTATCACGCTCTAGTAATAAAGGTAACATCTTTAAGGTAAGTGGTCATCATTTCCTCTTGATCTTGGAGTGCACATCATAGCACTACTCCCTTGATCTCAGTCTTAACCAAATAAGCTAAAATATTATATATCTTATTTTTGAAAGATGATAGTCATCATGTTAAATCTTCATAACTTATAAAGATGGATAATCCTTCCATAGGTTAAGCAACTCTAGTCCTTTATCTAATAAGCTTAAATATCATATTTATACTTTTGATCTTCTTACTCATGTTATAAATAAATATTATAAATAACATCAATCTTATTGTGCCTAAGTGTTGACACCTCTTAAAGTCACCATGTAAAACACTGGTTGTCATCCCCAGCAGTGACATCGAGAGGTGTGGTATTAAATCATGCAACTATCTTTGAATCAATAAATGAGGTATCCACAAGCGTACAGATGAAAAACCATTGTAGCATTTTATTGGGAGTCAAGCCAATTGTCGTATTTATTTAATCCCATGGGAAAGGACAGCTAGAGAATATTGATGTGTATACATACTTAGATAGAATCAACATGACAAGGACATACTTATGCAGGGGTAAGCCAAATAGATATATATTGATGATAAGTGTAGGGCAATGATAAATCTTGCAGAGATAAAAATAGAAACTCTCTAATGTAGTAAGGCAAAAATAGGAGAGTAGTTAAGAGATTGAATTCCTATGTAGTGTCAGATTTACTGTATTTACATCTACTCTAGTACATTACTCTCATCTATAGCATTGGTGACTCTAAAGTACCCACAAGGAACATCACTTGGGAGGTTTGTGAGCATAGTATGCTCCTCCATTGCAACCTCATTCTGCTAGTCTTCTAAATAGGGGGCGGAATACATAGGACTCAACAGGATTGTCACACCCTCGATCTACCACCAAACCCGGCCTACAAGGTGCATTCGTAGGTAGATAATATCTAAGTGCCATGCTTACATAATATCGACCACTTAAGCCACTCGAGTAATAAGATAAGCGCTTTATGATCATATGAGATTGTTCATCATCAAGTAATACTATATCAAACAAAACACTAGAATAAACTAGAAACTTAATAAACTGAAACATAATGATTAAGAACAAAGTCATAATGAAAAAAAGGGATACAAAGCTATATCAACCTCCGGATGACGACTCTAGAATCCTGAGCGTAGCTCAACTCTACTTGAACCTTGCTAGCTAATGCCTAAGTAGAACTTGAAGTATTAGAGTTCTATTCTAATTCTCTGAGGATGGAACCGTTCGCTCTCTCTGAGAGAGGAAATAATAAATTAGGGTTTCTTTGGGCTCCCCTCCTAGAGGGTCCCGTGGTTCTTTTATCAAACTGACTTTGGCAGACAACTGAGATTTCTCCTCAAAGGCGGTGAAGCAAGCTGGCTAAAGCGGGCCACGAGTGGGCCCCTGGGCAAACCGGCCGGTCTAGGGTGGGACTGGCCGGTCCCACCTAGGGCTAATTTGCCCTCCTCTTCTACGCAGTGTCTTCTAGTGTCCTGTTGTTCCTCCCCGTGCTGCCGTGCCGTCCATTTGTGCATTCTATGCTTCAATATGCTTCTAGGATTGCGTCTTTTCTGATATTCACCTACAGAAACAGTAGAACACCAAAACTCATGGAATTTGGTTAGTGTAACCCCTATTCCTACGTTGGTGATCTCAATTGTACCTTCTTTGGTGTTTGGTTGACCTATAGATTTGGTAATTAACAGCCATCAACAACTCCCCTAAGCTTAACCTTTGCTAGTCCCTTAGCAAACTGCACTCTTTAAAAGTGGATCAGGAGTTGGCAATATCAAACTTCTCAAAAGCACACATGCATTCAGATAGAAATTCTCCTATAAGGTTCGAGTAAACCGTTCTGGCTTTCACACTTACCCATATTACCTTTAACTCAGAGTTTCATTGTATGACACTCTCAAGTCTCTCAAGTATGTGGTATCTTTGGATTCCTCATCAAGGCAATGAAGCTAGTGCCTTTATCTCAACCTATATCTAAGTGTCAACGAAATATCAGCGGCAGTCTACCACAGGTATACCAACGGTAGTGATTTATCGGTGGAGGCACGCTTAGACTACAAGCAAGACGTAACAGGAAGAACAGCACACACGGTTTACCTAGGTTCGAGCCGCTAGACGCGTAATACCCTACATCCTAATCTTGTGTTTGAGGGGGTCCCTGCCCGCCTTATATAGTCCGGGGGGCAGGGTTACAGATCCTGAGATCCCGATATGGTCGGTTACAAACAGATCGTATCTAACTAGGATACAATTGGTTTTCTAACCGACTAGCTATCTTGCATGATAAGCAACTCTTGATTGTCCGCCTAGGAGTCCGACCAGGCTAAGGAGGCCGATTGGTTTTGGTCTTACGGGCTGGGCTGCCCCGTCTGAGCAGGCCCAAAGCCAGCCATGAGGGTATAGGGGTCTAAACCCCCACAGCTAGTCCCCGAGCACCATGAACCTTGAGTAAAAACACCGTCTTGACACTTGTTGACTGGTAAGGCTTGAAATCTTGTAGAGTTAGAACTTGTAGTTGATCTGCCGACCACTTTGATAAAGAGTCGACCAGTCTAATGAAGAGCCGACCACTGAAACTGTCAAGTATAGGTTTTGTTGAAAGATGAATGTTGCTCTAGAAAAAGAAAAAAGCAACTTATGTCTATAGACGTGGGACTACAGTAGCATATGATATCTGATATCATTGGTGTTGTAAAAAACTAGCTTTTTAGAAAAGCCAAAAATTGAACGGTAGGGGTTAGAACCCGCTTTATGACATGAACAGGCCCAGCCACTGCTAAGTGACGTGGGCCCATGTAGTCCCCAAGGTTGGTAGAAGATGAGTATCATGTTATGGCAAGCTTTTTGAAAAAACTTGATAATCAATGCAAATGAACCAGCCTTTTCAGAAAAAGCTGTTAAACCCGGGATAAAACCCACAGTCTAATCGTGGATCCATAACTGATTTATTGTTGAAACCAGTTTGTGACCAAGAAAGCGCTTTAATGGGCCTTGATCGCAAGAGGACGGCCCAATTGCTCTCTGTCTAGGTCAGAGGGGAAAAATTGAACATCCTGGCGCTGGAACTGAGATATCTTTACCAGAGAACGCGCCATGACGGTTTGACTTCAGTCATGGCCGTAATGATGGCCCTTTCCAGTTATGGAGGAATGTGATGCATCGTGTAGCGGTGCGTCGATTCCCATTCGCCGGTGCGTATCTGTGATGCCCGCCTATAAATGGGTGGGCGCAGAGGCAAGAAGGGACACTCCACCTCCGCTTAAACCCTAATCTGAATCTAAGTTCTTTTCCTTCTTGCCCTCATCTCCAACGTCGCAGCCTCGCCAGGCGATGGACCACGGCAAGCGGCCGGCAGAGGGATCGCCGAGTGGGCAGTCTCGCAGGCGCCGCCGCAGTGAAGGGTAAGTCACCACTGTACTTGATTAGGGTTGATGGAAAGAAGAATATCTCCTAATCTGATGTGATTGACGCCTGCAAGTGCTAACCATTAGCATGTCCAGTCCACACCGTCTCCTCACCGCCGAGGACACCGGTGAGGGGAGTATGCGGAGGACATGCCATGGTGACAAGAACAGTCACCATGGCTGACCTTCGTGAACGGCTGAACGCCGTCATGGTGGTGCTAGAGCACGCCGAGGCAGAGGCGCAACGAGCCCGGCCCAACCAGGTGGAAGCCGATGGGAGGGTGGCCCAGCTGGAGAAGGAACTCCAGATCGTCTGCCCAGCGGCGAAGGCAATCGTGGTTTTCATCAGGGCTACCAGAGACTCCCTGCCGGAGCAGCTTGGAAACACTGCCAGCCACATCTGGGAGCTAGTGTCCCATGGCGTTGGCCGCGGGCGTCGTCAGCGCTAGCAGTTGCACAATGCCACGCCCGGGTGGATCTGCAGGGCTTCGCTGGTCTCCTAGAGGGTGAACGGATCATGGACCTGGAGCACCTCGTCCACGTGTTTGATGACGCTGCCGATGCCATAGCGGAGGAGGTGACGGCGGAGGACGTCATCGGTGACGCTCCGTAGGGTGGTGCGTTGCGCCATGATGGCGCAATCCTGGCCAGGATGCCAGCGCTGCCGGCTGCGAGGCTGCACAGGCTTGTCGACCCGGATCTCCTTGACCCTTGGGGCAAGGATCCGGAAGAAGTCCATGCGGCGCTCGCACTTCGGGCAATGCCGGCGTACTGAGCTGAGGATGTGATCTTGTATATAACTTCTGCCCTACGATCTTGCGGTAGCTGGTTGTAATCATGGAATGAATGATCAATATTTTGCATAAAACATTTCATGTTTCATATGAATTTTCTTGTTTTATCCTTTATCAGATGTAATCTGAGTGTGTCTGAATGATGAAAACCAAACTTATCTCAGTTTGTATTATGAATACAAAACTCCGTACTTGGCTTTATTTTATCTTGATTGATGCGAAACCCAATGCTAGTCCCTAGGCTGATCTGGTTGACCAGGTCTTGAAGAACACACAGCTCGGCTGTGAGCCCAGTCCCCAGACTGATCTGGTCAACCAAGGCTTGATGAATGCACAGCTCGGCCATGGGCTCAATTCTTAGGCAAAACTGGTCGACCAGGGCTTTCATGGCACGACTTGTGCGTGACCCCAGTCCCCAGATTCACTGTTAGACTAAGGCTTTAACACACAACCGAACTGTGGGCCTAGTCCCTAGTCTGACTGGTGGACCAGGACTTTGATGGACGGCTCGTCCGTACCTTACTAGATAAAAGTAACTAGGCCCAAAAAAGCCCAGTTAAAAACTAGGGTAAAAGTGTGGTCAACAGTAAACTCTAGGGAGTCAAAGGATCACCCGCACCATATAAATAGCTCGATGACCGCCGCTTCCACTTCCGAAACCATCAGTCTTCACCATTACCGCCGCTTCGTCTTCTCAATCTCTAGTGCACCGAGCTACGGTTCCATTCATTGCCATTCTTAATCTCTATCGTATCCCCCGCTGCACATAGCGACATAAGCCAATGGCGAAGAAGAAAGTCATGAAGGCGGAGACGGCGCATAAGAAGCTGATGGAGACGCACTGGGAGAGGTCCACGATGACACAGGAATCACTGGAGGCAATGGCGAAGGGCGGTCTGCTACCACCACCGGAGCTAGTGGTATGGAGGGTGCCGCTAGTAGGTGAACGCTATCCTAAGCCCCAGGAAGATGAGATTGTTGTGTTTGAAGATTACTTCCTTCGTGGGCTAGGGATTCCGGTCCATAATTTCTTGAGGGATCTGTGCATTTTTTGGGGGATTTTAATCTGCAATCTTCTCCCCAACTCCATCTTGACTATGGCAATCTTTGTTGCATACTGTGAGTGCTATTTGGGAATTGCACCATATTTCAATTTATTCCACCACCTGTATTGTTTGAAGAAGAAAGGGGAAGGATCTGGTGGATCCTAGGTGGCCAGCGGATGCTATAACGCACTAAGGGAAGGTGTGAAAACCAGCTGGATGACCATTGGGCACACCTTAAATACTAAGAACTGGATGAGGAAATGGTTTTATATTAACCAAAATCTGGAAGGCCGAGTAGTTCCTTGTGATGTTACCCAGATTCCTTAATCCAACCATTGGTGGTCAGAAAGACCAAATTCTGATCAAATGGTCCAAGTCGAGGAACTGCTATCCCTGATGGATTTTAGCAAGATTGATGGGGTTGTAGTAGCCAGCGTCTTCATTGTGTACCGGATCCAACCCTTGAAAGAAAGGGTCAACTTCTTATTTGAATATCAAGGACGTAAGGATCTGTCGCGAGAGCATAGGGAAAGTTTGGACCAGGAAGAGGTAGAAAACAGACTGGCAAAGATGTTTGAAGGCTTTGTCAAGTATAGCTATCCGCTAGATCTAGTGACGCCCCTCAATCTGGGCAATCCACCACCCCAGGTATGTGTAAAGCAAATAATTGCATTATTTTGCCAGGACTTGTGTATTGCATATGTCATGACTTGTGATTTGTTCTAGCAATATCATGGACAGGACCATGGTGCCTTCATCTCTCTAGTGCCAGTGGAGCCATGGCCTATTGGAGATGCAATCCTCGGCCAGCAAAAGCGATCCAAGCCATCGATAGAGGTCGAGCACGGTGGCGATGACGCGGAAGAAATTTCAGCTGCTACTGAAAAGCAGCTGAAACGTAAGGCGACTGGGAAAGCTCCGATGCCACCACTAGAGCCAAAGAAGGCTAAGCCCACTGCTACCATGGCTGGTGGCAAGTTAAATATTGGTGGCGACCCGGAGCAGCGGCGCCGAGCTATGATTGAAAGCTCGAACTCTGACACAGAGGATACGATTCTTCTGAGTCAGAAGTTCGGCACTAAGTGCCCCGAAGAGCAAACACGCCGGTCGACCACCACCACAAGTACACCATGCCGGCCACCGCGCACCCACCAGCAGATGACGCCCCCGAGGACCACACAGTTGCCAACCGATGGTGGCAAAACAGGTGGTACCTCTAGGCCTGTGACATCCGAATCACAATGGGGGCCGATGACAGAGGCACCAGAGACGACTCAGAGGTCGGCTCCCCAACATCCTCCACCAAGGCAGCAGAAGGCCCTAGTAGAAGATCCACCACCACCACACTCGGAGTCCGGTGGTGCGAGGACCACTGCTGGTGGTCAAAGTGTATCTGCTGACCATGGAGGAGTTGGGCGCTTCAGTCACTCCTTCAAGCAGTCTTCCAGGTACGGATGTCTAAACGTGACATAAAACCAATACTGCATACTGACTATAATGTTTTGCTGACTTACAGACAAGCTAGCACCAAAGAAGCTAAAAGTCCCTAGGATGTGCAAACAGAGGGAGGCGCCAAGGCTCCAGGAGACCAAGGGGAGGTGAGCCAAGGAGCACAAACTAATCGCGATGAACCCGACCACCCTTCCCCCACAGGTGCACCACTATCTCCCCATCAAGAGAGGTAAGATTACAGGAGGACGCCTGAGGTTGTGGTTGGTCATGCTCTTGTGAAGAGTACGCCCTCGACTAGTGTCGAGGCAAGAGCTAGAACCAGTGCTCCAGACATGCAAGATGCTCTAGAAGAAATGGAAGAAATCCTAGGACATCCTGTGAAGCCGAAGCGAGTCCCAGAAAAAGTAAACTTCATGGCCCGACAGGACCGGGACAGTGATTTGCAGGTATTTGAAGCCAAAGTTGATGCTCCAATCGCAGAAAACATTGACATGTCCTTAAAGCAGCTACGCGAACATATACAGGTAAATTGTCGGCCTGTGCAATCGGTATGCAACTTAACACTAGTCAGAGCTAATGTGTCATAATGTCACAGGGCTTGCAGAACCTCTCCCAGCAACGCTTAAACATGATAGAGCAGTTCCGACCCACAATGGCCAAGAATGAACGCTTGCAGAGGGAGAACGCCACCCTGACCTACAAAGTCAGTGTCCTAGTAGGGCAGAAGAAAGGTATGATACCCTATACATGCTTGACGTATTCGTGTAGGATATCTCAGGTTATATTTGCTTTATGCAGAGTTGGAAGAGAGCGACTAACTGAAAGCGCAGGAGCTGTCTCGAATGCTCACTGAAAAGGAGAACGCCCAGAAATGCATCGAGAAAATTGAGGGTGAGATGACAGGTCGGTAACTGGCCATCTTTTCTCATGGGTCTTACTGGTGCTTCGTGATTGATATGTAACGTATTATATCATGTGAACAGAGCTCCGCAGGAAGCATATGGCACAATTTGAAGTGCTAGCTGAGGAAAACAAGAAGCTTAAGGAGCGCTGGCAGGTTGTGGAGGTCGGACTAAAGCCACTGATGAAAGAGCTGATGCTGGATGAGCCAGAGATAATGGACCCGCTAAACAGCCCTGAAGCTATCACGGATCAGTGCAAAAGGGACTAGCCCTTGTTCAAAGATTTTGTCCGAGAAGCGGGTCAGTTTGTGGCAGCCTCTGTCCTTGCACTGGTGAAGTCACACTACCCCTGAATTGACCTAAGGAGAGTAGAAGAGGGAGTAGCGTGTAACAGAACCGCCCAATTTATAAAAACATAAGTGCAAAAACCACTCGCTAAGCAAGTGATTAACACACTTAAGTCCTTATAAACCCGGTAGTCTAGAAATCTCGAAGGATTTCAAAACCAAACATCATCAACCAAGATCGTACAAGTTTAGCGTCACCATTCACATGTTACAATAGTTCACAAATAGTTCGATAACATCAGAGTGCGGAAATTAAAGTTATTACAAACCAAGTCTTCAAATACGAGTAACGAAAACAAAGTAGTTTTGAGAGCTCAACCCAACACACACTTAAGTTTAATACAGTGCCAGCTGATAGTCAATCCACCAAAAGTAGTTGGGGAGAATATTAAGAAATGACCTTGCCCTTGGTCTTAATCCACTGGATAAAGACAAGTCTCGCAGTACCCGTGGAAGGTATGCCCATTGCACAAACAACAAGCGGGAAAAACTATGAGTACGAGAAGGTACTCAGCTAGACTTACCCGTTTGACTTAAAATAAAAGACTTCATGGAGTAAGACAGGCCTTATCAGGGGATAGCTCGACTCATTTTGCGGAAAAGCAGTAGTAACCATTTATAGTGATAGCTCAGCTTAATTATTCCTATTTATGCTAGGTGAGCACCTATACTATACATCCTTATAGTATATTAATCATGATTAAGCAATCAAGTAGTAACCATAATCATTTAGCTTAATTCCTCATCATCATTATCAACATTCCATAATCATTACTACGATGGCGTAGCTCAAGTCAAGTGTTCACTGTCCAGGAACGATGGCGATTCGAATCGATTACTACTGAGCTCAGGGGGTATTCCTCACACAAACCACACTCACTAGCTAAGTGAGCTATAGGTCACCGTGGCAGCTATTCGGGAAGAAACGCGGTTTCGACCGGTACCACCGTACCCCGGGGGCCGCCCGACTGCCTTAGCCAGCCACGCTGGACCTCGGACTTACTCTTCGCGCCCTCGTGGTCCCCCATCCATCTCCGATACGGTGCCCAGGGATCGAGAGCCGGCCTGAATAGTGTTAGGCTTCACGGTCGGAACAACTTATCCGGCCAGCTAAGTGTGAGGCATGCGTTCAACATGACTCGAGGGACACGCAACGGCACGGTCCTTAATCGACACAGACGGAATCACTATGGTCCAACAACCCCATAAGACTCCGCCCGGTCTCCAATTCTCACAACATAACCATTAACCAGATGATATCAACATAAGCTTTTCCTTCAATCATAAGTAACCACCTAAGCTCGCGGATGACAGGAAATCACCCAACTTTTACCGTCTAAGCAAGCTAAGCAATAAAACTCGCCCTAGACTAGCAGGGTAATCAAGGCAGGATAATTCAAGGGTAAACAAGGATATAATGCAGCAACGGTTGCACATAACTCCTATACTTAATGCATCAATCATAAAGCATAATTAGACTGTTAGAAAACATAGGTAAGTGATGCTCGGGGGCTTGCCTTGCTCGAAGGTGCTGGCGTAGTGATTCGGGCACTCAGGTAGATCGTCCTCTCCTGTCACCGGCTCCTCTTCGAGTCCTTCCCACTGCCGGTCCTCCTACTGGTTCTCCTCGAACTCCAAAGTCTGGGGGTCCTCCTGCGAACCTGTATAATGCGATGCACGGTATAAACATAAATCATGCGTAGGTGTGATGCTTATGAATGAAGATGATTAACAAGTTAGTTGACAGAGTAGGTGCATATCTTCTCTCTAGTATACACTACTTCACTTTACTGAGTATGTGCATATCTCTTCTCTAAACACTTAGAGAAGTGTATAAAAAAGAGAGGTGTGTATAAGCACACACACATACTCACAACACATGAATAAAAGAGAAGTAACACTATTTATAGCTAAACATCACATTTTAGTTATGGTGCTGCATAACAGGACCAGCAATTCAAACATAACTAAAAGTGCTCACAAAGCAATATAAAACCTACTAAAACAATTAAATCAAAGCCTTATCATTTCATGTGAAATAATAGGCTTGAACTGGGACCTCTATCTAAACAGTCCAGAAAATTCTACAAAAATTATAGGAGCTACATTATGCTAAAACAGAGCCATGATAAAATTTTCATCACATTTCATCAAGTACAACAGCCTACACAAAAAGATGAAGCAACAGGACAGAAATGCACATTTAACAACTTTGTACTGTGAAAAGTATCAAACAACAGATAGCACAAGAGCAGTCACCAAAAATTACCAGGGCATAATTCCTCATAATTAATTTACTAAAAATCATCAAAGAAATCAGCCTAAAACACAATTAAATCACATCTCAATATTTTTACATAGGAACTGCTTGTCATATATTTTTCCCAGAAAGTTCATCACATAACAAAACTAGCAAAACAAGAATCACATTTTTCTGAGCAATACACAATTTACTATGCATTTATCCAGTTTTCAGCAATTAAAGCAATTAAATAAATCTACACAAAAAGTATCACAAAAATTGCATCTCATATTTTTCACAGGTAGATCTATTCATAAGAAACCTAGCAAAACAAGAATCATCAATTTTGGATCACAAATGCTCAAGATATGAATTAAAAACCCTTTAAAGCATTTTCTAGAAATTCTTTTAATTCAAAAACCGAAACCCTAATCCCTACGTGCACCCGGTCCAGTGGACCAGGAGCTGCTGACACGCGGCCCGGGGTCAAACCGACCCCACCGGTCCGGTCGGCCGAGGCCGCGTGACGGCGCCGACCCGGGCCGGTGCTCGCCGGCGGTGAGCTTCGCCGGGCGAACGAGGGTAGCACCAATGTGCTCCCCGTGCCACGCAGCGGACCCGGTGACGCCGACGGCGAGGGGGGTGCGGTGGCGAGGTCGGTCGTCGGCGAAAGACGCGGCGGCGGCGACGGCCAGCCCCGGCCATCTCCAAATATGGAAAGGAAAGGCGAGGCGCGCGCGAGCCCCCTCGAGCTCACGGCGGAGCCGACCGAGAGGTCGGCTGCCCCTATTGGGCGGTCCAGAGCTCCGGCCGAGGTGAAAGGCGGCTCGGCGGCGCTGGCAGCGCCGGCGAGGTGGCGGCGAGGTGGCTAGGGGCCCTAATCGACCCCACCGGCTCACCGGAGTTCGATTCGAACCCCGGGGTTTACGCGGCGCATCAAAGAAAGAAGAAAGAAAGCGGCGCTGGTGGACGGAACGCGGCGGGCGCGCGAAGCTTGCCAAGCTCCGCCCATGGCGGATGATGGCGGGGCGGCCATTCCGGCCCTTACCGAGGGAATGCAGCGGCGACGGTGGCTCAGACGGTGCGTGGAGCGGTGGCGGTGTCGTGGCGCGCACCGGTGGGCTCGGTGTGCGTGGCGGTGGTGGAACACGCCGGGCGACGGCGGCGCCGCGGCGGCGGCGGGGCGGCTGCTGCTGCGAGACAGAGCGAGAGAGCGAGCGGGAGAGCGAGTGAGCGAGTGTGGGCGAGAGAGCGAGGGGGGGGTTCCCATTTCGGGCGCTGCCGGCCTTGGTGGGGCCCGCTTCGCCGGAAACGCCCGCCACGCAGCCGCAATGGCCAGCGCTTGGCGAGCGTGTGGCGCCCGGCTCAGAGCCGGTCGGCCACGCCCTTGCGCCTTGGGCCGCGGCCTTGAGCGATGGGCGGAGTGGGCCGAAATCGGCCTGCTCGTTTGCCGTGAGAATTTCTCTTTTTTTTTGAATTTTTGAATTCAAATGCAAACCGATCAAAATGCATCTTTTTGACCTATTTCAAAGCATTTTCATGAAATGTGCCCAAAATAAAAGTTGTAGAGAAATAAAAACTGAACAACTTTCATTTAAGGCCCAAGTCAAAATTCCAAACGGATTTTGAATTACAAATTCATTTTGAATTGAGGGCCATAAAAGGGATTTTTCAACTTATTTTCTTTTTGCTCCAAAATGCACCAAATCTTTTGCAATAAATTTTGTTAAATCTTTTCAAAATGCTGGGCACATGGATCCAAACTTGACAAAATGATTTGCAAGGTAATTAATTAACCATTTACACAAGCAAGCAAGCAATTAAGAATTTAAATGTAGAGCACATGAAATGACAATGCACTTAGGGTTAGATGCTTGATGATGCTTATGCCATGATAAATGATGATCAAGTTAATTAATTAAGTGCCTAATGCAAGCTTAACACTTGAGGTGTTACATAGCGGCTAATACCAGTCAAGAAGAAGCTAGCAGTCTTCACGTCAGCTTCTGGGATACTTCATCCAAAGTGATGCAAGACATCAAATTGTTAGATGAAGGATCATCAAACAGATCAGCATGAGCAATCCGGCCTCTTTCTGTACTTTGTTGAAAAAAGTTTGGAATG
Source organism: Chrysopogon serrulatus (assembly GCA_015844335.1). NCBI lineage: Eukaryota > Viridiplantae > Streptophyta > Magnoliopsida > Poales > Poaceae > Chrysopogon > Chrysopogon serrulatus. The sequence goes on along the minus strand of JADLZL010003131.1, from coordinate 160,235 downwards.
TACCTAAACACTTGTTGATTCTACTCGGCCTGTACCGAGCTTAAAGCGTTAGCAGCTTAGTGAAAAGTGTCCATGTGTCGCAACTCATAACATGGTGGTCGGTATTTAGAATACCGCCGCTGAGGAAAGAACCAGTAGCTCTTAACTGCAAAACACGATGTCGGGGGTACAAAGAACTATACAAAACAAATAAAAAGGATTAAAAATGGTGAACAACGGTATGGCGAAGCTGTAAATGAGCATGGAACTCATTTTATTAGAAAGTTTAAAAGGTTGTATGCATGTAGCATATAGCATCCTTTAAAGTGAATCAGCTCGTTAGATGACTAGGTGACCTATGTGGAACAACACGGTGCCGGAACGCTTAGGGCCCTAGTACCGTTAGAGAGCGACTGCTAGTATCTCCTGTGTTGTGTGGCTTAGAGCTGTAACACGTGGTCGGAGGAACTAGAGACAGTGCCTTTTCTGATTGTCCATGTCAGAGCATTAGACTGTACGGCATATGAAAATATACAAATATGTTTTATGGGTAAAACATTTTTGAGAAGATGTTGATCATCAGCTAAAATTCATTAATCTCAACAATTGAATACAAAGGAAAAAGAGTACATATCTTATTCTATGCTGTTTGTCAAGGGTAGAATCTTATAAGCTGTTCGATATGCTAGAAGCTGGGTATATCGATGCCATCTAAAGTGCAGAGCCTGTAAGTGGTAGGCCTAGTAACTGCCTTTATCATGAATGACTATTCACGGTGGATAACGTCAATATTTATTAGAACTTTAGATATGAAAAGGCACATGAATACACACTAGTCTAGGGTTTTAACTGACAAGTTCCATGAGTTTTGCATATTCTATATTTTTCAGGGATTATTCTAGAAAAGCATAAAAGAGGGATTAGAGTGCATAGTTATCATGAAACTGATCCGCATCAGAAATCATCGTCACCAGGCTCAGGAAGGGTCTAGAAGACACTCGAAGCAGCGGGACCCACAGGGGAGTCCAGGTGGGGCCGGTCGGCCCCACCCTGGCACCGGTCGGCGCCCCCAGGTCATCTGGCCACCGCCTTCTAGAGTTTTCCTCCCACGCTTCCTTGGCACCTAAGTAAAGTATCCCTACATTGATCTAAGGTCGGTTTGATCTAACGGTGCACATAACATGAAGACATGGATCGATGACGTGGTGGTTCCTTGCCCTCTACTCCACCTTGGCCTATATAATGACGCCCCAAGGCTCTTCCTAGAGGCATTCTACACCCCAGTGCTTCATATTCTCTATATAAATTAGGGTTAGGGTCCCTCTAGTTGATCTAGTTCTAGTTTATCTAGTTCTAGTTCATCTAGATGTAGCAATTAGGAGAGACTAGTTCTTCCAGATCTAGTTTTGTTTAGAGATTAGAGAGATAGAGTAGAGGAGTAGAGTTCTGAGGAGTTCCGGCATGTCGGCGCTTCTTCGTAGCTGTATTCGTCTGGATTCGGCTCCCTCGCCCGGAGCTGCGCTTCTGAGGTATTTTTGTATTCAACATTCTGATTCAAATAAGCATTTGTTCTTATTGTTCTTAGGTTTGCAACTCATATTGAGTGCTTTGATCTTGGTAATTTCTTGATTAGAGTAGTATCTCGTAGTGTAGGCATCGTACCTAGGCTAGGTTTACTTGTGAATGTCCCCTGATTTGCCGGATAGTGGTAGTTCACGCAGGTGACTTTATAGGTGCGTTGGTTCCTCTGTAGTCCACTTCCCGTTGATAGGATTGATAGGCGCCCCCCAGAAGTGCCGGTAGGAGATTAATCTGTTTCTTCTCCTATTAGGTTACTGCCTAGTTAGAACGGTATTATTCAAAGCTTACCGGTAGTCGAAACAAGATATCATTATGCTATTTCCTCTTTCTTGATATTATCTAGCCTAATTGTAGGGTTAAGTCTATAGACTTTGTCATCATCACAACTGTTCCCTGTGGATACGATAATTAAAACCTCTGGGTAAAATGTGACACTGGTATGATATCTGTGCGCTTGCGGATAATCTTACTTAAATCTTATTTAAAGGAGTGCAGTTAATTTATACCAACAAGAATTTTTGGCGCCATTGCCGGGGAACGGTTTGCTGATTTTTGACTTAGTTTAGCTTAATCTTGTATTATACTTTTATCTTTTCCTATTTTATCCCATTCTCTTCATTTTTTTTGTGTTCATCCTTATGGATGCTTTTAATTCCATTCCTATCTGTCTTTATGGCATGCGCAAAAGCTTTAGGCCACCAAAATCTATAGAACCTATCATAACACTTGGCTATGAACTGCGTCCATGTCTAATTAATATGATTTGGGATAAACCCTTCTCGGAAGAAGGTAATGAAAACCCATACTTACATCTACGAGAATTTGAGCAGACCTGTGCATGCTTGCGTATTGCTGGCATGTTCGATAAGACTATTAGATGGAAGCTTTTTCTGTTCTCCTTGACTGGATAAGCCAAACGTTGGTATAATCAAGCCGTATGGAGTATGCAAGGTGTTTGGGAAACATTATACTCTGAATTTTGTTTATATTTCTTTTCTATCCATAGAGTAGTTAACCTTCGAAAAGAGGTTCTAACTTTTAGGCAACTAGAACAAGAATCTCTTAGTACATCATGGGATCGTTTTAATGAACTTATTACATTTGGCCCTGACCTTGGTTTACCAGACCCTATGCTTCTTCAACATTTTTATTTGGGTCTTACCAAGAAATCTAAGGAATCCCTTGATTTAGCCTCTGGAGGAGCTTTTCTTCACTTACCTACAACTGAAGCAAGGCCTATGCTAGAAAAGGTTGTTCAAGCCTATTCTGAGCTCCCCGAGGAAGAGAAGAACTTATCACCCGAACTAGACATGGAAGTCTTAGTAGCTAAAACACAATCATTCCATTCTCAAGATTTAGCTATCAATCCTAAACCTTTAAAATTTCACTTTGATGATTTAGACTTCCAATTAGCTAAGATGCTCGTAAATCAATACACATCAGATCTTCTCAGAAGAGCATCTTGGGAAAAGTGTCGTCAACTTCCTTTCTCTCCTGAAAGACACTGGGAAGAGTTCAAGGATGACATGTCAAGTGATGCCATAGAAGGAGAACCAAGCCACTCAGGAATAAATTCTATCTTCTCCCCTTCTATGCCCACAGTAAATGTCTTTAAACCCATCCTTGACTCCAATGAATCTTCTTATGCTCTTTCTACTAAACTTCATAATGACCCTAGAAATCTATCAAGACATCTCAAAAATAAGTCATGAAGATTATAGGAATGCCCAAGAAGAGCAACGACAATAGCAGGAATACATAGAACATACTAGAAATACATATGCTATTATAAAAGAATGGATGGAAGAGGATGAAGCTTTAGCACTAGCATCTAAACTTGGTTTAAATTCAAATGGTGAGCTTAAATCAATTTCTTTAATAAACAGAACTCACCCAAGTTTAGAAAAAGCTTTAGACAAGACCAACCTTGGAGACATCGATTCATGGGAAATCCTAAAAAATAAAACATCCAATAAATGTCATAGGAATAAAATAATAGAGACAAACTTATTGCCTATAGACCTCCATACAGAAACACCTGTGGGATTTGAAAAGGGAGATCATATCGATGAGCATGAGAATTATCTCATTAACACTTCATCGAATCCATGCTCATATGAGAAATCTTTTGGATCAATTAGTCTCTATAACATTACCCTACACGAGATTTTCAACTCTCTCATTGTACCTGTTCATAAAATCATTGAAAGGGTGGTTGTAGATGCATATGTTTATCATAAATATTGTAGATCTCGTTGTAATCTTAATATAGGTGCACAAAGGCTAATGTTCTAAAGGAAGCCCCTTCACCAACTGGATAATTAGAAGGTTTCCCAAGAACAACTTTGTGTCCCAAAATAACCACTCTTAAAAAATGAATTGAGCTTGCACCTTTAGCATAGAAATATAATTGTCAAAATATTCCTTTGGATATTTTTGTCACTAACCATTTCAGGTTTGAAGTGAGAAATAACTAATGGCAGTGCCAGGTATGACCAACCGATCATAATACAAATTAATCCATCCAAACTTAATTTTGCTTTGCAAAATCCAGCTTGGGGGAATGGACTTATTTAGAAAATCCTATGTTGCTAATATTGGTTGTCTCTACCTTTATTTAATTTGTTAACTATGCTCTTTCATCTCTGTTTTGAATAAACAATCTCGATAAGTGCTTTCATATTACCTTTGTCTGCTATAGTAAGATTTGGTTTGAAAGTAGTGTACATACTTTCAAAGGCTTTTTGAATTAAGCGTGGTGCTTAGGTTAAAAGACCGAACCGAACCGAACCAGTGGTCCGACCAGTAAAAGACCGAACCGGAGCGTTCACCGGTCCGGTTCACTTAAAAGACCGTCCGTGCAACCAAACCACTATAAACCAGTTGAACCGGTCGGTTTTTTGTCGAACCAGTGAATCGACCAGTTCTATTGAACCGGAGCGGTTTTTTAGATGTTAAAAAATACACTTTACCTGCTTCGGAGAACCCTATCTAATCAAGTGTATTATCAGAATTTCTATGATGAATGCACTTTATGTGAATTTTATGGTTCTAGTATTAAATTATGTTGTTCCATCTACCAATTGTTAAATTATATATCATGTATATATGCTATTTTGATGACAATTATTAATTATATCACATATATATACACCGGTTCAATGTTTTTTGTAGCCGGTTTGATTCAACGGTTCAATTGTAATTGAACCAGCGGTTCAACCGATTCTAAACGGTTGGACCAATGAACCATTGAACCGACGGCCTCGCCGGTTCAATCTCCGGTCCGGTCCTAATAACTTAGGGTTAAATAGCCTTCCTTAACCAAAATTAGACATGGAGTTTAGCTTGGTTATTGAACTAGAAATTGTTGTAGTAGACATTGGATATTTTTGTTGGGCTAACCCCTGCAGGAAACTTTTAAAATTAATTTAGGTAAGTCATAAGATAAATTCAAATTAGAGAAGAGAAAGGGCACATGCTAAACTTTAATAACTTTGTAGAAGAAGACACGGCTCATTCATTATGAATAAAAGAACTGTGAGCATTAATGATTCATTCACTTTATCTTCTACTACAGGCCATGCCTATATAAAACAGGATCTATGCTAAAACAATATCAATACTTTCTTTTCATTAGCATAGATAGAACAAAATAAAATATCAGACGAGCAACCTGTGTGCAATAAGTTGTATACTCCTTCGGGTATGTGTTGTCCACTAATCTGTTGCAGGCATAATAATGACTAGAGTAAAAAGAATCAAAAGATTAAAGAAGTAAAAGATGGCAAAAGAATAAGTGCAACAGAGGAGACAAGATGTCCATGAACAACTCAAGATGCAAGAGAAAGGACCACCAGTCATTTACCCTTCATCACTTAGTGTCGTCACGCTCTAATAATAAAGGTAATATCCTAAGGTAAGTGGTCACTGCTCTCCTCTTGATCTTGGTGCACACATAAATACAGACACAAACATGTTAGAGTTACAACAAAAATTGAATAACCAAATTAACTCAACATGCTTTGTTCTTTAAAATTGTTCATGGCACCGTTCTCTTAATCTCAGTCTTAACCAAACAAGCTAAAACATTATATTCGATCTTGGGAAGATGATAGTCATACTTATTTGAAAATTTATATAAAGATAGATAATCCTTCTATTGGTTAAGCAATTTCATTCTTTTTTCTACCATGTGAACTTAAATGCAACAGTCAATGCTTAATCTTTTGATGTTACCACTCATTCATAAATAAACAATTCATGTAACACTAACTTTATCTTGTTTAATGTGCCAAAGGATGGAGAAACAATAAATAAAGAAATAGATTTAGTTCTGTTGGTGTTTTTCCACCAGTAGAGCCCATGCACTTGATCTCTACCTTGGTTTTGCAAACAGAACAACATGTCGAGCAAAGTTTATTAATTCTCCAAGTGAAAGTTCTATGAACATGCACACTGAGCAAGATGCTGCCAGCTACTATTAATGCTTTACTTCAACCTATTGGTCAAATCAAAGAACAAAAGTGACATTACCATCACTAGAGGTATGCAACCATCACGACCTCCATCTCTCAAGATGGAGAGATACACAAGAGTAGAAAAAGAAATCCTGTCGATAAACTTTAAATTTTATATCCTTGCCATAAGGTAATATGGTAGTTATCTAATTAACTAGTATTCCTATCTAATTTCACTTTAACATATTCATCTTCATAAATATTAAAAAGAAAATAAAAATCTTTATTGCTTCATTTACTGCATCATAAAATATTAAAAGCCTCACATGAATAAACTTGTGTTAACCCTGTAGGAATATTTACTGTGGTGGAATAAAAAATAATGATAGCTCCTGCATTTAGTTTTGTATTATAAAAAGCCTAAGCCCCATAAGAATAAATATTCTTTATGATGGCATAAAAAATACAACTATATAATGCACACATATTTAATTTCTACATAATTAAACTAGAAAATCCTAAAAAGAGAATCCTGCTAAAACTTGTCAATTTGAAATCAACTCATAAGAATAATTAATTATTTATTGGCTAATCGCTAACCTCTTATTAAATTCAAGCCTCGAGTTTTGGTTTTCTTGTTGCGGTATAACTATGCAGGATAACATTATGATTAAGGAGTGAGTCTATCAGTGGAGCCCACTAAAACTATCGCTGACATGCTCACCCTAAAGATCATCAACACCAAGTATTGCAAACATCTAGCTTGGGGAGGAGCATCCCCTAGTTATCAAGTAACTATACCTAGGCGATTATCGAGTCTAATTTATATAGTCATAAAATACTAAAAATATGTGAGCACATGAAGGTTCACAATAGTATCATAGGAAAATATAAAAATACCAAAAATATATGGGCACATGAAGGTCCATGTCTTTAGAGTCTTGTGAGTCCAATAGAAATAAAAAGATAAATAACAAATTAAAATCAAAAACAAAATACTTATCTATGTATTAAGGTGTGATCATAGAGTGTGTCTAGTTAGTAAGAGTCAAATAAAAACTAGAGAACATTAGAATTTTATCTTAGAGATGATGAATAGTTGCTCTACTGTAATTCCTTTCAAGTGCCTAGTTTTCAACCATGAATTCTCCTGAGTTTTAGACTGATTACTTTGATATAAGAATTTACTCTGAACCTAAAATTTGTGGAGGCATATATTTGAGCTAAGTCTAGGTAATTGATTGATATGATACATGAAGGTCTAAGCTGTTATTTATCTTAATCCTAGCATTACTAAGTTCTGAAGATTTATTTTGAAAACCCAAAATCTTACATGATGAGCTCTTGTATGATAAAGTTTGAATTCCTACCAAGGCCATATAATACATTTGGAGTTAGGAAAACCTTTGCGCATTCATGCTGCTTGCTTTACATTGAGTTTAGTTAACCTTTATTGTATACCTTATGAGAGCCTTGTCATGCTTTTAAAATCAAGATCACTTACGCACTCCACCCACATATGCATTACTCCTACTTTGGGATGTAAGCGCAGTCATTTCCACTTTCATCCAGATCCACTTTAAAAATATTTTTCTCCTATACTAGGAGTAAAACACCCAAAAATATACCCTATAGGGCAGCCCCCATTTAATTTCTCTAAGTTTTTATCTCTCCGATTATTTATATTCAAAGGATGCATGTGGCTATGCAAAAGTATTAAAAAAAGAGAAGAAGAAAAAGGGGAGTAAAAGATGGACAAGTGTCCCAACAATTAAAACAATAGGTACATAGATGCCCGCCTCCCAGATTAATAAAAAAAGAGAAAGAAAGAGAGAATAAAGATAGCCCATGTTTTCCCGCGAAAAGTTCTAAGGAGGGAGTTATTTTCAAAGAGCAAAAGTAGAATTAGGATTAGCCACTAAATACCATATATACACCTATTCACCATATTCCATACATATGCACATCTTGATTTGATTGTATGCCTTGATTCTTTGTGGATCTATTGTTTGACTTTACAATATATGAATTGCAAGTATGTTCATCCTTGTTATTGCCACTCCTACAAGCTCCACTATAAATGCTTAGTTGTAGGAAGGCATGACATTATTAATGCCTCAGTGAGATCCATAAATACAATATATTAAGAGACTTGAGGGTGTCATACAATTAAGCTCTGAGTTTTATTTTGAAGACTTACAAAACTCCGGAATATTGGTACTGTGAAGAATTTGAGACATAGTGCTTGACTTGATTGTTCTATCTTTCGATTGCTCAAGACTTATGCAAACGCTGTAAAGCTCCATAGTTAAAGGTAAAACAGGTAAGTTTGAAAGTTAGAGCAGTTTTGTTTAAACCGGAGGAAAATTTATGTTTAAAAGCAAGTGTACTTAAAAGAAATAAAAGCATAACAGCAACTCCTGATCCAAGTTTATTAGTAATTAGACCTAGGTTGTTTGCCAAGGGACTGGCAAAAGGTAACCTTGGGGGAGTTGTTGACGGTGGATAACGTCAATATTTATTAGAACTTTAGATATGAAAAGGCACATGAATACACACTAGTCTAGGTTTTAACTGACAAGTTCCATGAGTTTTGCATATTCTATATTTTCCAGAGATTATTCCAGAAAAGCATAAAAGAGGGATTAGAGTGCATAATTATCATGAAACTGATCCGCATCGAAAATCATCATCATCAGGCTCAGGAAGGGTCTAGAAGACACCCGAAGCAGCGGGACCCACAGGGGAGTCCAGGTGGGGCTGGCCGGCCCCACCCTGGCGCCGGTCGGCGCCCCCTAGGTCATCTGGCCGCCGCCTTCTGGAGTTTTCCTCCCACGCTTCCTTGGCACCTAAGTAAAGCATCCCTACGTTGATCTAAGGTCGGTTTGATCCAACGGTGCACATAACATGAAGACGCGGATCGATGACGTGGCGGTTCCTTGCCCTCTACTCCACCTCGGCCCATATAATGACGCCCCAAGGCCCTTCCTAGAGGCATTCTACACCCCGGTGCTTCATATTCTCTACATAAATTAGGGTTAGGGTCCCTCTAGTTGATCTAGTTCTAGTTTATCTAGTTCTAGTTCATCTAGATGTAGCAATTAGGAGAGACTAGTTCTTCTAGATCTAATCTTGTTTAGAGATTAGAGAGATAGAGTAGAGGAGTAGAGTTCTGGAGGAGTTCCAGCATGTCGGCGCTTCTTCGTAGCTGTATTCGTCTGGATTCGGCTCCCTCGCCCGGAGCTGCGTTCTGAGGTACTTTTGTATTCAACATTCTGATTCAAGTAAGCATTTGTTCTTATTGTTCTTAGGTTTGCAACTCATATTGAGTGCTTTGATCTTGGTAATTTCTTGATTACAGTAGTATCTCATAGTGTAGGCGTGGTGCCTAGGCTAGGTTTACTTGTGAATGTCCCCTGATTTTCCGGATAGTGGTAGTTCGCGCAGGTGACTTTATAGCTGTGTTGATTTCTCTGTAGTCCACTTCCCGTAGATAGGATTGATAGGCGCCCCCAGAAGTGCCGGTAGGAGATTACTCTGTTTCTTCTCCTATTAGGTTACTGCCCAGTTAGAACAGTATTATTTAAAGCTTACCGGTAGTCGGAACAAGATATCATTATGCTATTTCCTCTTTCTTGATATTATCTAGCCTAATTGTAGGGTTAAGTCTATAGACTTTATCATCATCACAACTGTTCCCTGTGGATATGATAATTAAAACCTCCAGGTAAAATGTGACACTGGTATGATATCTGTGCGCTTTGTGGATAATCTTACTTAAATCTTATTTAAAGAAGTGCAGTTAATTTATACCAACAATGGCCTCTCCCAGTGGGAGGACAGCTTATGCAGACCTTCCGTCTTCTGCTTGCGTCGAAGTACCAGGTCTCTGACCATGAAGAAACGATCTCTGACGTTGCGGTTGCAGTAGCGATGTACACTAGCCATGTACCAAGCGTTCTGAATGCAGGTGTTGAGGCGCCGATCTTCCAGAGCGTTGATGTCAAGTTCCCGTGCTTCGTCCGAAATGTCCTCATCAAAGTATTCAATCCTGGGAGAGCGATGAGCGACCTCAGCAGGTAGCACGGCCTCAGAGCCAAATACCATGAAGTATGGGGAAACACCAGTGCTATGACAGGGATGGGTTCGCAATCCCCAGATCACAGTGGGTAGCTCTTTTAACCAACATCCTGGATACAAGCCATCTTCGCAGAATAGGCATTTTCGCAGGGCATCGATGATTATGCCGTTGGCGCGCTCAACCTGACCATTGGCCCTTGGGTGCGCCATAGAAACGTACTTGACATGGATAGACAGGTCATCGCAGATGTCCCAGAAAGTACTTCCTATGAACGTACTGCCGAGGTCGGTGATTATGCTGTTTGGAATGCCGAAATGGTGGATGACATCATTGAGCATGTCGGCTGTCTTCTGTGCTGTTGCCTTGACCAAGGGCTTATACTCGATCCATTTGGAGAACTTGTCTATGAGGACATAGATATACTTAAAACCGCCTGGAGCTATTTTAAAAGGCCTAATCATGATGAGTCCCCAGCATGAAAATGGCCAAGAGACCGGGATGGTCTGGAGTTCATGTGCGAGGACGTGAATCTGCTTGGCAAAGAATTGGCAATTTTTGCAATGACGAACCAAGTGCTCGACGTCGGCTACGGCACTGGGCCAGTAGAATCCAACCCGAAAGGCTTTGCCGACCAGTGTCCTTGATGCTGCATGGTTTCCGCATGTGCCATAATGGATTTTATGCAATAACGTGACGCCGTCCTCTGGTGTGACACACTTCTAGAGTATCTTAGCCTTAGCGTTCTTGCATATTAGTTGGCCATCGTCTAGTATATAATTGTGGCTTCAGTGAATAAGGCCTCTGCTTCGGTCTTATCATCCGGTACCACCTTGTTAATCAGGTACTGGATGAAAGGCGTCCTCTGTCTGACAGAGGAAACTGAGGCTATTCAACCGACTGGTCAGTTGCAACCTTATCGAGTTCGGCTCATTGTTGGTCTCCGCATGGTCGTTCGGTCCTAGAGACTGGTCGACATGTTCAGTAACCAGGACTACTAAATGAGTAGCGGTCCCCTGTTCTAGTAGTTGTTTCGTGTTGGCTGTCGTTGGAGCCAACAGCTCGGTGGCCTCTTGTCGTGCCACCGGCTTCTCTTCGTTGATGGATGGCGTGACCAGATCTTGGACAAAGACTCCGTGAGGGACCTTTGCCCGTGATGATCCCAATTTGGACAGTTCATCGGCCGCCTAGACGTGGATAAACTCGAGGCCGTAGAACTTGTCCTCAAGTTTGCGAATTGCAGTCACATAGGCGTCCATCTTCTCATTGGTGCAGTCCTAGTCCTTGTTAACTTGGCTAATGACTAGGGTTGAGTCACCATAGACAAGGAGCCATTTGACGCCAAGCTCGACAGCAATGCAGAGACCATGTAGTGCAGCTTCATACTCAGCGGCGTTGTTAGAGGCTTTAAAGTGGATACATAGGATGTATCGTAGCCAACCTCAAGAAGGTGCTATGAAGAAAACTCCAGCACCAGCACCGCCTATGTTTAAAGAGCCATCGAAGTACATCTTCCATTGTTCTTCAACCGTATCAAATACGGGTAGAGTCATGTCTGTCCATTCGACTAGAAAATCGACCAGAGCCTACGACTTGATCGTCGTGCGGCTGCGGAACCCAAGCTCGAAAGGACTGAGCTCAATTGCCCATTTGACAATCATGCCGGTAGCGTCTTTGTTGCGCAGGATGTCGCCAAGCGCATGCTCGGTAACCACCATAATACTGTACTGCTGGAAGTAATGAAGGACCTTCCTTTTAGTGATCAGAATCACATAGAAGAGCTTTTGAATATGTGGATATCGCTGCTTGGTTTCATTGAGTACTTCACTGATGTAATAAATGGGCCGCTGGATAGGATAGACGCGTTCGGGTTCGTTGTGCTCAACCACTAAGACGGTGCTGATCACTCTGTCCGTGACAGCGATGTAGAGCAGCAACTGCTCATCCCCTGTGGGAGCTGTGAGGACGAGGGGTGTGGATAGGTACTTTTTAAGCTCATCGAAGGCAGCGTCAGCCTCGTCTGACCATATAAATTTCTCCTTTGCGTTCAACAACCGGAAGAAAGAGAGACCTTTGTCACCGAGTCAGGATATGTACCTACTTAGGGCGGCCATGCATCCTGTTAGCTTTTGGATGTCCTTGACGTACTTCAGAGGTTTCATGTCCAGCACGATTTTCATTTTCTCGGGGTTGGGACGTATACCATCTTGGCTGACAACGCTGCCGAGTAGTATGCCGGAAGGGACACCGAACACATTTGTTCGGGTTTAGTTTCCACTTGAATACGTTGAGGGCCTTGAAAGTCCTATCAAGGTCATCGATCAGGGTCGAGGCCTCTTTTGTCCTCACCACTACATCATCGACGTACGCTTCGCACAACCCGTCCCGGATCTCCTTTTCAAGGCACTGTTGTATGGCATGCTGGTAAGTAGCGCAAGTGTTTTTTAAGCCGAACGACATGGTCGTGTAACAGTATGCACCGAAAAGGGTTATGAACGAGGTTTTTTCCTGATCGTCTAAGGCAAGGGCTGATCTGGTGATAGCCCGAGTAGCAATCTAGGAAAGAAAGCAACTGGCAACCCACGGTGGAGTCGACCACCTCATCGATGCGAGGGAGCAGGAAGGGATCTTTTTGGCAGTGTTTGTTGAGATCGGTGTAGCCAACGCACATTCTCCATTCATTATTCTTTTTGCGTACAAGATCTGGATTTGCTAGCCAATCCAGATGATACACTTCTCTAATGAAACTGGTAGCTAGGAGTCATGTTATTTCTGCCCCGCCTCCTTCCTGTCCTGAGCGAAAAGTCGTAGCTTTTGCTTGACTGGTTTGGCTGTCTCGGAGACATTAAGGAAGTGCTCGATCCGTTCCCTAGGGACACCAGGCATGTCAGTAGGTTTCCATGCAAAAACGCTTATGTTAGCCTGCAGGAAACGGATGAGCGCGTCTTCCAATTTGGGATCGAGGTCGCCCCCTATCAGTGCTGTCTTGTCTGGATCTCCCGGGAACCAGGCTGATCTTCTTGTGCGCTTTGGTAGTCTCCTCAGAGCATTTGCGCTGCTTGACTGGGGTCTCAAGCTCTGCAGGCTTCGACGTTCTAGCCTCGTAGGCGGTCTCCTCCATGTGCGCCTTGATTTCTTCGGCTTCGGCGGTGGCATACGCACTTGTCTCGTAGGCATGAGCCATGAGGACATTACTGCGGAGGGACAGGATACCCTTCTTGGTTGGCAGCTTGAGGACAAGGTAGCGATAGTGTGGAATGGCCATGAACTTGGTGATGCCAGGTCTGCCGAGTATGGCATGGTAGATGCCATTGAAGTCAGTGACGATGAAGTTGATGTAGTCAGTTGGAAAGTGCTGAGGTGTGCTGAACTGAACGGGCAGCGAAATGTGCCCCAGGGGCATGGAGGGCTTATCTAGCATGATGCCCCAGAATGGTGAATCGTAGGGCTCGAGTTAATCCTTCCTTAGGCCAAGCTCCAGGAAGGCTTGGTAAAAAAGGATGTTTAAAGCGATGCCGCCGTTGACCAGCACTTTCTCGAAATGGACGCTACCGATCACTGGATCGAGGACCAGAGGGAAGCGACCTGCGTCAGGTAGCCTGGCCCACATGTCAGATCGACTGAAAGATATGGGCTACTGTGACCAGGCTGGAGCTTGGACATCGGCGACGAGCGCATCGGCTTCGGAGAGGGTGGCGATACGCCTCTTGAGGAGCTTCCTGTCACGTGCGTTCTCTGTGGTGACCTTCCCCCCAAAGATCATGGCGGTCACATGCTTCTCTGGGTCCTTGTTGGCGTGGCGCGGGTTCTTGCCATCGTCCTCATCGTCATCGGACTTCTCGCGCGTGTTGGGCCTCTTGATATTGCTCTTCTTGTTGGTACGCTGCCTCTTTCGGGCGAAGATGCTAGCGAAGCCATTGCATTCGCCAAAAGTGTGCCCCTTGTTGGGGTGAAGAGGGTAGTCACCATTGAGTATTTTGTCATAATCGTTGTCGCCTGTATGACCAGTCATCATCATGGCAGTTGGTGCCACAGTCGTCGTGGTGGTCGCTGCCACGGTCGTCGCGGCGGTTAATGCCGCGGCCTTCCCGTGGGTGGTTACGACGATCGGGATGAGGTCCTCCCCGGTGATCATCGTAATCAGGGTCTCTGTCACGATCATCATCACGACATTGACTGTGCTTGTATACATCATGACCGCCGTCATCATACTAGACGAGGGCTTCGTCGACACGCGCCCAATCTTGGGCGATGTTGAACATCTCTTCGATCGTCACCGGTTGCTTGCGCAGGAGCTCTTTGCAGAGGTTAGCGTTGCGCGGCTGGCGGAGCCCGCGATGAAGATGCTGATAGCCTCCGGCGATGAAGATGCTGATAGTGCCGTAGAGATTCGTGCGGGGAGTCATGAATCTAGGGCGAGCTCGTACTTAGTACCGGGCTGCTCGTAGGTGGGCTTGTGGTTTTCGATAAACATCTGTCGGAGCTGTGGCCAGCTGTGAATGGAGCCGTCTCACTGGCACAGCAGCCAGCGGTTAGCGGATTCACCGAGCACTATGGGAAGGTAGTTCGCCATGACTTGCTCGTCGCCTCCTGCTACTCGAACGGTCGTCTCGTAAATGACAATCCACTATTCAGGGTTAGCCTTGCCGTCGTAATGCCTCAGGTCACCAATCTTGAAGTTTCTTGGCCAGTAGACTTGGCGGAGGCACTCAGAAAAAGACTTGGGGCTAGGCGCCCCGTACCGAGCTCGGTTTCTATCATCAATGAAGTGACGGAGGTCGTCCGGGTCAGGTTGGTCGACTTCTTAGGGCGCTCGGTGTGGTCGTCTATTGCCGGCCTCCTGATGGCGACGGTTACGGCCTTGGCTGGGGTCAACCTGAGCTTCCTGGTGACTCTCTCAGTCTCGGTCTCAGTCTCGGTTGTTGGTGTCCCCTTCTTCTACCTGACTCCGGTGGCCCCGGCGCGTGCAGCGGGAGCGGCGGCTGCGAGACTGCCCAGCCGAGTTCTCACGCATGAGGTAGACTTGTGCCTCTGCGGCCTTAAGGTGGTTGAGGACGGCTTCGAGCGTGGGGGTGGCTTGCATGCCTCGGAGCTGCTGCACCGCGACGGCGATATTGGCGCTGGGAGTCTTGTGGACCTATCGTTCCCCGATAAGGTCAAATTCGCCTTCGAGATTGCGAGATTGGAGCCTTCTCCTTTGTGGGGCGGCGGGCTGCTCATGTGGAGCAGGAGGTCTATTTTTATCTCAAACACTTTCTACTAAAACATGCAATCTTATTACTCCACTGCATAGATCTACTCACAAGGATTCCAAAAATTCCTCATTTGCCATTTTAGATTTTCTATGATTTACTACGATTTATCAAAGTTTCAGCCAGATTTCATGTAAAAGGAAAACGAAAAAGAGAAAATGCACTGTGCAGCAATATTCAAATGAGTCACGGCTTGTGCAGATAACCCCCTGCTCTTCTCCTAATTTGAAGACGAGGTCCCTGGTCGCAATTTATAACAGAGGAGGAGGCAGGGCTCGTCGATGCCGGCTGGAGGGGCTCGACGGTGGCAGTGGAGTGGCGGCGCGGCTCCTGGAGGCCCGTGGCGCTCTCGGAGAGACGCGTGGCTTGCCATGCCGCCGGCCCGGCGGGGCCCAGACGTGGCGGCCACGGCCGCCGCCCGCCGCTCCCCGCGGTGAGGTGCTCCGGCAGCTGAACGACGGCGAAGAAGCGGCGCACCGGGCACGGCTTGGCGAGGCGACGGTGGGGGATGCAGCAGAAGGCGCGAGGACGCCCGGAGAGGGAGGAACGGCGCAGCAGGAGCTTGCCCGCCATTCATGGCGGCTCTGCATGGACAGCGGCACTTCGCAGCATAGACGGCCGGCCGAGCGACGCAGAGGCGCGACGGAGCTCGACGAACACGGTGGCGCTGGGCCGCCAGGGGTGGAGAAGGGCTGGAGAACAGGGGCAGCGACGGCCAGAGCTTGGCCATGGCGGCCATGGCGACGGCGTGCGCGCTTCGTGCTCACATCGGCGACGGCGGGTTTTGGGAGGGCGAGGAAGAGCGAGGGGAGCATCCGAGGGAGTGGAGAGGCGAGTGGGGAGCTTGCTGCCCGCATCGGGAAGAGCAGGGGCGCGTGGAGGAAGGCGGGGCGCGCTGCTCACGCATGGTTGCCACGTCCCGGACGCGCGGCGGACGCGATTTCGGGCGCAATTTTGGGCCACCTACATGCTGAATTGGATGACAGGCCCAAAAGCAAAGTTGAAGCCCAAACTTAACTCTACATTTTCTATTAAGGGTGCTCGGCCATTAGCTAAATAGATTAAGAGATAATTAATCACAAACCTGCTGCTGTCAGCGAGCTAAAAGTCATTAAGTACAGCTGTCAAAACCTTGTCAAATCGAGTCCAATTGATCTCATGTCTTGGCATGCTCTTCTTCATGTAATTATCATCAACTTCTATTTTTGGTCCAACTCAAGTTGCTTAACGAAATTTGGAGAACATGAGACGTCAACGTCAGAGACACCATTTTCAGGTTTTCAGAAATATTCAAAATGCTGAAATCAGCATTTCCTTTCATCTCGAGCCCCCTGTTTGAGGCATTTTGGAGCTGAATCATAAATTGGTCCAAAAATAACATTTCTTCCTTATCAAATTTGCCACGGCTTTGCTTAAGTGTGTACAGTCATGCAAACATTCTAAGCTTCTCTTTTTAAATGATCAAATAAAAGTGCTTTAGGGTCAACCTAGGTCAAACCATCACTTAAGGGCATTTTCTGTGCATTTGCTCAATATGAACCCTTCATGACTTTTGTTCCTAAGTTCAATTAGAGCCCTATGGGCAACATGGCTGGGCTTGGTTGATACTCTATGTACTCATGCACTTGATAAGGCCTTTCAAGCGATGATATGGCTTATCATTTCATGTGACTTTTTGATTCCAAACTTCACAAAACTTCTCCAGTGATCACAATAGATAGATAGTGATGTGAAACACATGAAAGAAAGTTCATTGTCATTACTTAACATATATTGCTTAAGCCCAATCTCACTGCTTAGTCTATGATTAACACCTGGGGTGTTACAGCCCTCCCCCCTTAAAGGAATCTCGTCCCGAGATTCAGGACGAAAGACTTTTCAAGGGAAGAGAAATGTACCACTCACTCACAACTATGGCAAGGCACATAGTTGATCAAACTCCATCAGGTTAAAAAGCACGACTAGCTGTTTGGTGAGTTCAACAATGAAGCACCAAAATTGGTAGCTCTATTAACAAACCTCGTCTATCATGTGGTTATGCTCTTCATTCTTCGGTGGATGAGCATAAATTTTAGTAACAGGACAACTTTTTGATCTTTCACGTCATTGGGAAGTGAACTCTTGTTTGAAGAATTTTCTTCATTGACTTGCGTAAAGTATTATTACTTTGGGAGGGAATCCAAGACAACATAGTATATCATTCTTAATAGATGAAGATCATTTGGTTCATAAATTGATTACTCACATGTATCTGCTTGATAGGAGAATGTAGCATAGGCCATACAAACTTGCACTAGATCACAAATCTCCAGAAGGATAGTTAATGCAGTCGTCCTATTTTAGTTCATGAAGTTTAAAAAGCAGTCCTCTACCGGAAATGGCTTGAGTACAACCTTCCAAGAAGCATTAGATCAAGGATAGGATAGCATTTTCTGAGGTGATGGGAAAAACCGGCTAACCAAAAGACGAGGTCTACGATTGTGGTGACGGCTCATCACTTAGATACCAATCGATGGAAAACTACATAAGGTTCCATGTGTGCATTCTCTTTCTCTGATAGCAACACTATAGCACCTAGGTCTATGAAGTAAGTGGTGAAGGTGATAGCTAACTTCGTTGGCTTCCACGTTCTCGACGGTCCTTTGTTAGGGAAACCTTTTGCATCCAAGTGGTAACAGTTATTTGTGTTGAATCGGATGCAACCTCTTGGAAAAAACACAAAGAGGGTACCAAAGGATAGTGAGCAATTTGACACCTACTGCTAAAGAAAGACAACAGCGAGGTTTGGAGGGCAACAAAGGTTGCAAGCATTCACCAAACTAGAGAAATAGTTTGCTATCAAGCAAATTGGGTACAAATTGTACTTCACAGCACAGTTGCACAGTAGGGTTGATTGACTTGCACCGCACCATAACTGGTTTGAATGAATTACTTTTGACATTGAGGCATCGTCTGTTAGGATCAAGCAACACTCAAAACATAATTCTATTTATGTTGTCAAACACTTCTTAGATGGTCTTTGATTGCACTCATGGCAGCCTACAGCTCAGGACACCTTGACTACTCGAGGATAAGGGACTAGTACTGAACACTCTTCAAGTTGATAAAGTATCTTCTTCTATTTGTGTGATTGTCCAAGATAGAGTTGACGTGTTTACTGCAAGGTTTGAAAGTGAGACTGACCCAAGCATTCCTAGCTAGTCTATAGATTTCCCTTCTATAACAATTTTCTATGAGACATAGCCTTCATAGCTACCAAAGAGTCATTACCTAGATAGAGATTTATCCTTCCTTTGGATAACTAATAAGTTGTCTCTCAACACTAAAGAGCTCTAAGGCTTCGGCTTCTACAACAAGAACTTGTTGATTCCAACACCGACAATCACCATCAAAGTCAGCAGAAAAGGGGTCACAACATGAGAGGGTTGATTTTAACGGCATGTGTAGCCTTCAAGTGACTCCAGGGAATTAGCAGGAAGGAATCAGCATTGGGTGACTTGTAAAGAAACATACATGTCCATTAGTCTTTGGCTGTCTGATAACTGATCCAACTTTAAGTGTTGTGCGTCCTTTTTATTCGATCAGTTGATATTAACTACTACACAAAAGTTACCATGGTTCACGGACAGGATAAAGCGGAGGCCTCTATTTATGTCAGTGACTAGTTCTTCAAAGGTCATCCTCTTTGTGACTTTGGAAGGAAGCGCCACAACACCAAGCTTGACGAGGGCATTAGGATGAATAGAGGGATAACCAAGAAAAAGCTCACAACAGGACAACTTATCGGTGTGGTTCCGTAATGGGTCATGACTAAAACCACGATACCCATGCGTGCTGAGCAACATAACCATGTGGTTGCAATCCACAGGTTGCCCTTAGTTTCGTCATGGCACCAGTAGTTCTTGATCATAACCTCATTACAAAGCCTACAACCAATGAGAAATCTCATGGAGCATACGTTGGGTTGTGGATATATGGATCTTTTGATAACATATGGGAAGCCAACTAAGGAAAGATCACAAGGATATATTTATCGGTATAATTTCTGCAATGGATTATGACTAGCAACCTCGATACCAGTGCGCACCTAGCAGCACAACCATGTGTCGGCCGGCCACAAGGATGCCCTAGGTTCCGTCATGGCACCATAGAATGCTAACCATAACACCACTACTGATCTTACACCCAACAGGAAATCTCAAATGGCACAGATTTGATCACAAGAACAAGCACCATTTAGAGGAGGTATAGCGAGCAAAAGTAGTCGCAGGATTTGGAGTGAACAAAAGTGCGATTCAAAGATCAAAACACAGCACCAGAGAACATGGATTAACTGCCGAAGACAACTGAACATGAGATTCTTGCTTTATTTCTACGCATACCTTTTGTCCACCAAGGAACTATTAAGCAAGTGATTAACATGAGACTCGGTCATGGTAAGTAAGATCATGAGATCAAGATTGATAAGCATCCCGAGAATTAGAAATGTTAGAGATGAATGGAATAAACTCCAAGGGCAAAGCCAATATAATGAAGAATGTTGGACATATAAAGATCTTGGAGCATCGAGATGAATTGAGTAAACTTCCAAGGCAACAACTTGACAGACCAATTAGAGATTGAATTGATACGGTAACTACATGATTTTCAAGCGAAAGATTTCAAGATCAAACAGCGAGGGATTAACGTCGCACCAGATCATCAAAAGGATAGACAACTAAGAGGTCCAACTTAGACTTTGTTATGGTCTCTACAACTAGCAAAAGCTACCAAGGTCAAGGGCTGGCCTTTAGCAAGATATTAACAGGGTTGGTCGATCACGCAAGGGTCCTCACCTCTAGGAAGAAACCACCATGGTCAAGGTATGGCACTAACGAAAGCTCAATTGGTTTGGTCAAACAAACTAAGATCTTTACAAGGGTGCACATCTATGCCATACGCAAACATCAAGGGTCTGGCCTGGGGCTTACGGTTTGAACATAGGCATGGTTACAAGTTTTTATAACACAAAACTCAAAGATTAACAACCATGTCTACAGACACAGGTTCCTAAGATGGAGAACTTAATCGGAGACAACAGCCATGTGATTATCATGACAGAAGCGTTGTTCTAAGATGAGCTATTCGACACGCATGTGCTCATCGAGGACAAACGAGGCTACAACTATGGCACTAGTTAGACAACAAGTATCCACCCAAACATGATAGCTTAACAAGCACTTGAGAACTCAAACAATGGGCTTAAGCAACCATTCAAAGCACAAACTCACACAAAGCAAGCACTCATATGCAACAACACTATACATTGACCTATTTACAAAGATCAATTAGGAAGCAAGATATGCTACCAAACAGGTGGATAAAGCCAATTCTTTTAGGTACATGATGATTTGTAAGAAAAGTAGCAAAGAATCCAAAAGATTCTGGTTATGGCTACACCAAGGACACATAGACATACCACACATAAGAACTAGCATTTTAGAAAGTCTCATGCAAGGCTAGCAAACACCTAGAGCAAACACCAAGTTAACAAGAATGAAAAATACTATCATGCAGCTCTACACAACCAAGACATATAGTAACGCAGCAAGCACGTGCATTTCAATCAAAAGTAGAGTTGTAGGCATTAGACAAAGGTGATCCTAGACTTTCTCGAAGGCTTAGGAAGTTTACCCCAACTTGGTTATTCATATCAAAAACTATTCCACAAGTTAACATGACTAAACTAGGTTTACATAAACTTGGACAGAAAACTGACATAAACTTTAGAGATACATAACTAGAGTTTTAGAGATCCAATGAGTGTGATTCTTAACTTGATAGAAAGATTATTAAGTTGCCTAAAACTTACTTATTATCATATTAAAATAATTCTACAGCTAGTAAGGATAAAGAACACAAAGAAGACATTCTCTGTCTAGATTTGGACAGATTCTGTCTTTCCGCTTTACAAACTCATAGCTGGAGTTCTAGCCATCCAAAACTATTGTTCTTTAATAATTTGGAAAGCTTATGAAAAACACTAAAACTTCCTAGTTATCAATAATAGCTAGTTTTGAAGTTAACATGGTCGAATTACACAAAACTTCAGATCTGCCCAGCATGCAATCCAAACCTGATAGTGAACTCTAAAATTCATAGCTCCCAAACCTGATGGGATAAAATCATGAAATTTATGGACAGCATAGATGACTAAATTATCTACAACATTTATATCACAACATTCTCCAGAAAATACCATCTACAACATAAAACACCCCTCCCTAACAGAATCACGAAATCTGTAGTTTTCAGCACATCATTGCAAACTTGTTGGGATCGGTTCTTGGGCATCCGGACTCCGAATCGAGTGGAGTTTGTTCCTATGGCTTTCTAGTGATGTAAGAAAGCTTCTACATGGATGTGACATGCATGGGCTGTGGTGAGCTTGACCCTATCCATGGTGGTGGCGGCCATGGATGAGAGGTGAGGTTTATGGGGGTTCTAATTATTTAAGTAAGATCCAAAGTAACTTTGCAAAAGCTTGATGAAGCAAAATATTCGCCACTAGGCAAAAACTAAATAACACCCAAGGTCAAGTTTGTAACCTCAACTCTTTCTATCAAAACTAAGCAATATTTTTACTTAGGTAACTGGCATTAGAAGCATCACAAGAAAGTATCTATATATTTGTTCACTAGCATGCTTTCACATATATGACCAAAGAACTAATGTAAAATAACTTGAAAGAAAGAACATGACATTATATTTAAATGAGCATGTATTGGTTTCTATCAAGGTATCTCTACATGTTTTTAGTTTCAAAAGGTTAGAATTTCAGCCACTACCAACTTGTTATGCAATCTCATAGAAAGCAAACATACAATGCAGGGCTGAGCAGACAAGGCTAAGCACACACCAACGACAATCATTCATTTCAAACAACATAGAACAAAGCATTCTTGTCTACTCCATGCGGGAAAGACAGTAACATTACATCAATCACAAGTTACTTATTATTGGAAACAAAGGTGAGAGGAGCATAGTTATGTGCAAAGCAATAACCATGATGATGCATGCATGGTTCGTCCTATTCGTCCTCACAGAATTGCCAGCCTGAGGTGGCAATCATGTTCTATGTCGGTGGCATAACACGCACTCTCGATATATAACTAGTCGTCATGTAGATTTAATCTACGCATTCGTGGTTAGCGTACCTGCAGAAGATTTCATTGCAACCCAACAGTTCCCCAATATAGCACAAACAACAAAATCCAAGAAAAGCAGTAAACTAAGTACTTTCCGTATGCATGCCCCAACATACATGCTTCAGCACCACAACTACCTGACAGATATACCCACAATTAAATATCTTCTTAATTATATGGTTTTGACATGACAATTATTCCAGTACCACAATCTAGCACTTCCCTAGACCGCCGGTTGGACGATCATGCTCTCACATCTCAACTTTCTAATGCACACATATGGCTGATTCATATATGTGGGCTACCTCCACCATTTGACCACAGGATAGCCGTAGTGCGGTCATCAAACATACATACCTTGGCCCGGGCGTAGATGCAAAAATTAAAAACCCTCCAAGTTAGTACTTATAAAAGCCACCTAAGAGTCCTTATTTGGGCATAAAGAATTTGACCACTGGCATACTTAAGTTTTCAAATTTAGATTTGAACATACCTACATATATATAATATGTAGCTAATAGTTTTATCAAAACTAATCTTTTGCAAACAAAAGCTTTTGTTTCAAATACACAAATGATATGTTTAATGTTGAATCTCGCTCTGATACCAGCTGTAACAGAACCGTCCAAATTATAAGAGCATAAGTACAAAAATAATCACCGAAGTGACTAAATTTTCACACTTGAGCCCATATAGTCCCGGTAGTCCACTGAAATCACGAAGGACTTCAAACCAACCAACATATAAACCAAGATCATAATGATTCAATAAAACAAGTCAAATATTACATCCTTTTCACAAATAGTTCAATATACATCAGAGTGCAAAATAATTATTACAATATAAGTTTAAAAGTAGCGAAAGCAAAGTAATTGAAATCAATATCAAATACATACCAGTACCAAGGTCAATTCCAACAAAAGCATTAGAGATAAGATAGATAAGAAGGATCATGCCCATGATCATACTTCACCGCTATGGTAGGAGCCATCCAGTTCTTGCAGTAATCATGATACATCACAACCTGCAACAAGTGGGAATAAACCTTGAGTACGAGAATGTACTCAGCTAGACTTATCCGTCATAAACCAGAAATAAAGTGACACCAAGGAGTATGCAAGGCTTTATATAGGTGGGGCTAGCTTGACAACATTTTACATAAAAGCATAAGTGATATGAGAGTATCATTTTATTATTCTAGCAGTAGATTATTCATTATTAACCTTCCATCTAGATTAGCACCTGTACTAAGCAACCACTTCATTATATACAAGCATTAATAACCATAGCCAGTTTAGTACATCTATCAATATCATCATCATCATCATTATTAGAACCATCAAGTTTATTTAGTGAGATCTACGGTGCCGCAGACAATGGTCAAGTTCTCACTATCCGGGAGAGACGGCGATTCGAATCGATTCCTACTAAGCTCAGGGGGTATTCCCAACACACACCCAGGCAGACAGGATCAGAGTCGCTTTAGGTTACCCTTGGTACAACTCAGGGGCGGGCCCGATTTATACGTCGGCAAGACAGGAAAGACGGTAGCTAGGATGTTCAAGCCATGCTAACCCAAGGTCGACGCCAGGACAGTTATACATGCTTGCCCTTGGTCTAGTATGCCGCTTCCCGTGAATTGCCCAACCGTCTCCCGGGTTATCCCGTCTTGAGTTGAGCTACTCGGCTTCGCGGTCAGACGCTCAGATCCGGCCAACTATGTGTTAGGCTGCATTCAACATGACCAAGCATGAACAACGCTTCCAGTCCTTAAGTGACTAGACAGGATCCACTGTCCCTGCCCGATCTTCTTTTATTTTGAACACATGGTTCTTTTCAACTTTAGCACATATAAACCAACCGTGACCAGAGAAGTAACAACCTATATCTCGCGGATGACAGGGAATCACCCGACTTCTACCGGTCTAAGCATGGCTAAGCATTTATCTCGATTCCTGAACTTAATTAGGATTCAAGGTATAATTTGCTGGACAAGGAGAGGATATATATGCAGCAAGTATTTTCAATCAACTCCTATAACTTAATGCAATAAACAACATAAAGTACTCAATTGCATTTTATAAAAGGGTGGGAGACTTAGAATGCTCCGGGACTTGCCTGGAATATGACCCAAAGTCAATCAAATTAGCTTGCACCGTCTTCGGGTTTGACTCCAACATCTCATCCTTCACGTAATTCAGCTAACACACCTAATGAGATGCACAATGCATATGTATCAATACATGGAAGTGCAAAAGATGATGCATCACTTACAATAAGCGAGACAAGCTAGCATAGTCACACTAGTTGACATGAGCACATTAGAGAACAAGCTATTCACAACCATGCCAAACATATAGATAAAAAGCATATCAAACATGACACCAATATCATAAGTTATTAGGTGTATTAACTTAACCATCATCAAAGAATGAGCCATACTTAGCAATATACAAAGCAAACAATAAGAACTAGAAGCAACCAAATTCTGGACATACAGGTAGTACTAAGTAAATAAATCATATCTGAAGTTCTACAACTTTAAATTAATTGAAACAAGACAATCTAGAAAGCTTATGAAATTGTCTACAATTCATCTTTAATCATCAAAGCATGATTCACAAGTTATTGTCTACAATTCATCTTTAATCATCAAAGCATGATTCACAAGTTTAATAGGTCGAAATTACACATGTATAGGATCAGGTCTATAAATTCCAGAGAGAAGCTATTTCTGAAGCTGAACATTACACAGTCATAACTCACAAAATATAAAAGATATAGTCATAAAAATTTAACACAAGCTAGATATATAGGTTATCTACAACTTTGTTATAGACAAGTATTACAGAATGCATCATTAACAAAGTGCAATTATCAAAGTTCTAGAAACTGTCCAGAAAGCCTCCAAATAGAATAATTTGAGCAAATAATATTTCACTCATGTTTCAACAATTAACTGGGGGCACAACCAATGTTACGAACAGTTGACATATATTGAATAAACACCAGAAAATATGATGACCACTCCTAAATAAGTTATTTTCATACCCTTTTCCATTTATTTATATAACTAGGTGGAATAAGAAGCATATATGGAACACATATCAAAAGTGTACAGTAAATTATAATAAAATTACAGTAGCTTACATATACTCCCAAAAGTCTACTATCCAAATTTTATAACATTTGAAAAGTATAGCAACCTCTATAAAAAAACGACAAACTGCTATAGCAATGAATCATGGGAGAGCAAAATAAATCTAAACTCAACATTTTCTTTAAACATATGGCCATGTTAAGTATCTAGAGGTCACAACAACATTATGTAAAGGTAGTGGAACCACATTTTCTATTTTTACATTTTTATTTCAATTATAAATCAATTAAAAGCATTTACGAGACATCAAACAAGATATCTAAATAACTCAATCATACTACATGCAATGACTATGAAATTTTTACCACAGCACATACATATCACCAGTAGCCTACCACAAAAATTTCACATCAAATGGAGCACTACAACTTGAGATATGAATTTATCGAGATCAAACCCTAGATAGCAGAGATCTATTTTTATCTCAAACACTTTCTACTAAAACATGCAATCTTATTACTCCACTGCATAGATCTACTCACAAGGATTCCAAAAAGTCCTTATTTGCCATTTTACGATTTTTCTGTGATTTACTACGATTTATCAAAGTTTCAGCCAGATTTCATGTAAAAGGAAAACGAAAAAGAGAAAATGCACTGTGCAGTACTATTCAAATGAGTCACGGCCCTGCTCTTCTCCTAATTTGAAGACGAGGTCCCTGGTTGCAATTTATAACAGAGGAGGAGGCAGGGCTCGTCGATGCCGGCCGGAGGGGCTCGACGGCGGCAGTGGAGTGGCGGCGCGGCTCCGGAGGCCCGCTCTCTGGAGAGACGCGTGGCTTGCCATGCTTTGTCGGCCCGAAGAAGGGCCTGCACGTGGCAGCCCACGGTTGCCGCGCGCCGCTGCTCCCGGCGGTGAGGTGCTCCGGCGGCTGAACGACGGCGAAGAAGCGGCGCACGGGCACGGCTTGGCGAGGCGACGGTGGGGGGGATGCAGCAGAAGGCGCGAGGACGCCCGGAGGGAGGAAACGGCGCAGCAGGGAGCTTGCCCGGCCATTCATGGTGGCTCTGCGGGACAGCGGCACTTCGCAGCGTAGGGCCGGCCGAGCGACGCAGAGAGGCGCGACGGAGCTCGACGAACGCGGGTGGCGCGGTCACCAGGGGTGGAGAAGGGCTGGAGGACAGAGGGCAGCGACGGCCAGGAGCTTGGCCATGGCGGCCATGGCGACGGCGCTCGCGGTCGCGCTCACTGCGGCGACGGCGGTGCTGGGAGGGTGAGGAAGAGCGAGGGGAGCATCTGAGGGAGTGGAGAGGCGAGTGGGGAGCTTGCTGCCCGCATCAGGAAGAGCAGGGGCGCGTGGAGGAAGGCGGGGCGCGCTGCTCGCGCATGGTTGCCACGTCCTGGACACGCGTCGCCTTTTAGGCATTTCACAGAGCACGTGGCGGACGCGATTTCGGGCGCGATTTTGGCCCACCTACAAGCTGAATTAGACGACAGGCCCCAAAGCAAAGTTGAAGCCCAAACTTAACTCTACATTTTCTGTTAAGGGTGCTCGGCCATTAGCTGAGTAGATTAAGAGATAATTAATCATAAACCTGCTGCTGTCAGCGAGCTAAAAGTCATTAAGTACAGCTGTCAAAACCTTGTCAAATCGAGTCCAATTGATCTCATCTCTTGGCATGCTCTTCTTCATGTAATTATCATCAACTTATATTTTTGGTCCAACTCAAGTTGCTTAACGAAATTTGGAGAACATGAGACGTCAATGTCGGAGACACCATTTTCAGGTTTTCAGAAATATTCAAAATGCTGAAATCAGCATTTCCTTTCATCTCGAGCCCCCTGTTTGAGGCACTTCGGTGCTGAATCATAAATTGGTCCAAAAATAACATTTCTTCCTTATCAAATTTGCCACGACTTTACTTAAGGGTGTACAGTCATGCAAACATTCTAAGCTGCTCTTTTTAAATGATCAAATAAAAGTGCTTTAGGGTCAACCTAGGTCAAACCATCACTTAAGGGCATTTTCTGGGCATTTGCTCAATATGAACCCTTCATGACTTTTGTTCCTAAGTTCAATTAGAGCCCTATGGGCAATATGGCTGGGCTTGGTTGATACTCTTTGTACTCATACACTTGATAAGGCCTTTCAAGCGATGATATAGCTTATCATTTCATGTGACTTTTTGATTCCAAACTTCACGAAACTTCTCCAGTGATCGCAATAGATAGATAGTGATGTGAAACACATGAAAGAAAGTTCATTGTCATTACTTAACATATATTGCTTAAGCCCAATCTCGCTGCTTAGTCCGTGATTAACACCTGGGGTGTTACATAGCTGCCCTAGGATGGAGGTATTCTGTGCGAGGAGAGTGGCACCTTGCTCCTCAAGGGTGTGGAGTCTACGGTCGGTCCTTTGTTGTTGTATTTGTCGATCGTGGTAGCCCATACCAACATCGGATGCACGGCCTCTTTGATGCCCTCTATATGATAGTTCCTGCGAATCAACAGACATTCTTCCTTGATAGTCACTAAAGTTACCTGACAGCCATTCTGTCGTATCTTCCCAAACCACTTCGGCTGTCTGCGGTGATGGTTGCGCGTACTGTCCCCAACTATCTTGTGACGGTTGTCCTCTGTGAGAAGATTCCGCTTCTCCAAAGTTGATGTAGCTGGTGTAGGCTGGACCTTGTGGCGTCGGGTCAGCACCGTAGTAGTGTGTGGGCTACACATTGGCGAAACGTGCCGACATGCTCCTCAGTGGTGCTGCTACTGTAACTTGCACATTGACAAGTAGAGAATGGTTGGTGTACGAGTTGAGCTCCGAGTTAGGTAACCGGTCGTCTCTGCCATTAATCTTCATTATCACCATGTTTTCTCTCTTCACCAAGGTTTGACCTTGGCGAAAGTAATCATAGGATATATGACATGTCCTCCTCCAATGTATGGAACTAGCGAATTCTACCACAAATCGAGATAGCTAGTAGTTCGAGTCACCAAGGAGGTGCACTCGATATCGCCTCCATTCCTGAAAACCTCTAGCCACTGCTTCATCATCATGGTAACTGGGGAAACCTTCCTACTCTTTACTATGGCATAAAGCAGCTTAAGCTCATCTATTCTAACTGTGCTAGTGTCGCCTCGTGGAAAGAGAGTAAATGCCAACCATCTATGCATGAACCTCGATGTAGGCAATTAAATGCTACTAGTCTTAGCATGCGTAGGTGTATTTTGGTTGGTTATCTCTCTCCAGAACTGCTCTCTCACGAAGTCAAGAATGGCAGCATCAACATCTACCATGCACTCAGCGTGGAACACTAGAGCTAAGCTTAGCTCCTTCCAAGTTAAGGTTTGCTCTTTCCCAAAGAATCGGAAATTTACCCCATTCTCAACAAAATTTAGGGTGCACAAAATTCAGCAGTAAGTAATTTGCACCCTATCTTAGAAATGTCTACAAATCCCATCCATCCCATGACTTAAAAAATAGTTTAAAATTCAGTGTCCATACCTGTGTCACGTAGGAGCTCAGGGTCATACACTATGGTCAGGATGAGTTTGTGGTCTTTGATGAGCCTGAACTTATCCTTCTCCCCCTCATTCTTCCACTTGAGTTCACGTTCCTCCATCAAATGGTGTATAACCATCAAGGAAGATGATGGCCTGTTGCTGGCGGAGGGCGTCTCGTCCACCTGCATGTCAGAGGCAGAGCTTCTAGTTGAGTGTGTGTGGACTGGGACCAGAGTCCGCTCTTGATTCCTCTCCAATGGCAACTCATCCTGCAAGTGAGTGAAAGACAAAGAGAAACACAAAGTAGACTCTAGGAGCGGGGTTAGGAAATACGACAATGATGATACCCACTCCAAGAGTACGTTACTCTTGTGGGAATGGACTCCTCCACAAGTGGGTTAGTTCACATGAATAAATATAAAAAAATGTGGGATATTGCTACCTCCACAAGAACAAGAAAAACATAAGGAAGTAAATACGGAGAATAAATACACGCGGGAATAAGTAAATCAAGTTAGTAACAAAAGAAAAGTTAGAGGAAATTATATAGCAGTCCTTGCGAGGAAGGTTTCCACCACAACTGGACGATTCCTTCCTCTAAATTTAAGCAGCACCTCCTCTACTTTTGCTTAGTTCTTCCTGTAAATTCCAGCAGCACTTCCCCCATTAGTCACTATGCAACTTCCTAGTACTTCTACTCTCCTCTTCCTTTACTTCTACCTTCTCTCTTTCTCTCTTTCTCTCTTCTAGGACTTGGCAAGCAAGAGATTTCAAAAATAGAGATGAAAGGCAGAGAACTGAGCAGAGGGGAGTGAGTAGAGCTCACTGGGCACTTGCCCTTTTATAGGCGAGGAGGGGGAGACTGGCCGGTATGGTGTGGGACCGACCGGTCCCACACTGGGCCCACTTGGCCACTCCTTCCTCCTGGTGCTCCATCATCTCCTATACTATGTATGTTTGCAACTTTTGGTGGAAAAGAGAGAGTGGAGGATACAGTAGGAGGTGAGTGAGGATAAGAATCCAATATAAACATGATGTGAAGTGAGATGACAAGTGGGTCCTAGTGTTTGTGGGTCCCGCTGGTTAATTATTTTTATATTTTCAGATATATAAGAAAAGACAAATACTAAATGATAAAGAAAAATATTTTTGGTATTTTGTTGGTATTTTTTATGCACAATTAAATTATGAAGGATTCTGCAAGTGCATAGAAAACTATTGTAGCATTTTACCGAGAGTATTCTAGGTATCGTTATTTATATTTTACCACTGGGAAACAATGGATAAAGACATTGATAGTTCACCATCATGTATCTACTAACTAATACACCAACTAGAATAAAGTAGAGGTAAATGATAGATGATAAGAGTTATGCATAATGACACACAGGAGAATTCTATGATAAAAGAGTAGATAGCTAAAGTGAGAGGACAACGGGAGAGTTCAAGGTTCCTAAATACTTCTCTATTACTTTGGTTCTATATAACTAATTCATGGTAGATAAAGTAATCACACAATAGCACTTTGGAGCAGCAGTACCTTTCCAACTCTCGAATAAGACTGGAAAAAAGGTAGTTGGGGAAGGCTGCCAAAAGCTCTATGAAACACCAACTCCGACGTGATGAAATACGAAGGCCTAATAGAGCTGTCACCTCTAGGGCTACCACAACTAACCGTAAGAATTGGGTGCAACCTCAGGTAACCTATAGCCTAGACTCTATGTCTACACTATTGATTACTACCCCAGTCACAACTAATAACTAGAGCACCTAATACAGACAGAGATCCTATGCTAAAGTATAACAACTATACTAACTAATCAAATGTAATGCATAAAAGTAAATAGAGAAGATAAAATATATTAAAGCATAAGTCTTACAAGAATAGAGAAGATAACAACTAGAGCACCAAATCTCTGAAGACTTCTCCAGAACCCGAGCGTAGCTCCGCTCTGCCTAACTCTCAACTAAAACTAATCTACTATATTAGAAAGTCTAGCCCTAATTCTCTAGAGATGAGAGGTCATCCATTCAAAGGACGCCTCTACATCTCCATAATAATGTGGTGCCCCCAGGAGGGGGTTTGGCCCCTGTATTTATAGCCCAGTGGGAGAAACGTGAGCTCTTTGATCAAACCAACTTAAGGTATGGTAGAGAAAATGCATCCTTGAAGGCGGTGGAAGAAGCTTCCAGAAGATAGACATGAGGCGGCATAGGGGAGGGCCGGCCAGCCTACAGGCTAGGGCCGGGCGGCCTGGGCTTAAGCCCAATCCGGATCCACTTCAATGATGTGTTTTCTTGTCCCTTTTAGGGCCCAATGGCGCATGTTTCGATGTGGAGTTGATATCTTTTGATTCTTGACTCCAAATATAGTAAATGATATGTCCGTTTCGATCGCCTCGATGAGCCCCCGTCGCAATGGTGTAGTCTAGTTACTTATTTGATAGAAAATTACATACTCCTGCAACACAAGTGAGAACACCAAAACTCGTGGAACTTGTTAGAATCAAAACCTACAACTATGCTTTTGTAATTCATTTTATATCAATTTATGCAATAGTTGAGGATTATATTTAGTGTTTAATGACCCTCAACATATTTTAGATATGATGTAAGAAGTTAATGGATAAATATCGATTACCTTTCGGTAAGGGTCTGATGTTTATAGTCCTCTAGACTGGACTTCTCTTGATGATTATGTCTTTATAGCATCCGTCGGTCCTGGAGTTGGAGATATTAAATCTTCTTGCTCTTCATGCCTCTCTAGTTGAGAGCATTGTTCCGGTCGTGGCTTGAATGCGAACCTTTCTTCCTTGCCATTGATATGAAACCGGATTTCTCTAGCCCCAACATCAATGTGAGCATTTGCAGTGCTCAGGAAAGGTCTTCCTAATATAGCACAATGGTAAGCCTTGACCTCCTAGAGGTCAAATCTTAAGCTCCCACCACCCAATATAAATAAATACCTGCTAGGGTGTTCTCAATGGTTTTTAAATAGTCAGTCTATAAAGAATTCTATTGTCTATCAAGAAAAAAAGATCAAATATCTAGTTTATTACAATCTTCGAGAAATAACTCTCATAGTTCATGTAACTCTCTACTAAAGTGTTCTTTATTATTGTTTCTAGACTCCATCTAGCTAGATATTGTAAAGTGCCACTAAGGGCATCCCTAATGACTGGCTATTTAGCTAGCGAGATGTAACGTGACAGAAAAAAGTAACAGAGAGTACTCACTAGCAACAAAGAACTGGCTGATCAATTTTACATAGCCCAAAATATGGAGAGGAGCGTGTCAGTCCAATAGTATGTATAAATTAGTCTGTTTTAGTCTCTTATCTCCATGCTAGTATCATGGGGATGCCCTAAGAACACCTTACTTGACGATGCTAGTGAGGCTAGGGTGGGTTCTGCATGACAAGGAGACAAAAGAGAGCTAGGCACTCATAGAGTCAGACATGAACCTAGACGGTGTTGAAGAAGAGGGATTCAGCTGGGGCCACCTCTCCAAGCGGCCTCATAATTTGCTGCAACGCCGCCACTAAGGTCCTCTAGTCCATCCACAACCTTAGCTCCCATACCACCCATGCACCCACCCCCTTTGGCACGCCTCCATATCCGCATCCTTCTCCCACAACCAAGATTTTCTCTACCGATATTTTTAAAATCTCAGTGGTTACCGATAAACGGGAATATCAGATTTTGTCGGTGTTTTATCACCGACCACCCGCCATGGGGGTACCCAAGACGGTCTTTTGTTCAGAGGGGTGTCGGCGTATGCAGGAACTCGATGGTAAACGTAGGTAGACATGATTTATACTGGTTTGGTACGCCGGAAAGTCACGGTGCCCTACGTCCAGTTGGGGTGGATAGTATATCGCGCCCTGCGCTCTTGAGGCCTTGAGGCCTCTTGTGGTTGTGGCGAGGTTGTGTTGGGTCGGATATTCCGTTGTCTAGGGAGCCATGCCCTCCATTATATAGTCCAAGGGGCAGAGTCCTAGTCGGTTACAAAGTAGAAATCCTAGCATGATTGTATATAACTAGTCCTAGTAGGATTACATAAAAGGAATCCTAATTGGACTAGGTCTTCTTCTATCTTCTCCATGGGGAGCCCTATGGGTCTCCCATCGACAAGCCCCCGAGCATTCCATGGTTGAGTTTTGGAAGCCGGGTTGTTGCAATCTTGCTCCGAGTTCTTTCGAAGTGAAACCTTGAGATGGTCTTCTTTTGGTTGGTTCATCTTGACTGATGCACACCTTTTTCTCCGAGTTCTTTGATTCTGAGGTGAGTGCAATTTTTATAAAAATTGCACTCACTGAGTGTAGCCCCCGAACCTCTTACTATTTGGCACAAAAAGCTGGAGGGTCTCTTGTAGAAAAAATTTCAAAGATCTTTTTTGAGGGTATGTACTCTGTAGCCCCCGAGCCTTCTTCGGGTTCTTTTCCTTTGGGAAAATACTCGGATGAAGGGTTTTGATATGTTGTCGTAGGGTTGTTGTAGTCTTGGATGCTTGTACTATCTGGAATCTTGATCCTTGCATCCTTGAATTCGAGCCCCCGGGCGTAGTTGGGGCGAAGGTCGATCCTTTCTTCCATGTTGTTTGTACTTCGTCGAGGTTATTTCTGAGCTTGCTTGTTCCTCATTTGAGTTGCTTCTTACTCAATCTATGTTGTTTCTAGACTTGTTTTAACTTCTGCTTCGACTTTTTTGGGTTATTTCTCTTCAGTCTGGGTTCTTTTCCGGACTTGTCTTTATTTTGTTTGGGTTGTTTCCTGACCAATCAGGGTTCTTTCTAAACTCGTCTTGATCGTTGTCGCACCTCGTCTTGATTTTTGATGCGCCTTTTCAGGGTTGTTTTTCTTGATCCTTGTTCCAGCTCGTCTGAGTTTTATTTATCAATCTGGGTTCTTTCTGAACTTTTGTTGAGCCTTGATTCACCTCCTTTGGGCTGTTTTGATCTTGTCGGCTTCCTAACTTATCTCGCACGGGTTGTTTTTTTTCATGTTCAAGCATGAAAATATGTTGTAAATGATATTCCGGATATCAAGTTTGGAACGTGTCCCATATAAGAATAATTAATTGGGGGCATGCCCAGCATTATGAAATGCGTATGGACTTTTTTTTTGTCTTGCTCTTGTTAGGCCATGCAAGTTCCTCAGGTAGTGTCCTGTTACATTTAAGCACTTGAATCTCTGGCACTTAGTTTAGAGGTTTCGTTAACTTGACCGGCCATATGAGTAGACACGCTTCATGGGTTAAGGCATGTTCTACCTGAGGACTTTAGTGACCGTTAAGAGAAGATTTTAGAGTAGTGTGTTTGCTTGCAAGATAGTCTTTGATTTCCCGAGTAGTAGCCTGTTACGTTTAAGCACTTGAATCTCTAGCACTTGGTTCAGAGGTTTCGTTGACTTGACCGGCCATGCGAGTAGACAAGCTTCACGGATTAGGGCCTACTACTCAGGTAAATTAATAGTCATTTTAAGAAAAGATGATGTAGCCTCATAGCCATACGGATAATGTCCGGAAATATATGATGATTAAATAATATTTGAAAAAAATAATTATTAAAAATAAGACTTAGCTTGATTTGTAGCGGAGTGGTGGAGTCGATGCGTTGAGTGAGGCAGTCAGCAACCGAGCGTAGTAGTCGGTAGTCGGCAGCTAAGCATAGTAGTCGGCGCATCAAGCATAGCAGTTGGCGAGACCAGCAAAGTAGCCGGCACGGCTCTGTTTTGATATGTAGCCGGACCGAGCTCCCATGTAGATGAGCAGCAGGTTTGTGTATCATCAGCCTTGTACGTAGATCTGCAGATGCATGTTTACATGCAAATATTGGTAATTTGCATGGCTCTTGTGCGGACTCTTTCCTTGTTGGCTCGTATGCTGGGTAGCTTTGCTTCCTTTGATATGATTGAGTCCATGTAGGAGTGATGACCGGAACTACGACAGTTGATCTTGTTCAGTTGGCTTGACGTCTTTACGGTGATGTATCGGCATATATAGACAGATGAAGTAAACTAGTCGGCCGAGTAGGTAGAACGGGTTCCTGTGCGTCAAGTCCGAGTAGTAGTCGAACTCAATGAGGAATTGGATCCTGGTTGGCTTGTGCAGATGCGTGGTCTTGATCTCAGAGATTAAAATATTCCGACGTCTGATGCCTTGCGTCTTGAGCCTGATAAGCTCGTGCATGTTGTTTGCACCGTTATTGCTAATTATCTTGTATAGCCCTGTAAATTGCACAGACTATATTTGCTTGCTTTGAACTAGTTTCTGTTGGAGTCGGACTCTTCCACTGCAAGCGCAGTCGTTGCGGATCAGAATACGGCGACAGACTCCAAGTCGAACTTCGTTGTGCTCTCCCGTGATGCCACAGCGCTGGACTGTCGGAGGCCGCCGCCGTGACCAACCAGGCTACCGAGGACAGTGCTGAAGGTGAATCGTTGATAATTTGCCTGCCTGACTTTCTCGATCTTGCTCCTTCAGCAGATATGTTGATCTCGTCGTGAATACGGCGAATTGATGATGACGAGAGCCACAGCAAGTTTTTTTTTTTGATGAAACAGGAGAGGTTGCCCGCTACTAGAAGAGAGCCACAGCAAGTTGTCGATCAAGCCGACGATAGCTACAGTGAATCTTGATTTTGAAGGTCCATCGAGCTCTCGAACGCAAAGCGTCGAGAACCCCTACCTGGCGCGCCAGCTGTCGGTGTTTTATCACCGACCGCCTGCCACGGGGGTATCCAAGACGGTCTTTTGTTCGGAGGGGTGCCGGCATATGCAGGAACTCCATGGTAAACGCAGGTAGACACGATTTATACTGGTTCGGTACGCCGAAAAGTCACAGCACCCTACGTGCAGTTGGGGTGGATAGTATATCGCGCCCTGCGCGCTTGAGGCCTTGAGACCTCTTATGGTTGTGGTGAGGTTGTGTTGGGTCGGATGTTCCGTTGTCTAGGGAGCCATGCCCTCCTTTATATAGTCCAGGGGCAGGAGTCCTAGTCGGTTATAAAGTAGAGATCCTAGTATGATTGTATATAACTAGTCCTAGTAGGATTACATGAAAGGAATCCTAATTGAACTAGGTCTTCTTCTATCTTCTCCGTGGGAAGCCCTATAGGTCTCCCATCGACAGATTTATCGAAAATGTATCGGCGACAGAAATCATCACATAAATCATTTCTAAACCATTTAACATAGAGAACTAAATAAAACATATTACCAATTGTCTATTCAATGAGAAGGGCAACGACATGGATGGAGCGTAGGAGTATGGTGGTAACTTGAATCTAGAAGACAATAAAGAGAAAATGATATGTGGGGTAAGGTTAAAGTATTGGGTAGACATTAGCGTCTATTTGGATGGCATTTTAAAATTATGAAAATTTTGGACGATAGAAGAAAAATTTTAGAACTAGCTGAGATATAATGGAAATTTCGGAGTTTATAGGCCGATATTTTTTCCGTTGCCCACAACACGCCTGTTTGTCCTCCCTTGACATACTGGTACCCTGCTGCAGTGCTGCTCCCAGAGAGGTGGGTCATGGTGGCCGGAGTGCCTGACCACTCGCCTTCTGAGTGCATCCACAAGCTGCTCGTGTAAATGCCACTGCTAGATAGAGCTCCAGAGAAGTGGTTAGGTGAGGTCAGCCTGCTTAGTTTCTTCTTTCTTATAATTTGCTTGTTGAAAATTAACTGTTGAACCTTTGCGTAATATGTAGTGCAGTGTTTACAATATATTATTGAGTCTATTATCTCCTTCTTTAGCTTATCAAAAAGATTAGTCAATTGAAGAAGGCACTGTGGAGACGTCTAAGGGCTCCAGCTTTTTTTTTCTTCTATTCGGTATGCTTAGTTTTAACCCATTCATCTTCTACCTTTTTCATAAGAATACTAAAATTAGCCAAAGGGCCTCTAGTTGAGTTGGTTAGAGGATTCCAGCCATACTTCTCAGGTCCTGGGTTTAACTTTCTGTGAGAGAATTTCAGGTTGGTATTAAAAACATCCTTTCGTCCACGATCAAAGCACAGGTCGAAGGTCCAGCCACGGTTGTGGTCGTCTCACATAAGCTACGGTGCCGCTGTTTACTGGTAGGGTATGAATTCCGTGGTTTTTTTGACTTGCGTGATATAAGTCTTCTTATATGCAATGTCCGGGGGCTGTCTTACCCCATGCAGGTCAAGTTTTTTTAAGAATACCAAAATTAAATGAAAGACATACCCACGGTCCACGGATGCACTTCTGTATAATCAACCAAGCCGAAGTAGATATTCTTTTAGACGAAATAGAGACCCCTGCTTTTGTATTTCAAAAGCAAAAAAAGGTTTTACTTGCACATCAGTGTGCCCGCTTGAAAACTTGGCCCAAGCCTAAAACTGAGATATAGTTGCAACAATTCCAACATATCAGCCAACACCAGACAACTCATCTGGTCGAGCTATTGGTACACTGACTGCAGCTGAACTGCTGAACGCCGAGCACCCGATGGTTCCGACCCTGATGGTGAACTT
This sequence comes from Chrysopogon serrulatus, assembly GCA_015844335.1. Classification (NCBI taxonomy): domain Eukaryota; kingdom Viridiplantae; phylum Streptophyta; class Magnoliopsida; order Poales; family Poaceae; genus Chrysopogon; species Chrysopogon serrulatus. The sequence goes on along the minus strand of JADLZL010003131.1, from coordinate 122,586 downwards.
GTCACATCCGCCATCCTCCACTGAAGGTGAGGTGGCGAGCTTGCTCTGAACTCCTACTGTCTTGCAAAATCTTCCACCTGAGGGTTATGTCATGCTTGAAAATAGCCATCCATCTCCTCGACATCCTAACGATTCGCAGCTGCACTCTTTGGTTCGCTGTCCAAACAACCCCGTGAAAGCATATTTCATTTCTTAGTTTCCACACAAACCAAAGAACTTCTGATGAAATAATATTAGTTAGTTTGTGACATTTAGTAGCAATCTAGAACTGAGTAATCGATTCAAAATCATCTCCTAAATTCTGTTCTAACAACTCCAAGATTATAGACCAAACAATACTAGCCACACATCATTCAAAAAACAGATGAGTAATTGTCTCTTTTTCACTGCAGAAAACACAAGATGGATCACTAACATCTCTTCTATTGGCTAAGTTGTTCTTGTTAAGATATGTATTGATCTCGTCCTAGGTTGTTAGGCAAGATAGATATGCATGGTGGTGTTGCGAGTGTATGTATACCTTGTACCTAGATTTTTTTTTTTTTTTTTTTTTGAGAAGGAACATGTATTGATCTTAGTGCATTACACCGACCCTTTTACAAACAGAACTCCAAAGAAAAGAAAAATTACAAAGAAGTTCAAAACTTCTACCTCGAAGCCTTAAGAGATCTGTTTGTCACCGCCATCGAAGCCGCTTCCCAATCGCCGTCGGGCACCAGAGCCAAACTCCACAAGGTGGAGGCCGCAGAGGAGGACTTACTTCTAGGTGAATCAGCCGACACTGCCTCCCGGGCGCATCGGCCAACTCCCGCACCCACGACGCATCCTTCAATTCCATCGCCGGCAACCCGAGCAAGGCTCAGATTTCCACCAAAGAACATCTTCCTCGAGATTAACAGGGTCAACACCATCATCACCTGAAGAAGACAACGATGTGCCTACCCTCGACTCCTGGACAGGTCTTCCCAGCCTCTCCGTTGACGTCGGAGTAGATCGCCATCGGAGAACGGAAGATGCTGGAAGAAATTATTCCGCTGCGCCGCCGCCGCTTCCGCATCGCCGGCGTCACCAGGAAAAACAAGCCGCAAAGGAGCCGCACTCCTCCGGCAAAACCTAACTCCGCCGCCGAACATCAACGACGAGCAAACCCTAGACCTAGATAGACTCGACTCAGACTCTACGAAGCAGTAGATCGACTAAAACGATGGACCCCCGTTCCTTCTCTCCACCGGCAGGGGGCCGGAGGCGAGAGGAACGGGGTCAGCGCGGCGGTTACTTATCTGAAAGCGGCGGCGGCGGCGGAGGGGCGTCCGTGGGCACTGGGGACCTAATCCAAAACTATTGTTGGACAGATATACCTTGTACCTAGATTATAAGTGTTGTTTGTTATCTCTTTCATGATTGTTGTAAGCCACACCAGGGGCTGTTCCTGGTTCTATATAAACATGCAACCGAGAGCCGGGAGACGCATCTCGTTCCACCCTACTTTACATGGTATTCAGAGCCGTCTTCCTCACGGACTGATCCATGGCCGCAACCTTCCGCTATGCTTTCCTCTCCCGCTATTGGTTTCACCCAGATCGACAAGCTCACGCGCAACAACTATCCCATGTGGCGCATGCAAGTGCTCTCTGCCATTAGAGGAGCACAGATGGCTGGGTACATCAATCCCACAGCCAAGGCTCCGTCGCGAATTCTGACTGCGACGAAGGAGGAGAAGGACAAGCTCGGCATCGACAAAGTGCCGAACCCAGAGTATGATGGCTGGGTAGCCAAAGATCAACAGGTATTCAGTTTCCTGATTTCAAACAGTGGGAAAGAGATCTTTGCGCAGGTTTCAACTGCCCAGACGGCGGCCGAACTATGGGCTGCCGTGGAGGGGGCGTTTGCCTCTCAATCCCGAGCGCGTGTTTTCTCTACACGCATGGCTCTTGCGACGGCGTCCAAGGGGGCGTCATCCATCTCGGAGTATTTCACCAAGATGAAGTCTCTAGCAGATGAGATGTCATCTGCTGGAAAGAAGCTGGAGGATGAAGATTTCATCTGGTACATCCTTGCTGGCCTGGACCTGGACTACAACCCCATCGTCTCTGCTGTAGCTGCAAGGGTTGAACCCATCACTGTTGGTGAGCTATATATACAACTTGTTTCTTTTGAGCAGCGCATGGAGATCCATGGCGGAGGATCCCAATCCTCTGCCAACATGGTGGCGAAGGGAGGTCGTGGCGGCGCCAACAACAGCAGCAACAACTTTCGTGGCCACGGTGGTGGTCACGGCTCCGGGCATGGACGTGGCGGCCGTGGCGGAGGACGCACTCAAGGTGGCAACAACAGCAACAACTCCGGCGTCATATGCCAGTTGTGTGGCAAGGAGGGCCATGCTGTTGTTCGCTGTTACAAGCGCTTTGATGCATCCTTCACCGGCCCGCCACAAAAGAGTACTGCATCGGCTACAACCTCATACGGCGTCGACACCAACTGGTACATGGATACCGGCGCCACCGACCACATCACCGGGGACCTCGAGAGGCTGACTGTTCGTGATAAGTACACTAGCAACGAGCATGTTCATGCTGCTAATGGGGCAGGTATGGAGATCAGTCATGTTGGTCATAGTGTTTTGCATTCCCAAAATAAATCAGATTCATCTCAAAAATATTCTACATGTTCCTCAAGCCAACAAAAATCTCATATCTGTCAATAGATTAGCTTGTGATAACAATGCCTTTCTTGAGTTTCATCCCACTCATTTTTTTGTCAAGGAACAGGGGACCAAGAGGACCCTCATCAGAGGCAGATGTGAAGGAGGGCTCTATCCCCTAAAGCCGTCATCAAATAAACAAGGGCTTGGCGCGTTCAAGCCCTCTACTTCGCTGTGGCACTCCAGCCTAGGGCACGCATCTCCTACCGTAGTTCAGCGTGTACTTAGTCGCTACAAGCTTCCTTTTCTTAGTGATTTGAATAAACATGTTGTTTGTGATGCATGCCAACAAGGCAAGAGCCATCAGTTGCCTTATCCACGATCCACTAGTGTGTCTACTAGTCCAATGGATCTTATTTTTTCAGATGTTTGGGGACCCGCACCTACTTCGGTCGGGAGAAACAATTATTATGTGAGTTTTATTGATGATTATAGCAAATTCACTTGGATATATCTCTTGCATCACAAATCTGAAGTATTCTCGTGTTTTCGTGATTTTCAAAATCTTGTTGAACGGCAATTTGGGCGCAAGATTTTGGCTGTCCAAACAGATTGGGGGGAGAATATCAAACCCTGAATTCTTTTTTCAAACGCATTGGGATTGCGCGTCATGTTTCTTGTCCACATGCACACCAGCAAAATGGTTCTGCTGAGCGCAAACATCGACATATTGTTGAAGTCGGTCTTTCTCTCCTTGCCCATGCGTCTATGCCTCTAAAATTTTGGGACGAGGCATTTCTTACAGCCGTGTTTCTCATAAACCGACTCCCCTCTCTAGTCATCCACAATGGTACACCCTATAAACGGCTTCTCGGTCTTGATCCAGACTTACGTTCCTCCGCACGTTCGGCTGTGCTTGTTGGCCCAACCTTCGTCCTTACAATTAGCGCAAACTTCAGTTTAGATCTAGACAGTGTGTGTTTCTTGGGTACAGTAACTCTCACAAAGGCTTTAAATGTCTAGATCCGTCTGAAGGCCGTGTCTATATTTCCAGGGACATTGTGTTCGATGAACAAGTTTTCCCATTTGCTAAACTTCATCCGAATGCAGGCGCTCGGCTTTGGAAGGAGATCTCCCTTCTTCCTGATGTTCTTTTGAACCCATCTTCTAATTTTGGGGATGCAATTCTACTTGTTCAGCATAGTCCTGACTCGGTATCTACTAACCCCCCTGCAGTACTGTTGCTTCCCATGTTGATGCAGGTGAAAATTCGGTGCCAAACATTGGAGATCTGGCGGCTGGCGGTCGTCCTCTCATTTGCCGCTCGCTCGGAGACAGTGGCGTCACTGTTCCCGATGTTGATTTGGGGGATACGGCGCAGCCTGCTGCTGCATCGTCCTCGGGCCAAGGGCTGCCGGCTGTTTCGCCGTCTGCTCCGACTGTCTCCGAGGGATCTCCTGTGGTCGTCCTCACCTCGCCCACGCCGTCTGGTCCTCCTATGGCCGCACACCTGGATCCGGAGGTAGCGGGGGCAAGCTCGCAGTCTGCACCATCCATGTCAGGTGCTACTGCTGAGATTCTTCCCTCCGGATCGTCTGTGGCTCCTGATCCTACACAATCAACTGCTGCTCCACCGCCTCAGCGTCCAGTTACCCGCTGTTGATGTTTTATCACCGATAGCCTGTCTTGGGGTTACCCAGGACAGTTGATTGTTCGAGTCTCGTCGAATCTAACGGAACTTGGTGGTTGATGCGTGTGATGAGAGCGACTTTATACTAGTTCAGGCCCTCGAGTATCTTGAGTAATAGCCCTAATCCAGTTGGGGTGTTGTTGATTGTTGAGTATTGGTTCTGTTTACAAGGGGTACCCTCAGCAGCCCTTTATAGTCCAGGTGCTACCGAGGGTTCTTTTTGTATCCTAGTCGGATTACAGGATAGAGTTCTAAGCTCTTTTCTGTATTGGTTTCCTAATTTATATGGATTTACTCCGTATTGTCTTCAGTAAGGAACCCCTATATTCCTCTATCGACAAGCCCCCGAGCATTTCATGATTGAGCTCTGGGTTCTTTCTCGGAGTGAAATCTTGAGATGGTCTGTACTTTGCTTTTTCTTGTTTCTTTGGAGTGCACTTTAAGTGCACTCATTGAGTGTAGCTCCCGAGCCTCTTTGCTTCTTTTGTAGAAAGGAGCCTGAGGGTCTGTTTTTAAAAAAAATTGCTAGCAGTACTCTGCAGCCCCCCGAGCCTCTTGCTTCTTTTATAGAAAGAAGCCTGAGGGTCCTTTTTTGAAAAGATGTCGTTGTCTTGGGGTACCCTGCAGGCCCTCAAACTTTTCTGGGTTCTTTTTGGGAGGAAAGAACTCTGGTAAAGTTTCCTTGTCTTTTCTGATGATTGGCTTTCGGTGTAGCTTCGTTTAAATGCATCCTGGGTGGTTGAGTCACATCTGCTGTTGTCTTTTATGGCGTGCATGCACTGTTTCCCCGTGAGTGGGAAGCTTTTACTTCTGCTGCTGTCCACTTTGCATGTGACTTTGTCCTTTTGAGATTCCTTTCCTTTTGTGAGCTTGGTGTATGTACACCGATCTTTGTCCATAAATACTGTCCTCTTGGTGCATGGAGTATTCATCCCTTTGTTCTTCTTTTTGTTCTTATTTCAATCTTCTATAGTCTCATTGGTGCCTTTTCTGAGTGATATGATGAGGAGTGAGCTTGTTGTAATGTGTGAAGATGATGAGCCCCGGGCGTCTCTTCTGCTTATCTGTAATCTTTCTTGCAAATGTTGGAGTCGTTGTGAACAAGATTAGTAGCAGGCTAATCTTGGCTTGTCGTCCATTATGGGACACCGTCGAGGCAAATGTTGTAGTTGTGATGTGGGTGGCGTTCGTCGCATTGCCTCATCTTCCAGCGCGTTTCCTTCTTGCTTCCGACGATGTCTTTCCTTTGGACCAGCGCGTGTTGTCGGCTCTTCTTCGAAGGATAACATGGACTGAGCCATTGTTCTATCTTCTTCCTCGCCCTTCTTGCGTGGTGGAATTCAGGCCAGCGTGCATTGGGGACACTTGCTTGGTTATCCACCTCAAGGGTTCAGACATCCAGTGCAAGTTCCTCCTAACATGTGAGGCATTTCTTGAGGCGTTTTTGCTCTTTTGTGAATACGTTGGTCTAGGATGCCTACTCCTGCTATGGGTGACATTGAATCTTGGTGGAGGTTCCTGCCTAACCTCAAATTCCACAGGGTTCTTTGTCCAATATCTATTGCATGTTTATTTTGCTTTTGTCATCCTTGCAAAATCTGATGTCTCCTAAGTATTGTGGTCTTTTATGGTTGTATCTCTGTAATCTTCGCTTTGAGAAAAAGTTTGAGATTCTTGTATCGTTGGCTGATGAAATCTGAAGATAGCAGACCTCTTTGTATGATTGTATCCTTGTAATGATATTTGAGAAAGAGATCTGAAATTTTTGTATCCTAAAAATGATGTCTCTGTATGACTTGAAGTGTGTATGGCCGTGTTTCTGGGTTGTTTACTACTGTTTCTGGGTTGTTTATAGCTTTCTAGGGTTGTTCTGATATCTTCTGAGCTGCCTCATATCCTTGCTGGGTTGTTTTCCTGAGTGCCTCTGTATTATAATAGGCCTCCGTATTTTGTGGATTGAGATCAGGGAAGTTCCCTTTATATCCGTTGCTAAATGGGCCTTAATGGGCCTCTCTTAGTCTTTATATAGCTCTTCTATACCATTTGACTACTTCTTCTGCTCTTGGTTGTTTTTGCGATCGGCTCCCAATCTTTCTGAAACCCTAACTTCCTTGAGCTCTCTCCACCTGCCGCCACCGTCAAAGTCTTTTTTTGCTGCTTTTGTTTGACTTCCTAGATGGGGAAGAAATCATCGAAGAGTGCTGGTAGCAGCAAGCCTGTTGAGGTAGATGAGAGAGCTCTTTCTTGATAAGATTGAAAATCCAGATTTTCTAAGGATGCGTGCCTTGCAGAAGGAGTGGTCGGCTTGTACGACTACAGAGGCGTAGATGGAGTTTCTCTTTTCCCGCGGTCTTCTTCATCACCAGCATTTGTCTGACGATGTGATTCCGAGTGGGCATCTTGTTCCTGCTCCATCTCCGAATCAGATGGTGATGTTCCAACACTTTGTCTTGTTTGGCTTGACCTTCCCTCCTTCTGCCTTTCTTCTTGAGTTTCTTGCGTTCTTTGAGATCTCCCTTCACCATCTCACTCCTAATGGAGATCTTTTCCTTGCTGCCTTTGCTCATCTTTGCGAGGTGTTCCTTGGTATCCCTCCTTGCCTTCTTCTATTTCGTTACTTCTTTTGCTTGAAATTTGCCGATAATTCTGCTGCTCCTCCCTTTGGATGTTGCGTCCTGCAATCTTTCCAAGGCAGGAAACTTGATTTTTTCCAATTTTCCCTTATCGATCCTCTCAAGTGGAATGATAAGTGGTTTTATATTTCCAAGCCTTCTTCTTTGTTTGATTCTGACTATCTGACTCCTCATGTTCACTCCGAGATAAAATTCAATTTCTTAAGGAGTCTGGTCTCACTGGCCATGGTATTATTGCAAGCTTCGTTCATCGGCATGTGCAATCTCTAATGCAGCGGGAGCACTATGGCTTCGAATATGAAGGGCCCAATGATTCTTCTTGGATTGTTTAGGATGCAGAACTTTCTGTTGAAGATATTTTTGGGCGCCTTGGTAAGATGCTTGCCAATGTGCCCTGTATGCCAACAATGCCAGAGCTTGTGTACTCTGCTTCCAATCCTCCTCCAGCGGTAATCTTCTATGATCCTTCACTGTATCTTCTTTCCTTTAGTTTATATTTCTTAATTAATCTTATTTTGTTTCTCCTTTTAGGGTTATGGCCGAGCTTTTGAGCTTGTTGTGCCTGTTGCTTCAACTGTTAATCACCTCTGGAGTTGAGATTTCTGCTCCTTCTGCTGCTACGAGGTTAGGGTTGGAAGATTCTATTTTGGAGATCTCTTTTTGTCAAGTTTCATATGTTGAGTATACTCCTGATCCCCGAATTATTGATATGATTATCACATCTAGGCGGAAGAGGTCAAATTTAGGTACTTCTGACCCTGTGGGGAAGAAGTTGTGTTCTTCTGCTTCTCCTTTGATTCCTTCAGGTGATATCATCATAGGTGAGAGATATTGGTTTCTCCTCTGCTGGCTTGATTGAACTCTGTTAATTGACACTTCTTTTTGCAGGTGGTGTTTCTGTTGTCCTTCATGAAGGTGAAGATGTTGATGAAGATGACACCATCCCTCTTGCCCTTCGCCGGTGAGTTTTTGTTTGTTCTTGGTGTTGATTTATTCTGACTTTCCTCTTTTTCTGAGTTCTTTTCTTATTTATGGATATTCTGATGCCACTAGGGGTTCTTCCATCTCCCTTGGTTTGGATCTTTCTCCTCCTCCTGAGGGGAAGGTTAATCTATCTTCTCTTCTTGTTCCTGTTGCTACCCGGAGTAGGCGCCCGGGTAGTTTTAAACGAGTTGTGAAGTAAGTTAAATGCTGCCATGTAGTTTTTCTGCCTTCTTTTTCCTTTTTTATGTGTGTCTTTTTTTCTTGACTTTTTTTGTGCTTGTAGGCCTGCTTCTTCTGCTGCCGAGACTTCTGCTGTTCGTCAGTCTTCCCCTAAGCGAGCTGAATTCTCTCCTTCCAGTGAGTTGCTTGTTTATCTCTTAGCACCATCTTTCTTTTTGTATTCTAATCTGATTTTCTTCTTTTTAATAGGGTACCTTGTTGATTTCCCTTTGGAGGTTGATGAGTCATCTGGAACGAAACCTGCGCCAGAGGAAGCCTTTGCTGATCCTTTATCGTTGGTTGCGGGGAGTTCTTCCCAGCCTTTTGCTTTTCCTCGCCTGACTGCTATCTTGCCAAGCAGTCAGGGTAGGGCTGAAGAGGTTCCTTCTTCGCCAGCTCATGGCCTTTCTAGTGTTGATGACTTGAATCTGAGTCGTGAACGCTGACTGGCGGAGTTAAAATCTTGTTATGATGAATATTCTACCAAATTTGGTGGTCTCTTTAATGTAAGGCTTGTTCATCTTGTCTATAATTTTTGAGATTTGTCTCCTTCTCTCACTTTCTTCATGTTTTCTGTAGTCTTTCTACTTGGACCAAGATCTGTTGTATAGTCGGGGAGAGGTTGCCACTACTGCAAAGTTGAACGCTCAGCTTGAGGCAACTCAAAATGAGTTGTTGAAAGTTAAAGAAGATCTTTTGAAGGAGCAGCAACAGCGTCAGCTTACAGCAGATGTGGCTTCTAAGAAGGAGAAGGCACTGCTTGAGGCTCATTCTTAGATTGAGTCTCTGAAAAAAGATATGTCCAGTAAGTCTCTTTACTTTTTCTTCTGTCGTCATTTCCCTTCTAATTGTTCTGACTTCTATATTACTTTCTTGTCCAATAATAGCTGTTGATCAAAACAATGATGACCTTTCCAAAGAGGTTCATCACCTGAAGTCAGTGGCAAAGTCTTCTAAAGATGAAGCCCAAAAGATAAGGAGCCTTCTTGATTCTTATCACCACCGGGTTGCTGATCAGCTTGTAGCAAGACAAATACAGATGGATGCTGACCGGGATATTTTTCAGGTGATCACAACTATTCAATCTCTGAAGGATCAGCTTGCTGCGGCCAATGCTCAGTTTCAAGCACTCTAGGCTTCTTTTAGCTATATTTTTTCTTTTATAAGTCCTGAGGGTGGGGAGCAAGTGAACTTTGAAAATTTTGCTCCTCAAATCCCTTCTCGGTTTTATGGCTTTTTGAAGAATACTCTTCACACTTGCGTGAGTAATCTTTTAGGCCAATTCCAGGTAATTTCCCCTCTGGCTCCATTAGATCGGTTAGCTGATGAAGATCCTTCTGAAGAATATCAAGCAGAGGTGAATTCTGCAGAAGCTGAGTTGACTGGTCTTGTAAATCAACTAGTTAATCATATAGAACTTGGGGATGAACCCCCTCCTGCTCAGCTTGCTTGAGGATAAGATTACTGAACAAATTTTCTTGTGACAATGTATTTATTTCCATTCTCTTTGAATTAATTCTATATCTGGATATGATCTTCCTCGTTCTTGCACCAGATTTGTTGCGATGACTTTGTTGTAGGGTTGTATATGGCTGGTAGGGTTGTTTTCATCCGTCGATCTTCTCGTTACAGACTTGTATTGTGTGGTAGGGTTGTTTTCTTTATCTTCGACCGTATGACTTTTGTCATGGGATTGTATCTTCGAATTTCTGTGGGATGCCAAACGCTTTCTCCTTAATACCCGTGTGTCATGGGGGTTATCCGTTTCTAGTTTTGCCCTTAATTTGCGCTTCGTGGGGGTAAGTCTTGCCCTCGATTCGCGTGTCGTGGAAGGTGAACCGCTTTGACTTCTCGTTTTCTTTCTATAAAGCCGTACCTTCCTCTTGAGCCCAGGATCATTCTGCTTCCAAGTGTTAGGGTTTATTTCTTCCGTTCTGCACTGTAGCTGTTTCTTCCCTCTGTTTCTTGAGAGATCTTCCTCAATGGCTGGCAATGTTGATCGCGGTAAGCGTCCGGCGGTCGACGATCTTGACCCTCGTCCTCTTCATCGCCGGTTGGAGGCGCTCCGGTGGGTTTTTCAGTTTTTGAATCTCCCCCTTTTCATTGTTGCTATTTTTTATTCCGAATATCTTTCTTTTGTAGTGCTATGATCTCTCATTCGTAGGCTGCTATTGGTGGCTATCGCCCAGATGGTGCCGGTCCTTCCTCGGTAGCTCCGGCGATAAGTGAGGAGGTGGATCAACTGCTCCGGCAGCTGTTCTTCCAGAGATACCGGAGGGGGCAGTTGAGGAAACAAAGAATGATCCCCCGGTGGTTTCTGAGGATGCTGCTGAGGGAGAAGAGGGTGAACCCCCGGTTCACTTTGAAGAAGCCACCGAGGCGGTCGAGGATGTGGAGGGAGTTGACGCCTTGGTTCCTGGCGTTGATGAACTCCGTGCAGATGCAGATGCTACTCGGGCACGCTATACGGATGAGACCATCCGTACTGGTTTGCTTGAGCAGTACATTGTTCAGCTCCAAGCTGCTCTTGAAGTGCTGAGGAGAGGGCACGGCTCGCTAATCAGCGGGTTGTGGAATTAGATATGCAGCTCATTGGTGAGAGTTGTTTCCTCTTGTTTTTATTATTGTGTCTTCTCTTCTCAATGTTCTTGACTTATCTTCTGTAGTGACGACCGCCAGTTTCAATGAGCTTCTGGCGGCTGGGAATGCTGCTGCTCTCCATGTCAATGCCCAGGGTCCTACAGTGGCGGCCCGGGTGGGGAATATCCCTGCTCGGATGAATCAGGTGGCAATCAATGGCGTTCATCAGGGGGCCAGGATTGCTCTTGCAAATGCCCAGGTTGAGGTAGGCGCGGATTTGAGCATGCCCAATTTTGCCCTTCCTTTTGACCAGGACTCCGTGGAAGACCTCATGGAGAGTTTTGAGACGGCTGTAGATCGGATTGTGGACAAAGTAGATTCAGGGGACATTGTTCTCCAAAATTTCATAGAGTAGTCTATAATAGGGTTTTTTATTCCCCTTCTCTTGTGTAAAAAACCTCCTTTAGTTTAATGGGATGAATTTTCTAATTCTCCTTCTGATGCTGTTTTACCCATCGAGGTAAAGATTGCTGCTGTGATTCATCAAGTCAGAGATGATTGTTGTTTTCTTTTTCATTGTGGTAAACTTCTCTTGCTGAAGCAAAGTTATCTACTCTTGTTATTGAACCAAAAACCTTTTGTAAAGGAAATTGTTGACAAAAAGATATTGAAGTCCTCTTTCTGTCATTGTAGAGCTATTCTGTTGCTGTTTCCTTGAGTGACAGAAAAAAGTTTCCTGCATGTCTTAAGCAGGGTTATATCAATATCCCATAGTAGGAAGTGTTGACGCCTTCTTTTTACCATGGCAGAGTTGTTCTTGCTGTTGTTTTGTATGATAAACGGAGGTTTTCTGCAAGCCTTAGCAGGGTTATCCCAACAACTTGTAGCAAAAAAGGTGTTGAAATCTTCGTCTTGTCGCGGTAGAGTTGTTCTTGCCGTTGTCTTGTATGATAGATGGAGGTTTTCTGCATGCCTTAGCAGGGTTACACCAACAACCTATAGTAAAAAAGGTGTTGAAATCTTCTTCTTGTCACGGCAGAGTTGTTCTTACCGTTGTCTTGTATGATAGATGGAGGTTTTCTGCATGCCTTAGCAGGGTTACACCAACAACCCGTAGTAAAAAGTTTTGGAAGTCACAGTTGGGTTTTTTCGCATGCCTTAGCTCGGTTGTACCCAAAAAACCTCTTAATAGAACACTGGCTTTGAGTGCAGTGAGCCTAGATTTTCTCGCATGCCTTAGCTTCGGATGTACCCATAAACCTCTCAAATAGAACACTGCCTTGAGTGCAGTGAGCCTGGATTTTCTCGCATGCCTTAGCTCGGTTGTACCCATAAACCTCTAAAATAGGCCATACAAAGTGGCGAAAAAGATGCTAGTAGTCACAGCTAGGTTTCTTGCATTCCTTAGCTCGGTTGTACCTATAAAACCTCTAAAATAGGCCATACAAAGTGGCAAAAAGATGAGTCACAAATTGGTTTTTTTGCATTTCTTAGCTTCGGTTTTTAAAATAGGCCATACAAAGTGGCAAAAAAGATACTGGTAATCACAGCTGGGTTTTCTTGAATTCCTTAGCTCGGTTGTACCCATAAAACCTCTAAAATAGGCCATACAAAGTGGCAAAAAGATGCTGGTAGTCACAGTTGGGTTTTTTTGCATTCCTTGTCTTGGTTGTACCCACAAAACCTCTAAAATAGGTTGGTCTTCTTCTTCAGGTGTAGAACCTTCTTAACTTGCTTATATGCCAAGTATTCTTCAACGGTACATTGTCCATTGTAGTTAGCTCGTACATTCCAGGTCCTGTTACCCTTTGGACTTTGTATGGTCCTTCCCATGGACTTAGTAGCTTATGTTTTCCATCTTTCTTTTGTATCAGTTTTAGAACCAAGTCTCCTATTTTGAAGAATCATTCTTGTGTGCTTCTATCATAATGTCTTCTTAATCCTTGTAGAAATCTAGCATTTTGCAAGATCGTGGTGTTTCTGATTTCTTCTAAAGAATCAATTTCAAGTCTTCTTGTTTCTTTAGCTTCTCCTTCTTCATATTGTTCTATCCTTGGAGCTGTCCAAATCAAGTCTGTAGGTAGTACTGCTTCTGATCCATATACCAGGAAGAAAGAAGAATATCCTGTTGCTCTACTAATTTGTGTTCTTAATCCCCATACAACTTTGGGTAACTCTTCTATCCATTTTTCTCCATTGTCTTTCAAGTCTTCGTATAATCTTGGTTTTAAACCTTGCAGAATTAATCCGTTTGCTCTTTCAACTTGTCCATTGGTTTGTGGGTGAGCTACTGATGCAAAATTTATTTTGATTGCGCAATCTCCGGCCCAGTCTTGAAATTCTCTAGCTGTAAAAGGTGAACCGAGGTCTGTAATTATCTGATTTGGTATTCTGAATTTGTGCATGATTTCCTGTATGAATTCTATTGCTTTGTCTGCACTGTATTTAACTAGTGGCTTTATACAATCCACTTGGTAAATTTGTCTATTGCCACGAAGATGTACTCGAATCCTCCATTGGCTTTCTTCAAAGGTCCTATTGATCCAGCCCCCAGCATGAGAAGGCCATGCTGGTGGTATACATATTAAATTTTGTGCTGGAACGTGTGGCTGTTTTGTAAATATTTGGCATTTTTTGCAAGTTTTCACTTAGTGCTCTACATCTTTGAGTGCTGTTGGCCAGTAGAATCCAGATTTGAATGCTTTTCCTACTAGAGTTCTTGATGCTACATGATTACCGCAGCATTCTCCATGTATCTCATCTAAAATTTCAGTCCCTTCTGCTTGGCTGACACATTTGAGTAATACTCTAGATGATGCTACTCTTTTATAAAGCTTGTCAACTATTAAGGCGTAGTTTTTGCTTTTTCTTACTATTTTTGCCGCTTCTGTCTTGTCTTTAGGTAGCTTCTTTTCTTTGATGAACTCTATGATCTCTTGTCTCCAATCTATTTGAATGACCATAATTTGTTGAGGTATTTGACTTGTCTTATCGATATCCACAGCTTCTCTTGTTATATCTTCGATTTGCCTTATCGATGGCGCCAATAATTCTTCCACGAAGATTTCGGGTGGTACTTTTGCTCTGTCTGAGCCTAGTTTTGCTAGCACATCTGCTGCTACATTTGAATCTCTTAACACGTGGTGTACTTCTAGGCCTTGAAAGTTTCTCTCCATCTTTCTAACTTCGGCACAATAGGCTCCCATATTATCTTTGGTACAGTCCCATTCTTTGTTTATTTGATTGATCACTACTGATGAATCCCCAAAAACGAGAAGTCTTCTTATCCCCAAGCTTGTTGCTACTTTCAATCCATGCAATAGTGCTTCATACTCCGCTTCATTATTTGTGGCTTGCCACAGTATTTGTAATACATACTTTAGTTGTTTTCCTTCAGGAGATATCAATAGTACTCCTGCACCAGCTCCCCCTAGTTTTAGTGATCCATCAAAATACATTTTCCAATGATCATTGATAATCTCTGGTCCCTTTTGGTTGATTTCTGTCCATTCAGCAATGAAGTCTGTTAAGGCTTGGGATTTTATCGTTGTCCTTGGTTTAAAATCTATCTTGAAAGTTCCCAATTCAACTGCCCACTTTGAGATCCTCCCTGTGGAATCGCGGTTACTTAGGATGTCTCCGAGTGGAAAGTCTGTTATCACCGTGATTTTGTGTTCTTGGAAGTAGTGTCTTAATTTCCTCGATGTTATTAGGACTGCATATAGCACTTTCTGAACTTGGGGGTATCTTGCTTTTGATTCTGCCAATACTTTGCTAATGTAATATACTAGTCTTTGAACCTTGTAAGCGTGTCCGGGTTCTTTTCTCTCCACTATGATAGCTATGCTGATAACATTCCTTGTTGCTGTGATGTAAAGTAGTAAGTCTTCTTTTCTTTGTGGTGGCACCATTACTGGAGCCGATGTCAGGTATTCTTTTAGATGTTGGAATGCTTCATCGACTTCCTTCGTCCATTCAAATTTTCTAGACTTCTTTAATAATTTAAAAAATGGCATTCCTTTCTCCCCAAATCTTGATATAAATCTGTTTAATGCTACCATGCATCCAGTGAGATTTTGTATGTCTTTGATGTTTTCTAGAGGTGTCATTTTTAATATTGTCTTGACTTGTTTTGTGCTTGCCTCAATGCCTCTGTTACTGACCAAGAATCCTAACAATTGTCCAGATGGTACTCCAAAAACATTCTTACTTGGGTTGAGTTTCCACTTCCAGGCTTTTAGGTTCTTGAATGTTTCTTCGAGGTCTGATATCAATGTATCTGGTGTTCTTGTCTTTATCACCACATCATCAATGTAAGCTTCTGCGTTAACTCCTATTTGATCTCCTAAACAAGTCTGTATGGCTCTTTTTGATAAGTTGCCCCTGCGTTTTTTAGCACAAAGAGCATTGATTTGTAGCAATATGCGTCATAAGGTGTTATGAAGGATGTTTTGATTTGTAGCACAAAGAAATTTGATGGTATCTTGAGTAACAATCCAGAAAGGAGAGTAATGCTGATCCTGCTGTTGAATCAATCATTTGATCGATCCTTGGCGGGTTGTAAGGGTCTTTTGTGCAATGCTTATTAAGATCCGTGAACTCGATGCACATTCGTAACTCTTCTGTGTTCTTTTTGGTTACTAGTACCAGATTGGCCAACCAGTCTGGGTTCAATATTTCTCGGATGAACCCTGCTGCCATGAGTTTAGTGAGTTCTTTCTTGATAGCTATCCTCTTGTCTGGTGTGAATCATTGTAGCTTTTGTTTTATAGGTCTTGCTCCTTTATTTACGTCAATTATATGCTCAGCCAAATCTCTTGGGACTCCAGGCATGTCTGCCGGTTTCTAGACGAATATATCTTTCTTGTCCCGAAGAAATTTGGTGAGCGCGAGTTCCTATTTAGGGTCTAGTTCTGCACTGATTATTGCCGTCTTCTCTGGATCACCGGTTTGCAAATCAATCTTCTTTGTTTTTGCTTGTTCCGAAGGAGTGAAACTACTGGTCTTATTCATCTTCTTACTTGGTATTTGAATTCCTTCTTGTCTGAGTTCTTCCGCTAGCGTGGCTATTTCTTCTCTGATTTTCAAATCTTATATTTTTTGAGAAATCTGAATTGCCTGTATATCGCAGTCAAAAGCCTTTTTCAAATCTCCTCTTAGCGACAGGACTCCCTTTGTTGTAGGCATTTTGAGCAATAGATATGGATAGTGCGGTACTGCCATGAATTTTGCTAATGCTAGTCTTCCTAGTATGGCATGATAACAAGATTCAAAGTCTGCTACATTGAATTTGGTAAACTCTATCCTGTATTTTTCTAGCATTATGAAGGTGACTGGTAACATAATCTGCCTGATAGGCATTGATGCTTCTCCAGGTATGATCCCATAAAATGGTGTGCTAGTTGAAGTTAGCATTCTTTCATAATCTATTTTCATTTTTCTGAGCGTATCTTCGAATATAATGTTTAATCCTGCTCCTCCATCAATTAGAACTTTTGGTACTGCTACTCCAGCTATGGTGGGAGCGAGGACGAGTGGGTAGTGCCCAGCATTGGTTGTGCTTGTCCATTGATCGTCCCTTGAAAAATGTATTGGGTATTCCGACCAATCGAGATATCTAGGAGTTACGGGTTCTGCTGCCATAATCGCTTACGTGAGCTAACTTTTCTTGCCTCCGGCTTCTTGAGTTTGGCACTCCTGAGTAAATTACTGAAACAATTTATCTTTGGGCTTCTTGGTAATCTCCTTCTAGCTTCTTTTCTTCCTTTGCTGAGTTGTTTTTATCATTATCTGGCTTTCTTTGGTACTCGTAGTTTCTTCTGTTGTATTGATTCTTGAAAATGACGCAATCTATCAATTTGTGACTTGATTTTGGGTGGAAGTGGCATGGGGTATTTTTGAATTTCTTGATCTTTCTTTCTTTGTATTCCTTGCTTTTGTTTTCGAATATCTCCTCTTATTGTTTGTTGCTGCAACCATATTTTCTTGCCTTGGTCTTTTGTCATACGTTCTGTTATCAAAATGATTTCTTCTATCTGGGTTGTCCTGTTCTGGGAATCTGCTCCTGGTTCTTTCTTCAGAAGAGATCAATTTTTCAACTGCTCTTTTGAATTCTTCGTTGGTTCTTGGATTTTCATTGCAGAAATCTTTGAATTGTCATTTTGAGAGAATGCCATCTCTGAATGCTTCTACTACTTTTCTGTCTGTAATGTCATGCACTTGTGCCCTTATTTCCCGAATCTTCTGTCAGAGAAGTCTCTAAGATTCTCATTCCTGAGCTGCCTTAAGCTTTTCAACTCTGTCGGTGTGATTGGATGTGTTATAATTTCTATGAAGTGATCGCAAAAAGCCCTTTGTAGATCCTCCCAACATCTGATTGTTCCTGGTCTTAATTTATTGTACCATTGTAGTGGCATGGATTCCAATGCCATTGGAAAAAAAAATGCTTTAATGTCATCGTTTCCTCCTGCCAACTCTATTGATTGCGAGTAGACCCTAAGCCGTTGTCTGGGTTCTATTTTTTCATCGTACTTAGAATGATTTGATGGCTTGAATTTCTGAGGCAATCTGATGACTTGTAGTCTTCTTGCGAAACACGAAAATCTATCGTAGGGTTATTCTGTTTGATAATGTGCCTTGTCGTATTCTTCTTCTCTCCTGAAATATTTAGTCTGGGTTCTTCTTGTTGACCTGACTTCCCTAAACTCGGAATCACCTTGTTCTTCTTCTAAAATTTTTGTTCTAGTTGGAGCATGATGGCTTCTTTGCGGGACTCTTCTTGTTCTTGCCTCGTTGTTACTACTGCTTTCTCCTCCCAGTCGTTCGAAAGCTGATTTCCTAGGGCGATGTTGTCGGTCTCTGGGTTCTTTTTCTGCCTCAGTAGTTTTGTTCTTTTCTGCTTCTTTCTCTTGTTCTTTCTTGTTGAGTTCTTCCAATTCTTTAGTGAGATCTTGGATCCTTTGCCTATCTAAATTTTTTTGTCTTTCAGCTTCCTTCTTTTTCTTGTTAAAATCCATCAACTCCTCTTTATATTTGTCCCAGGCTTGTTTTCTTTGAGCCGCCCGGGTTCTTCTTCCGTGCTTTAATTTATTCTTCTTGATTCCGTTTTATTTTTGCTCTTCACTTTTGTTTACGTCGGTATTCTCATCTGGTGATATGTTTGATTCTGATTCGTCGGATGATCTTACATCTGGTATTGCACGTGGTTGTAGAGTGGGATCTGCCATATAGATGGTTCTCTGGGTTCTTTTGAATTTGGATTTCTTCCCACTTTCTTCAGACGTATTGTCAGTTGAACTACTGAATTTGCTTCCTTCTTAATATGGGATTTCTTCATAATGTCCTTCATAGTATGAGTAATCCAGAGGGTTTGGCCAAGAAAAATCCGCATAACGCTTCACTATTTCTGGGTTGAATAGATTGCTTCGTATATGATTGCCTTGGATCTCATGTTTCTTGGTGCATAGTCCCTATACAATACCAGTTGTATTTTTCAAACCGAAAGGGAAGAGAGTTGTTTTTTACCCGATATCTTCAGAAAAAAATTACCCTCCTTTTCTAAGTCGGTTTCATAGCCTTCACTATCCGCTTTGGATTCGGATATGCTAATCTTTTTCATCTTCTCGGCGAGTTCGACTTCTTCTAGGATTTCCATGCTTGACTTGTCTTCTTCGTCGAGGAGATGACTGTGAAGCTGTCCGTTGTGATCCGCCTTGCAGATCCATGAGCCGAAGATGAAGGTTGTTCCCACGATGAAGCTCATGTTGATGCCGAGGTCCACCAAGCTCTCGAGAAAGAATTCGCCGAAAGCCCCTACCTGGCGCGCCAGCTGTCGATGTTTTATCACCGATAGCCTGTCTTGGGGTTACCTAGGACAGTTGATTGTTCAAGTCTCGTCGAATCTAACGGAACATGGCGGTTTATGCGCGTGATGAGAGCGACTTTATACTGGTTCAGGTCCTCGAGTATCTTGAGTAATAACACTAATCCAGTTGGGGTGTTGTTGATTGTTGAGTATTGGTTCTGTTTACAAGGGGTACCCTCAGCAGCCCTTTATAGTCCAGGTGCTACCGAGGGTTATTTTTGTATCCTAGTCGGATTACAAGATAGAGTACTAAGCTCTTTCCTGTATGGTTTCCTAATTTACATGGATTTACTCCGTATTGTCTTTAGTAAGGAACCCCTATGTTCCCCTATCGACACCCGCCTTCAGCATGGCATTAGTAAACCAAAAGTCTACACCGATGGCACGGTTCGTTGGGGCATGACAGCTGCAACCATGACTGAAGAGCCTGGCACTGTAGAAGAAGCTCTAGCCGATCCGAAGTGGGTTACAGCTATGGATAACGAATACAAGGCTTTGATTCATAACAAGACATGGCATTTGGTTCATCCACCGAAGGGCAAGAACATAATAGATTGCAAGTGGGTGTACAAGGTCAAAAGGAAATCTGATGGCACTATCGACAGGTACAAAGCTAGACTTGTTTCCAAGGGGTACAAGCAAAGGTATGGCATCGACTATGAAGATACAATCAGCCCTGTAGTTAAGGCTGCCACTATACGCCTTGTTTTGTCAATTGCGGTGTCCAAAGGGTGGTCGCTTCGCCAGCTCAACATACAGAATGCCTTCCTACATGGTGTTCTTGAGGAGGAAGTATATATGCGTCAGCCACCAGGATACTCTGACAAGTCAAAGCCAGATTTGGTGTGTAAGTTGGACAAAGCTATTTATGGCCTCAAGCAGGCTCCACGGGATTGGTATGCTCGTTTGTGTGGAAAGCTAGTTGCTTTGGGATTTATTCCCTCCAAGGGTGATACGTCTTTGTTCTACTACCGGAAGAGAAACATTACCATGTTTGTTTTGGTATATGTGGATGATAAAATAGTGGCGAGTTCATCTCAAGAAGCTACGAGGGCGCTGCTGAATGATCTGAAGAGTGATTTTGCCCTGAAGGATCTTGGTGATCTCCATTATTTTCTGGGAATAGAAGTAACAAGAGTACCTGATGGTTTGAATCTCTCACAAGCAAGATATGCAACGGATGTGGTAAAGAGGGCAGGTATGAGTAACTGCAAAGCTATCTCTACTCCTCTTTCAAATGTCAAAAGGCTCAGTGCTGCAGATGGTGAAAAACTGGGACCGGAAGATGCAACCAAGTACAGGAGTATTGTGGGAGCATTGCAGTACCTGACACTGACAAGACCGGACATTTCGTTCTCTGTTAATAAGGTGTGTCAATATCTTCATCAGCCTACTACCACTCATTTGGGGGCGGTGAAGATGATCTTAAGATATGTTCAAGGAACTCTTCGTCTGGGTCTTAGGTTCAGAAGGTCACAATCAACAATGGTCAGTGCTTTCTCTGATGCCGATTGGGCTGGGTGTCCTGATGATCGCAGATCAACAGGTGGCTTTGCTGTTTTTCTTGGGCCAAACCTGATTTCCTGGTGTGCCAAGAAACAAGCCACCGTGTCAAGGTCGAGTACTGAAGCGGAGTATAAGGCTCTTGCGAATGCTACGGCAGAAGTCATGTGGATCCGGAAGCTGTTGGATGAGCTTGGTGTTGCACATCCTCGAGCAGCTCGGTTGTGGTGTGACAATATTGGAGCTACTTATCTTTCAGCTAATCCCGTTTTTCATGCTCGCACTAAGCATATTGAAATAGACTTCCATTTTGTGAGAGAGCAGGTTGCTCAGAAATTGCTGGACATTCGGATCATACATTCTGCAGGTCAGCTAGCTGATGGGTTTACAAAACCTATTGTTGCAGCAAAAATTGACAAGTTCAGAGACAATCTCAACCTAGTGGCAGGTTGAGATTGAGGGGGGATGTTAAGATATGTATTGATCTCGTCCTAGGTTGTTAGGCAGGATAGATATGCATGGTGGTGTTGCGTGTGTATGTATACCTTGTACTTAGATTATAGGTGTTGTTTGTTATCTGTTTGATGGTTGTTGTAAGCCACACCAGGGGCTGTTCCTGGTTCTATATAAACACGCAACCGAGAGCCGGGAGAGGCATCTCGTTCCACCCTACTTTACAGTTCTTGGACATAAGCCAAAGAAAAAACTACACTCTTGGAGGCACTATAATCTGCCAAACTGAACTTACAAACTTTGGGATGACCCCTCTGTGATTAATCACAACATACAAGGACTGAATTGTATTGGTATCTGAAGAAGTGAAACTCCACAGGACTTGGTTCTTCTCCTCTTCAGAGAGGGACAGATTCTCTGCTATGCTGCATAAATCCCACCATAGTGCTACTGGACACATTCCTCCTAAATGTTAACATAAGGTTCTCTCCATCCCAAACCTCCTGAATAGTTCTGCCCTGCTGCTCATTAATAATATACAGAGGCCAGAACACAATAGCTAAGCTAGTATTACCTATCCAGTGATCCTCCCAAAATCTTATCTTTCTTCCATTCCCTACAACCCAGTTGATGCCCATATGTGCTGCCTGCATAGCTCAAAGCACACCTTTCCAAAAGGGTGAAGCTCTCAATCTGGGCAACAAAAAACATTTGGTTTTCTGTTCTACATTTGAAATCTACAGTTGTTTCCAAATTAGATGATATCTAAAAATCTAGGCACTTAAAAGCCATGTTTAAGCTCCTCATATCTGGAATACCTAACCCACCTATCTCTTTTTCTACGCAACTAATTGCCAACTAGGTAGGTGACATTTGTGATGATCCAGGTGATATGTGTGCAGCTAATTGTCAACTAGCAACGACAGGCTCTTTGTGAGGCTTCATTCCCATATATTTCCTCTTTCAGTTGGGTGCTTTAGATAGAGTGTATTCAAATCTTCATCTGTCAATTTTGAACTTTTTAGGCGCATTGTTTTTTTTTTCATGTGTAATAGTTAACCAAAATGAATTTGTGCTGGAAGCACATAGTGAAGACCAGTGGCATGCCGGCAGGTTGTCTAGGTGTAACATCGTAGATGTTAAAAGGAAGTTAAAATCCTGATCATGCCATCATCAATCAAGCATCATGGGTAATAAACCAACTAATGTTGCAATGACACCTCACAAGAGTGCATTCACTTAATGAACTCATATGCATCTAACATCTTCCTAGTGTGATGTTACTTAATGCGTCATGGGGGCATGTGCTTAGTTTTTATGTGTCATTAGAGTAGCTTTGTTAAGTCTAAAAAGTGAAAAATTTGAAGAAACCCTAGCATTAGTTTAAGTGAGCTCTAATTATAACAATTATGATCCTAACCATGTGTTTAAAACTAAATGGGTTTACAAAATGAGGTTTGTTTAAATAAATTTCAAAGTGTGTTTCTAAATCCAAGTTTCAAAATGTGATAAAAATGTTGAAAAATGGTTTTAAAAGCTCAATTTTTGGAAGTTAAAATAAATAAATGGAATTTTTATAAGTAAAATATGCATAACTTTAGACACAAATTCAATGTTTGTTTGAAATTTGCATTAGTGTCATTGGATTTCATTTTGAATCACAAATTCACTTTAAACTCATTGCTTAAAATTTTAATTTTAAACTAAATTTTCAAAACCTAGAAACTGAATGCAGTTATCAGTTAACTGAACCCCATTTCAGTTTCATCCTCCTCTTTGCTTGATCCATATCTATCCAACCAGTGAGAATCAGAGTTGGAGCACGTAGCGAAGTTGGAGATCACGTGAAGGGGAACAACTTTTGTTTAGAGCTCGTCGAGTTGCTGTGCAAAATCTGGAGCAAAAAGAAGAGAAATAGGAGGGTTAGAGTCTTAGAGATGAACAGGCATGTGAGGAACAGGGTAGCAAGCAGGCTGCCAGCTTCGTCGGCGAGCTGCCGTGGCCAAATTGGAATTTTTTTAAATAATATTTTTCTAATGAATAATTGCAACTCAAGTATGGGGCGGATGGAAATTGCGGATCTAGCAGCCAGTCAGCCTGACAGTAGCCGATAGGTAAGCTATCGGTGCTAGGAGGGCGATAACTACATATCGGTTTCTCAGAAGCCGACTAGTCCCTGTGCATAGCCCTGACACCGCAGGGCCGTGGGACCTGTCGGTGCGATAGGCCTATTGGCCGCCCAGGAGCCGACTGGCCCTTGTCGGCTGGCGGAGGGCCGACTGGCCCTTGTCGGCCGTCGGAGGGCCGACTTGCCCTAAATATCTGGCCACCGTCTTCCCTTGGCTCTCTCTCTCTCTCTCTCCACTCGATCTTTCCCTCTCTCTCGCAGCTGCGCTGAAGCGGCGGCGGGCGAGCAGGACACGCGCGAGCGCCAAGGCCGCCCCCCTGTCACCGGGCGGCGATCGGATCCGGCCGGGGCCGCCGCCGCCCTGCAAGATCGCCCCCCGGCCTTGAGCCGGCCGGCCGGCCGTGTGCTCCAGCCAGCCGCGCCCGGCGCCTGCAGGTAAGTTTTTTATTTTTTTGTTTTTTATAGTAATATTTAGTTAAATAGATTTTGCTTAGGGTATGTTTTAGTTAGGATGAATGATAGATTTAGTTAGGGTTTTATTTGATTTTAGTTTTAATTTATGATTACAGTGATTTAGTTAGGATTAGAGATATTAAGGGTTTAATATCTTTTAGAAAAAATTATTTAGATAAGAAGGTTAGGATATGCTTTAGTGTTTATTTTAGCTCACATTAATTTAGTTAGGATTAGAGATAGCGAGGGTTGATTTTTTTTAGAAAAATTTTGTTAGATAAGAATGGTAGGGTATGTTTTATTTAGATTTTAGCTCCGTAGGGTATGTTTTAATTTATTCTTCATTTTAGAAAAATTTAGTTAGCACTAGAGATAGCGAGGATTTTAGCTCACATTAATTTATCGCCCCGGCCTGTGCAGGTAACCTGTTATTTTTTGAAGTTAGATTTTAGGGTTAGATAAGACGGTTAGGGTTTAATTTAGTTTAGGTTATTTTTATTTAGGTTTTTTAATTTATTTGCGTAGTTTAAGGTTGAAATCTTGGATGCATAAATTAATTTTAGAGAGATATTATTCATGAATTAACTAATATTTTCGTAATATTGGACCGGAAATGTCGTCCGATTTATTTACTTTCAGAATTTATTATGGGAACGGTGAAATCAAGTATGGGGACAGCGGGGTAGACCTTACAGAGTTTCAGTTCTTTGACACGCAACTGAATTGCCCGCTAGATTATAGTCGGAGACAAGTTTTAGCCTGGCTGCATGAATACTTTCAAGTTGCTCCCTCGCAGCATCGTTTCAGGATTAGTATGTTGGTGCCTAAGAAGCAAGAGAATGAGTGGAGGTGGGAGTTGTACAAGGCTAGTAACACGAAGAAATAGCATTTTCTCGTGTCTAAGGCGTTGGAGCATCATTATAACAACATCATGCTGGTTGAGTTTCTAGGAGGGTGGCATGTAGGCAGAGAGTAGCAATATAGGTCAAGAACATGAGAACCCTGAGCCCACACCTATGGAGGAGACCTATGTTTACCATCCTCAGGAGTTTGAGAACACCGCAGAGGATGCAGCACAGGAACAATATGCGGCTGACAACACCGCAGCGGATGCACCAGAGGAACAATACGGTCAGTCCATTGAAGCTGATCAGGGTGAGGACGATGAAAGAATCGTCGAACAGATGGAGCTGCATGATGCGGAGCACATCGCTTTTGTGGATGAATTTACCGGCAAAAGATTTGACGATGAAACCGACATCCCTGAGGATTGGATTCACATAGCACCAGATGGCATGACGGTCGATGATGGTCATCATTCGTCATGGGAGTATTCGACGAAGGAGGTCAGACAAGGACAGATGTTTCATGACAAGATTCATCTGTAGCACGCCGTTCGACGATGGGCTTTTTTCGAAAAGAAAGAGTTTTGGGTGGTTATATCTAACCCGACGACGTGGGACGTCAAGTGTGTCACCCCAGGTTGTATTTGGCGTGTTCATGCTCATATGCCACGTACGGAGACGAACTTCATAGCCACTATTGTGCAACCACACAATTGCTTGCTGCAGACAACGCTTATCAAGCACAGGAACATGATGGCTGACTTTGTGGCAAAGGAAATGTATGGGGAAATTATTGAAAAAGTTGGCATGTCTCCTTTTTGGATAATGCTTGCTATTCAGAATAGATTTGGCTATGAGATATCTTATGATACGGCCTAGAGAGCAAAACAACTAGCTTTAGAGAGAAGGTTCGGTACGTTCAAGGACTCATATCACCACTTACTAGCCCTTCTAGAAGCCATTCAAGCTAGAAATCCTGGGACTATAATTGATTTTGATGACTATATAAACAAGGTAGGGGACCGTGTGCTTAAATGGGCTTTTTAGTCTTTCGGCTGCATGATACAAGCCTTTAAGCATTGCCGACCATTGCTATGCATGGATGGTACATTCCTGACTGGGCAGTATTATAAGAGCATCTAGCCCTTTGTAACATCCCGTGTTTTCGGAACACCAAAAATCCGAACTTTTTAAAAACTTTTTCCAACAATGTGTGAAGCATGTAGTCGCTAGGTCAAATCGCGGTCAAACAGAGGGGAGTTCTGCACGCGACGACGCATGCATGTAAATTTGTTTGTAGGAGTGTGCTCGTGTTCTCGATTTGGTCTAGGTTTGTTTGGATTTCGGAGTGCACAAAGTCCATAGTAAAATTCCTCTCTTCATATATTTCTTCAAATCCTTTTTCCCTTCATCCAAAATTCCTCACAAACTCAAATCATATAAAGGAAAGTAATTCTTTTACCCTTTTCCATTTTCGCCCTACACTCACAGACTCCTTTTCAAGAATCTCATGCACCTCCCTTGGAGTTTCTCCCAAGCTCTATTTGAATTTCCCTCAAATCATTTTAAACCACACAGGAAGAAACCCTCTCAAAAATTCCCTAGAACTCCTTTAACTTAATCCTAAATTCTATAAATAAAAAGGGAATTCCTTTTTCTCCCTTCTTGGGCCATCTCCCTTCCTTCTTCCCACCAGGCCCAGCCGCCTCTCCCCTCCTTCCCTTCTTCACCATCGAGCAGGCCCAGCTGCGCCACAGGCCCAGCACCTTCCCACCTCCTTTTCCCCTTCAGTGAGCAGCCCACTCCCTCTCTTTCCCTTACCAGGCCGCCAGGCCGCGGCCCGCCCCCACCACGGCCCAAGATGGCCCACCGGCCCGACGCCCCTTGCTGAACCCTAGGAGCGAGGGGGCTCCTAAGCCGCCCCCGCCCGCCACCGAAACAAAAGACGCGCCCGCACCTCCTCGGCGTTCATGCCATAGATGCGCGCCACGCATACCTGTGTACGGACGTCGAGGCACATCCACCGTCCGTCGCACGGAACCCTAGCTAGCGCAGCTATAAGAGGAGCAGCCGCCACCCTTTTCTCCGTTTCCACCGCAAGCCGCCGCCGTTCCTCTCCCTTCCCTGCTCGCTCTTCTCCTCGTCGAGCAGCGCCACCCTGCTGAGCCGCGGCCATATCCCTCGCCCGGCCGCGCAACAACCGGCCACGGCGAGCTCTCTCGGCGGCGCCGACAACAAAGACGGGCGGGACGCGACGCCGCTTGTAGTGCTGGCCAGGCCGCCGCCGGCCGCTGCGCCCGGCACGCGCGCGGCAGCGCCCGCGCCACGCCGGGCCGCCTGCAGCCTTGCTGTAGGCCGGCGCTCGCCACCGGGTGCAGCTGCGTTGCAGCCGGGGAACACCGTGGCGCGCCGCGTGGACTCCGACCACGTCGCGGCGCCGGCCTTGGCCACGCACTACCCTGCCCCTCGATGCCACGTCTTGCCATTCGCCGAGCTGCCGCGGAACGCCGCCTCCTTGAGCATTGGGCTGCGTGGCCCAGAGCCGGGGACCTGTGGCGCCGACGCCGCCGCGTCGTGCTCCCCGCCGTCGTCGCGTCCGCCTCGCCAAAACGCCACGACGCTATGGCCCCGCTGCCACCGGTTCGAGCTACACAGCTGCGCCCGCGCCTCTCTGCCTCAGTGACGGCCACTGCAACGGCCGCGTGAGCTCCGTGCCAGCCTCGCGGTGCACCGCCGCTGCCGTAGCCGGGCGCCGTAGCTTCTCGGCGGCGGACGCCGCCCACCTCTCCGCGAGCTCCACCTCGCCTTCTCTGCACCGGCCAGCAGCACTGCCATCACAGCCGGAAGGCAGCTGCTAGGAGCAGCTGAAGCTGGCCACCTCCTGGCCGCATCCAGCTTCCACCGGCCAGCCACAGCCTACTCTGGCCAGGCTGCAGCCACTCCCGGCCAGCCGCAGCCAGTCAGAGCCGGTCTCAGCTGGCTGCAGCGGGCCAGAGTTGGCTACAGGTGGCTATGACAGGCCACGGCAAGCTACAGCGCCGGCCAAGCCAAGCCAGAGTTGCTGCCACCACTCCACAACACCCCGCCACCTCGCCGAAAGTCTCCATGCCGTCGGTGAGCCACCAGCGCATCAAGGCACCACCTTTTCCTTACCGTCACAGTTCCATGCCTAAGTCCGGCCTTCGTGCCGCTGTCCTACACCTTGCAGGGAACCTGCAGGACCCCCACCACCTTCTAGCCACCTTGCTGCCCGTCCTGGGCGCATCCTGCCTGCGGTGGCCAGCCGTAGCCACTGCCGGCCAGCCGCAGCCAGCCACGGCCAGCCGCTGCTGGCCAGCAACAGGTTGGAGCTGGCCAGAGCTGGCCACAGCTGGCCGGAGCTGGCCAGGGGTGACTGCAGTAGGCTACAGTCGGCCAGGGCCAAGCCTGGATGGCCGTGGACCTCCTGCCACTTCTGCCGCTGCTCTACGAAGTCTTGCCGGCTTCACCTTCTTCCCCGCCAAGGTCGAACCACTCGAAACCCTGCCGAGGCCGTCCTCGACGTCGGCAAAGCTCTCGCCTTTTATTTCATATTCCCATATGTCGCATTTTCTCTTCATCTATATATCTATGCCTGTGCCGTGCCTTCGAGCCAGTATATCCCCTGTGATGCTATGGAAATGTGCTACTCCGTGTGGATGTTGTCTTGTGTTGGGTTCGTGTGTTGTGCGGAGTTTGTCTGAGGACCGAGCCTTTGAGCCGGCTGAGAGAGCGACGTGTCCGAACGTGCGATCCCGCTATGGTCGTAACGCCGAACGCGATCCCTCCCTCTCTTTGTATTTTGGTTGACCCCGTGGAACCACGTAGCGATCTTGTTTCGACCCTAGGACACGGTCACGGTGGGCTCAACATCGGTGCGGATATCACCCGTGCGCGATGACCCGCCGCGACCTAGTCTACGGGGAAACGAATCGGGAAACGACCACCGTGGAACCAACGGGAGCCGACTTATTTAGGTATTGCTCGTGGCTGCGAGTTGGCTCGCCATGACCATTGGGCTTTACCTCTTTTCTTTCCTTTCTTTTCTTTTCCTTTTTCTCCTTCCCTAGCCACCTCGTATGCTCGCACGACCTAGACCGGAGCGTTCCTTGGTTCACGCGATGACATCCGCGTCGCTACGAACCTAAGGAGTAGCTCTTGCTGCTTTAGTTGCACGGAGGTCGTGGTGCACTACGAGTGGTGTGGATTGCGGAACCGTGCGAGACCTTTGTCTCTTTTCTTCTGACCACCGTCCTTTGCCATGACGGGTAGGTTGGGAAGAGTGCGGAACCATCCTCTACATTACTCCTTCGATTCTCGCTAATCCAGTAAGGCGAGGATCGAGTCATCTTGTTTCGGCTCCTTCGATCAGTGACCGTTACTATGTCATGTAGATCGAGGCGCCGTGGGACCCAAGCCCCTCCTTTTGCGCTTGACGGTGTTCTTTTATTGCTATTGCTATCTTGATTCCATTCCTCTGGTTCCCGTCGATTGCAATGGCGAGTGGATCAAAGGAAGGTGAATCCTGCCTCTCCTCTCTTTTGGATCATTCGTACTTAATCCCTTGTATGTTTGTACCTAGCTTAGACCGTAGCATTCCTAAGGATCTCGTGGTGACAACCGCACCGCTGACCCAGGGAATGTTTGGTGCATTAGTGCACCTTGGTCAAGGTACCCTACGAGCGGATCAGGCACTTGTGATCTCTCGTGCATCGCTCCTCTCCGATGCCTCGCCTTTGCCGTGGCATGTGCATTGGAAGGGGTAGACCACCGCTTCCTCTCTTTTCTACCTGTTATTTTCCCCGCTAGCCCGTTCTGTTCGATCCCGTCTTAGCCATGACGATTGGGTCAAAGACCGGACTATCTCTTCTAGTTAGCGAAGCTATGGTCTATGTCTCATTCTCAGGCCGTGTGAGTCGACTCGATCGACCGTTGGGAAAACCATCCTCACTGAGGATGTGACCGAGGCCGTGACATGGACATGCCCAGCTAACCCTCCTCTCTTCCCCTGTTGTGCTACTCTCTTCTCGGCTCCCGACATTGTTGTGTCGTGCAGGTCGAGAGGACCTGTAGCCGCTCCTCTGTTGCTCGTGTTCCAATCTCTTTTGCTACTGTTGCTACCATGATAGGTGAGCCAAAGAGCCTCGGAACCAAGTCACAAATTCCTTCATTTTGTGTTAATCGTTCTTACTCGAATCCTATATAGTAGTTGTGACTTGCAGGTTAAAGGCCACAAGGGCCAAACCCAGCTGTTCCTATTGCCCTTTCTCTCTTGCTTGCGATCCTCTGGTCCCCGCCAAATTCCATGACGTCCAGATCGGAAGGTTGCAACCGTGGTGTTTGGTTAAGTTAAGTTAGGATCAAGGCCTCTTCTTTTGAAGCCGTACAGGTCGACACGATCGACCCATGAAGTACTGGCTATACCATGGTCGTGATCCGGGCTTGTGCTTATCAGACAACCACTTCTATTTATTTGGGCCCGAGGATCGGACACTCTCCACGAGGGCTAAGTCTTTTCAGTATTTATTCAGAGTTATTTGGATCCTTCTGTATCTTGTTGCCTTTTGGGGAGTATTGGATTTTGGTTAAGGATTGATTGCTCTTTGCCTTGTTTGTCACTATACCGAGGTAGTTGCATCGCGGTGACGATGGACGGGCCAGAGACCCGCAGGAGGCAGGAGGCACGAGGACAACTGGATATGGATGACTATGGATTGCTATAAACAGGTGCCACGTCCCACCCAACCTCGTAGAATCCTATTAGACATGCAATATGTAGTTGCTAGCGCTTTACTTTATGCAAATGAACTGTGATAGGATGCATGGTAGATTGCTTGATAAGCCATTACCTTGACGCAACCTTTCTCCTGCACACCCGCTGCTAGAATAGACGCTCGCCTACCTCATGATACTTGCTACACACTTACACTTTACTCATACATGCTTGTGTGTGGCTAAGGCACGTGGTGCCGTGAACTGGATAACTGGGGATAACGTGGGAGAGATCTTGGCGTGTGTCTTGGGTGTGTGGTGAGGGTTGTGTCGATCAAGCAGGGGATCTACGACGAGTCGGGGGACAAGTCTTGCCGGAGGAGTGTGATCCGGGCACTCCCTATGTGAGAGAGTACCTGTGGCGGGTACATGTGATGTGAGTAGATTCCGGGAGGAGTGCCTTTGTGGGATGAATCCTCGGGATGGAGGTGCCGCCGAGGCACGTGGGGCGTCGAGCCCCCTTGTGAAGATATCCCGTCCGGTCCCTCTAAGGACCGATTGGGCGAGTATGCGGCTCATGGGACTCTTTTCGTGCACACCACTGTCTCTCGAATGGGCGGGGTCCGACTTGACGACTAGCTGGCCCCCCCGCTACTACTAGGTTGATAGGTGATAGTGTAGGGAGGTACGGGTGCCGAGACCCACACCCTCCCGAGACAAATGTGGTATCCATCGGGATCCGGTACCACGCCTCCACGCCTCGGCGTGCTTGGTGGATCTCCGGGGTGCCCTAGAGCTGAGTGGTAGAGTGGCATCGGGCCAATTAGGGCGGCAGGCTTGGTATCGGCCTAGACGAGGCATCGTCGATGATGGCGATCTTGTGGTTCCAGTGTACAAGCTCTGCAGAGTTACTAAATCTATACGTATAGCCGTGTCCCCGGTACGGACATTCCCTACGAGTACCCCTCATTCGTTATAGTGAGAGGAGTCCTTTTCTCTTCTCTCCCCCTGGGTGTTGTTGGATTCCGGCTTAGGCCATTGAGGCAAGGAGGAGCGAGAGTCTTCCTTGCCGACTAGAGAGTGAGAGTGTGGTGAGATGTGTGGATGTGGATGTGGATATGGATGGGATGGATGGATGTGTGGATGAGATGGGTTAAAACTTGATGAACTATATTATATTTATGTTATGAATTTACATAGGAAAACTATAGCCAAATATAGGCCTTTTCCTCTACCCTTGCATTCCACTTACCACATAGCAAAGCAAAGCATAGGGTGGGAGCTAGTGGCCAGTACAAATCGTACTGATAGAGTTGAGCAGGTTTGGTACCCGAGGAGGACTACGACGATAATGGAGCTAGAAGAATTAGGTGGTCTCGTTCCTACCCTCAAGTTTGGTTAAGGAGATCAAGTCTACGCCCGCTGATACTCTACCCCGACTCTGATGATTGTTTGTGAAGGAGGAGCCTTCACCCGCTGTGGCGCTATGCCTACTCTGATGTTGACATGTGTGCGTATATCGCTAGGATACTTTGTACTTAGGTATACCTCCAAGTGTTGTAAAACCTTATAACTTGTACCTTTTTACGATGTATGAACTGTGGTATCAACTGTAAATGATGTACTCTGTGGATTTCTCTTCGAGGAAATCGCGGGTCGTTTCAGTTGGTATCAGAGCCATACTTGACCGTAGGGGACGAGACCTTAGGACCAAACACTAGAATAGAAGCCAAAAATCATGATTGTTATAGGAGATAGTAGTGAAAACAGTTGTTTCTCTCCGCCTTGAATTCTATTGCGTTTGACCACCCTGATATGAGGAGATGACCCTTAGAAATCACCCCTACTTCTGACCCCGCTAGATCGGTAGATGTGTGAGACTTGAAGGCTTAGGAGTCGTCTCAAGTCAACACTATGCACATAGGAGTTGTATTGCTGTCTGATTGCTTAGATTTTTTTTATGTTATGCTCTTCATGCTTCTTATTGCCTGAGTGTAGACTATAGAGTTTATTTTCTATATGTGACTCCATGAGCCTAGGTAATCTAACCAGCTAAACCCAAAGCTGACCCATCACTAGACAGTGAGCCCAATAAATAAAGTTGGACATAGAAAGTCAATGCATTTTAATTACATCAACCCTTCTTCAAAAACCGTTTTCGGTCTTTTCGAACCAAACTTTCTTTCAAAACTGCCTCCTTACCTTGAAAAGTTCTTTTCATATAAAACCGCTTTTTATTTCAAAAGCAAAAGTTTTAGAGAGATCTCTACTTTTAGAAGAAAATGGTTTCAACTTCTGTTTCAAAACCCGATTTGATTTCAAAGGTTGTCTTCAAAACAGTTTGAAAATCGGTTTCTTTTTCAAAGCATGCTCCAAATTCGCTTTCAAAGGCAAACCTTGTTTTCCAGTCAACAAAACATTTTTTAAAAATTAAACATCTTTTGGCCTAATTTTGATTTAAAAAAGGGGGCTTTAATTCCACCTTGTGTGCCAAATTTTCTTTTTCATGAGCAACCATCCCTGTTTTCAAATGTGTTTTACAACTGGATTTATAAAACAAAATTTTCAAAAGTTGCTTTTTGCAAATCAAACTAGCGCTTTCCAAATCCGATTTCAAAAAGTGTTTTCTCGAAAGCCAAGTTTATTTGCGAAAGTTTTACCGTTTGATTTGAAAATGATTTCAAAACCAATTTCAAAACTTGTTTTGTTTGATTTAAAAAAAGTTAAAGGTAACAATTTGTTTTGAAAATAAATTAAGCGCTCAAAATCTTCCGTCTTGTACTCCTTTAAGAAAGTGTTTTACCAAAGCATGAATCCTGAAAAGATTTGAGTTCGATCCCAAAATCTTTAATTTCAACTTGTTGGGGAAAAAGGAGCTTTTGCTTTTAAAACTGGATTTCAAAAGTGTTTCACTCAACTCTCTACCTTGTTCAAATAGAATTTTCAAACTACCCATCTTCAATAGCTTTGGAAAATCTTAGGTACTTACGAAACTTCATAAAATAGTTTTAAACTCTGCATACTTGGTGTTTTCCAAAACCTCTTTTATTTCTAAAAAGCCAAGGAGTAAGTTTCCAAAATGATTTGAATCCTAAACCCTCTCTTCTGAAAAGTTAAAAAAAATCAGAGATTTACTTTAAAGGTCTTGATTTATTTTACAACTTGAAAACTTATTCAAACCTTTTTAAAATCTCTTTTGGGGTTTGCTCTAGTGTGATCAAATCAAAACTTTTGCTTTGGCAAATTCTAAATCAAAATAGGTTGCAACCAATTTCAAATTATTTATGTTAGTTTCAAACCAAGGGTTGCAACCTTCTTCCTCTCAAAAAATTTGCAAAACAAAAAAAAATGCTTTCAAAGTGGTTTATAAAAGACCTTTTCCTTCCCCTTTGAAACCCCCTCCTCTCCCTTTAGTTCGGGACGTGGGTACATTGTTGGTAACTTTAGGAGATGAGCCGCGATCTTGATCTATGATGCCGCTACGAAACTTGGGGCCCCATGTGTGAGGCCTCCACATGGCTTGCCGCCGGGCGTATGCAGGTATCAAGGAAAGTGATCGTGATTTGCTCAAATCAATGCCGCATACCACCTAAGTCCCGAGTTCCCCCTCCTTTTTCGAAAATCGATTATTTAAAATAAAATCCTTTGAAAGAAGTTTTGTTCTCACAAACTCGTTTCATTTTCAAATTATTTTGGATTTTTCAAATTTCCTTCTTAACGCTCCATCTGGTTTTTAAAAAGAGATTTCAAGAGGCAAAGATTTTACTAGAAGCGCACCCTATTTTTTAGAAATTCTATCTTTTGCTGAAAATCAATTTTTTGAAAAAAGTTTTGGTTTCTAAAGACTCGCTAATGTCAAAACTCCTATTCGGGATTCAAAGGGTTCAAAATTTTTGGATCAATTTCAAAACATCTTTTGGGGAAGCTCTTCTCTTTCAAAACGATTCCCATCTAAAGAATTTGATTTCCATATTTCAAAATGATGTTTGAAGAGCAACCTCAAAACCCTTTACCTTCCCCTCTAATGGTGTTTTTCTAAAAAAAGGGTTTACAAAAACCTGATTTCCCAAAAGGTGTCAAAAATAATAATTTTGTTTTGAAAGGAGTCTCTTCAAAATGGATTTTGTTTTCAAGTAATGACTCTTCCCGAAGAACGTTATTTTGTCTTTGGAAAACCGTTGCTTCTACTTTGTAAAAAAAAAAAAGAGCCTTCAAACTTGTATACAAAGTCTTTATGTATGAAAATTGTTTCCATCTACTTCTCAAAACCGGCTTTCCAAAAATCCCGGTCTTCGAAAGGCGTCTTCAAAAGGTATTTTGAATTTCACAAATGGAATTCTTAAGAGTTTTTCTTGATTTCAAAAATGAGTTTTGAAAACGGGCTTTTTACGGAAATCTTTTTGATCAAACGAAAGTGCTTTCATGCCATTTATAAGGCCGCCCCAATCAAAAGCTTCTTGGGAAATGCGTATCCAAAAATCACTTCTTTCAAAATCTTTTTCCAAAAAGTCTCTTTTTGCAAAAAGCTTGATGCGATGATGCTTGTAGCACATCCGGTAGGAACCATAAACCCAAGATAACACTTGAATCTCGGGGACGAGATTCTGGTAAGGGGGTAGTCTGTAACATCACGTGTTTTCGGAACACCAAAAATCTGAACTTTTTAAAAACTTTTTCCAACAATGTGTGAAGCATGTAGTCGCTAGGTCAAATCGCGGTCAAACAGAGGGGAGTTCTACACGCGACGACGCATGCATGTAAATTTGTTTGTAGGAGTGTGCTCGTGTTCTCGATTTGGTCTGGGTTTGTCTGGATTTTGGAGTGCACAAAGTCCATAGTAAAATTCCTCTCTTCATATATTTCTTCAAATCCTTTTTCCCTTCATCCAAAATTCCTCACAAACTCAAATCATATAAAGGAAAGTAATTCTTTTACCCTTTTCCATTTTCGCCCTACACTCACAGACTCCTTTTCAAGAATCTCATGCACCTCCCTTGGAGTTTCTCCCAAGCTCTATTTGAATTTCCCTCAAATCATTTTAAACCACACAGGAAGAAACCCTCTCAAAAATTCCCTAGAACTCCTTTAACTTAATCCTAAATCCTATAAATAAAAAGGGAATTCCTTTTTCTCCCTTCTTGGGCCATCTCCCTTCCTTCTTCCCACCAGGCCCAGCCGCCTCTCCCCTCCTTCCCTTCTTCACCATCGAGCAGGCCCAGCTGCGCCACAGGCCCAGCACCTTCCCTCCTCCTTTTCCCCTTCAGTGAGCAGCCCACTCCCTCTCTTTCCCTTACCAGGCCGCCAGGCCCACTCTGCCCCGCACGGCCCAAGATGGCCCACCAGCCGACACCCCTTGCTAAACCCTAGGAGAAGGAGGGCTCCTAGGCGCCGCCGCCGCCACCAGAAACAAGACGCGCCCGCACCTCCTCGGCGTTCATGCCATGGATGCGCACCACGCATACCTGTGTACGGACGTCGAGGCACATCCACCGTCCGTCGCACGGAACCCTAGCTAGCGTAGCTATAAGAGGAGCAGCCGCCACCCTTTTCTCCGTTTCCACCGCAAGCCGCCGCCATTCCTCTCCCTTCCACCTTTCGCTCTTCTCCTCGTCGGCAGCGCCACCTCCGCTGAGCCGCGGCCATATCCTCGCCCGGCCGCGCAGCTTGGGAACGGCGAAGCTCGGCAGCGCGACAACGCCGCAGACGGGCGGGACGCGCGCCGACGCTGGCCGGGCCCGCCGCCAGCCGCCTGCGCCCAGCACGCGCGCAACAGCGCCGCGCCACGCCGGGCCGCCTGCAGCCTAGCGTAGGCCGGCGCTCACCACCGGAGTGCGGTGCGTTGCGGTAGGGGCACACCGCGACGCCGCGTGGACTCCGACCACGACGCCGGCCGCCTTGGCCACGCACTACCCTGCCCCTCGATGCCACGTCTTTGCCGTTCGCCGAGCTGCCGCGGAACGCCGCCTCCTTGAGCATTGGCTGCGTGGGTTTCCGGGGACCTGTGGCGCCCGACGCCGCGCTGTCGTCTCGCCCGCCGTCATCGCGTCCCGCCGCGCCAAGACGTCACGGCGCGCTCATGGCTGCCAGCTGCTCACCACGGTTCCGGAGCTACACCGCGCGCGCTTCGCTGCCGCGCGTGACGGCCGCTGCAACGGCCGCGTGAGCTCCGTGCCCGGCCTCGCGGTGCACGGCCGCTGCCGTAGCCGGGCGCCGTAGCTTCTCGGCCGGACCGCCGCCCACCTCTCCGCGAGCTCCACCTCGCCTTCTACGCACCGCCAGCAAAGACACGCCATCACAGCTGGAAGGCAGCTGCTAGCAGCAGCTGAAGCTGGCCACCTCCTGGCCGCATCCAGCTTCCACCGGCCAGCCACAGCCTACTCTGGCCAGGCTGCGGCCACTCCCGGCCAGCCGCAGCCAGTCAGAGCCGGTCTCAGCTGGCTGCAGCGGGCCAGAGTTGGCCACAGGTGGCTATGACAGGCCACGGCAAGCTACAGCACCGGCCAAGCCACGCCCGAGTTGCTGCCACCGCTCCACAACACCCCGCCACCTCGCCGAAAGTCTCCATGCCACCGGTGAGCCACCAGCGCATCAAGGCACCACCTTTTCCTTACCGTCACAGTTCCATGCCTAAGTCCGGCCTTCGTGCCGCTGTCCTACACCTTGCAGGGAACCTGCAGGACCCCCACCGCCTTCTAGCCACCTTGCTGCCCGTCCTGGGCGCATCCTGCCTGCGGTGGCCAGCCGTAGCCACTGCCGGCCAGCCGCAGCCAGCCACGGCCAGCCGCTGCTGGCCAGCAACAGGTTGGAGCTGGCCAGAGCTGGCCAGAGCTGGCCGGAGCTGGCCAGGGGTGACTGCAGTAGGCTACAATCGGCCAGGGCCAAGCCTGGATGGCCGTGGACCTCCTGCCACTTCCGTCGTTGCTCCATGAAGTCTTGTCGGCTTCACCTTCTTCCCCGCCAAGGTCGAACCACTCGAAACCCCGCCGACGCCGTCCTCGACGTCGGCAAAGCTCTCGCCTTTTATTTCATATTCCCATATGTCGCATTTTATCTTCATCTATATATCTATGCCTGTGCCGTGCCTTCGAGCCAGTATATCCCCTGTGATGCTATGGAAATGTGCTACTCCGTGTGGGTGTTGTCTTGTGTTGGGTTCGTGTGTTGTGCGGAGTTTGTCTGAGGACCGAGCCTTCGAGCCGGCTGAGAGAGCGACGTGTCCGAACGTGCGATCCCGCTATGGTCGTAACGCCGAACACGATCCCTCCCTCTCTTTGTATTTTGGTTGACCCCGTGGAACCACGTAGCGATCTTGTTTCGACCCTAGGACACGGTCACGGTGGGCTCAATATCGGTGCGGATATCACCCGTGCGCGATGACCCGCCACGACCTAGTCTACGGGGAAACCAATCGGGAAACGACCACCGTGGAACCAACGGGAGCCGACTTATTTAGGTATTGCTCGTGGCTGCGAGTTGGCTCGCCATGACCATTGGGCTCTACCTCTTTTCTTTCCTTTCTTTTCTTTTCCTTTTTCTCCTTCCCTAGCCACCTCGTATGCTCGCGCCACCTAGACCGGAGCGTTCCTTGGTTCACGTGATGACATCCGCGTCGCTACGAGCCTAAGGAG
The DNA here is from genome assembly GCA_015844335.1 of Chrysopogon serrulatus. Taxonomy (NCBI): domain Eukaryota; kingdom Viridiplantae; phylum Streptophyta; class Magnoliopsida; order Poales; family Poaceae; genus Chrysopogon; species Chrysopogon serrulatus. The sequence continues at coordinate 85,235 of JADLZL010003131.1, read as the reverse complement.
TAGCTCTTGCTGCTTTAGTTGCACGGAGGTCGTGGTGCACTACGAGTGGTGTGGATTGCGGAACCGTGCGATACCTTTGTCTCTTTTCTTCTGACCACCGTCCTTTGCCATGACGGGTAGGTTGGGAAGAGTGCGGAACCATCCTCTACATTACTCCTTCGATTCTCGCTAATCTAGTAAGGCGAGGATCGACTCATCTTGTTTCGGCTCCTTCGATCAGTGACCGTTACTATGTCATGTAGATCGAGGCGCCGTGGGACCCAAGCCCCTCCTTTTGCGCTTGACGGTGTTCTTTTATTGCTATTGCTATCTTGATTCCATTCCTCTGGTTCCCGTCGATTGCAATGGCGAGTGGATCAAAGGAAGGTGAATCCTGCCTCTCCTCTCTTTTGGATCATTCGTACTTAATCCCTTGTATGTTTGTACCTAGCTTAGACCGTAGCATTCCTAAGGATCTCGTGGTGACAACCGCACCGCTGACCCAGGGAATGCTTGATGCATTAGTGCACCTTGGTCAAGGTACCCTACGAGCGGATCAGGCACTTGTGATCTCTCGTGCATCGCTCCTCTCCGATGCCTCGCCTTTGCCGTGGCATGTGCATTGGAAGGGGTAGACCACCGCTTCCTCTCTTTTCTACCTGTTATTTTCCCCGCTAGCCCGTTCTGTTCGATCCCTTCTTAGCCATGACAATTGGGTCAAAGACCGGACTATCTCTTCTAGTTAGTGAAGCTATGGTCTATGTCTCGTTCTCAGGCCGTGTGAGTCGACTCGATCGACCATTGGGAAAACCATCCTCACTGAGGATGTGACCGAGGCCGTGACGTGGACATGCCCAGCTAACCCTCCTCTCTTCCCCTGTTGTGCTACGCTCTTCTCGGCTCCCGACGTTGTTGTGTCGTGCAGGTCGAGAGGACCTATAGCCGCTCCTCTGTTGCTCGTGTTCCAATCTCCTTTGCTACTGTTGCTACCATGATAGGTGAGCCAAAGAGCCTCGGAACCAAGTCACAAATTCCTCCTTTTTGTGTTAATCGTTCTTACTCGAATCCTATATAGTAGTTGTGACTTGCAGGTTAAAGGCCACAAGGGCCAAACCCAGCTGTTCCTATTGCCCTTTCTCTCTTGCTTGCGATCCTCTGGTCCCCGCCAAATTCCATGACGTCCAGATCGGAAGGTTGCAACCGTGGTGTTTGGTTAAGTTAAGTTAGGATCAAGGCCTCTTCTTTTTGAAGCCGTGCAGTCGACACGATCGACCCATGAAGTAATCGGGCTATACCATGGTCGTGATCCGGGCTTGTGCTTATCGACAACCACTTCTATTTATTTGGGCCCGAGGATCGGACACTCTCCACGAGGGCTAAGTCTTTTCAGTATTTATTCAGAGTTATTTGGATCCTTCTGTATCTTGTTACATTTTGGGGAGTATTGGATTTTGGTTAAGGATTGATTGCTCTTTGCCTTGTTTGTCGCTATACCGAGGTAGTTGCATCGCGGTGATGATGGACGGGCCAGAGACCCGCAGGAGGCAGGAGGCACGAGGACAACTGGATATGGATGACTATGGATTGCTATAAACAAGTGCCACGTCCCACCCAACCTCGTAGAATCCTATTAGACATGCAATATGTAGTTGCTAGCGCTTTACTTTATGCAAATGAACTGTGATAGGATGCATGGTAGATTGCTTGATAAGCCATTACCTTGACGCAACCTTTCTCCTGCACATCCGCTGCTAGAATAGACGCTCGCCTACCTCATGATACTTGCTACACACTTACACTTTACTCATACATGCTTGTGTGTGGCTAAGGCACGTGGTGCCATGAACTGGATAACTGGGGATAACGTGGGAGAGATCTTGGCGTGTGTCTTGGGTGTGTGGTGAGGGTTGTGTCGATCAAGGCGGGATCTACGACGAGTCGGGGGACAAGTCTTGCCGGAGGAGTGTGATCTGGGCACTCCCTATGTGAGAGAGTACCTGTGGCGGGTACATGTGATGTGAGTAGATTCCAGGGAGGAGTGCCTTTGTGGGATGAATCCTCGGGATGGAGGTGCCGTCGAGGCACAGGGCGTCGAGCCCCCTTATGAAGATATCCTGTCCAGTCCCTCTAAGGACTGATTGGGCGAGTATGCGGCTCATGGGACTCTTTCGTGCACACCACTCGTCTCTGAATGGGCGGGGTCCGACTTGACGACTAGCTGGCCCCCTGCTGCTACTACTAGGTTGATAGGTGATAGTGTAGGGAGGTACGGGTGCGAGACCCACACCCTCCCGAGACAAATGGGTATCCACTTTGGGATCCGGTACCACGTCTCACGCCTCTCGGCGTCTTGGGTGGATCTCCGGGGTGCCCCAGAGCTGAGTGGTAGAGTGGCATCGGGCCAATTAGGCGGCGGCTTGGTATCGGCCTAGACGAGGCATCGTCGATGATGGTGATCTTGTGGTTCCAGTGTACAAGCTCTGCAGAGTTACTAAATCTATACGTATAGCCGTGTCCCCGGTACGGACATTCCCTATGAGTACCCCTCATTCGTTATAGTGAGAGGAGTCCTTTTCTCTTCTCTCCCCCTGGGTGTTGTTGGATTCCGGCTTAGGCCGTTGAGGCAAGGAGGAGTGGGAGTCTTCCTTGCCGACTAGAGAGTGAGAGTGTGGTGAGATGTGTGGATGTGGATGTGGATATGGATGGGATGGATGGATGTGTGGATGAGATGGGTTAAAACTTGATGAACTATATTATATTTATGTTATGAATTTGCATAGGAAAACTACAGCCAAATATAGGCCTTTTCCTCTACCCTTGCATTCCACTTACCACATAGCAAAGCAAAGCATAGGGTGGGAGCTAGTGGCCAGTACAAATCGTACTGATAGAGTTGAGCAGGTTTGGTGCCCGAGGAGGACTACGACGATAATGGAGCTGGAAGAATTAGGTGGTCTCGTTCCTACCCTCAAGTTTGGTTAAGGAGATCAAGTCTACGCCCGCTGATACTCTACCCCGACTCTGATGATTGTTTGTGAAGGAGGAGCCTTCACCCGCTGTGGCGCTACGCCTACTCTAATGTTGACCTGTGTGCGTATATCGCTAGGATACTTTGTACTTAGGTATACCTCCAAGTGTTGTAAAACCTTATAACTTGTACCTTTTTGCGATGTATGAACTGTGGTATCAACTGTAAATGATGTACTCTGTGGATTTCTCTTCGAGGAAATCGCGGGTCGTTTCACCCTTAGTGGATTTTGGTGAGTTGAATGAGAACTCGATTAAAGGTCTAATAAGTTTGCTAATTGTTGAGCAGAAAATCAGAAGATGTGTATCAAAGGTTCAACTAAGGTAAACTTGATGGTATTCCACATAGTGTTGAATTGAAGGCCAAAGTTATGTATTGTTGTATTGGAAGATCATGGTAATAATCTAGTTTAAGCAAAATACAACAACCTAAATAGATTTGATGAAATGGCTTATATATTGTGGGATATCATAGCTGCATGTGAAAGCAAGCATATTTGGTAGGAGACATGAGTTGATGACTATGGATTGGTCTTGATGATGGCTTGCTTTGCATGAACAAGAAGAGTTTGACAATGAAGTGAATGATAGGAGTGTCAAGCCAAAATAAAAAGGATTTGAGGAATCATGAATTGGCTTGACCATATTGATATTGATCCATGTATGTCTCTATGTGAGTCAAACTAAAGCTTGACTGATCTCAATATTCATATCTAGAAGATATTCAAGCAAGGATCATAATATTGAAGAAATGGTTTTCAATGCATACTTAATATGGTGTGACTTGAGTGTGGCTTGATAAGGTGAAGATAGCAAAGAAAGGGCTTCGAGGGACTAAGCGAAGGTGAAGGTCAAGCGACGGCTTGAGGACCGAGGTACCATGGCTAAGGTGAAGAAGAGAGTACTTGCATTGAGTCGAGGAACTAATCAAGCTATGAGGAGTCATATCATGTTGAGGATCAAATCATTAGTGAAAGTGACTTGAAGCTATGGGTTGAACTCATATGTGTTGAAATAGTTCAAGTCACATGCTCAAGGTGTGGTTGCTCGAAGAGATGAGACAAAGATGGTTGCAACCCCTTATAGAGTGCCATTGAGAAGAAATGGCATATGATGACATTGAAGACTCAAATGGTTGAATTGGTTATATTCTCTTTATCTTGAGTATAGGTATGCCGTACTATCAAGGGGGATGCAATACGAATCATAGACAAGTCTCAAGTGCTCAAACTAACCGAACCCGAGTGCTAACATGAGAGAAAATACTTAGCACTACACCTACACTTGTTGATCTTAGGCATGTTCTCTGCTGGGCTGCATAGTCCTCGAAACAAGCTTTCCGGAATGTCCAAGATCACTGAAAACGGAGTTCGGAGTAAAAAGTTATGGCTGTTTTCGTAAGCTAACATGTGCCGTTTCTAGGAGGGCGGCAGTGCCGCACTTCCAGGGCGACAGTGCCACCCTTGTACAGACATAACGGCTAGTTTTCAAATCTAAACGGCTAGTTTGATTGGGGTGAGTATATATACCCATCCCACGCCTCCTGGTCGTGCTACTGATGCTCCAGACCTTGCCAACCCTTGCCAAAGCCATTCCCAACCCTCTCTTTGTGAGAGTGATCCACTTAGTGTGTGATTAAGTATTGGGGCCGAGTGATTAAGCAATAGAGAGCAAATTAGAGCATTCCTAATCTTGAGCACTTGCTGGGCTTCGTTGATCTTCGTTATGCATCTATTACTCTTGGAGATGAAGCCTCCTAGACAGCTAGGCGTCGCCCGGCAAGCTCCCGTGCTTGTGGTGAGCTGTGGGACAGTTTGTACCACCCCTCTAATCTAGTGGAAACCTCTCATCTCAAGAGTTAACTCTCTTGACTTGAGATCAAGGGCAGGGCTAGCCTTTGTGGTGAGCCAATCCTTATGTGGATACCTCAACAACATGGAGTAGACCAGCCTTGGTGGCGACGCCGAACCACGGGATAAATACCGTGTGCTGATTTACATTCTTGCATTCATATTGTTGTTGAGGTGATATTAGGATTTGTGATTGATCTACTTTGCTATATTTGATATACCCTATTTAGCTATCGATCTGTGACATATATAGCTGCAGAAACCTTGGAACTTTACCTGATCTGAATTTCATTGGTTACATATTGAATTGTGCTAAGTTCATTCTTCAAGCGGCGCGCCGCCGCCCTCATAGGGCGTCGGTGTCGCCCTCTAATCTGATCGAGTTTAGAGTTGAGATTTTGCAGGGTTGTCACTGAATATCTATAGTACCGCATCACCAAGTTTGGGCTGCATTGGACTTAAAATTGTAGGGAGTTTGTGTTGCCCACAAAAGGGGGCAGCATCTCCCTTAATTCACTTTATGTTTGAGCTAAAATTTTTGCAGGCCTATTCACCCCCCCTCTAGGCCTCCTTAGCGACATTAAGGTCCTTACAATTGGTATCAGAGCTAGGCTCTCAATTTCAGGCTTAACCGCCTTGAGAGACGATGTCGACAAGTGAAGAGGTATCTCTTGAACTTTTACTTTTTGATGGCTCTAATTATGCATCTTGGTCTGCTGCCGTACTTGATGTTTTTACAGGACATGGGTCCTCAAATCGAGCAGATTGTAGATGCAAGCATATTACCTTCTCATGATGATTTTGACTATCTATCTAAAGAGGAAGTGAAATGCTTGCAACTCAATGCTCAAGCTACTAATATTTTGTTTAGTGCTTTGAGTGAAGATATATTAGATGCTATCATATTTAAGGATGGTGAACCACTTGATGATGCCCATATCATTTGGACCACATTGAAAGAAAGATATGACAAGTCCAAATGTGATGTGAACTTACTCTCATTGGAGGAATCACTTAGGGAGTGCTCAACTTCACTGACAAATGATGAGCCTCAAGTGATTCTCTCAAAAGGTCCAGCTGATCATACCACATCCACTTCTTCACCAACATATATGGCAGGTCATCAAATAGTTGGTGAGGATAATGCTTCTACATGTGGTATTTCTACTTCCTATTGTTCTTGTGAGACTAACATTTTGAAGGAAGAAGAAGCTTATGATCGGTGGAGGCCAAATGATGAGTCCACCTCACCAAGAAGCTCAGTTCTCTATGCCACTTCTCATTTAGGCCTTATGGCAAAGAAAAAGAAGAATGTGGTAAGTGAGAGTGAGAGTTCAAGTGAGAGTGAAACCGAAAGTGAGAGTGAAAATGAAAGTGGAGACGATGAGGTCAATCAACTCCTTGCACGGCTGAGCAAGAAAGACAAGATGATGGTGCTCAAACTCATAGAGAAAATTGATGAGCAAGAAGAAGAACTTCACCAGCACAATGACTTCGTTGTTGAAAAGATCAAATGCTTGGAGAAGTTGACCAATAAGCATGAAAAGCTTAAGTGCTCTTATGCTAGTTTGGTCCAAAGGTATGAAAATCTATCAATTGAGCAAACTCATGCTATTAACTCTCTATCTTGTGTTGCTCAATTAGAAGATCAGAACTATATGCTCAAGGAACAAGTTGAAAAGCTCACTAGCAAGAATAAGACTTTGCAAGAAAGTCATGATGAGCTATTGTGCTCTCATGAGAAGCTTATGGATTCTCATCTCCTGCTAGAAATTGCTCATGAGGTTATGGTAACAGCGGTAAAATCTTATCAACCTCACACACATAAGTGCACATGTACACAAGTTCCATCTATTTTATCATGTGCTAACAATTGTTGCTCTCAAGTAAGCCAACCTTCTGTTGAGCATGTACTTGTAGAAACTTGTGATGATTCCATTGCAAGAGAAAATGAACAGCTCAAGGAAAGAAGTTGAGAGGCTAAGAAGGGACTTGATTCATTTAAAGGGCAAGTGCAATGCTCAACCTTCTCAAGATAACTGTGAAGACATGGTGAAGAAGCTTGAGAAGGGATCAACCGATGCATGCACCAAACCGCTTCAACGAAGTCACAAGTCCGATGACAAAGTCAAGGGAAATCAAAAGAAGTGCAATCTGTCCAGAATGTAGCAAAGGCTGCAGAGGTTTTAAAGTGTGGCAGTGCCGCTCTCAAGTGCGGCAGTGCCGCACCTGGGCAAAACAGCAAAGCTCCTAAGACAATCAAGGTGCAGCATCAACCAAAGAAGACTCTCATCACTTGCTTCAAGTGCAAGAAGGAGGGTCACCATTTAAAAGATTGCATCTTGAAGAAAGAAGACAAAGACATGAGCAAGATACAAAAGAAGAACAAGATGGCTCATGTCAAGTGCTCCAACAAGGGACACAATGCCTCTATGTATTCCAACAAGATTGATGACCAAGACACACTTCCAAAGAAGAAAACAAGAAGAAGCAAGAGGAAGTGTTATACTTGCAATGAGAAGGGACATGAAATTGGCTCATGTCCAAACAAGAAAAGTGAAGAGCTTGTGTCATCAAGAAAGAAGCTTATCAGCAAGGTAGCAAGCAAAAGGCAAGAAGAGAAGGCCAACAAGAATAAGAACCGCCTATGCTACACTTGCAGAAGAAAGGGACATCTAGGTAAGGATTGTCCCATGGATAACACTCTGAAGCTCAATTCATCAACTGATTCAAATTTAATTAGGAGGCCCAAAAGTGACTCTTGCGCTAAAAAGGTGATTGGTTCACCAACTGCAAGCACAAAGACTATTTGGGTGCCTAAGTCTCTTGTGACTAACCTTGATGGACCTAACATAGTTTGGGTACCAAATTGTGCTTGATGAGTGTTGTAGGTACTTGAAGGTGATATGAAGCCTTTGGGGTGCTTGAGCAAGTTAACTGAAAATATCATCTCAAGCTATCAATCTTGTTCATACTATCTATTCTCTCATGATTGACCCAAGGATAGATTGATGGATGTATTTCTAACTTCATACTCACCTCAGTAACAAGTATCTCACCCTTGCTAGCTAGCTACTTGACTTGTGTAGTCTCTAGTAGTACATAAATATGTGTGTTTGTGAATTATTAGAAGTGGATAGAGTTTTCAAGTCTGAATGATTCATTTGCCATATGATGCTTTTAATGGCTCTCTTGTAGAGCAAGACCTTGTTCAAGTTGTAGGAAATGAGAGGCACCTTATGAAGCAATCAAGCAAATGGCTATTGGTGAAATAAGGCCACAAGAATTCAAGCCTATAGAAGTGCAAACTCCTCAAAACGAAGCCATTGTCTAGCCTACTGTTGATACACCACCAACTGTTAGCAGAAGTTCTGCTTAGAGAGCAGAAGTTCTAGGCAGCAGAAGTTCTGCTCGTGGAGCAGAAGTGCTGGACCTCAGGACAATCATAGGTGAAAGCGCACCTATTCATGGATGTGACCTACAACTCATGTTTGAGCAAGAACAAGATGAAACCTATGATGGAAGTGATTCATCTCTATGTGATAAAAATGAAAGGTCAATTCAAGACCAATCTCTAGAGCCACAACCATGAACTCACCAAGATGTTGAAAATGAGTGGTAATCTCTAAAATCTCAAGTGCATGTTATGTTTCAACTTTACTCCTTTGTGTCTTGTGTAGCCACTTAGGAAAGAAGGCACTTGAGGAGATACTTTGGTTGTTGGTCATCATGAAAGAAAAAGTGTGATTGGAATTGAATTGATCATCCACACCAAGCAACATAGATGACTTGAGTTTCCTTTGTGGACTTCAAAATCAAGCTCAAGTAGAGGCACTCATTACTCATAGTTCAAGAACTCTCTACTTGACGGAATCTTGTCATACAGTAGATTGCCAAATTTACATTATCTTTTGATGGCCATCTACATGTTTAAATGGCTGTGGGTATCCCTTGGCATAGTTCAATTTGATTATCATTTTGCTGCCATGACCTACACATAGAGTGAAATCTCAAGTTCTTAAGTGAACAAAGTGCTACGTAAGAAATTCAAATACTTAGAGCACTTATTACCGGGAACTTTACTGTATGACTAGAGTTGTGAGACTAACTTTTCTCTCTAAGTGATTTGTGTAGTCTCACTAAATGAGAATGTGTTTCTTAAATGGAATGTGCTATCATATGAAGATCTGGTGTCCATATCCGAGATGAAGAGAGAGAAGTAAAGTGTAGCTTAACCCTGCTCTTGTGAGCGGCGGCGGCGTCGCCCTTCGGGACCGGCGATGCCGCCCAACATCGATTTTCTACTGTTCCACAGTTTTTTCTACTGTTGGCCCATGACTTTACCTCTTTTACCCCTCTCTGAGCCCTGGTTACTCTTCACCTAAAGTAAGATGAGGTTGCTAGAGGTCAAGGAGATCATAAATTTGAGTTTGAATGAAATCAATATTGAGGTTGAGTTTGAAAAGCTATATTGGATAAACCCACAAGACTGCAAGCATTGATAAGTGGACTAAATAGTAATTACATCCTGTAAGTACTCTGAACCAAATTCACCTCAAGATTGGACAAGAAGAGCGAAGAATTGAGAATTATCAAATCTGTCCAGAAAATTGAAATTCTGAATCAACTGTTTTCAAGCATGGATTTGGATGTTCAAATACTGAGGGATTGACCTGAAACTTTGTGAGTATGCTGGATATATATAGTACTTGTTGTTGTACAAGTGGCATGAAGATTGGTTTGGAAAAATATCAGTTTTGAGATAATGTCTGTCAGCTTCAGCATTGCAGTTTCAGACTTGAGCAATTTTGGTAGAAAATTGATTTGACTGACCAAATAGAGTCAAAATGGGCTGAAATTTTTATAGCAGTTAAAGGACTCATAGATGCACATCTCTACCAAATTTTATGCATATTGGACTAAGGGTCTGAGAGATATGGATTTATCTCTGAGGTGGACAGAATCTAAAAACTGACTGAATACAATTGGATTGCATTGTAACAACAGGATTATGTTAGCCCTCAAGTGGTCATGAATAATCAATAAAGATGAGAAGCATCAGTTTAGTACTAGAATTATTCTCATGCTTGAGATGAAGATCAAAATCAGATTTCAATAAGGCATACAACAAGAGTTGAAATGAGTTGCAATCAAAGTTATAAGCTACAACAAGAAGTTGCAACCAACTAAAATTGGCTGAAAGCAATTGCTAGTGGAAGAAATTAGTTGCAACAAACTTAGAGATCAGCAACAAGAACTCATAAGAAGTTGCAGCTAGTTGGAACCCATCTATTCAGCAGAAACAAGGGGCAAAAAAGAGTTATATTCAGTTGGAGCTTGCTGAAATTAGCTTGGAGCAATAAGAATCAGTTGGAACTAATTGGATTGCAAGCAGTTGGAAGGAGTAAAAACAATTGGTCTCTAGTGAAAACTTCCCTCTTGATCTCACATTATCAATATGCATGGGTGTACTTTGTGTACTCTTGTATGCACAAATTGAGGGGGGTTTAACCTATACCAAGTGGGACAAATGGTTTCTCTCTAGTTTATGATTGTGTTGTCTCATATACTTGGAGAAGAAGGATGGATGGTTTTCATGGATTCTCTGGGTGCTTCACCATTATTCTAGGATATTCTTGGTCTTTATAAACCAAGTGCTTTTGGTTACTGTTGAATGCCCTAATCCTTCAGTGAAACCAGATTTGAATGAGATGAAGAAATTATTTGAAGTTTGGACTTTCATTGTTAAGTTCTCCACTCTAGAGCTCATTGAATGCATATGGTCCATCTCATTGACTACCCAGGATCTTATCAACAAAGTGTGGTAACTCCTAGTTCATAATTTGCAAGTTTTATAAATTTTACCTTTTGCTCTCTATGTGGGTTGCTTTAGGTAAAGAAGGAATTAGGAACCTAATATGGATCTTGGATGATTATAAGAGCTCTAATTCACAAATCATCAAGTGAGAACTGTAGCCATCCAAATCATTGAAGTCTCACTCATGATGGGCATGTGAATGAAAATCTGTGTGATGATCTACCTACCTTGGTGGTGGTATGTGTTCTTGGCATAATTTCAATTGATGTAAATTTATCATGCCTTCACCAAGATATATGATGAACTCCCCTAGACTCTTAAACTGATTCACAAGTAATTCAAGTACTTGATGCATATATTAAGGGGGAGCTCATTCTATGTCTTGTGTCTTTTGAGACTAACCTTTTCTTCTAGTGAATTTGTGTAGTCTCTTAGTGAGAATGAGTTTCTCATGAGTATGCTAAATTAAATCAATCCAAATCGGTAACATTATGAGATACAAGCATTCATTCCAATTGGCATCATCTTGTGAGGGCTCTTTCAATTGGTGTCAAAATTGTGAAGACCATATTTCAATTGGCATTGGTGGATAATCTTTCATTGTGATATATCAAGAAATATGTCTTCAATTGGTATCTCAACATGACAACAAGAGCTAGCAATGGACTTCCAATTGAGACCAGGTCATGACGAAGAGAGATGGGCACAACTAAAACTATTCTGCAGTATGTAAAGAAGTGAGCCCATCAAAGCACTAAATTAAAAAAAATCATGGCCATGATGGAGATTGTGAGGCTTAGAACAAAGGTATTTTGCTCCATGAACTCTTGTATTACCTTTGTGCATCTAGGCCCTTACATGCTAGTGTGTGTATGTGTATGTGTATGCAATATTTTGAGTCACACCATAAGTTTATTCTTGTGGTGATGATTAGAGAATGAATTAGATATTTGGTTGATACCTCTTATGGTGATAGTGAGTTTGTCTCATGTTAAAAGTGTCATCTAAGTGAGGTATAAACTAAATATGCTAATTTCTCAAGAATCTTGACTTAAATTGTTGCATACTTTGTTTGGCAGAAATCTTAAAAGAGAAATCCTATATGCTGAACTTTTATCTACTTGCCCTCACTTGTCTACCAGTATTTCTTCCTTTCGGTGCTCCTTTTTGGAGATTGATGCCAAAGGGGGAGAAATATTGGGGGAGAATTTTGGGGAGAAATATGAGAAAGTAAGGGGGTAGGGAAGAGATTGATATGATTTTTTAAAAAAAAATTATATGGCATGTGCAAGGATAGTTTAAATTGATGCTCTTGATAAGGACAATTTATGCTAATGTGTGACATTCATGTGTTGAATGGTGCTTGACTTCCGCATTTGTCTTTGTCGGTCTCGGGAGCGGCAAGCAGCCGCACCTTGAGCGGCAAAGTGCGCTCTATGCAAATGTAGCATTTATCTCTCGATCTGCATAATTGTCATGAGTATCACGTTTATCATGTTGACACCTTGCACCCCACGAATGCTAAGATATAGAGAGATCCGACACTTCATCTTAAATATGTGCATTTGGCATTTGAGGCCAAAATCTGAATTCTATTCCATGCATATATTTAGGGGGAGCTCACCATATCTTAGGATTCAAAATCTTATTATTTATCAATCTCTTGTAAGCTTTAATTATGTTGTCATCAATCACCAAAAAGAGGGAGATTGTAAGTGCATCTAGCCCTTAGTGGATTTTGGTGAATTGAATGACAACTCAATTAAAGGTCTAACAAGTTTGCTAAGTGTTGACTAGAAAATCAGCAATGTTACATATGCATGAATATTACATAGCAAGATGTGTATCAAAGGTTCAACTAAGACAAACTAGATGGTATTCCACATAGTGTTAAATTGAAGGCCAAAGTTATGTATTGTTGTATTGGAAGATCATGGTAATAATCTAGTTCAAGCAAAATACAACAACCTAAATAGATTTGATGAAATGGCTTATATATTGTGGGATATCATAGCTGCATGTGAAAGCAAGCATATTTGGTAGGAGACATCAGTTGATGACTATGGATTGGTCTCGATGATGGCTTGCTTTGCATGAATAAGAAGAGTTTGACAATGAAGTGAATGATAGGAGTGTCAAGCCAAAATAAAAAGGATTTGAGCAATCATGAATTGGCTTGACCATATTGATATTGATCCATGTATGTCTCTATGTGAGTCAAACTAAAGTTTGACTGATCTCAATATTCATATCTAGAAGATATTCAAGCAAGGATCATAATATTGAAGAAATAGTTGTCAATGCATACTTAATATGGTGTGACTTGAGTGTGGCTTGATAAGGTGAAGATAGCACGGAAAGGGCTTCGAGGGACTAAGCGAAGGTGAAGGTCAAGCGACGGCTTGAGGACCGAGGTACCACGGCTAAGGTGAAGAAGAGAGTACTTGCATTGAGTCGAGAAACTAATCAAGCTATGAGGAGTCATATCATGTTGAGAATCAAATCATTAGTGAAAGTGACTTGAAGCTATGGGTTGAACTCATATGTGTTGAAATAGTTCAAGTCACATGCTCAAGGTGTGTTTGCTCAAAGAGATGAGACAAAGATGGTTGCAACCCCTTATGGAGTGCCATTAAGAAGAAATGGCATATGAAGACATTGAAGACTCAAATGGTTGAATTGGTTATATTCTCTTTATCTTGAGTATAGGTATGCCGTACTATCAAGGGGGATGCAATACGAATCATAGACAAGTTTCAAGTGCTCAAACTAACCGAACCTGAGTGCTAACATGAGAGAAAATACTTAGCACTGCACCTGCACTTGTTGATCTTAGGCATGTTCTCTACTGGGCTGCATGGTCCTCGAAACAAGCTTTTCGGAATGTCCAAGATCACTGAAAACGGAGTTCGGAGTAAAAAGTTACGGCTGTTTTCGTAAGCTAACATGTGCTGTTTCTGGGAGGGCGGCAGTGCCGCCCTTGTACAGACATAACGGCTAGTTTTCAAATCCAAACGGCTAGTTTGAGTGGGGTGAGTATATATACCCATCCCACGCCTCCTGGTCGTGCTGCTGATGCTCCAGACCTTGCCAACCCTTGCCAAAGCCATTCCCAACCCTCTCTTTGTGAGAGTGATCCACTTAGTGTGTGATTAAGTGTTGGGGCTGAGTGATTAAGCAATAGAGAGCAGATTAGAGCATTCCTAACCTTGAGCACTTGTTGGGCTTCGTCGATCTTCGTTGTGCATCTATTACTCTTGGAGATGAAGCCTCCTAGACTAGGGATCGCCCAATGAAAGCCGGTTGTGGTTTCTAGGTATTGGAAGATAGGGAGAATTGTTGTGTCCTCGCATGATCGCAAGCAAGCTCCCATGCTTGTGGTGAGCTGCGGGACAGTTTGTACCACCCCTCTAATCTAGTGGAAACCTCTCATCTCAAGAGTTAACTCTCTTGACTTGAGACCGAGGGCAGGGCTAGCCTTTGTGGTGAGCCAATCCTTGTGTGGATACCTCAACAACGTGGAGTAGGCCAGCCTTGGTGGCGACGCCGAACCACGGGATAAATACCGTGTGCTGATTTACATTCTTGCATTCATATTGTTGTTGAGGTGATATTAGGATTTGTGATTGATCTACTTTGCTATATTTGATATACCCTATTTAGCTATCGATCTGTGACATATATAGCTGCAGAAACCTTGGAACTTTACCTGATTTGAATTTCGTTGGTTACATATTGAATTGTGCTAAGTTCATTCTGCGCAGGGCGTCAGTGCCGCCCTCATTGGGCGTTAGTGCCGCCCTCTAATCTGATCGAGTTTGGAGTTGAGATTTTGCAGGGTTGTCACTGAATATCTATAGTACCTCATCACCAAATTTGGGCTGCATTGGACTTACAATAGTAGGGAGTTTGCGTTGCCCACAAAAGGGGGCAGCACCTCCCTTAATTCACTTTGTGTTTGAGCTGAAATTTTTGCAGGCCTATTCACACCCCTCTAGGCCTCCTTAGCAACATTAAGGTCCTTACAAGTATAGAGGTACATTGCTCACAGCTATAGGTATCGACGGTAACAACCAAGTTGTGCCTATCGCTTTCGCACTAGTTGAATCGGAGAACAATGAAAGCTGGTTGTGGTTTCTTAAGTTGGTCAAACGAGGTATCGTGGAAGATAGGGAGAATTGTTGTGCCCTGCATGATCGCAATGTAGGTTTGCTGAATGCAGTGGATAAGTTGAAGAACAGTGTGGATCCAGAGGTGCAATGGCCCGATATACAGAGTCGCTGGTGCATTAGGCATCTAGGTAGTAATTTCTATAAGCAGTTCAAGAGCAAAAAACTGATGGACCTATTCAAGAGGCTATGCAAGTAGAACCAGAAAAAGAAATTTGAGTGCCTATGGGAAAAGTTAGATGAGCTGACGACAAGCCACATGAAAGAAGTGCGTCGTCAACAACCTGTTGTGGCACGAGAGGAGGACCCAAAAGGCCTGGATCCACATCCTGATAAGCCACGAAGCAAAACTCATCAACGTATGGGTGGGAGATCATTGAAGTGTTTCTCAGATTGGATTAAAGAGGAGCCCTGTGAAAAGTGGTCCCTGCTTTATGACACATACGGAGCACGCTACAGCATAATGACGATGAATCTTGCTAAGGTTTACAATTGGGTGCTGAAAGGTACACGTTCGCTTCCTCTGGTTGCAATTATGGAGGGTCTCCTGAGGGGGGCAATTGTGTATCTACGAGAGCGTTGTCAAGCAGCAAGCCTAGTCATTCAGAATCCACAGATGACATATGCCTGGAAGATTTCTGCATACCTTAAAGAGAAGAGTGCCAAAGGGTCCATGCATAGGGTGTTTGCTGTTGGCAACCAGGACCTTGTCTTTGAAGTCATGCTGCGTGACAAGGGTGGACTTGGTATTGGTCCAAGCGAGATAACCATGGAGGTTTAGTTGTGGCTAGAGGATAACATGTGTGAGTGCACATGCAACAAACCCAAGTACTACCATTATCCATGCTCGCATGTGCTTGCTGCCTGTGGGAAAGCCAATATTCCCATGACATTTGTGTCTCCTTATTTCAACAAAGAGGCTGTGCTAAACACATGGTCAGGTGAGCTGCGAGGTTGGAGGGCCATTGCTGATTTCACAAAGCCTGTTGCGGATTTGGACCGTCTTTGGTCTCCGGATCCAGATAAAAGGGTGGAGGAAAAGGGCCGCCGCAAGAGTCGACATATTAGGAATGACACGGATGCTTCGGAGGCTTCGGACAAGCGTCCCTTATGCTTAGCTTGCAGAGGAACTCATCTTTGTGCAGGTTGCATATTGGTTTAAGAATCTCCAGGGAAAACGTGTGGCGTACCCCACACATAGACTTCCAGATGGAACAGAAGTGCGCCGTATTCCACAACGCAACTATAGGCACCCCACTGAAGAAGGCCCTAGCGCGTAACAGTGTTCAACTTGTAATATTTGTTACGAATATGTATGTGTTTGTTGCAATGTTAAAATTTTGAACATCTTGTATGTTGACATTTACTACCGTCATTACTAAAAAGCAGAGATAAATCCTACCCCTAGCAACAACGCCAGAAATGCTTGGTATATAATTAACTTGTCATTAGCAACTAGCCACTCATTTATTACTAACATTTCTAAGCATGAATTAAGTTGTCATCCTCAATTATAATGCTAAGGAATAACTATAGATTTACATGTATTCAATATGACTAGGCAGAAATAAAAGATATGAATATAATATGAATGTGAACTAAAATAGGTTCTGCAAGTGGACAGATAATTATACTGTTGTAGCATTTTACCTAGGGAGTTCTACCAGGTTGTCGATTTATATTTATACCACTGGGAAGGTCTATATGTAGGACTTATAACTATAACTTACACTATTAATGTGAAAGATAAACCATAACTAGAATCCTACTCATAACAGGGATAAGTCACGTGATAAAAGATATATAATAGATAATAATGATCAGTCATCATAAATAGATAAACGTCAGAGCTCTTCTAGTCATAGTAATAGCTAGCCAATGGATTACCTCAGGAATAAATACTAAGGTAATTCAATAACTACGTCAATGAATAACTCTAATTAGTGCAATTACATCTAGCAATCATTGTTAAGTTAATCCTACATCATAATCACATGTAAAGAGGCATCAACTAATGAGGGTATTAAGACACAAGGGTCACCTCCTTCGCGACCGTGCCCATGCTAGTACTACGTACGGAGGGTGGACTACAGAGGAACCAACGCAGCTGTCACCTGCGCGAACTACCACACGTCCCGGCACGTCAGGGTGCACTCGCAGATAAACAAGATATCTAGACACCACGTCTACATATTGTCTACCATCTACCCAAATGGCCGCTTGAATGGGTAAACGCTATATACGAGCAATTACATGAATTCAATAAGATCAAACCAACTATCCTAGACATATAATCAAAGTAGACAATGACTATTGCAATTAAGAATATATAAGAGATTAAGAACAATGTTGCCTGAATCATAATATTGAATACAATAAGAGCAAAGTACTAGAACTATACCGAACTCCACGCTCCGCATGCAGACGCCAGGGCCCTGATCCCGAAGAACTAGAACTCTTCTACTTCTAATCTAACTAGACTAAAGCTATGAACTAGAGAAGCTCGATGAACTAGAGAAGGCTCTTGATGGATTGATCTCCAAATGACTTGATGCCTCCAGGGGGGGGGTCTACCCCTTTATTTATAGCCCGGTGGGATCGACGTGCGCCGCAGGATCAAACCGACGTAACCAAGGGCCAAGATGACTCCTCGTAGGCAGTGGAGGAAGCTTCCAGAAGGGGGAGGCAAACCCTAGCAGCAGGGGGCCGGTCGGCGCAGGGGTGGGGCCGGCCGGCCCCACCTGGCAGGGTCTTGGCCCCCGATTGCTTCCGGTGTCTTCTAGATCCTTCTCACGTCCCGTTTGTGATATTTCCGTGGCGGATAAGTTTCGTGGTAAATATGCACTTGAATCCCTCTTTTAAGCTTTTTTGGAAAAGTCCCTGGAAAATACAAAATATGCAAACTCGTGGAAATTGTCAGTTAAAACCCTAGACTAGTGTGTAATCATGTATCCTTTTCATGTCTAAAGTTCTAATAAAAGTTGACGTTAACCACCATCAACAATTCCCCCAAGCTTACCTTTTTGCCAGTCCCTTGGCAAACAAACTAAGCCTAAGTACTGATATATTTAGATCAGGAGTTGCTACAATGCTTTCATTCCTCAAAGGTACACAAGCTTTCAAACATAGATTCTCCTCCGAATTAGACAGTAACTGTTCTAATCTTCAAACTTACCCATTTTACCTTTAACTATAGGGCTTTACAGCTTTTTGCATAAGTCTTGAGCAATCGAAAGACAGAACAATCAGGTCAAACACTATGTCTCAAATTCTTCACAGTACCAATATTCTAGAGTTTCTATAAGTTTTCGCAATAAAATTCAGAGCTAATTGTATGACACCCTCAAGTCTCTTTATATATGGTATTTATGGATCTTACTGAGGCATGTTGTCATGCCCTCCTATAACTAATGATTATAGTGGAGCTTATAGGAGCGGCAATAACAAGGATAGGCATACTTGTAATTCATATATTGTAAAGCCAAACAATGGATCCACAGAGAGTCAAGGCATACAATCAAATCAAGATGTGCATGTGTATGGAATATGGTGGATAGGTGTATATAAGGTATTTAGTGGCTAATTCTAATTCTACTTTTGCTCCTTGAGGATAGATCTCTATTTTAATCTTAGAACGTTTCGCGGGAAAAACATGGGCTATCTTTATTCATTTTCTTTTCCCTCTTCTCTTTTTCTCCCTTCTCTCTTTTTTTTCAGGGAGGCGGGCATCTAAGTACCCATTGTTTTAATTGCTAGGACATTTGTCCTTCTTTTACTCCCTCTTTTTTTTTAATAACTTTCTTTTTTTAGCCACATGCATCCTTTGAATACAATATGATAATTGGAGAGATAGCAATAAGTACTAAGAGCAATTAAACAAAGGCTGTCCTATGGGTTTATATATATCTTTGGGTGTTTGACTCCCAGTGTAGGAGAAAAACAATTTTTAGGTGGATCTAGATGGAAGTGGAAAATGGTTGCACTTACTCCTAGAGTAGGAGTAATGTATATGTGAGTGGAGTGTGCATGTGATCTTGATTTTAAAAGCATGACAAGACCCTCATAAGGTATACGACAAAGGTTGATGAACTCAATGCAAAGCAAGCAGCATGAGTGAGCAAAAGTTTTCTTAATCTAAATGTATATCATATATGGCTTTGGTAGGAATTCATACTTTATCATACAAGAGCTCATCATGTAAGATTTTATATTTTCAAAATAAATCTCCAAAACTTAGTATCGCTAGGAATAAGACAAATAACAGCTTAACCTTCATGAATCATATCAATCAATCACCTAGACTTAGCTTAAGCATATGCCTCCATAAGTTTTGGGCTCAGAGTAAATTCTTATATCAAAGCAGTTATGTCCAAAACTTGGCAGAACTTAAGGTTGAAAACTAGGCATTTGAAAGAAATTATAGTAAAGCAACTATTCATCATCTCCAAGACAAAATTTTAATGTTCATCAGTTTTTAATTAACTCTAGCCTAGACTGACTCTAAACACACTCTAATATAATTAATACTGGCTAAGACTTCTTTTTATTGGTTTTCATATTTTATTTAACTAAAGACTCATAAAAGACTCGATAGACGTGGACCTTCATGTGCCCACATGTTTTTGGTATTTTAATAATCGCCTAGGTGTAGTCACCTGATAACTAGGGGATGCTCCTCCCCCAAGCTGGATGGTTGCAATACTTGGTGTAGATGTCCTTTAGAGTGAGCTAACCAATAGCGGACCTGGTGGGTGCCACTGATAGACTCTCTCCTTGCTATGATGTTATTCCTGCATAAATACTCTCCACAAAGAGAAACCAAAACTCGAGGCTCGAATTTGTTAATGGGTTAGCGGTCAGCCAAAGAGTAATTGATCACCTTTATGAGCTAGCTTTAATATTGTCTAATTTAAACAGGATTTCACTTTTCTCTTATTTTTGAATTTTCTATTTATGATGCAGGAATTTAAATATGAATGCTATATTTTTGTCATTTTTATTTTATGCCACCACAAATGATGTTCCTTCGAAAAAATACCATAGGGTATCCACATGGGGCTTTGTGATGCCATGAGTAATGCAGCAAATATTTTTGTTGTTTTTATAACTTTTAGTGTGTAAATAAAATTATGCTACTAAATAAATTGCAAATGCATTAAATGAGATAACTACCATTCTAACCTTATGGCTAGGGTACGGAATTTAAAGTCTATCGACAGGACTTAGATAGAGGAGAACACTTACTTAGTGAGTTCATCGTCTGAGGTGACCTCAGTCAACTCCCCGTTTCGTGGTGATGCCGCACTTGCCTCCTTCCATCTCGTTTCTGTCTCTTTTGCTTCTCTCTTTTCTGGCTCCAACTCTTCAGCTTTATTCTCTTTCTCCCACGCTTCTAACTGTGCTGATAACTAGGGGATACTCTCCCCCAAGCTAGATGTTTGCTCATGGTTTATCGTTGAAGCTGAGTGGTCCTCACAGAGGAGCTCATGCTTATAAGAGCAAGTGTTGCCTGGAATACTTCAATCTCATCACCCAAGAAGTTACTTCCTTCACATAGGGGTTAGCTGTATGTCGAAAAAGTGTACTTCAAGTGATGAAGATGAAGATTCCTAGGTAAGCTGGCTCTTGGAGTCATCCTGGAGAAAGCTCTCACAAAACACCAAAACTTGTGGAACGGTATTAGAATAAAACATTAATGATTAGCCTTTTTAGAGGATTGGTTGTTGTGGAGGTTTTAAAGTATTTTTATGATAGCAGTATTACAGCAGGATGCTCAATTAATATTTTTTTAGATTTTATGGGTTTATATGCATAAAGTGCAAATGCATGATATATATATTTTTATTCTATAGGCCACCACAGTGAGAACTCCTACAGCTTTTACGCTACAAGGGTTTCACATGGGGCTTAAAATTTTTAAGATGCATGAATGTAGCCTAATGCAAGACTATTTATTTTCTTTTGTTATTTCTATGTATTGCTAATATAGAAAAGTAATCATGCTTAAAGAGAGAATAAATCATACGATACAAGAAAGTAAGTATAGATAACTACCGATGTTACCTCACGGTGAGGGTTTGATGTTTATAGTCCTTCGAACTGGACTTCTCCTTGCAGTGGTTCATTGAGTACTTTGAGTTGCTCTTGACGGTAAGGATTGTGGTGGTGCCTCTACTAGTGGCTTCCAATGGCGGTGCCACCTTCTTTCTCTCTGTTGTAGGCGTCTCAAAGCCAATCTTATGTGCATCATTATTACTAGTTGAGAACTTTCACTTGTAGAATTTGGGGGATTGTCTCCCCACACTTTAATTAAAGTATGTTCTGCCCATAAAGACAAGGTAGAGATCAAGTGCATGGGCTCTGCTGGTGGAAAAACACCAACAGAACTAAAAATTTATTCATCCTCTTACTTTGGGCATAATAAGATTGATATTATTCATATTGTTCATTCATATCACGGGTGAGAGGACTAGAAGTATAAATATTGTATTTAAACTTGTGAGATAAAGAGTAAAGCTACTTAACCACTAGAAAGACTGTTCATCTTTATAATGTATCAAGAATAATAGACGAAGTATTTATAGCTTACTTGGTTAAGACTGAAATTAAGAGAATGGTGCTATGAATAAACTTAGAGAACAAATCATGTTAAGTTTAATCAGGTTGATCAAATTAAGTTGTAA
Organism: Chrysopogon serrulatus; assembly: GCA_015844335.1. Classification (NCBI taxonomy): domain Eukaryota; kingdom Viridiplantae; phylum Streptophyta; class Magnoliopsida; order Poales; family Poaceae; genus Chrysopogon; species Chrysopogon serrulatus. The sequence goes on along the minus strand of JADLZL010003131.1, from coordinate 63,709 downwards.
CTATAACATGGTTGTATTTTCATTTATTGCGTAACAAGATCAAGAGGAAATTAATAACCACTTATCTTAAGATGTTACCTCCATTATTAGAGCATGATGAAGGGTAAATAAAGTTCAATGGTCTTCTTCTTTTTTTTTCTTGTATCATGGGTTATTTATTAGCATCTTGTCTCCTATGTTGTACTCCTTTCTCAATCTTCAGACCTCCTGCTTCTCTCATTATGTCTTTTCTGCAAGGAGTTAGTGGACAACACATACCTGAAGGAATATACTATTTATCAAAGTATGGATAGTGTTTGTCTAAGAGTTAAAGATTAATTTGTAGCTCGTGCTTTCAATGATTCATCACTATTTCAAAACCTCTCTTTTTTTTATCAATGTTAAAGCAAAGATATTATTTTAAAACATACCCTTAACCTTGAATTGATTCTACGAATAATCTCCTGATATGATTTAAACATTTTTTTATAGGAGGGGTTATCTATATGTATAACTAAATTCTTATATAAGTATGCTTGATTTTCATAATGTTTAAATAATGTTCTAAAGTATACTTATAATAGAATAAGGAAGTTTGCAAGACTAAAGGTATTTATTCACATAGAACCAAGAATATGTATGGTGAATCATAGGAGCATTTTATTATATATTAGAAAGTTATGTTTGAGCATGGCATAGGGTAGAAATGACCAAGACAAATTAGCAACATGGTATAAGATGTTAATTGTAGTTACATATTGCATGAGGCTTGGACAAACGTACCTCATATCTTCATCTTTCTAAGTAAGTGATGACGAACTTACTTGGAAGAGGAGGATTCGGGTTCATCTGTTGGTGAGAGCTTATGGTCTTGCTGAGCAAGGCCTTTCTTTTATTCTTCGTCTTTTCACCATTCAATGAAACTATGGAAGATTACATGCTCTTCACTCATCAACATTTTTCCCCGATTAATTTGTGGTTGATGAGCTGGGGTCTATTGGAAATGCGATAATGCTCACTTGACAACTTCTTCTCCAATAGATTAAGGTTGTTCTTTCCTGCAAAATGTTAATGGACACATACCCAAGGAAATAGCAAGATTGAAATACCGGTTTTGTTGTCCATACTCTCTTTTTTTTTTGTGATTTTCTTCTATGCTAATCGGGGATGATATATGATTTAAGATTATTTAGCATAAACCGTGTCTATCGTGCTTTTATGTTGTTGTTGCAATCTAGCATGGTTCAAGGCAAAGATGACTTGCAACAAAGATAAATGAATAAACATTGATAGTTCTTTGTGTAGAGTTATTACCTACCTTGATTCATCTCATATGTGAATTTCTTTCTTGACTTACCCAGATTGAATTTGAGAATTCTCCTATAGGGGTTAATTTAACAAAATAACTAGTATCTACTAAAGTGTACTATCAGCTCAAGAATCAATATAGACTCATATCCAATTTTATTCAGGAAAGGATTTTAACCTAAGCACCTTGCTTAATTCAAAAACCTTTTAGAAGTAAGATCAAAATACCTTATGATTTAAAAATTAAACTAGACACCATGTCTATTTTAACTTAGAAAAACAGTCAATACTCAATTTCAAGGGTGTATGAAGATACTTCTAAACCTAAGCATACTATAGCAAATACAAGTAGCATGAAAGTACCGTAGAAGTTTATTCAAGTAGAGATAAAAAAGCATGATTATAGTGAGTTTTTTATATTATTTATAAGAATGCAAGTTGGGATGGATATATGAATGGAACTAAACATGTTATGGATGAAAAAAACTTTAAACTAAATGAGATGGATGTTTGGATTGTAAAAAGTAAACATGTGGTGGAATGCAGAAGATAACTACTCATCAAATTTAAAGTCCATGAGCAAGACTTTCTCACCTTTATTTTTATCATACTTACCATGACTCACATGCTGGAATTTGTGAGTGATGCAACATCTATGTTTCCGTCACTTGAGATATGAATTAAAGTCTTGTGATGTCGCCCTCTTTCTCCAACATTAGATTTGTTATGTTTCTTTTTATTTTATGGGGGTATGCCGGAAGGTCGTAAACCGGTCGTTTATTACCCTGCATAAGATATTAAAGTAGACAAATAAGGGTAATCCTGCTTGAGCAGGGGTTAATGGTTATCTTGATCACATAATTGAGTATAAGTCTATCAATATTCTTAATTGCCTAGCTACCTTCCCCGGCAACGGCGCCAAAAATGCTTGTTGACATTTACTACCGTCATTACTAAAAAGCAGAGATAAATCCTACCCCTAGCAACAACGCTAGAAATGCTTGGTATATAATTAACTTGTCATTAGCAACTAGCCACTCATTTATTACTAACATTTCTAAGCATGAATTAAGTTGTCATCCTCAATTATAATGCTAAGGAATAACTATAGATTTACATGTATTCAATATGACTAGGCAGAAAAATAAAAGATATGAATATAATATGAATGTGAACTAAAATAGATTCTGCAAGTTTTACGTATAATTATACCGTTGTAGCATTTTACCTAGGGAGTTCTACCAGGTTGTCGATTTATATTTATACCACTTGGGAAGGTCTATATGTAGGACTTATAACTATAACTTACACTATTAATGTGAAAGATAAACCATAACTAAAATCCTACTCATAACAGGGATAAGTTACGTGATGAAAGATATATAATAGATAATAATGATCAGTCATCATAAATAGATAAACGTCAGAGCTCTTCTAATCATAGTAATAGCTAGCCAATGGATTAACTCAGGAATAAATACTAAGGTAATTCAATAACTACGTCAATGAATAATTCTAATTAGTGCAATTACATCTAGCAATCATTGTTAAGTTAATCCTACATCATAATCACATGTAAAGAGGCATCAACTAATGAGGGTATTAAGACACAAGGGTTACCTCCTTCACGACCGTGCCCATGCTAGTACTACGTACGGAGGGTGGACTATAGAGGAACCAACGCAGCTGTCACCTGCGCGAACTACCACACGTCCCGGCACGTCAGGGTGCACTCGCAGATAAACAAGATATCTAGACACCACGTCTACATATTGTCTACCATCTACCCAGCGGCCGCTCGGGTAAACGCTATACGAGCAATTACATGAATTCAATAAGATCAAACCAACTATCCTAGACATATCATCAAAGTAGATAATGACTATTGCAATTAAGAATATATAAGAGATTAAGAACAATGTTGCCTGAATCATAATATTGAATACAATAAGAGCAAAGTACTAGAACTATACCGAACTCCGCGCTCCAAACAGACGCCAGGGCTCCGGATCCCGCTGAAGAACTAGAACTCTTCTACTTCTAATCTAACTAGGCTAAAGCTATGAACTAGAGAGGCTCGATGAACTAGAGAAGGCTCTTGATGGATTGATCTCCAAATGACTTGATGCCTCCGGGGGGGTCTACCCCTTTATTTATAGCCCGTGGGATCGGCGTGCGCCCGCAGATCAAACCGACGTAACCAAGGGCCAAGATGACTCCTCGTAGGCGGTGGAGGAAGCTTCCGGAAGGGGGGAGGCAAACCCTAGCGGCGGGGGGCCGGCCGGCGCGGGGGTGGGGCCGGCCGGCCCCACCTGGCAGGGTCTTGGCCCCCGGTTGCTTCCGGTGTCTTACGGATCCTTCCCACGTCCCGTTTGTGATATTTCCGTGGCGGATAAGTTTCGTGGTAAATATGCACTTGAATCCCTCTTTTAAGCTTTTCTGGAAAAGTCCCAGGAAAATACAAAATATGCAAACTCGTGGAAATTGTCAGTTAAAACCCTAGACTAGTGTGTAATCATGTATCCTTTTCATGTCTAAAGTTCTAATAAAAGTTGACGTTAACCACCATCAATATTGTATAATTAAACTTTGCAACGGTTTGTAATATTTAAAATCGAAGTATGCTGTAATAATTAAGCTTCCAACGTTTACTCCTTTATACCTTTTGAACGTATAGTATTCTATAATTTTCTATCGTTATTAATACTTTTGTAATTTACCTTGTAGCATGGCCGGAATGGAGCTCATTGACCCTGTTCTTGACCAGAAGCACCGCTCGAACCTACACGCTAGGCAGCTTCCCCCACCCTTACGTCTTCGCACCCACGACGAGTTGTGGGTTCTTGACCACTGTTGGGTTCCACGGTTAGTTGTATACATACCCTGTCCTACCCATTTTGTGTTTATATGTATTTATCATTTAACATGGTGTATGTGTTCTTGTAACAGGTTACATGCTGCAGGTCTACTTACGTTCGCACGCCTGGTTGAGCGACACCGGCAGAGGAGTTCACGTTTTCCGGTGGACCGGGCACTTCTCTCAGCTTGGACAGACCGCTGGAGACCGGAGACGCACACGTTTCACCTCCCAGTGGGTGAGGTGACTGTCACTCTTCAGGATGTCGCCATGCTCCTCGGTCTACCTCTGTCCGGTACACCTGTTCACCCTGTTCTCGTTCCAGTAGATTGGGACGTCCAGCTCTAGGCGCGTTTCCAAGGAGTGTTTCAGCCCGCGCCTGGTGAGGCAGAGTAGTTTGACTCCCAGCACAGCCACGGCCCACCTAAGGCATGGTTGTCATAGTTCTGTGGGGAGCGGCTACTGGGGGAGGACAAGGATTAGAGGGTGCTGTGACACTTAGAGGCGTACCTGTTGTGGCTGTTTGGGTGGGTACTCTTCACTAGTTCCCACCACGACACCGTCGACAAGCACTTTATTCACTACGCGACGCAGATAGCGTACAACCCACTTGAGCAGATTCCTCAGTACAGTTGGGGTTCAGCCGTGCTTTCAGCTACGTACCGGGCACTGAGTGGTGCTTGCACTTGGAGGTCGTCGACAGGTACGTTGGCTGGTTGTCCGTTGTTGTTGATGCTGTGGTCATACGAAAGGTTCGATATTGGGAGGCCAGCCCTATCGTCGTATGAAGAATACGACGAAGAGATGTACGTGTTCGATGAGGTTGGTGTCCCGGACGACCGCGATGTAAGTACTTCGACACTACTCTGTAATTTTGTTGTTAACAATTTACTTACACTTAATGAATTTCTATTTTCTATGCAGCTGATGGGGGCAACAGGCACCGGTCGCGGCATGTACCCGGCGTATGTCACTCAGTTTGACCAACTCAGACCTGACAGGGTGCGGTGGACTCCGTACACGGCAGATGCCATACAGTCTCGTGCGTCCATCGGCTTGTCCGAGTTGTGCTACCGTGACCAGGAGCTATGGTACACGAGGAAACGACTGGTGTTTGATGTCTTCGCCGAGCCGTACTGTCGAGAGCGCGTGGCACGTCAGTTCGGGCACGCGCAGGTGTTCCCCCTACCCCAACTTCAGCTTGACTCATCGCACAGGTAAGTCTTGTTATGCTCCCGTTTATTCATGATGGTGTTACATGTCCATTCACTCTTGTTTCTCGTGCAGGTCTTCTAGGAAAGGTCAAGGTGCAGTGTACGACCAGTCCTGGGTTGATAAGATGCTGCCTTTCGTGAACGCCTGGGCGGACGCAGCCGCCGACGTCCATGACCTAGGTGGCCCATTCGTCAAGGCCACCTACCGGGAGTACTTGGGTTGGTTTCACACAGCCACACGCGTTCGTCTCATCCCCGTGCCGACAGAGGACGAGCCGCACGAGGCCGAGATCACCGACACGTTCGCCATGGAGCCGGCAGCAGCTTACCATGCGTTGGCAAGTATTTTTATTCACACCTTGGTCATTTTATTATTTTCAAAATTATACTTTACACAATGTGTAACAATACATGGTTGATTTGCAGACGGATATCTGCAATGACGTGGGCAACGAGCTCCTATCGTATGCCCACCAGTACGAGCAAAATCCTCCACGAGTTGCTAGGAACGAGTTGGTTGCCGCCCTTCGACGACTGGGCCGGCGTTGCTTAGAGGGAGTACGACGGGCTTCCTGTCGTCGAACGGACATCATTGAGTTGCCTCCACGTGCAGCTCCAGTCTTAGGCTCTGGAGGACCTCGTTCAGCGCACCAGGAGCACCACGACAACATTGGAGTCTTAGGTACTTCTCTCAGACCTTTCGCTTTCTTGCTACATTGTTACCATAGCAAGCTGGCCATAATCTTTAAATTATGTTGTAGGTACCCGGGCTTCTTGCAGCGAGTACACTAAGGGTACGAGCAGCTTTGGGACCTTTTTCACAGACAGTACTCCACCTGCGTACCCGTCTAAGGCCTGGCCCTCTCAGTTTATTGGTGCACCACAGTCCACACAGCCGATGTAGAGTACTCAGCCTACAGACTCGACCCCGGAGGCACGACAGCGTCGCCCTCCAGACCAGTTCACATTTTCTACGGGCCAGCTTCATCACCGAGGAGCGCAGCAGCCCACCAAGCGGGGTCGTCGTGGAGGTTGAGTTTGCATTGATGTATGCATCAAAGGTACCATGGATGTGAACTAATGTACTCTTGGATTTATGTGTTCCAGTAGATTCAAGATCATTCAATTGGAGGCAACGCTCCAATACGATCACACGCCTGCATCGAGGCAAAGGACAGTGCAAACACAAGTGATCCAACGCCTACATCGAGGCCGAGGATAATGCCAAACTGGGCTCACTTTATTGCGTTCTCAGGCTTTTCAGCGTATGTGTGGTCGAATCAACCGTGTCTGCATCACAACGTAGCCTTTTCAGTGAATGGTCGAATCAGCAGTGTCGTCAATACAACATGTTCTTTTTAGACTAGGGTCCTAGCCTTTTCATCATATCGTCCCTTCAACAGTGTCATCAATAAAACATAGCTTTTTCAGACCATAGACCTAGCCCTTTCATTATATGGTCCTATTAACAGTGTTTTGTCGATTTCAAATTAATGCATTGTCCAAATAAACTTCAGCACAATATTACATGTCCCCCAGCTTATATATACACCTCCCTTGATACATGATTTTTAGGCACACCTGTGTTTGGTCGAGATGTTTGGAGGCAGAGGGAGAGGAAAGGGTGAGTCCTCAGGTAGAGGAAGGGGTGAGTCCTCGGGTAGAGGAAAGGGGGGAAGAAGGGACCTCCCATTGTGTGGGAGGGTTCTCTAGGTCCAGATGATTGGAAGGAACCACTTGAGGATTTTCCACTTGAGGGGAAGAGTGACTTCACCAATGATAGACCTCTCCGGGGATATGATAACCGGAGAGAGAGAAGTGGCCCAAATGCCGCCACGGTGAGGACTGCGTAGTTCAGATGAGCGATGACGCGATTGATAGAGGCCGTCGTTTCTTCAGATGTCCGATAGGATGGGTATTTTCCCATCAACTATTATCTTGCGAAAAAAGTCTTATTTTAAATGCTTACATGCTTATATGATTTCTCTATTTCAGGCAGCCAATGAGGGCGGCGATTGTGGATTCACTAGATGGGTCGATCCCGCTCCTATTTTCTCCATCAACGGTACATCTACTACCTAAAGAAGCGTATCTTCGATTTTGAATTCGAAAACCAAACCCCTGATCCGGACAGCAGCGATGATGCGGGTGCAGACGAGGGACTCTGCCCTAATCCATACTGTCAATGTCCTTATCACAAGGGGCCTCCTCCTTCTCCTCCACCGCCACCGCTACCGCCACCGCCAATGGGAGGCTACATCGGAGATGGCTCAACTCAGTTTGCTATGTGGGAACATTATTAGGATGAATCAATGTTCGCGTGTTATGTATTCGTTGCTTCGTTAAATTTTCCTAAGGCATGTTAATGTTAGGTTTAGTTTACCACTTCTTTCCCATGCTTTACTAGAGGTCACCACATGCCATTGTTAGTAGTCATTGCAGATTGTCTTTTGTTTAATTCTCTAAGACATGCTATGTTCATATAGTGCGCTGGATTAATATTAACATGTGTTTGTTCCTCATAAGTTTCTACTTTGCGTTTTAAAAAAAAGTTGAACAAATTTTTATTGAGGCAACCCAAAGAAAACAATATTAATAATAAAAATATTTTACATAGTTGAAAGATGAAAAAAGTATGAGAAATAGGAGGAGAAGCGCATGAAATATAGCTGTAGGCTGCTGGGGGGCCGATAGGCACTTATCGGCTTTCCAAGGCCCGATAGGTACTTATCGGCGATCCAAGGCCCGACAGGCCTGTCGGCTCGGCGAGGGCCGATTTCTTCTGGGCCTGTCGGCCAGTGGGCGGCCGACTGGTCCTATCGGCCAGCCAGCGGCCGACTGGCCGCCTGTCAGCCCCGACAGGCCCAAAACGCGAATATCGGCTGATCTGTGTGTGCCACGTAAGCCTATCGGGTTTTAGGCGACCGACAGGTGCTTGTCGGCGTCCGCACGGCTGACAGACTTCTAGTTTTGCAATACTCCTATAACAGCTACTATATTTACATTTATTCATTAAAAAAATATTATTTAAAAAAAAATTCGGCCAAATTGGCCTCCTCATCGCGCAACGACATGCAGCAGCCGCGGTGTCGTCGCCCAAGCAGCTGCTGGCGAGCTCCCGCGCGTCCTTATCCGCTCTCGTGCACTGCCGGCAGAGCTCCCCCTCCTTCCCTGTTCTCCACCGCCGCCGGCAGCTCTTCCTCGCCAAGCCAAATTCCCGCTCTGCTATCCTCCTCAGCCCTTCAGCTTGTGGACCCACCTTCGAAATGTCCCGGCGAACTTCTGAGCTCGCCAGTGCGAGCTATCGCCGCCGCAGCAGCCCACGCGCCCCTTTTCTTCCCTGTCTGCGGCGTGGCGAGCTATCGCCGCGGTCAACCTCCACGTGGCCAGCTCGTTCCAGCGGGGTCTCTCCGTTCTGAGGCATGCTTTCGCGTCTCCTCATCACTGCGGTGTTCATAGGCTCGCCTGTGAGCTTGCTACCGCGAGGGACGCGCCGGAACGCCGCCTCGCCGCCGTTGCACGCTCCCGTGATCTGCTTTGCCGTGGCCAGACCGCTACCTGTTCCATCCGTAACCAAGCCGAAGGTGCCTCCGAGTTCGCCTTGTACTGGAGCCCGTCCCAGCCTGCCTCTGCTACCTCCGGCCGCTGACCTGCCACCGCCAGCCAAGCCCCGGCGAGCTCCAGCCTCCACTGCTCAAACGACCTGAGGAAGAAGTGTTAAAGAAGTATTAAACCAGTTTCTGTTTTTCAGAAAAAAGACAAAAGTGTAGTTTGTTGATTATTTCATCATTAAATAATTAGAGCCCTGAAAAATGTCAAATAAATTTTATGTGTTCCTCGATAGATGATGTTTCATGGAAAAATGTGAAATGTCAATGTTGAGTTATGTTTTAGAACTACATCTTTTAATTAAGAAATGTGTAGTTTATGATTTTTGTAGGCTAAAATATAAATCTTTTGGAAATAAAATTTTATCATAGATTAATGATGTTAGTACTCATCTTACCTAAAATTTTGACTCTGATTGGATGAATTTTGCTTGAATAACTAATTTAGCCTTGTTTTATGATTGTAAAAATGGTTAATAAATAGTTAAATATGTTAATCAAGTGCTTAATTAAGCTTTGAGTAACTTTTGGTATTATTTGAAGACCTAAGAACACTAGATCTTTGCTGTTCTTGGGCAATTTGATTTGTTGCATCATGTAACCATGATTAACTTGTTTTTTTTAGAATTACATAGTACTCCCTCCGGTCCCATTTATAAGGCGTAGTCAAACATGACACAGTCACCTAAATTATAAGTTGACCATTTATTTATTGTGTATTATAATTTTTATGATTATAGAATTATTATCATTAGATAGTACATTTGATCATGAATTTGACTATATTAAGTTTGTATTATATTATCTAAAAGTTATCCACCAAATTATTGGTCAAAGATTATAAAGTTTTAAACTTGTTTTGCGTGTCAACCTTATAAACAGGACCGGAGGGACTATAACGTAGACGCTAATAACATGCATGCACACTCACCCTTATGAACACTCGTACGCAAACCCTACTCCTATGAGCACCTCCGAAAGACTGAGCTGGCAGTTCTAGAGATTCCCGAAGTCACCACTGGCGCCTCGTCGTCGACGGGCACGTCGCTTACCACTTAATGCGTAATGCCAATAAATTCTAAAAAAATCCCTTAACCATGCTTTATAGTGAATAAACCATATGTGGTCATCACCCATGTGCTAATCAACATATATGTGTGAGCTATCTAATCTTGTTTACTACAGACCAACCACATGTTAGAAACACTTGCACTTGTTCCATAAAAAGGTAACTTGATTTAATGAACTTAAGTGTTACAACTTAAGTGAAGGAAAGTTGTACTGAACTTTCATAATCTTGTTTAAGTTCATCATGTTAGTGCACACGAGTGAGGTCCAGGTTGATTGAGCTTCAAAGAAAGTTCGCGTTGATCCAATCCATAAGAGGTGTAACCCAAGTCCCATGGTGTTGTTGCCAAGTATAACGTCTGGAAAGGTGTTTGGTTTAAGGGACTAAAAAATAATCCGTGTTATGGATTCTTACTAAGAAGATGCTACATGAGCTAAATATAAAACTAATTGCACCACTGTGTAGTACTTAACGAGACAAATCTATTAAGCCTAATTAATCTATCATTAGCAAATATATACTATAGCACAATATTGTCAAATCATAAACTATTTATACTTAATACATTCATCTCACGAATTAGGCTTCGACTGACAAATTAGTTTTGTACTTAGTCTTTGTTTAATACATCAAATTAGTGCTCATACATTCAATGTGATTAGGACTAAAAATTAGTTGCTGAAACCAAGTATACCCCTACTTTCTCAGTTTTTACAAATCTTTATTACACCTTAAGTCTGGTGAGATGTGCATTAAATATTCAGGAGTTGGTTAAAACCATTGTTGCATGATTATCTTGATTCTCATATATCCTTAGTTGTTGTCCCACTAGCTTGTGCAGGCCGTTTCTATTAACTTTAGTAATGCATAGACTATGTAGAAGTCGAGTGAGGTTTTATCGTTCGCGAAATACATGTTTATCTTTGTTCTTCTCGGCTCTATGGTTAAGCTGATAGGGAAGCTTGGTCATGCTTGTCTTGTCTGTATTGGTTAAGGACCGATCGTTGTTGGACCTTGCATTGAAAACATATGTAGTACCGGCCGCATACTCCGTTAAGCCTTGGACCTCGACTATTCCATCATGTGAAAAGATAACTACGCACTGGGCGTGGGAGATGGTGGGAGTATCGTGTACCTACCCGAGGAGTCTTAGAAGGATGTCCATCGACCTCAGGTAGCACGGACCGGTTCACGTGTAGAGGATCAGGAGAATGGTTAACATATGTAAGGCTCAAACCTACATATGTCGTGCAGTTTGGGAATCCCCAGATGGGTAGATAGAAGACTTGATCCTCACACCATCAATGTAGTTTGAAAGTGGAACATGATGGCTTATAGCCATGAGATGAAATGACATGAGATGTTTAAACAAGTGTATGATGTAAATCAGGTGCAAACTAGATATTGCTAATGACTTAAATTTGAGCTAAAACATTAAATTTGAACATTACATATTAGTAAGCTTTTACGCAAAAGTATTTCTGGTTTCTGCCTAGAAAACCCCCTTAAGCCAACATATCCTTGGAGTCTTTTTTTTAGTTAGGTAAGTCTTGTTGAGTACCGTCAAGTACTTAGGATTTATTAACCCATATTGCAGGTACTGACTTGTTCTATGGATCAAGGTCATGTCAGTGGTCTTGCCCCTTCAATCTTAGGTGTTTCACCTAAGATGCTTTCTATTGTTCTACTCATCTCCTAGAATCTAAATTAAGTTTATTCTTAAGAAATGTTCAATTAGTTATTACTCCCTCCGTTCATTTATCTCCTTCATCTAAATAAAAACTATTTATTCAAAATCTCATTCATATTAGCTTGGGACTTACTTGCATTTATTGCCTCTTTGCTACTCATTAGTTGTTCCTTGCCTGTATTTATTGCTCTTTTGCTACTCATTGGCTCAGCCCACGATGATTAAATACAAACTGAGTGATTTTACTCTGCTCCTTGGTTATTGCGCCAAAGGCTTAGATGAAGAAGATAAATGAATAGAGGGAGTATAATCCGCATCTTATAATTGTAACAAGTGTTGTAATGTTGTGCTTACTCCTGTAATGATCCTATATGAGTTGTAAAAGTGGATGATTCAGGGTTCCCCGAGGGCACCTGACAGATCATAAAAGTTATTGGGCTCCCGTGTGCAGCAGTCGGAGGTCTTTGGGACAATGACAGGTGCACATGGCTCCTATAATTCATGGTGATTTTCCAAACTAGGTAGGCCTAGAACTACCCTAGATTTTGGCTCAAGAGTCCACTTTCCTAGCTGCATGAGCCCACTTCAGCACATCGCTTGCTCTCTACCAGTCCCAAGTCACAATTACAAGCCAAGCGTGATGCCACGACTACTGCATGAGTGTCTGTTAAGCAACGATCAAGCCTTGAGACCGAAGCTTGTCCCTTGCCACCCATTGGGCATCAAGCAACTTCCCCATGGTGGCTGCCTCCCCGTGCAGCAACACCATGATGCCCCACACCTGAACACGTGGCCACGCACATAGACCACCACGTTGCCACAACCAGAGCTCTGTATGTAGCTGTTGGCTGCCCAACCGAGTTCACCATCGTCGTGCACCTCCCACCTGGCCTAGTGATTGCTTCTCTGAGCCTTCTCCATTAATTCTCCCAAGTTGTAAATCTTGTTATTTAGGGAGTTAGGGTTTGGACATTAGATTGTGAATACTTAATTTGGGCTTACAATTGTGTATTATATTAGTATATGTGAAATTGGTGTGTGAAATTGAGCATAGGGTGGCATAGTTGATGTTTTCATGGCAATGAGAAAACCTAAAGCAAAGGCCTTTAACTAGAACTAGTATTGTAGTCTTTTATTTATGTATGAACTTATCTTAGGTATGATCTGTGAAATTGGTGTGTGAAATTGAGCATAGGGTGACATAGTTGATGCTTTCATGGCAATGAGAAAACACAAAGCAAAAGCCTACTAGAACTAGTATTGTAGTCTTTTATTTATATATGAACTTATCTTATGTATGATCTATTTATGAACTTATCTTTGTTAGCGTGGATTGTTCTTGTAAAACTTGATCTTGTTCTAGAATAGGATGTATGGATTTGATGATTTTATATGTATGGTTTGTTCAATATGCTATTAAGCTTAATCTTAAAAAACATTGTGAAATTGTAATATCATGGCCTCATGCAATAACATTCTAGCGGTGAAGAAGGCTCGTGGAACAACATTCTAGCGGTGAAGAAGGTCATCAACCTCGGATCAAATTATTTACCGGAGGGAACTAATTGTGATCACCACTGGTGTTGCATGACCCAACTGATCAATTGCTCGTCACCTTTGGATTTAACCCCTAATCGGTGGTGACCAAATGACATCACTACCAGATCATGTTGCAAACAGAAATAATTACAAGATCAACAACATCAGTTCCAACTTTGAACCGGTTGTGACCTTGCCATTATCACAATTGGATAAAAATGCTCATCACCACAAAGTGCACCTCCGACCCGTGGTTATCCAATGACATCATCAGCGGATCATGCTGCAAACTGATAGCAATTACAAGATTAGCAACACCGGTTCCAACTTCCAATAGGCTGTGACTTTGCTGTTATCACAACTAGATAAAATGTTGAACCAATAGTGATAGCATATTACCACCACCGACTTTGAATCGACAGATATCCAATGTTATTACTGTCAACATTTCACCGCCAAAGCCAGTGGTGGTGGGGTGTTTCCAATAGTGGTGATGACCTTTTTGTAGCAGTGTACACGCTGAGTGAACCACGCATGACCACCAACCCACTTACGCTTTTGTCCTTGCACTACATAAAAAGGGTTAATCTAGGGATGATGGCATGGTCTCTATAGGAGCCTTATATATTGCTCTAAACCACCCCAACAACTAAGGTGGGGTTAAACTCCCATAACCTGACATAAATATACACAAGGGCTATATGGGACAAATTCCAAATTGGATCAGGTGTCACATATAAATGTATACATGGGGTATATGGGCCAAATTCTAAATTGGATCAGGTGTCACATACTCCTCGCTCAAAGGGTCCAATGTCCTCATTGAGCTAACACACGTACAAATGGTAAAATGATGACCGAGAACATTCTCTATTGGCATACGCGACAATATGTCGATTACCACCTTACCCGCATGTGACCATGTCCACGGACATCGACATTGATAACACGTATAACACCTTGGAGTCTAAACAATTCAGATCTACTATACACATTGAGTGGACCATACAACCAACTAGTAATTAATCAAACTCATCCTTGCTTTATGTAAAAGAGTTAATCTTGGGATGGTGGTATAGATTCTAGAAGCCTTATATGTTTATCAAACCTATCTTCAGCAATTAAGGTGGGACTAAACCCCACATCCTCACATAAATATACACAAGGTGGTCACCGTGAAGATACTACTCACTGAGATGATGGGGTTGGGGTTATTATCGGCACCCTAGATCCATTCTCCGATCAAGGGTACGCCACTCGCTCAATACCATCCATGTCATATTCATCCTTCTTACCATGGTTCTTAGTATACCATTGATATCAAGCGATCTCATTCTCGTAAGAAACCTCACCATTCACAAGCAAAGTTTCTAAAATGCATTTGGCATTCCCTAGTTTGATGGAAAGAATTCTAGTTGTGCATTTCATGTACTGAGAATTATTTTGATGCATATTTGTGGATTAAGGTATGTCCTTCAAGAACTACAAACATATTACATACCTCTATATTCGGGAAAGAGAACTATTTATCTCTAGTTTTTATAGCCAACAAATAAAAAGTGTGCACATATATAGATAGTGCACTGTGCCTTGTTGGTGCCAGAAATAGCACATGCATGTTCCACCATCAGGATTCCTTACTCTTTTTTTTTAGGGGAATCAGGATTCCTTACTTAACAACCAAGTATCCCCGCGTGTTTGATATATACACATTATTAACCATACGCCCATATAGATTTAGGTGCATGCGCCGTCCTTTGCTTTAGTTCATCTCTGCTTTGTGCTTTATTTGGAAGATATGCACAAAGATTTGCGGTCTACGAGCGAATGAGCAACACGAGTCGTGACTATCCCTATAGCTATAGCTAGGCTCCTTCACTCCTTACCTACATTTATATTTATATATAGTTTTCGTGCCTGCTTTTGTGAACAGGGTAACAATGATGAAACCGGAGAAGAAATGACTGGCTCTTGTTTATATGCTGTACCACGTTCTTGCTTGCATCATTTGAGGATCCAATGGCGAAGCAACTATTCTGAGGGTCTCTTTAGTTTAATTAGCTGTGAGCCTGTGAAAAAGCTATTATTATAAATTGTGAAAATAAAAGCTATTGTGGGCTATGTAAAATGTTTAGTTGAAACAACTATTAAACCTATACTTATCTCCCTTGAAGCAGCTGTGAAATGTCACTATTTCCATCCATTTGGAAAAAAGCACAAAGCTTACTCTATTTCCATTCATTTGGAAATGCAGCAAACCGAAAATCAAAAGCAGGGTCTAAGATACTACAGAAATTTCTAAGGTACTACAAAAATTAGATGGACAAGTCTGTGTTTATTTCCATCCATTTGTGCAGCAAACACAGACCGGAAATTCAGCACAACGCTTACTCTATTTTATGGCAGTAGAAGCATTTCCAGAAACTGAACGAAACACAGACTTAGCCCATCACAAGATGTTTTTTGTGCAAGAATTTATATGTGAGAAATAACATACACTAGTACACAAACCATTTCTGTTGACACTAGCATTTTATTTCTACTGGCGGTTTTTCTTGAGACCAGCCAGTAAAAATAGGCACTAGCATTTTATTTCTATTGGCGGTTTTTCTTAAGAACAACCAGTAAAAATCGGCCATATTTCTACTGGGCGGTTTTCTTAAGGAACCGCCAGTAGAAATACAATTTCTACTGGCGGTTTTCTTAAGGAACTGCCAGTAGAAATTATGTATTTCTATTGCGGATTTGTTAAGGAACCGCCAGTAGAAATCATATTTCTACTGACGGATTCTTAAGAAGTCCGCCAGCAGAAATAGTTTGAAATTAATTTTTTGAGTTTTTCAAACTTCCTCGGATGGAGAAACTCCCAAAATAAAAGTTGTAGATCTCAAAAAGTTATGAAAATTTGTAGTTGACAACTTTTTCATTTGAAATCATCTTTTTATACAAAACTACGAACGAAATTTTTAAATTTGAAATTCAAATTTTGCAAATGATCTTGGATGGAGAAACACTCTAAATGAAAGTTGTAGATCTCGAAAAGTTATGAAACTATGTAGTTGAACACTTTTTCATTTGAATTTATTTAGACCTTGAAATATTAAATTTACCATTGGTTTTGGATAATGTGGGGAACCAAAATGGAATATAGACACAAGTGACTAGTGGGTGGAGTGATAGATGAGGCTACGCGCGAGGGGGAGGTCGCGGGTTCAAACCCCCACGGCCGTGTAGCACGCGATTTTACACGAAAATATGCACGACTTCTCTTACAACCGCCAGTGAAAATGGATCCTACTTTGCCCTTTTGAAAATGTACTAAAAAAATATAGATATTTATGTAAGGGTAAAGTTGTCTTTACTTAGCCTATTTAACATCGTTACCCACCTTTAACGAAATAGGGCTAAACTGAGATTTCGTAATTATAAAGAAGGGGTAAAAGATGGTGACAAAAATGTCAGTAAAATTATAATTGAACTTTAAAATAAAGCTAAAAACACAATAGCCCTTTTCTTTTTTGAATAACAGTACAGATATATTTTGACACCCACAATCCTCGTACCTCTATAGTCGCCTTGAAAAACTTGGGCGACAAATAACACCATTAATTTTCATCATGAATAAATAAATTTAAAAAAAATGAAAACCACGCCAATCAAAGGTTTGAACCTGATTGGATAAGATTCAACCGCTTCTAGACGAGCACCAGCCAGCGTAAGTCCGATTTTGAATCTTGAATGATCAAATTGGGTACTGATCATGCTCTCCAACTCTTAACATAAAAAATGGTCCTCTGGCTAGTTTCAAAGATGGTTTTTTGCTTTCTCAAAATAGAAAAAAAAAATCAGATTTAATCTCTAAGGCGAAAGTTCATAACTAATTTATTTAAATAAAAAATATGAAACTAGTACCAAGATTTTTCTAAAAATATTATCTCTTAGTTGGGGATATATATAGAGTGATTTGGAACTTACTTATTCATTTATGTTTGTGTTATTTTATTATTATTTATAGTCTAATTATTTAGTTAAATTATTGTTTTGTACACCTAGATCGACAAAGAGGATGGTAGACTATAAGTATACAACAAAAAGATATGGAAGAAGACACGCACCTCACATGTTCTATATTCTAAACATCACATGGCTATGGGAGAGATTAGTTTAGACAAAAGTAAGCCATCGTCTCCTTGCGCTGTTCTTCAAAAAAATAAATATTATACTGGCTGTTGATTTTCAGAACATAGTTACATAGATTGCCCCCCTTGACCCTTTGATTGGTATTTTGTTCAAGCTTCGGCTCTACAAGGCTACCGGTTTACTTCACATTTTTGAACTGAGAGGTTTCCTGCACATTGATCGTCTAGTTAGCTTGTATTAATTATGTTTTAATATGCCCGTGACTCAAACACCTTTAAGAAAACTGGTACTAGTTAATTATTGTTCTAATGTAAGATAAATTAGTTATGATTTTTAGATATTAAACTAGATTTTATTGTTCTTATACAAAATACAATACCACCTATAAAACCAATTGTAGGACTAAATTCCTTCTCTGTTTCTACAGTT
Source organism: Chrysopogon serrulatus (assembly GCA_015844335.1). NCBI lineage: Eukaryota > Viridiplantae > Streptophyta > Magnoliopsida > Poales > Poaceae > Chrysopogon > Chrysopogon serrulatus. Next base: position 45,876 of record JADLZL010003131.1, on the reverse strand, counting down.
TGAGGGATCTGGTAGGTGATCTGCAGTTGACGATTAAAAATTGAACTTGGATCGTAGATCAATTGGTTAGGTCTCTTGTGATGAAACCTACCTATTTAGGTTCATGTCATCGATCGACTTGCCACAGGTAATCGTATTTTTCTGAAATTATTCTAGGATTCTCCAGCGTTACGCTTTAAGTGGTAAGCGACATTAGTGTCGATAACGAGGTGCCTGTGATGATTTCGAAAATCTCTAGATCAATTGGGTCAGTCCTTCAGATGTGCTCATAGAGGTAGAGCTTGTGTACGTGTGTTTTAGAGGATGAGTGTGTGTGCATGTAATGAATGTCTACGTAGTACTATGTAATTCTAAAAAAAAAATTCTAAGATGTGTTAGCTGTTCTAAATACGTAAACTTTGCTATGTATTGAGACACACCGTGACTAGATACATAATAAGACTGATGTATAGAAAAAAGTTAGAAAAAAGTCATAGTTTGAAATAGAAGAAGTAATTTAAATGAGGACCGAACCTGCAGTTTATTATATATAACTTAGTGGTTTTATTATCTTGTAAACAAACAAATACACGGTAGGAAGTTCTGTCTCAATTTCATTGATATAAATTGGTATAAAATTGAAACAACTTGCGTAGTTGTTTGCTGCGTGTGACAACCAGATGAAGAGAGAAACCTAGTACTACTAGTACCTCTGGTTTCTGACGTGCCAGTAGTTTTGAAGAGCGAAATGGGCCTTACAACATGAATAGTACTTTCTTGAAAAAAATCTGAAAATGTACGTTTGCGTGTCGACCTGAATCACATGATACCTGAGTGCTTAATACATACGTGTGGATCATCAACGTTTGCTTAACAGTGCGACGTCAGATAAATGTTTAGGTGCTTCTAGAATGGTTTAGTAGATGTCAGCTGCAGCGACGAAGCATCTCTCCATTGAATTCCGAATGCAAAAGGCAGTCTGCAGCAGGACTCTTGTTTGTGTGTCATTGTCCAAGTCCATGTGCTCTACTCTACTAGTAGGAGCAGCTAAAGCAAAGAGCATTCCACACGGCAAAAACCGGGAGGAATCCGCCGAATCGGTGCACCTGCTGCTTTAATTTCTCTCTGCACATGCTTTTGGAACACTGAAGAAAACAGGGAACAAGCAACCCTTACATACCAAGCTTCGCACATTTGGATATTTTTTAGACCATGCTTTAGGTTACTATTATACTAATAAGAAAGAACTGTATTCTAAACTTTTCTCTCAATCAGACGATTGTTTTGTTTTCTATCAAATACACAATTTTTCTTTTGTGACCGAAACTCTTAAGGTTTCTCCACAATTTTGGTATGGAACTTGATCACAAGGAAAATGCACCAGGACCTTGTTCAGATCGAAAATTTTTTCAACCAGAACTCCTGTAGCACTTTCGTTTGTATTTGGTAAATATTATCTAATCGTGGACTAATTATGTTCAAAAGATTCATCTCGTAATTTACAATAAAACTGTGTAATTAGTTATTTTTTTACTAATATTTAATGCTCCACGTATGCGGGTAGAAATTGATGTGATGGAGAGAGAGTGAAAAAACTAATTTATAGGGAAAGTGAACAAGGCCAGGCCTCCAGGATGGATTTCTTGATTGTAAGACTACTACTAGATCAACACCACGAATTCATCCACACGTAGTACTTGACACACATTTTCTGCAACACAATATGACGAATTTCCTTCTGAACTTTTCTAGTAGGCGCCAATCAATGTGCAGGGACTGTGACAAGGGATGCTGCGACTGCCAGCAAGCACCGCTAGTTGATAGAGAACGCAGCAATTTTACCAGCAGATGGTGCATGAATGTGTTGACATTTGATACGTGGAGAATACTGATCGGCTTTTCCCTCTTCCTTGTACGTAGTGCGGTAGTCTGTTCATTGCAAGCAGGCACTTTATTTTGTCGTCTTTTTCATTGAAGACGATCTGCCAAGGTTTCACGCATGTGCTCAAATATTGAGCTGAGCTTTATATATATACACACTAATGATGCTACTTTATTTAGAATTTTGCTGTGGAATATTCAGATACAATCATGTCAGGGTAAAGAACAGTCATAGTTTCAGAAATTACAACAGCTATTAACTTATTGAGATTAGAACTGAATATATCTTGGCATGAAACTTCATTTACTGGTGTTTATCTCGTTCGGTTACAAGCACAAGTTGATATCTTACTGTCAAGGAAATCAATCTCCCACTGCCTATGAGTAGTGCTTCACCTTTCCGCAATTCATTGGCACATCACATGAAAAGCTGCCTAAAATACTGGCAGTACAGGGATACATAGTCCTGATGCAACACTAGCCTGCATTGTCAGCCGTCCAAAGTGATGCATGTGATGCACTAACCTACATATCTGGCCCATCATTTTGCAGTGCTATACTGCTATTGATGGTCAATTTTCAAGTCTGGTATTGCCTTAGTATGATGATTGGCTGACAGAAAAAAATCGAAATTAGAAATTAGGCCCCCCAAAATTGTTTCACTAATTTATCGAAACAGAAAGACAAATTCAAACCTTTTCTGCTGACCTTTGGTTCTCCTAATGGGCAGCACACATTTGGGGTGTATCATTTGGTCCTTCTGGATAAGACGAGCCAATTACTGGACTGTACGAGTCATTATCTTCTCAGAAAGCATGTCGTTAGTATTGTGACGTTTGAATTGTCAGGTGTTTCTATAATACATATACAGTATAAACATGCTGTTCAGACCTTTTAACAATGGCACTGCAACAGACATGCATAAGGTGAGATCTCTATTCTCAAGTGCTAAAAATGATGAAATAACTAACAGAGCAGTTTATCCCTTGTACTCAAGAGGATGAAAATATCTTGTCATACGCAACAAACGCTATGACTTATGAGTAGCCATAATAACTAACACGTTAGATTTCTTTTGGATGACAAATTTTTTAAGTCCTTCCGTCCAAAAAAAAAAAAAAAAGTCGCCAGCCATGAGCCCCGTGAATATTGTGATTGTTTAACTTGCAGACCGGTGATATGCCTTTGTGATCTCAAGATGATCGTATCGACTCGATATAATTATCTTGAGTTAATAAAATGCTTTCTTTATTAAAAAATAGGCCTTTGTGAGCACAGTGGAAATCTTCAACAATGACCAAATTTTCTACGATTTTTCATCTAGTGTTTGGACCAATTGCAACAGAATTTCTGAGCATCTTTTTGAAAGTTGTCTGGAAGAAAAATAAGGAACAGTGGTCTAAAATTTGAGCTCTGTAGATTGAAGTCTATACGCAATAAAATAGGTCCTTGTTATAGCAAATAATTATGATAACTTTAACCAATGAGAGGCCCAGATCGAGCTCACATGATTCTTTTGGACCATAATATGTATGATATTGTTATATGGTTTTAAGCATTTTGAGTTGCTCTGCAGCACTTACGTCACTGTGTTCTCTTCTGAATACAGAAAGCTAAGAAATGAATAGGTTGTCCACTAGCAGAGAAGCACTATGACCCGGCAACCTCGAAAGTAAAATCAATAGTACTTCAATTTGTGGATGGCATGTGGTTTCGCTTTATAGACTGGACCAGACCCAGCGATCTGCAAATATCTTCGCAGCTTTCCAGTAGAAAATAAAGATACCTATCCTCACTAAATTACTGATTTACTGTAAACATTCTTCCTTTGTGCATAGTTGTATCATATTACTATAGTAGCAGCTGAACAATTTACTGACAGAACAGTGATATAAGGCAAGCACAAGGTTTGCTTACATGTTTCTGACCTAATAATATGTACAATGAACAAGTTATAGCATAACACTAACAATTATATTTAGCAGAGGGTATGTTTCGATACTCAAGATTGCCAAAGCTACATGGATGATTAATCACCAAAACAGTGACCAGTGAACCAAACCTTTGGCATTGTACCTACCAAGATGCCAGGGAAGATTCTAACCCCACAAGCAACAGCCCACCATCACCTCTGCTTTTTCTGCTTTTTCCTCCCCATGTTTCTGCCCCATCACCACTGATCACCATTAACCACTCAGCACCACTGCTTTCCATTCCACCACTACGATTTTCATTGATCTTTTTTTTTCCTCTCACAAAATTCACAGCATTTCCATCTATAAATGAGCCCCTCTTCCAGGCCTCAATTCCCTTTTCCCCTCTTACCCTCCTTCCTCACTAAGGTTCCTGTCCTGCAGCCCTGTTGCATGCCATCTTCCGAGCTAGCAAGAATCTCTTGCCCTTGCTCCCTGATCCTGAGCACTTGATCACCATCCTTGTGTTCTTGAGTAGATTGTATTCCCTGAGCCTTGTTATCGTGATCTGAACCAGACCATCAATCCTTAGGCTTCAAAGATCATATTTCCATTGGAAGCAAATTAAGGTTTCCTGGGGAGACTCTGCCAAAATTTTTATCTGCAGCTAAGCTCATACAGGAGACATTTGTTCTGGTGCATCTGCATCGTCAAACTTGTTCGTTTGTTTGGTTTTCTTCTGTAAAAGCTTGTTATTGCAAACGTTTTGGCCAATTGATCCATGATTGACTAAAGAGAGGACAGGTCTTGTGGCTTGTTAGATGTCACAAATCCTCTCCGAGGTCAGCCGCTCCGGATTTATGATCAACTTGACGCTCCGGCGAGGCACCCATCTTGTTCTGTCTTTCTCCGTTGTGTTCCTCTACTGGTTCTATGTGTTCTCAGTAAGATCCTAACCACCACAACAAAATCTCATCTATCGATAGATCATTCAAATAGAAACATACTAGTATCATATCCTTGCACTTTGTACCTACACTAGGAATTATATATAGCCTCTACATACAACTTAACTAGAGGAAGCTTCTAGTCTAGATATAACTTTGGGTACCGTAAGCATAGTTACTGTCAAGCCTCTACAAAATCTGTTGAGGATGACCCTGTCCGGTGGGACCATTTCGAGTGGGACCACGTCTTGGTCGAGTGATGGGACCCGCAGCTTTGGGTCAGAGGGTGACATGGTGGACCTCCAGGCCCGGATGGAGCTCAAGCGGAAGAGAAGGATGGAATCCAACCGGGAGTCTGCAAAGCGGTCAAGGCAGCGGAAGCAACAACATCTCGATGACCTCAACTCACAGGTTCGTTCGTGTCTCGCTCGCTCATCTTGTATATATACAGGATATATTGTTTCTACATATTTTATGGCTCAGTTACGATGTCTTTAATTTTAATTTGCTCTGTGTCTGTATATATATATATAGGTTGCTTTTCCTTTTATGTATTGAAGCTTGCACTCATGTGCAGGTGAATTTGATACAAAGCAAAATCAGATGAAAAAGGAGACTTGAGCTTCAGGATCTGCTGAAGCATGCAAAACTCCAATAATGCACGGTGCCCCTTTCTCAGGGACCACCCAACAAAATTGCTTCAAAGTAAGCAGTTGGAACATCCAACCAAAACAAGACATTACAACCTTTACATCATATCTCATCTTTTAATAAAGAGGTGGTATCGATCGAACTAGCAAAGAGCGATACACGACGTGCCACTGTCAAAATCAAAAGCACACAAGCTTTAATGCCTTTCTTTCCCAAATATTATCGAATAATTTTCCACGAATTGGACTACTAGTTGGTTCTCAAAAATAAGGAAAAGAAAAATCCCATACCATATCGTTGTGTGTTTTTTTTAGATCAACAGGAACGTCAATTGTACACGATATTATATTTCTCAACGTAAATTGAACTTATTACTAACCAACGATCACCAAAGAATCCGGACAAACATCATGAATCAGAAAATTGTATTATATCAATCATAATTCGTAGTGCCTCCAGGAAATCTAACACAAAAGCATCCAATTTGTCGATCGTATATATACATATCTTCCTCCCATGATTTATTTCTTCTGCAAATCCATCACGTTTAATTATATCAAAACGTAATTTTGTTCTGTTAAACAAAACAGGTCGACAAGCTGAGGACGACGAAACAGCAACTCATGACAGCACTGAACATCACCACCCAGAACTACGCAGCAGCTGAAGCTCAGAACACGGTGCTGCGCACGCAGATGATGGAGCTGCAGAGCAGGCTGTGTGCACTGCGTGAGATCATATGCTACATGAACGCAAACTATGCTGCTAATAATGCCGCAACAATAACTAATGCTGCCCATCCAGCAACTATCATGAGTGGAGCTGTTAACTACGATACATTTGGCGCAACTGCGTGGAACTCTGCTGGCATGCAAATGGTCCAGCAGCCCATAGATCACTTGCTGTACCAGTGCTTCTAGGCTCTAGCTAGAAGGAGGGTAGAGGCTAAGAGAAACAAGGCATGCCTAGGATATATTATGTAGTATTATTATATGCACGGTCGATCTGTAGGGCCATTAATCACCACTGTATGTCACAACTCACAAGTGTGTATCTTTGATTTATTTATAAAAGGTTTGTGGACTTGTGGGTGGAAGCCAAAAGTGTTTCTGCCTTTAATTTGCTCATGTGGTATAGACATGTGCCAAACTAGTGAGTGGCAAATCGCAACTTGTCCTTTGGCGTGGTTCGTGAGGTGGCTTCCATTTTAGGAGAAAAAGGGCACCGCCTGGCCTGTTCACCACCATTGCTAATTGTAATGATGATGAAGTATCCTATGTAATGCTGCGAGTTTCATTTTATTTCTTGATTCCTGGCGCATTATGTTGTATGCTTTCAACTCATTGTCTTTTTAGTGACAACTAGTGGACATGCACGTGCGACATACTAGTACACAAAAGTCCTGTACCGGCGGTTCCAAACGCATTTCTACTGGTGTTTTTCGGAACCGCCAGTACGGGAGGCCAGTAGAAATCGGTCATTTCTACTGGCCGTTGTTTGAGAACCGCCAGTAGAAATCGATTTCTACATGCGGTTCTCTTAAACAACCGCCTGTAGAAATCCTTGCCCAGAAAATCGCGGCTACGCTACGGCTGGCGGGATTCGAACCAACGACCTTGGCCTCGCGCGTACCCTCCTCTACCACTCCACCCACAGGTCACTTGTGCCTACTTCTCATTTTTGTTCCCCACATATTATACATACCTGACAAAAAATTCAATATTTGAGGGTCTAAATGAATTCAAATGAAAAATTATTCAACTACAAAGTTTCATAACTTTTCAAGATCTACAACTTTCATTCAAAGCGTTTCTCCATCCGATGTCATTTGCAAAATTTGAATTTTAAATTTGAAAATTTCATTCGTAGTTTTCCATAACAAGATGATTTCAAATGAAAAAGTTATCAACTACAAAGTTTCATAACTTTTCGAGATCTACAACTTTTATTTTGAGAGTTTCTCCATCCGAGGAAGTTTGAAAAACTCAAAAAACATAATTTCTCCAACTCGGCGGTTCTCTTAAGAAACCGCCAAGGTAAAAATCATTTCTACTTGGCGGTTCCTTAAGAAATCTGCCAGTAGAAATAGTCAATTTCTACTGGCGATTCCTTAAGAAAACCGCCTGTAGAAATAGGGGCCGATTTCTACAGGCTGTTCTAAAGAGAAACCGCCAGTAGAAATGAAACGCTAGTGTCAAGAGAAATGGTTTGTGTACTAGTGACACGCACGTGGCTATAAATTTTTAAATTAATAATATTTTTCTATATCATATATTTTTATAAAAGAATATTGTCAAGATCACTCATAAAATAGGAGATACCTGAGATGTGATCTCCCTTCTCCATGTAGAACTTTCAGTTCTTTGCCACTAACTAAAATCCAACAATTCCTATAACATTAGTTGCAAAAATAGACTTTAGAAAATATATAATGGTAAAATTTATTAAAAGGCAAAGTTTGCGCTTGAAATAAAACTGGGGTCATATTTTAATATTTACCAAAATGGTTCAGAATTTTTGTAAAATGCAAAGATCATTAGGTAATTGAAGTTATGTACTTCCAACTACTGTATGGTAAAAGTAAATAATGATATGAATGAACCCAAATAATTAGAGGAGCCATTTGAATGTCATCAGTAACACAAATGCAACTCTAAAATCAATGAGAAAAAAATTGGCTAAATAGAAAAGCTCACCATAACTTTGTTCTTTTCTGAATCCAAGTCCCTTCACTCCTCTTCACTTCTTTTGGAACTCGTATGCAATCCTATCATTCTCCACCCGCCTCCATGCATCAGCTAGCATGAAAGATAACAAAAATATTAATAAACATATATAGTGGTCAATAAAAGGTCAAGGGGCTAAAATGAGCATGCCGTATACTTCAATAGAATTGTTGCTTTTGTATTTGTTGGTTACCCAATAAGGTTACGTTCTTCGCACAAGTGTAATACATTCAGGTCTTAAGACCAATCCACCATAAAACGCGAGCTATTATACATAAATAACAAAACATATCTCTACTTATTAAGGATTCAAATGGATGATATATGGACAAAATAAATACATAGGAAAGTGTCTTTTCTAACCTTCAACTTGCATGGAAATCTCATTTTCAACCATAATCTATGAAACCAGTTACTGGACGCCATCCAATTATCAAAACCAGGCAAATTTGGTCCTAATTTAGCTGGCTTTAAATGTGGTTTATATCTATCTATACTATAAAAGAGCGAAGGAATTGAAAATAGATTCTCACTCTGACACCTCCTACCCACCTCATTTCCTATCCGTTAGATCTACATTAAGATTGGATCCAACGCGTCTAAATTACCCCACCGTATTCTGACAGGTGGGCCTATTTTGTAAACATATAAACCTTTATACGTGTTTCTCTCTTACGCGTAGCATTTCTTTTTATTTTTTTCACCAGAAAATTTCCTATCCACCCACCTATACCCAACCTTGCACTTACGTTAAGCAGGTATGGAGTCCTTGGACTCCTATTTTTTTAGACTCCGACATAGACTCCCGTGTAAAAAACAAATATAAAAAAAGGCCTTGGACTCCTTCTATTTTTTAAGACTCCGACATGGACTCCTATATAAAAAACAAATATAAAAATAGAAAAAAAATCCACCGCTTCTCCTTTACACAAGCTACAATCGACCGGCTCAGGCGGCAAGAACCGGAAAAAAGACTCTGCCAGCTCTGGCGGCCAGACATGCGCGGCGCGACGAGCCCCGGCGGCGGTGCTATATATGCCATGCTCGTGTTCTAACCCGGCATCTACGGCAAGGAACCATGGCGGATTGAGGCTTGGAGCCGGGGCTCATTGCGGCCTGCAGGAATATATGGAGAAGAGGAGCTAGAAATAAATGAGGACACTGCTGTAGAAAAAGAGTAGAGCAGCTGGAGAGATTGGGTGACGACAGGTAGCCTGTATGATGCCACCAGCTGCTCTGATCAGTGCTTTCGAGAGGACCTTTGGCAAATAAACAAAGTTTTTTCTTTGATGACACGAAGCCTCCTTGAAACAACTAGCTCACTGATGTGTCAAGATTACTGAACTGGTCTTCTCTACCGCTAGCAGTACTATATAGCTCAATGATTAGGAGTAAAAAAAAATATAAATACTAAAAAATGTTGGTTCCAAAAAACGTGAAAATATGTGTGCCGCAGAATGTTATTAATAATTCTAATTGACATGTCAAAATCACATTATTGACCGCGCATAAAAAAAGAGATATAATAATCACAAGTTCAAATATTTCAAATATATATACTTTCAAAAAACATAAAAATAGATATAAAAAATTGTTGACCACATCTAAAAAACAAGACAAATAACATTTAAAAGTTCAAATATTTTAAATTTATATTCAAACAATGTATGGATATATTGAATAAAGTCAAGAAAATATTAAAGTATTTAATAATACTAGGATAACAATGATTTTATATTCAAATTATATATGAAAAAAATTCAATACATCAAAAAGTTTTCACCGCACTGAAAAGTTCAAATATTTTAAATTTATATATTCAAACAACGTATGGATATAATAAATAAAGTCAAAAAATATTTAATTGTTCAATAATATTAGGATTATGATGATTTTATATTATCCGATGGATCTGACATTCTTTAGGGCCTCTTTGGTGTGGCTCTTAGGTGCTCTATCTCTTACACTGTAGCACACGGGAGCCAAAACCAAAGAAGCTAAAAAATTTGGCTCTAGGTGCTCCAAAGAGAGAAAATGAGGAAAATGAAAAACGGATTCTATATGTCACACCCGGTTTTAAAGACAAAACTAGGTGCGCTATATGTGTGCCCGTAAAGTCCACACATACAACCACGAGTGAATAGTATCGGAAAAACAATGTGATATATAACGTAAACATAAATATATTAACACTTACATCGAGTAACGCGAACGGTAGCTAATCTTCTATTCACGCCCATCTTCACGAGAGACGGTTGACCGGAGGTAACATAAGCTTAGAACTCCAATTACTTCTCGAAAAACTCACTATATCCTCCATCCGGTACCCATCCGGGATTTTGCCAATGTATTGAAAAGTAAAGACAAGCGTAAGTACATGTCGTACTCGGCCCGAATATAACATGGGGTTAATGAGGCTCAAAAGGTTGACACGGTTTACAGCCAGTTAGCATCTTTTAGCATATCTCAATTTTAGCATAAGTTAGTAGCAACAAGTAGCATAAATCCCAAATAACTATATGATCATGTAAACAAAGATTAAAGTATAGCAAAAACAATACTCAAAAAGTTTCCAGTAAGATAAACCATTATTCTATAAGAAGTCCAGGCCGCCGTGACCATGAGCACGGCCGATATATCAGTTTTAACACTCTGCAGAGGTTGTACACTTTCACCGTGAGTCGTGATTCCCATGTGCCAGGGTCATGACTCCCATATCGCCTTTACCTAGAAAGCGCGGCAGGGTACACTATGAAGTCTTTTAAAGGTTCGCCTAACAAGTTAGGGCCACTAAGTTTTCTCGACAAGCAGACATAGAATCCCCCTTCCAAATGGTTCACACCGCAGCAGCACACATGAGGACAGAAGCCACGCTATGTCCATCGTGTAAAGCCCCTCTTGCGTCTTTTGGTAACCTCTAACAAGCTAGAAAAGGGTCCTCATACTTGACTAAAGCCAGAGCCATATAGCACTCACGGTTGTACTGTAAGTCCCGAGTGCTCACTTACAGATAAGTCCTTAGGGAGGACAAGAGCAAACAGGTACTCTTACCCTTTAATTTTCCGTTGCTAAAAAGCGAGTTTTAACCTTTTATTGCATATACCATTAATCAAGTTACAGATCATAGTGGTTATTTCTTAAGCACTAGCATAAGCTACCCAATGCATAAACCCATAGTAGTCAAGGTAAAGATACAATTGCTAGAAAATCCTTAGTGGTAATTAAAGAAGACACATGCAATATGAATTAAGTGATTAAAGGTGAGTAGGTAACAAGGATGATCCCATGCTATACTTGCCTTTACACTTGCTCAAACTCTCTCATACTTCACTCCGGATCAACACCTTCTGATTTTCAGCTCTCACAAGCAGTTCTCATTCTACTTGTAGCAAGCACCATGTATAGGCAAATATACAAGCAAACAATAAAACGACTAAGAACAATATATCACGCAAAAAGAGGAAAACAACATGCTAAGAGATCTAAGACGTCGGTAACGGAACTATTCATTAAAAAGAAACAACTACCAGAAGTTTTATATTATAAAATAAAAGAAAAGTCTATATGCTTGATTTATTTTAATTAAACAAAATCATGAAAAGTTATTAATTTAGATTAGATAAAATCATAATTTTATTTTAAAAGCCGAGTCAAACTAATCATATTTATTTATAAATATTTCAATATCATTATGCCGATTCAACGTTAACTTGCAAATATAAATTGACATGTGACAGCATCTATCAAATTTAATATACGTGTTTAGGCTAAATAAATTATAACCAAATATAATGAGTATGACATTAATCAAATTAACAGTTAATTATAAAAAAATAATGTTGTCCTATATTGCTTTTTATGTAGAGACGTAGTTGCATAATCATCAATCAAATTAATATTAATATTTGATAATTATAAACACATAGTAGTGGCATGGGCATATTTACTTCTAGAAAATTACGTATCTATATGCATACATGGGCATGCTAGCTCAGCTTGTTCATTTGACATGCATGCACGGTGCTAATTGCTTTTAATTCTAAAAAGACATTGAATATATATATAATCAAATTAGTGTATTTAAATTAACAAATCATATTCATGTGACATGGTAATTACTATGTAGAGCGCAATGCTACGAAACCTACACAAAAAAAAAACTACTTAAATTGAAGATCAAATAATTAAAAGGCGGAGATTAAAAAGATCTTGTAACAATTCTTTACCTATCCTCCCTATTGGCAAAGCACGTACAGAATCTGACTATGGCTATGGCTGCCATCTGCTTCGTGCGCAAGAAGAAAAGGCCTTGCCCAGCTCGGCCTGGCAAAGTCGCAGAACCCACGGCGCTCGGCCGTCCCGGTTGTCGGCACAAGGTCAAGCGACATGTTGAGGACGACGTAGAATAGAGGAGGAAAAAATATATTTTACTACCGGGATTTCCAAACTAGGGACTCCCTTTGTGGTAGTTTTGGTGTTCTTTGCCAAAGGGTTGGTACGTATATATAGGGAGAAAAACACCTCATGTTGACATCAACTAGCGATATGGTACTAATTGATGTTGCACCCTCCAACATTACTAATGGGCTCAATTAGCCATTAAACTCATTAGCAAATAAGTGCATGGGCTGTTGGGATTTATTAAGATTATTGTATATGGGCTTTGAGGGCTGGTGGAAAAATAGAGATTTAATTATTTTCGAATTAATTATTTTCAGGATTAAAAATAATTCTAGGAAAGTCTAGAATCGATATTTAAGCCACGAAAAAAAATCCGAAAGCTCCAAAAATCATGAAAAAATTCTTAGAGATATTTTAGGATATGATGAACCTAAATAAAATATTTAGAGCTCATGGAAAGATATTTTAGAGTATCTAAAAATTAGATTATGCTCATAGGAAAGTTGGAATGAGTTCCGAAAAAGCTAAAGAAATTCCCAAAAAAAGTTCTTAAAGATGAGTTGGTGGATGATAAATTTATAGGAGTGACTTGGAATACAAGGACAAGATTTTGGGAAAAACTCTAATAAGAGAATTAAGATGGGTGATAAAGAATTTGATCACGAAGAAAGACAAAGACATGGTAAAGAAAAAAAAAACGATTTACTAAACGTATTTTGAAAACTTTACTCACAACACACAAAAAGCTAGGCAACAAGTAAACATTACATCACGTAAACGCCCATTAGATTAGTTTAGAAAAGATTTAAATTCACACTTTTCCTATAACAAAATTTTCTCTAATTTAAATTAAACCTGAGAAATTTTATCAAAATATTAAAATCATTCATTTATTTTGTGTTTTCTAAGCACAACCCAAAATCAGAAATTTTAGGGTGTGATAAACTACCCCATTTTAATGTGGAATCTCGTCCCCGAGATTTAGAGAGACTAGGGAGAAAGATAAAACTGATCTTTATGACCGATTCAAGATTTCAAAGAGACGACAAACGGCGATAATGATCTACATGGTAGAGGATGCTACCCCACTTTTTTACAAAAGGGCTTGCTAAACTTCAAAACTTCATCTTGAGAACCGTCTTCGAAGCACGTAGGTAGAGACGACACACAAGCAACACACAGAGACATACACAACATACAAACATAGCTATATTAGAGCAGTACACCAATCATATGAAAAGAATTTAAAAACTAATCTACGTGTTGCTACAACCACACATTACACGAAAGGCACGCTAATTAGAGCTACAAATAAAAAAAGAAACGCTCTACCGAAAAGATTTACTTTGTGAGATAAAAAAATAATTACAAGATTCATTTATTTTACTAATACAGGAAAGCATGTGTGTGATATTTCAGAGAAATACCTGAATTGAATTAAGTTAACTTACATTTGAATGAAAGAAACGAATTGAAATTAATTATATTTTATTCTATAAAATGTTACTAGATAATTTATTAAGCAAATTAAACTTTATCTTTGCAAAAGAAATCAATCATGTGAGAGCAGGTGTATATGACGTGTTCTTTTTAAACTAAGCCAATTATAAATTGGAAACATATTCAATTTAATATTAATCTAATTATCAAAGGTAATAGAAAACACGTATATTAACCTGTATCTTGTTTTATTTAGAAAAAAAAGTGACCAGCATATTTAGATGAGGCATGTAGCTTGTAGAAGCGGTAGTCAACGGCGGCGGCATGGTGCGCTTAACAGTGAGAAAGGAAAAACGAGTAGATGAGTCTACTCACCAACGAACAACTAAGAACGACAGCGTCGTGGTTGACTGCACTTGTTTCAGGTTAGCTGTTCTCCCCGGCCTAAGATAAATAACAAAGAAGCAGAATTAGCATCTGCATCGACGCATGCGGACTGCAATTAGTCGCCAGAAGAGCCTAATGATGGCTGCTACGGCAAGAGAGAGAGAGGATATATATACGAGCATGAGGAGATGCTGACCACCAATGAGAGATGAACGGCGATAAACCGATGACAGCAGTCCCGGCAGCTATAGCCTCCCCTAGGCGAGACAAGGCCTCCCCGACCGGCAGCCTTCTCCACGCAGAGTCCAGCGATGCCTAGTCCTGGACGATCGTGCAATAGCAGATGGGCTACGGTGATACCGTGAAGAACGGGTGCAGCTCCATGTATGGCATACGGCCGCCGAACTCGTTCTTGGCGTGTGGATCTTGTTTTTGGAGCTTCTGACGGCGATTTGTGATGGATTTTGATTGGCAACCAGGTTGGGAGGCGGCGGCAGTTCAAAAGGATACTAGGGCACAAGCAAAGCAATTTGGTTTGTGCCGAGAAAAGAGTTGCCAATTGGAGACCTGGCCCACTCTATATACCGATGAAGAGCCAGACGCCGCGGCGTCGTTGAAACTCGAGCACGACGGAGGGGGAGGGAGGGAGGGTGCGGCTTGGGCTGGCTTATATAGGCCGGAGTCCACCAAATTTTGGAAACAGAATAGCAAGGCTAAGAAAGGAGAGGCCAAGGTGCAATATGCGAGGGAACATGAGGTGGGTTTTCTAAACTTTTTTTTTTTTTCCTTTTCTTCTATTTCAAAGCCTTTTTGAAAATCTTTTCAAACTCAATTCAAAACATTTTGAACTTTTGACAAAGCCACACAAGACAATAGCCATATGCACCAGCATGTATGCACAACAAAGTTGCTAGATCCTATGGTGAATTTTATTTTACTAAAAATGTTATTTTTCCTATAGTTTCATAAGCACAAAAATACATAATTAATCAACTTTAATCTATTTGAAGAAGTCCAAATTTTAGGGTGTTACAAATCTACCCCCCTTAAGATGAATCTCGTCCTGAGATTCGGAAGAGGCTCGGATCCTCCAAGAGAAACAGGTAAGAGCTCTTCATAACTCTTTCAACTTCACAACTTACATACCGAACTTAAATGCTTATGTCTCATGGTCACCACTTGGGAACAAATTTCCATTAAATGATTATTATTCGTAATTGACCAAAGTCTATCTTGACTGCTAGCTTTTTGGCTTACTAACTCAAAGGGATATGGAATCTCGATCTGCAGTTGCTCCTCATTCATTCATGTTGGTATCCTTAGTGTGCACACCTGTAGAACATGTGGCTTCCTCAGGTAGGAGTCGACCACCTTGATACTCAATTCTTTTACCTGACGGTGATGTTAAGAGCATTGTGCACCGGGTACCATGAATCACTCCTTTGTGTGCACACAACCATCCATTACCAAGAACCACAGGAATATTAAGTGGCTCTAACACAATGAGGTTTACAGTGAAGTTTTCCTTATTTATGACAAGACTAACGTCCGGGCATATCTGATCTGCCTGTATTGCTCCCACTAGGGTATGAACTAGCAAAAGTCTCCTTGTTGGACACTTCACCATCTTGCACGTCTCTACCATGTCGGCAGAAATGAAAGAATGCGAAGCACTAGGGTCAAACAAAGCAAAAACTTGTACTGATCTTACTTGAATATAACCACCCACAACTTTGGTAGCTGCATGAATGTTATGCATATCCACATTGCTCGATCTTCCATTGATATGGCTCCACTGCCTTGCACTTCCTAGAGCAGGCTTCTTATGGGCTTTCCTTTTCCGCTTTCATTGTTGTGGATTTTGACTCGTTTCACTCCCAACTTGCCCTCCAATATTGTTGTTTGCATAGTGCTCAGCTTCATTGTACTCATAACATCCTTCAATGGTAGGAACATCAGTCTTTTCCCACATATCAGTGAGGGGCATCATATAGGGCTCCTGAGTCATGGGGTACTATGCTTCCTGTCATCAAGTGACCAACATCAGTAACACGAGCAAAGATAGATGATCATAATCCTAGGATATTTCAAGAGTCAACTCTCACTTAAAGATAGATTAAAAAGGCATCAACACGTGACATCAAGGCACTACCCTCTTAAGAAAAGATTGATTGGGAAACACTAGGGACTAACTCTCATAACCTTTTAAGCACTATGCATCATATCAGCCTTCCAATTGACACTTGGATAGACCTCACAACAATAGAGATAGCCACTCCTTCCAAGCAAAGCGCTTGAACCCATGAAACCTTCACCTTGCAACTTATTCATCGTGGCTACCCCCCTTAAGAAAAGATCAGCTAGGGGACGTCCAAAGGGTAGCTTTGCTTCTTCTTCTAAATCAGCTAAGTATCAGAATGACCTTCTGATATCCCAAATAAACTCATGCACAAGGTAAGAACAACATCCTGCAGTTCCTCACGAGCAGAAAATGTAGCAGCGTAGTAAAATAGCTGTAACTCGAGTCCTGCTGATCCAATAAAGTTGTAACTTATACTATTGGAAAGGTTATGAAATCCTCTACAACTTTCTTATAGAACACTTTCCCAGATTCTGCCATTAAGTTGTTCGAGAACAGCTCCCAACAGAAATTGTTTTTGGATTGTCGACAAAGATAGTGGTATTGCCTTGTGATTTTCGTATCTCCCAAACCAAAACAGATATAAAGGTGGTTCTTGTGCTCAGAGAAAGATATGGAAGTCTACTGTTGTCCAGAATTTTTCCATGGTTTTAATTGCATGGAAACAGAGATACAATCTAAAGAAGACAGGTGGCTCCAGAAATACAGGATAAAGAGATCAAAAGATATGACAACCTAACTATATATTTCATTAATCCTTAAACCTTAGGCCTATAACTAAATGAAATTGTGGACGAGCCCACAAGATCATTGCACACATTACAAAGATCCAAAACAATTATGGGCACAATAACAAACCAACTGAACGATAAATGAACACACTTCAAACATTGACTCTTTTTACGATACTATTGTTCTCTTCATATAGAAGGCCATGATCCTAAAGCTTCTCTTCCAATGACGCAAGAATGTGGTAAGAGTAGATTCTAAGAGCACATCAAAGCAAGTAGTAAATAAGAACAAAAGCTTTAAAATAAGCATCAAGGAGGAGATGAATAACAAGGGTAAGGATGTAGTAGAGAAAAAATATCAAGGTATATAGAACAAGGCTGTTCTAATAATTTTAAAACCTTATAACGACCAGTTTCTAACTAGGCTTGCGTCCTATAGTCAGCATTGCTCTGATACCAATCTGTCACACCCAGTTTTAAAGACAAAACTAGGTACGCTATATGTGTGCCCAGAAAGTCTACACATACAACCATAGAGTGAATAGTATCAAAAAACAATGTGATATATAACGTAAACATAAATATATTAACACTTACATCAGAGTAACGCGGAACAGTAGCTAATCTTCTATTCAGGCTCCATCTTCACAGGGACGGTTGACTGAGGGTAACATAAGCCTAGAACTCCAATTACTTCTCAGAAAACTCACTATATCCTCCATCTGGTACCCACCCGGGATTTTACCAATGTATTGAAAAGTAAAGACAAGCGTAAGTACATGTCGTACTCAGCGAATATAACATGGGGTTAATAAGGCTCAAAAGGTTGATACGGTTTACAGCAGTTAGCATCTTTTAGCATATCTCAATTTTAGCATAAGTGAGTAGCAACAAGTAGCATAAATCCTAAATAACCATATGATCATGTAAACAGTGATTAAAGTATAGCAAAAACAATACTCAAAAAGTTTTCAACGCATAAACCATTATTCTATAAGAAGTCTAGGCCGCTTTCGTGACCGTGAGCACGGCTGATATATCGCTTTTAACACTCTGCGAGGTTGTACACTTTCACCGTGAGTCGTGATTTCCATGTGCCGGGTCATGACTCCCATATCGTCTTTACCTAGAAAGCGGCGGGGGTACACTATGAAGTCTTTTTAAAGGTTCGTCTAACAAGTTAGGGCCGCTAGGTTTCCTCGACAAGCGACATAGAATCCCCCTTCCAAATGGTTCACACCGCGCAAAGAACACACATGAGGACAGAAGCCACGCTATGTCCATCGTGTAAAGCCCCTCTTGCGCCTTTTGGTAACCTCTAACAAGCTAGAAGAAGGTCCTCACACTTGACTAAAGCCAGAGCCATATAGCCCTCACGGTTTGTACTTGTAAGTCCCGAGTGCTCACTTACGAGATAAGTTCTTAGGGAGGACAAGAGCAAACAGGTACTCTTACCCTTTAATTTTCTGTTGCTAAAAAGCGAGCTTTAACCTTTTATTACATATACCATTAATCAAGTTACAGATCATAGTGGTTATTTCTTAAGCACTAGCATAAGCTACCCAATGCATAAACCCATGGTAGTCAAGGTATAAGATACAATTGCTAGAAAATCCTTAGTGGTAATTAAAGAAGACACATGCAATATGAATTAAGTGATTAAAGGTGAGTATGTAACAAGGATGATCCCATACTATACTTGCCTTTACACTTACTCAAACTCTCTCATACTTCACTCCGGATCAACACCTTCTGATTTTCAGCTCTCACAAGCAGTTCTCATTCTACTCGTAGCAAGCACCATGTATAGGCAAATATACAAGCAAACAATAAAACGACTAAGAACAATATATCACGCAAAAGAGGAAAACAACATGCTAAGAGATCTAAGACGTCGAATAACGGAACTATTCGTTAAAAAAGAAACAACTACCGAAGTTTTATATTATAAAATAAAAAGAAAAGTCTATATGCTTGATTTATTTTAATTATACAAAATCATGAAAAGTTATTAATTTAGATTAGATAAAATCATAATTTTATTTTGAAAGTCGAGTCAAACTAATCATATTTTATTTATAAATATTTCAATATCATTATGCCCATTCAACGTTAACTTGCAAATATAAATTGACATGTGAGAGCATCTATCAAATTTAATATACGTGTTTAGGCTAAATAAATTATAACCAAATATAATGAGTATGACATTAATCAAATTAACAGTTAATTATAAAAAAAATTGATGTTGTCCTATATTGCTTTTACGTAGAGTCGTGGTTGCATAATCATCAATCAAATTAATATTAATATTTAATAATTATAAACACATAGTAGTGGAATGGGCATATTTACTTCTAGAAAATTACGTATCTATATGCATACATGGGCATGCTAGCTCGGCTTGTTCATTTGACATGCATGTACGGTGCTAATTGCTTTTAATTCTAAAAGACATTGAATAATATATATAATCAAATTAGTGTATTTAAATTAACAAATCATATTCATGTGACATGGTAATTACTATGTAGAGCGCAATGCTACGAAACCTACACAAAAAACTACTTGAATTGAAGATCAAATAATTAAAAGGCGGAGATTAAAAGATCTTGTAATAATTCTTTTGCCTATCCTCCGTATTGGCAAAAAACGCATGAGAATCGACTATGGCCATGGCTGCCATCCGCTTCGTGCACGGGAAGGAAAGGCCTTGCCCAGCTTCGGTCCGCAAAAAGTCGCAGCCATGGCGCTCGGCCGTCCCGGTTGTCGGCACAAGGTCGAGGACGACGTAGAATAGAGGAGGAAAAAATATATTTTACTACCGGGATTTCCAAACTAGGGTCTCCCTTTGTGGTAGTTTTGGTGTTCTTTGCCTAAGGGTTGGTACGTATATATAGGGAGAAAAACACCTCATGTTGACATCAACTAGCGATATGGTACTAATTGATGTTGCACCCTCCAACATTACTAATGGGTCCAATTAGCCATTAAACTTATTAGCAAATAAGTGCATGGGCTGTTGGGATTTATTAGGATTATTGTATATGGGCTTTGAGGGCTGGTGGAAAAATAGAGATTTAATTATTTTCAGAATTAATTATTTTTAGGATTAAAAATAGTTCTAGGAAAGTCTAGAATCGATATTTAAGCCACGAAAAATAATCTGAAAGCTCCAAAAATCATGGGAAAATTTTTTGGAGATATTTTAGGACATGATGAACCTAAATAAAATATTTAGAGCTCATGAAAAGATATTTTAGAGTATCTAAAAATTAGATTATGCTCATAGGAAAGTTGGAATGAGTTCGAGAAAAAAGCTAAAGAAATTCCCGAAAAGTTCTTAAAGATGAGTTGGTGGATGATAAACTTATAGGAGTGACTTGGAATACAAGGACAAGATTTTGGAAAAACTCTAATAAGAGAATTAGGATGGGTGATAAAGAATTTGATCACGAAGAAAGACAACGACATGGTAAAGAAGAAAGAAAACGATTTACTAAGTGTATTTTGAAAACTTTACTCACAACACACAAAGCTAGGCAACAAGTAAACATTACATCACGCAAACGCCCATTAGATTAGTTTAGAAAAGATTTAAATTCACACTTTTCCTATAACAAAATTTTCTCTAACTTAAATTAAACCTGAGAAATTTTATCAAAATATTAAAATCATTCATTTATTTTGTGTTTTCTAAGCACAACCCAAAATCAGAAATTTTGGGGTGTGACACTATACATAGTGCTGCTACAGTATAAAGCTACAGTAGATACTACAGGTCTACAGTGAATTTGCGAGAGGCAATCGGAGCATGTGGATCCGTACCAAAGGAGGCCTCAATTATCATCTCTTTCTCGTTCTCAAACCCAACCAAAAGTTATCATCGCACGTGCGTGTTGCAC
Organism: Chrysopogon serrulatus; assembly: GCA_015844335.1. NCBI lineage: Eukaryota > Viridiplantae > Streptophyta > Magnoliopsida > Poales > Poaceae > Chrysopogon > Chrysopogon serrulatus. The sequence goes on along the minus strand of JADLZL010003131.1, from coordinate 24,775 downwards.
GTGCATATTTACTAGTTTTATAAACATAATAAAAATAAAAATATGGTTACTAAAAGGTGCAAAAGAATCGCCAGCCGCTAATCGCTCGCTTAACCCCTCCCCTAGCGCTAATCTCCCTCGCAAAAGTCGCTCCGTAACACACCACGCCCCCCCCCGCTAATCTCCCTTGGCAGTTGCCGGCGCTCCCCACGCTCGCCGCCGCCGTCCGTCCCCCACCCCCACGGCGCTAATCCCTGTCCCCACGCGCCGAGCAGGAAGCCGCGGATGGGCCGCCCGCTGCGACACGCCGTGCTCGCCGCCTGCTGTGCCGCGCTCCTGCTGCGCCCCACGCCGCGGACGGGCCACCCACTTCGACGTGCCGCGACCGCTGCCTGCTGTGCCGCGCCGCACCGCCGGCCACGCCGCGCTCCTGCTGCGCCGCAAGCCGTCAACCGCTGACGGCCGCCGAAGCCAGCTACGACGCGGAGTACACGAAGCCGCCACGACACCTGATGCGCTTCGAAGAGGGACCGACGCGAAGCCTGCTACGCCGCCGCGGAGTACACGAAGCCTCCAGGGGCCACGGAAGCACAACGGCACACATCAACACAGGACACATCCAGGACACAACGCTGGGAGCCAAGGTAGCAGGTTTAGGCTCTTTGCTTTTACATATGCATTAGTTACTATTCAGCCTTGCCTCAGCTATTGTAGTATTGTACCACACTAAATTACAGATCAAATTAGTTGTTCTCATTTTGAAATGGTGACTGATAGTTCAACATGAACTGTAGCAGATTTTAATGATCCACTATCTTCCTGCAACTTTGCTCCAAATATTTCCAGGCAAGTGAGAAATTAATTTACTATTTTCTGATATCACACATTACTTGTTGTCCCAATTGGGGACCTACATATGGATTTCAATATGCCATATCTATGTTGCTTTATTGATGTTCAGCGTATCTAAAGGTTTGCAGCAATACAGAGGGCTGGATATAATGGATTTCAATACGCCATATCTATGTTGTGTATTAATTCATGTCCATACATATAAGATTTCAGACTTTGTTGAGTAGAAGTGCATACATGGGATGCAAATTAATGGCTCTATCATTTCAGTTATTGCTAGAGGATGATAAACCCATGCGAGCATGTGAGGTTCAAAGGATGAGTGATGACATCACTGTAACAACTAACAAGAGATAACGATGAGGAGCAACATGAAGCGTTGAGGCGTGCGATAACGCTAGGGGTTGATGTAAAAGTGCCATCAGCATATGGCATGTGAAGCACTGAGGCCCCACTGCCAGACATCTGAGAGGTTAGCCTGTTAGTGAATGAAAATCTCTACCACATATAATTGTTTGACTAATTTATTTTTTACTAGCATTCTCCTTTCAACTTGTAATTTGAACTTCATGGTTTTGCAGGATTGAGATGCTACTAAATTCGGACCATGTTTGAAAGTGCTAAAATTGATGGAAAGTCTAATCAGGCATGACTTTATTTTCTGGTGCCTTTATAGCAGACTAAAGGATGCAGATGAACGAACGTCTCATGAAAGAAGTTTCAGTTTCTTTTTTTTTTTTTTTTTAACAGAAGAGAGATACCATGATGTGCCTTCCTCTGAGGGCTTCTCGGCCATGTAGATGATCTTCGACATCCTCTTGGTGTGGACAGCCATAAGGAGGAGCTCTGAATTGAAAGCTGGTTGGAATCATTGGATGGCATGATCGAGTGGCGGTGGCTGCATGGGTGTGCTGCAGATGACAAGGGAGGACATCAGGATCATTGCCACAGGCCTCGAGCGGGAGGAGCTGTAGGCCGAGCTCTAGGTGAGAAGATGGTAAGGTGCATGTGTATAGCGGTGGTGAAGGTAGTAGTACCCAACTTCATGTCTGTCACCCCTAACTTAGTAAAATCTCTTGCGCATATCCATCTTACTAGGGAAGTTGCTTGGCTATCTATTGATTCCTAGGGAATTTAAAATATTTTAATGTGAAATCTCCATGTTCCAAGTGGGACCTAAGTTCAACTGTTGCCTATTTCTAAAGATCCTTGCTATATACACTTAGCCCTGTTATTCTTTTTTGTTAAAAGCGTGAGGGCTTAATAAGATTGACACTCAACGAGGCGTCTTGTGTTCAAATAGTAGTTGGTTCATAGTTCAAGCGCCAGATGTATCACAATTCTAGCAGCATTTTTTTTAGAACCTTGTAGTTGTAATTTTCATACGATATACCTCCTGAAGGAATGAAGGAAAAAAGGAAGTAATGCATTTCTCAGGTATATACATAAGTTTCAGTGGCAAGCTGCTGTGCAATCTGTCATCTCTACCTTTCTAAACCTGAGCCAAGCTCAGGCAAATGAGAAGGCCACGTCACGGGCCGTTCCCGGCCGTCGGATCGGGCTGCCGGACGGCCCAGATCGTGCCTTCTCCGGCCATTTTGCAAAAACGTCCTCCAAGTTTATACGAATCAACCCGCAGTCCACCTTCCTCTCTCATATATTCTTGCAAAAAAGCCCTCCAACTCTTTAGAAATCAACCCGCCGTCCAGCCGCTTCTCAGGCACGTTATGGGCCTCGGCCCGCATAGCCGCTCGGCGTTGGGCCGAATTGAGCCCGATGGCCTTTTCCATTTTCCAACGGATTTATTATTTATTTAAACCGGCTAAAATATTGTAAAAATCATAAAAAATCAAATAAAAATCAAAAAAATACCAAACCAAGTTTGTTGAGCTCTACACAACTAGCACTACATTTTAAATATATATTATCACATATTTTTATGGAATTTAATTTGTATAAATATAAATCTATCGTATGATACCTATATTATTATATCTAAATTACTCATAAAATGCTCCTCTCTTAATAATTACACATAGAATACTCCTCTCTCTTAATAAAAAAATATAATAGTTCTATTTCAACACCTAGGATAATATATTATATCCTTAAATTTTAAAGAAAAATAGAAAAACAACAAATAATAATATAAAAAAAGAGAAAATAGTTAAAAATCACTGCATCTAAATAGTATACAAATAAACTAAACAATATAAATAAGTAATATAGACTGGCTGCTCACCACGTGTTATACTGTGGACTAAACAACTGGTCCACTCCATGAGGTGCGCGGCAAAGCCGCGCGTTTTTCTAGTGCAATTGATTTTTAGCCCGCAAAGTACTTGTAAAGTATGCAATTGATTTTTAGCCCGCAAAGTGCTTGTAAAGTAGATAATAAACACGCTGACTTGTATCCTGATTGCTATTAGGGAAGCTGTGGTATATGCCCTGTTCGGAATGTATGGCAGTATAAGTCAACTTGGAACAGGGAATGCTCTTCTCATCATACTTCAGCTTTTCTTTGCTGGCATCTACTCCCTCCTTCCCTAAAAGAATGTGTTCTTTGCTTCCTAGCAGAAGAGATTGAATGACGGGCATCCACATAGCTCCGACAAATCCTAGCGTGCTACCATATCAATATTTTTAAAGAAGTGTGATTACCATTCGCCTTTTTGATGGATACATGCATCTTTCTTATTCTACTAGTATATAGTACACGGTTACATATAACCAAAACTACTGTACACAACTACACAAGCACCCAGTTACGGCGTGGCCGCATCGGCCTGCCTGCATAGTCTGGTACTCGCGTGAGAAGTTCATACGCAGGATCGGAACATGATATATATATATACACACCGACATGGCGGAACACGATAAAATCGAAGCGCCGTCCTATCCATCTTAGTCCCGCTTCGCCGCCGTGGCGCCGGCGCGCCCACCCGGCGCTCCTCCACCGCCGTGTCCTGCAGCACCACCCCCCTCGTTTGCAGCAGCCTTCTTGTGACCCGCCCCATCCTGCTGCGGTGCTGCTTCAGCGACGGCGTACTGGCCTACCACCTGCCAGCAGAACCGAGCATATCAGCCATCAGATCAGAGAAGCACAAGCAAGAGGCACAAGCAAATCGCTCAGCAAAGCAGGCTGCGTCGTCCTCTTCAGTCTGCACTGCATGCGCTTGGACTCGGAGGCAGGCACGACGCGACACGACATGCATATATACGTACCTGGCCTGCCACGAACTCGGTGACGATGCGTCCACCGGGCACGGCGTCCTGGGTGACGTTGATCCCCTGCTTGGCGACGGCGTCACTCGCCTGTCCCGCGCCGACGGCACCGACGGCCTGGTTGTACGCCGCGGCGGACTCCATGAAGGCCCCGGCGCTGAAGCCGCCGCCGCTCTCCTGCGGGACCTGGACGCCCGGCACGCTGTCCTCGGCGGAGCGCATGGCAGCGGCGTCGCGCGGCGCGATGGGCAGCCCCGCCAGCTCGCCCTTCACAGGGAAGGCGTCGCCGTATTTGATGGGATCCTGCTGCGCCGCCGGGGCCTTGCCGCCCTGGGCCTGCATGCCTTCATCTGCTCTTCTTGGCTGCGGCTGCGCCATTGTTACAACTCCTACAGCGCGCCTAGCTAGTAGCTATACCTGGCGATTGAAAATATGTTCTTGTTGGCTTCGCTTCTGATCCGTTGGCAAACTGGTTAAAATGTGTTGTTTTCATCAGTACCCTTATATAGAGTTGTACAACCGACGTAACTTTGGACACTTGTTCTTATATTGTTCACCACTGTAGCTAGTAGATAGGAGGAGTTGCTAGATTTTTCTACCAAGCAGGAGCTTTCGCTAGGCACTGTGTCGTTGCGGCCTTTAATTTGTTTCGCTTGCAGTTGCAGTACGTGGAGGCCAGAGTCTGGTCACGGGTGGCTGCAATCTAGATGCGTCGGTACGGCGTCGGTCCGTGGTGGCCGGATTGGATTGGCGAGACGGTGCTCGAGCGGTGCCGGTGCATGGTCCATGCGGTGACTACGTGTGCCTCGCCTCTCGCGTTGTCGGTGTACATGCGGCGCGGCGAAGCCTGCACGTGTTTTGGCGACTTTGTGCTGCTGGCACCCTTCGTGTCGTCGCCGCGCATCACCCAGCAAGCGCGGATATATATAATAATTTTTATACTCATTTATGATATGATATTAATAAAAGGTTAATAAACTACCATACTGATTATCCCAACTTAAAGTGGTCACAATATAAGCTCTTGCGTGTTCGCTTTATCTTTATCTGCTGATTTATCAATTGTTTAAATTAAATTAACTATTTTGACTTATTAATTAACTTATAAGTACTTCCGAACTAGGAGGCAATAGAACCGTTGCCAAAAGATTTAAGTGCATGGCACAAAAAAGTTTATTTCACTCATTTCACTATTGTATATATTTATCATATTCACAAAGCCATTGTATTGTCCGGCCTCTTTAATTAAAGTTATTTATTTATGGTGCACACAAATGAAAGCTTCTTGATATGAGCCAGCAATTTTTCTACTGTAGTCTAACATACAAACAATATGAAGATGAATACTACACCATCTTAAATTATAAGTCATTTTAAAATTCTTGAAGTGTCAAAGTTTCTAAATTTGACTGAATTTATATAATAAAATAATAACATTTATGACACCAACTAAATATCATTAAATTCTTTATTAGTTATATTGTTACCGTATATCTATTTGATGTCATAAATTATTGTGTTTTTTCTATAATTTTAATTAAACTTAAAAAATTTGACTCCTTAAAATTTTTATAATGACTTTAATTTGTAACGGAGGTAGTGCTATTTAGTATCAGTACATCAACGTCGTCGGTAAACACGAACGACGTCATGCGGCCGGTGAACTCCGATCTTTCACTGCGGCCTGATCAATCTAATCCAAAAGAAGCCTGCAGATGCATCTGGGCCGGCATATTACAGGCCCACTAGTATAGTGCCCGTGTTAACGCTACGGTGATATTTTGTCCACGATTCCCTTTAACAAAATTAGCCTTTCAAAAATGACTTTCAATGAACATGCGTTGCAATGGAGTCTAAAATTAAAACAATGCAATATAATTGTTTATGTTAAAGAAAAAACAATATCCATGCCAGTGATAGCATGACACAATCTTGGCAACATAAAAAACATGATCTGAGTCAGCTTCGGAGATCAAATAATTAACTTCATTATAAAAAAAATAATTAACTGATATAGCATAAAAATCAACAAATACTGCCAACGACAAAATTTCGAATATGAATTCTTAATCATACAGTTCTGCTGCTGCTTTCAGAACCTAGTCAACTAAAAATTATAAAAACAATCTAAATAGAAGATTCGAATATAAACAAAAAAATTACTGGCAAAGCCTTCAGAATCTTCCACAATAAATTGGATACCCTTTGGTAAATGAAGATAAAGAATTTAAAAGGTCAAGAACCCCACCAAATTCATAAATTGGTAACTAAACACAGACCATAGTACAAATGACTTACTGTAAATAGAGTGTTGAAGATAGTTTACAGTGAAAAGACAAGACCTGGATATGGTTGTATTCTTCAAAAAAGAACCTCAGCCTCTCATTAACCTCCTACATTTGAGATCATTTTGAAATTACCTTTTTTGCAGTCCCATTGTTATCAAGCCTGTCAAAGTCCGTCCATGATCCATACAACTCATATAAGCCATGAGGATTATACTGAACTTTTGAACAAAGTGCGTTCTTGGAGCTTGGTATAGTAAATGAAGATATAAATAATTTAAAAAGTCAAGAACCTCTACAAATTCATAAATTTGTAACTAAACACAGACCATAATACATATGACTATCGCTAAATCTCTAAACTTCTCCATCCTGCAAAATCCAAGAGAAGAGAAAATTCTGATAAGTGATGAGCGACAAGACTTGGTTCTACTGAGTACATTTGTTTTTTTCCTCAAAAACGCAGGAGAGCTGCGTTTCATTATATTAAGAAGAAAGTAGGGGGCTAGAGCCCTAAAACACACGCCACACACTCCACACAACTCAGAGATTACATTCGCGCCCAAAAAAAAGGGAAGCGACCAATACTTGAGTACATTTGTCTTCTCTTGTCAGGATTTAGTTATTATTTTTTTTGCTAAAATAATCTATAAATATGGTCTCTACTCTCTAATTCAGAAAACTTTAGTAGCTCAGTTCAACCCTCAAAGTTCTCTGACAGAATACACACTACTATATCAACGTGTAGTAGTAGGAGACATGAATTAAAGGAGAACAGGATTAATGAACAAGGTTACTCCTATTGTAGTTAAGTCTGGTGCTTTTGAAATAATATATACATGTGCAGCCTATGCAGCAGAGTTTGTTTTTCAACGACGAGTAGCTTACATTTCTAACATGAAAATTTCAGTTATTTGTATAAAAACATTTAAAAGAGAAGCATAATTTCAGGACACATCTCAGTAAATGAAACTCAGGAGTGCCATCGAACAATTTCTCCTCAGATTTTGCATGGTAAACCCGTGCTAACGTTATGATAAAATACAAAATAAGATAAAATTTGTAAAAAAAATAAAACAAACAATTCAGGTTTTGGGTCCTGTTAAATTGAAATGCAAATTTAATCCCAAGATCAAAGCAAGTCCTATATGTAACTGTGGATTGATCTCTTCATGTTGGGGGCAGTGGCCAAAATATACTTGTTCATTAGCACTTAGCTTCAGTCATTTTTGAGAAATTATTAAGAAAACAAATAAAATTAGATCCCAGAATGATTTGGACAAATGAAACTACAATTATTTTTAGCTGGCCTATCAGTCGTATACCCATACACATGAGAATGACAGAACAGAGAAAGCATCAAGTTGACAATCTAATGTGGCATGAAAAGCTCATATCATTCAAACACAACACCACTACTTTTCATGATAGTTTCTTCCATGCATTTAGCAGAAAATAACTCATGAACGTATACCACAGAAAAACCAGTTAACAGCTTCCTCCAAGCATGAAGCAAAGTACACAGCAATGTGAGTACTGGACTGGTTTCCTGGTTTCTTTTTTTCCTGCACATGTTTACACAACAATGAACGCAACAAAAAGAAATCATACCAAGAATTCTCTTGCAGCTGCAACTATATATAATATGACACATGCCTGCACTGAAAGCAAAGATGCTTCGAAAATGCAGTTGAAGTGTATCAAAAGATGAAGGAACGCTGCTGAACTAACACAAAGACATACACCCTAGTGACCAACGCATCATTTTTCCATGGTCAGGTGATCTCAAGTGTCTGTCAGTGTCATTCTGAGACACCAGTTTGTAGAAACTTGATATTTTTTTGGCTGCATAGAAAGTGGAGATGTGAAGGCAGGTTTACTAATTATACCTTGATGGCCCGGATGTTGATTTGTGGATCTCCTAAATGTTGGTTTATGGACCTTCGTTACCAATTCAAGCTTCAGCGAGTCATCTACTGAAACCAAAAAGGATTACAAGATTAAAATAAACCTCTACTCAAACCAAACAGAATCAGAAGATCAAAAGAAACGCTGGAAAAATTTAAGTCAGCTAAATCACACATTTTCTTCTCGATTAGCACAGGGTAAGGCGAATTGTCATCTCCAGATTAAACCTAAGAAAAGGTTATTTAAGAACTTGCCTTTGCCATTGTGAGGATGCAAGCCAAGAAGAAGGGCATGGCAATGGTATGCGTGATGTGTGGGTGGAGTCCCTCGGCCTCGGCGGATCAGCCAGCAGCCTGACGAGCAACCCCTTGCCATCCTCGCGTGGATCCTCAACATCACAAGTCCGAGATCATCGTTTCGATCTTCGGTAGCATGTTCCGGGTGGTCGCAGCAGCCCAGCTCGTGCAGGAAGAGGAAGCTGCGCCGCCGCCATCCTCATCATCCCTCGGGGGCCGCTATGCATGGCTTGCGACGGACAGCAGACAGGCAATGGGAGACGGCGGCGCCAGCGACCTTGGGGAAGGGCTGATTTGTTGGGAGACGATTCGGAGCGGCTCGCCGGTGACAAGGAAGGCCGGCCTGGGGAAGGGCTCCGAGCGACCGAGGTGGGGTTGGAGCGGTGAGGGAAGCGGAGAGGGAAAGGAGAGGAGAGCGCACACGGACACCAATGGCGGCGGCGGCGGCGGTGGCCACCAAGCTAGGGTTTGGGATGGGCGACATCAAACTTTCATCCTCAGGCGGTGGCGATGGCGTGCGTTGCGGGAGTGCGAGGAGCTGATTCCTTTTTCTTTTTCTTTTTTTTTCAAGAGCCGGGTTTTCTCTTGCCTTGCGGGAGACCTAGCGGGCGCAGGCGGGGGCGCGTGCGGGCGCGTTGAGGCTTCAGCGCTGAAGCCTGTGATCGATCCTAGCCGCACGATTGGGTTGAAGATTGAGGGAGATGTTTTTTGGCCCTTGATTTTAATAGAAACAGAATCATGTGTGCATTTTTTAGGGTGTGTAATGGTTGAAGGTCCTCAGCGGGGGAGATAATCTCGGGTAGACGGAGTATAATTTGCATTGGTCCATTATAGTAGAGATTACGCTCGCATGCACCACGCATGGCGCAGCTGGTTGACATCAACCAGAGTCCATGCCTTCATGGACGGTGTGGAAGCGCATCCAAGGATGGAAAGAGAAATTGATGTCAAAAGCAAGGAAGGAGACCTTAATCAAAGCTGTAGCACAGGCGATGCTAAGTTATGCTTGAGCTGTTCAACTGGTCATATAAGCCGGCTGATAAGACAAGCTGGCTGGATTGCTGTGAGAGAAAAATACTGTTCAAATGGCTGATAACAGAGGGAATTAGTTCGATGATATGCCGTTTCTGATGGGCACAACAGGAGAAGGAGAAGAAGATGCATATGCATTGGCTCTCTTAGCAAACACTGTCATGACACAAGGAGAAGGGAGGGCTGGGATATAGAGACCTACATCTATTTAACCTTGCAATGTTCGCTCGCTAAAGCTGGAGGCTGGTTAAAAATCCGGATTCTCTATGTGCTCAATTGGTGAGAGCTAAATATTGGCCTGATGGCAACCTATGGGCAGTGAATGAAGGACCTGGAATCACTATCGAATTTGTTCTCTTTGCCGAGTGCCCCAAGTACTCGGCAAAACCCATATTACACTCGGCAAAGGCTTTGCCGAGTGTTGCATTCGGCAAAGGCCACTCGACGAAGAACCCGTCGGCAAAGAACTCTTTGCCGAGTGCCAAAAATCTTTGGCACTCGGCAAAGCTTTGCCGAGTGCTCGAAAAAGATCAAACGAAAAAACCCGAAAATAATAGCAAAAAAAATTTTTAATCGGGGAAGGGCCCCACCGACCAGCACCCATTCATCTCTATCCGGTGGGATTTTTTGTGGCATTTTTCGAGACTTCGTGTCCAGTGGGATTCGAACTCATGACCTCTCCTTTGCGCGGAGTCTCCCCCACCACTGCACTACACCCTCACATATGTTTATATTCCGTTTAGGTTTCCTAAATATTATGCGAAATCGAGTGAAAATTGCTTATTTAAGGCTCTAAACGAATTCAAATAAAAAACTTGTCAACTGCAAAGTTTCATAACTTTTCGAGATCTACAATTTTCATTTGAACAGTTTCTCCATCTGAGATCGTTTATAAAATTTGAATTTCAAATTTGAGCGGATTCAATGCGTTTAAAGCATGACAAGATGAATTCAAATGAAAAAGTTGTCAACTATAAAGTTTCATAACTTTTCGAGATCTATAACTTTTATTTTGGTTTAGTGTTGTTGTATAAATTTTTATAGGATATTCACCTCCCCTTTAAGCCATTTAGGACCTTTCAATGGTATTAGCAGCTAAGCTAGAGTTGAAGGTGGGGTTATTAGGAGTAAATAAGTCATGCCCAGTAATTATCACTTTGAATTTCAAAATCTACCAATCCTTGCAAAAGAAAAAAAACTAACACAATAACTATCTTTAGATCCGCCCTATGTCATATGATACGTCAACATGTTATAAGATTCTTGAAGTCCTTGGTTGTCTGACCAAATCTGTTTGCTTGTCTTATCAGTCGGCTTATCAACCAACACAACAATGTTTTTTTCTCAATGAAAATCAGCTGAAATCAACCGGCTTATAAGTCCAGCAGAAGAATCAAAATTAAACCTCGGTAACGATGTTCTTCTAATAATTTTTTTAGTATTATATATATATTATTGTTCTTTTCATAGCTAGCACTAGAGATAAAAAAGAATGAAAGCCTCAAAAACCTGAAATTAAAAGTTAGCATTGCAGTGAAAGAAGAGTTGTAGTATTAATCGGCTAAACAGAAGTGCCACAAATACAACATTGCAGAGTTATACATGAACATGTAGTCCATGGGCTGGTATCCTGGCACAAAGCCCGTAATTTTAGCCCGCCACGATGTAACACCCCTGGTGTTACGTTAACCTAAACCCACCATAAACCCACCATATCATCATGTTATGCATTGAGCATCATGTTTATTAATTCATTAATCATCAAGCATCAAGTGCATTAGAGCATGTCATGGTGTTAATCAGGGATGAAAATGGTACGGATATTTTCCGATCGTATTTGAGACCGAATTCGTTTAGAGGGGTTTTTATCCGTTCGTATCCGAGTCCGAACATTCAACATCCGATTGATCGTATTCGTATCCGAATACTCAAATTGCATATTTATGATGTCGATATCCAATCGTATCCTATCCGGCATAATTGATATTATCCGTATTCGAATCCGAATCCGGACAAAAATATAAAAACAAATATGGTATGAGTAATATCCGTTCGCATCCGATCCGTTTTCATCCATAGTGTTAATGATCTTTGTATAAGTAATGCTTTGTCTTGTATGCTAAGCGTGTTTTGAGATGTTAATCATAATTAGAGAACCCTGGTATGTGTAACTGAAATAAGTTTACAAAGTTCTAGGGTTGTTTGAGCTCTTTTGTATCTCGTGTGTATGTATACACCACTTAAATTTCGGATACATGTTTAATCAAGTTTCTAAAAATGATTAACCTAAAAGCAACCTTGGTGTGTACAAGTGCTTGGCTAACCCAAACTTACACCTCAACCATGTTTTACAATTTAAATGATGCAAAGCAAGAACAAAAATTGAATTGGAATTCAATTGCCAACATTTTCCATATTTGGTTGTGTTGAAGTTTGAATTTCATTTTCAATTTCGAGCTAACCGTAATCAATTTTCTAAATAAAAGTTGCTAACTGTTGGCATCATTTCAATGTATGAACTTTGTACCTTGAAAGTGTGCCATTGGTTGGGTTTGAAAAGTACCACAACATCATTAATTAATTGCCCAAAGAATCAATTTGAAATTCTTTTCCGAAAACCCTAAATTTCAAAGGTGTTTTACCCCTTTCTCAATTTCACCTCAAAATATCCAAAATTTGGGAAAACTTCAAAAATACAGTTTGTGCATCCCTTTGAGCTCTACAAGTTTGGTAAATAAAGTTTTTCAAGTTTTTGAATAAAATTTGAACTAATTTCAAAAGTTCTTTGAATTGGAAAATGTCCCCTTTTGAGTTTTAAACTACAATTCAAAAAAATTATTCAGTTTCATGAAAAACTTTCTAAAAGAAAGTTGTAGATCTTGAAAAAATGGAACAACTTTTATTTTTGGAGATTTTCATCTTTTATTCAAAATTTGAAAGTAATTTTGAATTCCCAAAAGTTTGAGTTTAAACCCTTTTTAAATTTCAAACTGCAAATTCAAAAATATTTGGAATTTTACAAAACTTGTTTAATAAAAGTTGTAGAGTTCATTATTTTGCACAATTCTTATTTTGGAAATTTTTTGAGTTTCTATATAATTTTGGAAGTAATTTTGGAAAAGAGAAGGGATGAGGTGTCTTTCTACATGTGATGAGCGGGGGGGTGTCCATGCTTTGCCAGGTCACCGGCGATCCGCCGTGCTCGATCACCAGCTCCGCCAAGCTTTTGAGCTGTCTATCCTCTCGAAGCGTCGCCATGCCTATATACCCCCTTTAGCGGCCCCAAAGCTCACCTTCTCTCCCTCTCTGCCGCCGCCGTCGAGCTTCTATTCACCGGCAAAATTCACGGCCGTTGCTCCACCTCCATCCCTCTGCGCGCGTGCTCTCTTCCGCCCCACTTTTGCGATTCTATTGAGCTCGTTCGCGTCGCCCATGGTCGCTAAACCAAGCCGTACCAATGTCTTCTTCTTCGGCTCCGGCGAGTCCCGCTTCGCGTCAAGCCAGGCACTCACCGGCGAGCTCCATGCCAAACCAAGCGGTGCCACTGAGCTCACCTTGAACTAGTGATCATCATCGGCCTTTAGGTTTGAACTCTACCATGCCGGTGTGGCGGAGCGTCGCCTCGTCGGCGGGAGCACGCCGCCCGAAGCTCCCCTCGTCACGGCCGTCCTTCTCCGCCTCACCTCCGGCAGAGCCGGCCACGAGCTCGAGCTCCGGTGAGCTTCGCATACCTTCCCCGCCCATTATTGTGGTCGATTGGACCTGCAGTAGCTTCCCGCCACCGCGCCCGCCCGCGCCTTGATCTTAGAAGCCGCCATGGCCACCGTTCTTTCCGTGTCGGTCATCGATCAAAGTGGTATTGGTGTTTGTTGTGATCGCCGTGGAGAGAGGGAAGTTGATGGTACCACTCATGCCGTCGTTAACCTCACCGGGCGGCGAAACGCCGGCCGGCATCGCCGTCGCCTTCTGTCTGGGGCGAAAAGAAGAAGGAGGGAGAGAGAGAGCGACGGGTGGGGGCCGTCTGTCGGGGCCGAGAGAGAGAGGGAGTCGGGCAGGCCGCTCGCGCACGCACGGGCCGGGCAGGCCGAGTCGGGCCGTGGGCCGCCGCAGTGGCCCGCGAAGGAGAGGAAGGTGTTTTCCTTTTTTCTTTTATGGTTTTTAAATGCCGTTTTTCATAATTTCATAATTGAATATTCTGGGCAATTAAAAATATGATAAAAATATATATATGATCCTCATGAGTTTTAGTTTCATAGAAAAATATGTGTGCAGCATGTTAAGTAATTTTGTCCTATTTAATAATTGCATGTTTTAATTAAGAAATGCTTAGTGTTTGATTTTTGTAGAGCAATATATTAATCCAAAAATCATGAAAAATTAGGAGCAAGCTTTTCATGTTATAGGTGACCTTCACTAAAATTTGTGCACTGTTTTGAGCAAGTTTATTTTTATAATTAATTTCTACCTTGATTCATGGCTATAAAATAATAAATAAAATAACTATTTAATTAATTAGTTGACTAATCAATTGTTGTTTGATTTGTGGTTTTGTGTGGTCCATGGATCAGTAAACTTCCCTGGTCCATGGCATTGTTTTATATAGCTTAAATGTAAAGTTTGCTCACATGTTTAATAATTATTTAATTTGCTTAAGTGATTAGTGAAATGCTTCACTTAGGAATGCTTCCATTTAAGTGTTGATTGGAGACCATGAATCATTACTGCCATCCCCAATGATTCATGGCTTGATTGTGTAGTAGTAGTAGTAGAAGTAATCTATATCACATGTGTGGTAATAGCTAAGTAATTAGTAAGTTTAATTAGCGGCTTTCAACAACTGTAAAAATGGTTAATAAATTAGTAGTTAATCTTAATCACCATAGGTTTGATTGACTTTGGGATTGAGTGAGGACCTTAGGTCATTAACCCTAATGACCTTCGGCAATTTAATTACGTTGATTTCGCTGCGCTATTTGATGTCGTCGTTGTTGCTAATTATGATTCCCTTGATACAACTATACCGTGAAGGAAAGTTGTACTCAAGATAATATGAGATTAAGTTGTTTCATCCATGTTGCCCCGCATCATGTCATGCATCTCATCATACTTAGTATATATCATTTCATATACGTGTAGTCCACGTGAGAGCGAAGGATCATGATGATCAAGCTTCGGAGAAAGTGCAGATCATCCAACCCTGACAAGGTGGATCCACGAAGATGTTGAGGTCAAAGAATAACAACTAACCTTCTCTGCAACGCAGGCAAGCCCCGGATACATTAAACCCTTTCTTGAATTTTGAAAGTTCTTTATAATTTTATGTTGATGATATGATGCATTAGGTGTAGGAGTTGAGTGATATCCTATCTTGATGCATTTACCGTACCTTGATATACTATCCCTGAAACCTGTTTTGATTTGAAAATATTTAGTATATGCTTAGCCTTGCTGATAGCATAAGCTTTGCAAATAAAATGTTTTCAAAAGTTGATCACAATATCCCCGTTGAGGGCAATTACGAAAACCTGATGTTGCTTATTGTTTATCCTTCACTTCGATTGGGTCAAGGGTACTCAATAAGAACATGATGATGAGTAAATTGAGACACCGGTGGAGTGACTTGCATCAGGAAGGGCTAGTGCCCTGGTGTAGTGTCGTCCACTTGTGTCGGTTAAGGACCGTTCGTTGTGGTGATCCTGTGGTCAAGATGGTTATTGGATAGTACTAGTCGCATGCTAATGGCGGTAAGCTCCACTTAGACTATCCATGACGAGAACGGACAAGTAGCGTGTACCCATCCTACGATGCGCACCGCCGAAGTGACCGAGCGGCCGTAGGGAGGTGGAGTACTGTACATCCGTTTTGGTATGGAGAAACCCGAGTGTTGAGTTGATGTATGTAAGATGGTAAGTCCTGCATACATCGTGTGGCTAGGAAGCCCCGGCCGGGTATATAAAGCGATTCGAATCGTCGGTGCTCCACGATATGGGAGACTTGACCAAGCGTCAGCATCGTAGTAAAGGTGGAAGTTGATGGAAGAAAGGTTTTGAAATCATGACATGATTGACCAGTGTTTGCTCTAGACTAGGATAACCTAGATGGATAGCTTAATGCTTAATGAAAATATCAGATAAGAATGAATAGTAAGGATCAACATTAGTCGCTTTTCTGCAAAGGTGTCTTTGATTCTTGCTAAAGCCTTACCTTGATTTCTATCAACCAGCATTCCTGAGTCTTCTCCCCTCTTTTCCGTCGGGTAAGTCTTGCGGAGTACTTTTGTACTCGGGGTTTGTTTGACCCCATTGCAGGTGTTGACTAGTGTTGCACTTTGGTCATACCAAAGGGCTTGGCATGATCGAATATCTTCCGTCTACAAAGTTCTTTTCTCGCTTCCGCAAACCCAGTTAAGTTTTGTTTAATCAAACTCTGATCAAGTGTTGTAATCTTCTTTTGTAAATCTTCCGCTACTCTGTTATGTTTGTATAAATGGTTGTAATACTGTAAGTTCTTTGTAAGAAGTGGATCCTGGAGGATCATGGTGTCATCGGGGTTTCACCCGACAGAACTTTTCTGAGTTATGTGGTACACAAGTACAGCTGACAGAGGTCTTAGGGACAATGTCAGGTGCTTGTGGGCCATATAATTTGGAAGGTTCTGCCACACACGAGCACGGCACAACATGGTGAGTAGCGAGTCTAGGCTGGCATGGCCTGATGCATAGGGCCGTGCTAGGGCCGCTCCTCAAGCATGGTGGGTGGCATGACATGGCCCGACCTGGTCATTGAAGATAGGCTTGTTTTTTTTAGAGTTCAAGGGCAAGAATGCCCTGGCCTGCACATTAAAGACCAAAAGTTCATGTTCGTTACAGCTCAGATAAACCCAAGATCACCCAGAGTTCGCCCACTCCGGTGGAAACACCAACCACATTCAGTACATAAAATCCAGCTAAACACCTAACCAACTCTTTCACACTACCAACTGGTGCTTGCACATAACCATAAGAACATAATCCAGCTTCGGGGACACCAAGCTTCCTTCTTCACACGGCTTCCATTGACATGTTGAACTCGGACCACCACGGGCTTGACAGCATATCACCACCCATGTTCAAAACAGTCTTGGGGACAGAACTCCACATCAGTACACTGGCTTTTCCATTCACCGTCTTCGGGGAAGAGTTTCGTATGGCAGCCAATATACTTCATTTGCCATCTTCATAATCTCGCTTATAACTCCCCGCAGCTGCTCTCTCTTTTCTTGTGGGCACAAAGCTATCCAGTTTTGGAGGACCCCAGCAATCCTGCTTAGGAGAACTTCCAAACTTTTCCAACGCGTGTCCTGAAAACATAACTCATTCCTGAGCTTCCAGATACACCACAAGGTAGCAGCAGTAACAATATTAAGAACAACATGTTTCTTATTGCTTAACCAAAATCTACCAACACCATCTAGGCTACAGTCTATATTAGTACCAAATACTTTTGACAGGACTGCCCAACATTATCTAGCCACAACATAATCAAAAAACAGATGATTCATAGACTCCCTCTCTGAGCAGTACAGGCAGGAACTATCTTCTACTTTCCACCTTTTGGCCAGGTTGTCTCTAGTCAAGGTCCTATTGTTAGTCAAAAGCCATAAAAAACATTGAACACGGGGTGGAACTTTAATGCTCCACACAGCAGGGACATGAACCTGTTTCACACCTCTAAAATTGATCACCTTATATAGAGATTGGGAAGAATAAATCCCATTTGAGGAGAATTTCCATATAAGGGAGTCCTTCTCATTAGACAAATGGACAGTAGAAACTAAAGCTACCACTTCCAACCACATGTTGTAGAGTTCCTCTGTAGCATTTCTTCTGAAGGTGCATTTCAGATTCACTCCATCCCAAAGTTCAGCCACAGTTTTATCCTTTTCAACAACTATTCTATACAATGGCTAGTATTGGATAGCCAAACTAGAAGACCCTAACCAAAAATCTTCCCAAAGCCTGACCTTTTGACCATTCCCAATTTTCCATCTAAAGCCAAGCCTAGCTGCCTGCACAGCTTTCATAAAACCTTTGAAAAAACTAGAAGCACCATTAGCATTGGTCAAAAGAATGTTAGGGTCCTTAGTTTTGTATTTAAAGTCTATCAACTCTCTCCAGAGTTTGTTTTTATCCTGATTATATCTCTTTAACCAAGATGCTAATAAGCACAGGTTAAGATCTCTAAGGTTTGGGATACCCAGCCCACCAAACTCCTTACACATGGACACTATTTCCCAGTTGGCCAAGTGGTACTTATGGTTTTCTTCATTATCATTCCATAAACAGTTGGCCATATGAGAGTTCAACAGCTTAATAGCCCACTTAGGGAACTTAATAAAAGATAAAAGATATACAGGAATACTAGCGAGATAGGTTTTGATCAAGACCACTCTAGCTGCCAGGGATAAGAGTCTACCTCTCCACCCTGCTATTCTTCTAAGAATCTTATCTACTAGGTGCTGAATATCCTTTCTAGATAATTTTTCATAGTGCAAAGGGATGCCTAAGTAATTAATAGGAAAAGAACCTAGAGGACAGTACAAAAGGTGAGCTAAACTATGAGCTAAATTAGGATCTAGGTTAATGGGCACCAACTCACTCGTATGAAAATTGACTGTCATCCCTGATACCTGTTCAAACCGCATAAGAATGCATTTTAAGTTGTTTAGACATGCCATATCTTCCTTAGCAAAGAGTATGGTATCATCATCATATTGAAGGGACAAGATCCCTTCCTCTCTAAAATTGCAAAGCAACCCTTGCACTAGACCCTAGTTTGCAGCTTTGGCAAGCATTCTAGAAAAGGCATCTCCTACTAGGTTAAACAGGAGGGGGATAGGGGGTCCCCCTATCTAAGACCTCTACCAGTCTTGAAATAGGAGCTTTCCTTCCCACCATAATGCCTACAGAGCCACCTACTACTATCTGTTTAATCCATTGTATCCACAGAGGGTCAAAAATTCTATCTCTCAACATATCAAACAAGAAACTCCAGGCAACTCTATCATATGCCTTCTCATAATCTAATTTTAGCACTACTCCTAGTTCCCCACTCTTGTGAATACTATGAACAAGTTCATGAGCCACCATAACACTTTCAAGAATATATCTACCTTTAATAAAAGCAGACTGAGTCTAAGCTATAACTCTTTGAACCACCGAGCTAAGTCTAAGGGTAAGAATTTTG
Organism: Chrysopogon serrulatus; assembly: GCA_015844335.1. Taxonomy (NCBI): domain Eukaryota; kingdom Viridiplantae; phylum Streptophyta; class Magnoliopsida; order Poales; family Poaceae; genus Chrysopogon; species Chrysopogon serrulatus. The sequence continues at coordinate 5,974 of JADLZL010003131.1, read as the reverse complement.
GAAAAAATCTTAAAGCTACAATTAAGTAGACTAATTGGTCTAAATTGTTGGTATTTCTAATGTTATTACTAATTAACAAGATTAGAAACACATGGTACTAAATTAACTTGTCATTAGCAACTAGCCACTTATCTCTCACCAACATCCCTAAGCATTAAACTAGGTTGTCATCCCTAATTATATATGCTAAGGATAAATACAGGTTTATTATATATATTATTCTATTAGACTAGGCAGAAATATAGATATAAACTAAGAACGATTCTGCAAGCGGACAGATAATTATATCATTGTAGCATTTCACCGAGAGTACTACCAGGTTGTCGATTTATATTTATACCACTGGGAAGGTCTATGTAGGACTTATATCTATAACTTACACTATTGATGTGAAAGGTGAACCATAACTAGAATCCTACTTATAACAGGGATAAGTCACGTGATAAAAGATATATATATAATAAATCGAGATGACTCCTCATAAGGCGGGGAAGAAGCTTCCGAAGGAGGGGCCAAACCCTAACTTGGGGCGCCGGGCCGGGCAGGGGCGGGCCGGCCCCCACCGGGCGGCGTCTGCTCAAGGGTCCCGTTGCTTCCAGTTGTCTTCTGTGATCCTTCCCCATATCTCGATGGTTATCTTTTCCGTGGCGGATAAGTTTAAAGGATTATTATGCACTCCACAATCCTCTTTTAAGCTTTTCTGGAATAGTCCCTGGAAAATATAGAATATGCAAAACTCGTGGAAATTGTCAGTTAAAACTGACACCCTTAAGTCTCTTATTATATGTGGTATTTATGGATCTTACTTGAGGCATTCATGTTGTCATGCCCTCCTACAACTAATGATTATAGTGGAGCTTATAGGAGTGGCAATAACAAGAATAGGCATACTTACAATACATATGTTATAAAGTCAAACAATGGATCCACAAAGAATCGAGGCATACAATCAAACCAAGATGTGCATGTCTATGGAATATGGTGGATAGGTATATATATGGTATTTCGTGGCTAATTCTAATCCTACTTTTACTCTTTGAAAATAAATCTCTCCCTTGGAACTTAGAACTTTCGCGGGAAAACATGGGCTATCTTTAATCTTTCTTTCTTCTTCTCTTTCTCTCTTTTTTTAGAGCCCAGGGAGGCGGGCATCTAAGTACCCATTGTTTTAATTGCTAGGACACTTATCCTTCTTTTACTCCCTCTTCTTTTTTTTGATAACATTCCTTTTGCATAGCCACATGCATCCTTTGAATAAATGATTGGAGAGATAACGACAGTAACTTAGAGCATTTATAATAGGGCTGTCCTATGGGATATATTCTTAGTGTCTACTCCAAGTGCAGGAGAGACATATTTTTCTTTATTTTTTTATGATGAACATGGGTGAAAGTAGAAATGGTTGCGATTACTCCCAGAGTGAGAATAATGCATATGTGGCTAGAGTGTGTAAGTGATCTTGGTTTTAAAAGCATGACAAGACTCTCATAAGGTGTACAACAAAGGTTGACTGAACTTAATGCAAAGCAAGTAGCATAAATATAAAAAAGTTTCCTATCTCTAAATATATCATCTCTGGCTTTGGTAGGAATTCACAACTTGTCATACAAGAGCTCATCATGTAAGATTTTAAATTTTTAAATGATAAATCTCCAGAACTTAGTAATGCTAGGAATAAGATAGATAGCATCTCAACCTTCATAAATCATATCAATCAATCACCTAGACTTAGCTCAAGCATATGCCTCCACGAGTTTCGGGCTGGGGAGTAAATAATTAAGTCAAAAACAAAGAATATCTAAAAAACTCGAGATTTTAATATTGAAAACTAGGCACTTGAAAGGAATGACAACAGAGCAACTATTCATCATCTCCAAGATAAAATTTTAATGTTCATCGTTTTTAATTGACTCTAGCCTAGACTCCACTCTAAACATACTCTTTAATATATTGCTAAGTATTTATTTGATTTTAATGGCTATTCATCTTTTTATTTGTTTTAAACTATCGGACTCATAAAAGACTATGACTTATGGACCTTCATGTGCCCACATGTTTTTTTGGTATTTTATGACTTTATAAGATAGACTCGATAATCGCATAGGTATAGTTACCTGATAACTAGGGGATGCTCCTTCTCCAAGCTAGATATTTGCAATACTTAGTGTTGATGATCTTTAGGGCGAGCTTGCCAGTAGTAGTCCTAGGGGGCTCCACTGATGGGCTCACTCCTTAGTCATAATGTTGTTCCTGCATAATTATGATAAAAAAATAAAACTCGAGGCTCGAATTATGACAAGGAGTTAGCGGTCACCCGGATGAGTAATTGATTATTCTTAATGGACAAATATTAATTGGCAGATTCTAGCGAGATTCTTTTTTTTTTTTATTATTATTATTATTATTTTTGATTTTATATATTATGATGCTCTAAAATAAATTTAGGTTCTATTTATTTTTATTTTGATGCTATCACAAGAATATTTCTATGGGGTTACAATAAGTCTACTTGCATGAGATTTAAATATTTATGATGCACTAATAAAAAAGCTATAAATATCTTTGTCTTTCTTTTTCAATGTACTGATATAAAATGATAAAGATTTTATTTTACTTTTTAGTATGCAAAAAGATATATATATATATATATATATATATATGTTATATATATATATATATATATATATATATATATATATTAGGCCACCACGGTGAGTACTTCTACAGGTTTTATATCACAAGGGTTTCACATGGGGCTTCAAGTTTTTAAGATGCATGAATGTAACTTAATGCATGTCTATTCATTTTTGTCATTTCCTATGCAAAGCTAATGCGGAAGAGTGAACCTACTTAAGAGAAAATAAATCAATGTAGAAAAAAAAATGGATAACTACCGATGTTACCTCCACGGCGAGGGTTCGATGTTTTGAGTCTTCCGAACTGGACTCCTCCCTTGCAGTGATTCATTAATCAAGTACTTCGGTTTGCTCTTGAGGGTGGTGCCTCCACTAGTGGCTCCTAATGGCGGTGCCACCTTCTTTCTTTCTTTTATAGGCGTCTCAAAGCCAATCTTATGTGTATCATTATTACTAGTTGAAAACTTCCACTTATAGAATTTAGAGGATTGTCTCCCCACACTTTGACTGAAGTGTGTTCTCGTCCATAAAGACAAGGTAGAGATCAAGTGCATAGGCTCTTCCGGTGGAAAAACACCAACGGAACCAGAAATTTATTCATCCTCTAACCTTGACGCAATAAGATTGATATTATTCATATTGTTCATTTATAACATGGGTGAGAATACAAAAAAATATAAATGTGGCATTTAAACTTGTGAGATAAAGAGTGAAGTTACTTAACCATTAGAAAGATTGTTCATCTTTATAATATATCAAGAATAATAGGTGAAGTATTTCTAGCTTACTTGGTTAAGACTGAGATTAAAAAGAATAGCGCTATGAACAAACTTAGAGAATAAATCATATTGAGTTTAATCAGGTTAATCAATTTAAGTTGTAACTCTAACATGGTTGTATCTTTCATTTATTGCATACCAAGATCAAGAGGAAATTAATGACCACTTATCTTAAGATGTTACCTCCATTATTAGAGCATGATGAAGGGTAAATGAATTTCAATCGTCTTTTCCTTTCTTGTATCTTGGGTTGTTCATTACCATCTTGTCTCGTATGTTGTACTTCTTTCTCACTCTTCGCACCTACGCTTCTCTCATTATTTCTTCTCTCTAAGGGGTTAGTAGACAACACATACCGAAGGAATATACTATTTATTAAAGTACGGATAGTATTTACCAAAGAATTAAAGATTAATCTGTAGCTCGTGTTTTTCAATGATTCACCACTATTTTAAATTTTTTTTCATCAAGGTTAAAGCGAGGATATTATTTTGAAGCATACCTTTAACCTTGACTTGATTCTACGAATAGTCTCCTAATATGATTTAAATATCTTTTATATAGGAGGGGTTAGTCTATATGTATAACTAAATTCTTATATAAGTATGCTTGATTTTTATAATGTTTAAGTAATATTCTAAAACATACTTATATTTGCGGGACTAAAGGTATTTATTCATATAGAACCAAGAATATGTATGGTGAACCACAGGAGTATTTTTATATATATATATATATATATATATATATATATATATATATATATATATATATATATATATATATTATTAGCAAGTTATGTTTGAGCATGGCATAGGTAGAAATGACCAAGACAAATTAGCAACATGGTATGAGATGTTGAGTGTAGTTACATGTTACATGAGGCTTGGACAAATGTACCTCATGTCTTCATCCTTCTAAGTAAGTGATGACGAACTTATTTGAAAGAGGAGGATTATCCGTTTCATCTGTTGGTGAGAGCTTATGGTCTTGCTGAGCAAGGCCTTCCTTTTATCTTCTTCGTCTTTTCACCATTTAATGAAACTATGGAAGATTACATGCTCTTCACTCATCAACCTTTTTCTGATTTCTTTGATTAATTTGCGGGTGATGAGCTGGGGTCTATTAGAGATACAATAATGTCTACTTGAAAACTTCTTCTCTAATAGATTAAAGTTGTTCTTTCCTGCAAAAATGTTAATGGACACATACCCGAGGAAATAGCAAGATTGAAATACGGGTTTTATTGCCCATACTTTTTTTGTGATTTTCTTCTATGCTAATCAAGATGATATATGGTTTAAGATTATTTAGCATAAATTATGTCTATCATGTTTTATGTTGTTGTTACAATCTAGCATGGCTCAAGACAAAGATAACTTGTAATAAAAAAGATAAATGAATAAATATTAATACTTATAAGTGGACTTCTTGTGTAAAATTATCATCGGCCTTGATTCATCCCGGTTTGAACTTATCTCTTGACTTTTCTAGATTTAATTCAAAATTTTTTCTACAGGGGTTAGTCGACAAAATATCCAGTATCCACTACAACATACTATCGGCTCAAAAATCAACCTAGACACCACGCCTAATTTAATTTAGGAAGGCATTTTTAATCTGAGCTTAGTTTAAAAGCCTTTTTAAAAAGTAAAACCACCACTCTAAACTAAGCACCATGCCTCATTTAAGATATTTATGAAAGTACTTCAAAGCCTAAACATATATCATAGCAAATAAAGGTAGCATGAAAATATAGTAGAGATTTATTCAGATAGAGATAAAAAAGCATGATCATGGTGAGTTTTTTTTTTTTAACGTGAGATGAATATATGAAATGAAACAAGTTATGGCTGAGAAAATTTTTAAACTAAATAGTATGGATTAAAGTAAACATGCGTTGAATGCAAAAAAATAACTACTCATAAATTTTGAAGTCCATGAGCAAGACTTTCTCACCTTTATTTGATCATACTTACCATGACTCATATGTTGAAATTTGTGAGTGATGCAACATCTTTGTTCCCCGTCACTACTGAGATATGAATTAAAAAGTCCCATGACGCCGACCTTTTCTCCAACATTGGATTTGTTATGTTTCTTCTTATTTTGTGGGGGCATGCCGGAAGGTCGTAAACCGTCGCTCATTACCCCGTATAAGATATTAAAGTAGACAAACAAGGGTAATCCTCGCTTGAGCGAGGGGGCTAATGGTTATCTCAATCACATAATTGAGTATAAATCTATCAATGTTACTTAATTGCCTAACTACCTTCCGCAACGGCGCCAAAAAATACTTGTTGGTATTTCTAACGCCATTACTAATTAACGAGATTAGAAAAAAACATATGGTATGAAATTAACTTGTCATTAACAACTAGCCACTTATCTCCCACCCACATCCCTAAGCATGAACTAGGTTGTTATCCCTAATTGTATATGTTAAGGATAAATATAGGTTTATATATATATATATATATATATATATATATATATATATATATATATATATATATATATGTATCAATCAATATGACTAGATAGAAATATCGATATAAA